>JAVMKO010000006.1:44065318-44710318 GCA_032164245.1 Sternotherus odoratus
AAACATGACAGTTTGAGCCAAATATTGAAAGAATACAAACATTAACACACAACAGAGACTGAGATGGCCCTGCATTCCAAAAACACAGTAAGATGGGACTGATCTGAAAAAAAAATTATTGAAAAAGCTTCACCTCCCTGATTTTGCCATTTTATAGCTGTAAAATACAACACTGATTTTCTTCAAATGTGCCCTAACCTTAACGGTAGAAGGGGAAGTACTAAGGAAATGCAGGTAAGCTGTATCCCTACGCAGTCATCTTTTGCACCTAAACTGCATTTTCTTAGCTTTTGAGTCTTACTTTCATAATCTCAGCATGCCATTGCCCATTCTTGCCTGGACGATAGAGACAAGGATAAGTGAGCCCGAAGCTCGGGTTTTGCAAATCTCTCAAACTATTTATGGGCTTTGCATACCTAATGAGAGGGCGGAAACAGAGCTGGCCAGAGGGCAACAATTCATTTCACAACAAGTTTTGAGGTTTCAAAATTTGGTTTGGTTCCACATTTGAATGAAAAACCAAACCTTTCCAATGTTTTAGCAAAACAGAATTGTGTTGAAATGTCCGTTTTCAGACTGAAAAAGTCAAGCTATTGATTGAAGCTTCTAACTCTGGTCTAAACTGATTTCTTGTTTTGTTGATTTTTTTTTTTACAAACAAACAAACAGAAACCCACAAAGGGTTACAGTGAGCCTTTGATCAGTGTCCAATTCCTGAATATGGAACAGCGAATAGCTTCTTTGTTCCAGGGGAAGACTTAAGAAGAGATTATAACTCCCAAGACCATTGAACTTCATGGGACTGAAATCTGGATCCAGGTCAGGTTTTAAATTTTGCAGTTTGTTCCCATTGCTATTTTATGCTGATTTTGAGCTAAGCTGCTTATCTATCATACATGATAATCAGTTTTTTATTGTATGTTATAAACAAAACTATTCCTAAAGTGTAAGCAGAGTGACTGGTAGCACAGTGTGTGTGTTACTGTGTTTGATACGATTCTGAAGAAAGGGTCTGCAGAAGTGATTAATTACTTGAAAATGTCATGTTTTCCACCATTTATGAGAAAAAAGAAGTGCTGCGGGTATCTGTCTCATTGTGGAAATGTAAAGAAGCATGATGTAATCCTATGTTATATGACAGCATCAGGCTCCTCAAAAGTCTCTTTGATCTCATATCAAAATTCTTCCATGACACTCCTCAGCCTGGTACTGCTCTTTTGTAAGTGTTTTGGTTTCAACACACAATCATGGTAAATCTCAACCGGCACGCTTCAAAACTGATTTTATTCAAGACCTCAAAAAGGTATAGTTTTAGAGATACTTTTATTTAATTTTGTGTATGAGTTTGAAAGGCATGGGGCAAATTATGTGAAGAGAGCTGTTAGATTTCAGCTTAAACCCTAGGATTGTGTGAGTAGTTTGAAAGAAATTAATCCATTTGAACTAACTGTTCGTATTCAGTTTCATCAAATGACATTGGAATATTAAGAGTTTGACTCAAGTAACACAAGATCAAGTCATTATGGAATGACACTTGCAATGCAACATCATCACATTTTAACAAGAGACAGTCCTAAACCAGACTCCCAGATCTTAGAATCTCAATTTGATTTATGACACCACCTCAGGACAACCAGTTCTTTAAAAGCTTATCCCCAGCACACATGTGACAATAGAAGGCAAGGGGCAGAACAGCACCAAACCCTTGGTCGTCAAATAATCATACCCAAAATCCAAAGAGAAGGTGGCCAGCCACTTTTTCTTGGTGCATGGGATGTTCTGTGTACTTGTTATGATTTGATGCTTTTTATTTTGCAACATCACCTGGTGACATGTTATTAATATTATCCTGTTTGGTTCTTTGTTCCTCTAAAGTTTGAAGTTAGACCGCACACCCCAACTCAATCCAGAATGTAAATCTCTCTTGGTTCACATATGGAGCAGTGTGAAATACTGGAATATTCCCACCACACACGACTGGAAGCAGGACAGTCTCCTTGAACACTAACAAATAAGAAAATAATTTCCTGCATGTGAAAATTGTGGCGATCTAGTAGGGCCAGTGATTGATTTGTCATGTATATGATCAGAACTGAATCTGGGAGCCCTATAGAAATAGTTCTGTGGTAATTAGAACGGAAGAGAACTTCTGATGGAGGTGGAGCTCTGCTCTGAGTAGCTAAAGAGCTAGCTAGAGCTAGTTTTTTCCCCTTTTTTATGTGTTTCTTTAAAAAACAACAACATGTTTTTACAACCAATGAATCTTTAAAACTGCAAATCTAGCCTTTGGAAAAATACTCTTTTGTAAAGTCATTAAAAGTGTAACAGGCTATTCTTCTTCATTAGTTTTAGGGAATCTCCAAGTAGTCTGTAAACACAAAGCATTACCAGGAGAATTTATAAGCTCCAGTCCTTCCCTGAGAACCATACAGTTGGACCACTGCATGTACAGAGAGTCATATTGACTTTGGTGGGGCTCCACCCACATGGATCTCAATGTTAGGTCAAGGCCACAGTATGAACATAAATACTTTCCCAGGAAATGGACTTAGCTGAGCAAAGAAAGAAGAGATGTATTTGAAATAATAAGTGTAAAATAGCGTGAGGAGGGCATTCATTTTCTGTATGTCAGCACATGACGCTACACAGGAGTACCAAAGTGTGATATCTGTACATACTGATGTCTTATAAGTGAACTGACTCAGCGAAGGGAAAGAGTCTAGAGTCTGGGCTCCAGCCCAAGCCTGAACATTTGCACCTCAATTAAACAGACCTGTAGCCTGAACCTTGCGAGCCTGAGTCAGCTGACATGGGCCAGTTGCAGGTGTTTAACTCCAAGGTAGAAATACCCTCCGAGGCATATTGTATTAATTTAAAGAAAATAAATGGACCAAAGGTGTTAACATCCCAGTCACTGTCCAACATTAAACAGTACTAAACAAGGTTTATAGTTTGGTGCACAGAGACCTCAGCCTGTTTAATACCATGGCAAACACACCATTAATATTTTATTAAAGATACAGAAAAGAAGGAAAGACAGTCAAAGCATTTGGAATGTGAAGTGTTACATAAGGCTTCTGTGGCGGGTCCGCTTCCGCAGTGCCCCCTGAAGGCTGGGGCTAGGCGTGGCAGCGGACCTCCACCTGTCTTTGACCCCTCCCCCCCTCTCAAGGGAAAGGGGGTTGCATGGCCCAATGGCCGGAGTCTATGGGATTGCTTCCCCCTCCCGGGGTAGCGTGGCCCAATGGCCGGAGTCAATAGGATTGCTTCCCGCTCTCGGGGTAGCGTGGCCCAATGGCCGGAGTCAATAGGATCGCTCCCCGCTCTCGGGGTAGCATGGCCCAATGGCCGGAGTCAATAGGATCGCTCCCCGCTCTCAGGGTAGCGTGGCCCAGTGGCCAGAGTCAATAGGATCGCTCCCCGCTCTCGGGGTAGCGTGGCCCAGTGGCCAGAGTCAATAGGATCGCTCCCCGCTCTCGGGGTAGCGTGGCCCAGTGGCCAGAGTCAATAGGATCGCTCCCCGCTCTCGGGGTAGCGTGGCCCAGTGGCCAGAGTCAATAGGATCGCTCCCCGCTCTCGGGGTAGCGTGGCCCAGTGGCCAGAGTCAATAGGATCGCTCCCCGCTCTCGGGGTAGCGTGGCCCAGTGGCCAGAGTCAATAGGATCGCTCCCCGCTCTCGGGGTAGCGTGGCCCAGTGGCCAGAGTCAATACAATTGCTTCCCGCTCTCGGGGTAGCGTGGCCTAATGGCCGTAGGGGTAGGGGGACCCGGGCCCTCCCACTCCACCGGGTCCCGACCCAGGGCTCACCTACCAGCGGGACTGGTCTCGCCCCACGCTCGGCGGGGATCCGCCCGCAACACGCCGAGCTAGGCTGTCCCTTTAAAAGTTCCCTGGGTCACTTCCTACCCTGCCTTCGGTGTCCGGGGGTCCGTCGGAGTGTTCTCCCTCCGGGCCGACGGCGGGTGGGTCGTCCAGCGGCGTCACAGCCCGGCTGTCGTCTGGGTCCCAGGATGTTGGCTCTTCCTCCTCAGGAGCTGGTAACACAGGTCCTTCCCCTCTGGTGGTCAGCCCCGACTGAGCAACTCTGCCGGCTTTTATGCTGGGTCTCCAGCTGGAGCATGCCCAGCAGAGCTTCTGGGGCATGGCTTCCTCTGCCCCGAGAGAAGGGTTAACCCTTGCTGTACCGGTGCGGGGCCGCTCAGCCCCGTCACACACCCTCCCCCTTAAAACAGCCGCCAGAGCCGGCTGCACCTGGGGCTCCCTTCCCTCTGCCTCCTCCCCAACTCGGGAAAAGAAATCTGCATTCCCGTGGGCTTTCCCTGGCCGGTGGGATACCTGGAAGGAATAGGGTTGGAGGGACAGGTACCACCGCATGATTCGTGCATTTGAGTCCTTCATGTTGTTAATCCATCTAAGGGGTGCGTGGTCCGTCACCAAGGAGAAGGGGTTCCCTAACAGGTAATATCTTAGGGCGTCCACTGCCCACTTGACCGCCAGGGCTTCTCGCTCTATGGTAGAATACCGCACCTCTCGGGGAAACAACTTACGGCTCAAGTATAAGACAGGGTGCTCTTCTCCCCCCTCCTCTTGGGACAATACCGCCCCCAACCCAACCTCTGAGGCATCTGTCTGTAAAATAAAGGGCTTGGAGAAATCCGGCTGCGCTAGCACTGGTTCCCGGGTCAGCCGTTCCTTCAGGGCATTGAAAGCCCTCTCGCAGGCGGCGGACCACTGGACTTTCTTCGGCTGGGAGCTCTTCGTCAGGTCAGTGAGGGGAGCGGCGAGCGTGGCGAAATTGGGTACAAACCGGCGGTAGTATCCGGCCAGTCCCAGGAATTGCCGCACCTGTCTCTTTGTTGTCGGGGGAGCATAGCCCTTCAAGGCCTCCACTTTGTCTACCAGGGGGCGGAGTCTGCCTCGGCCCACGGTGTAGCCCAAGTAGGTCACTTCCCTTTGGCCTAAGTGACACTTGGCTGGGTTCGCTGTGAGGCCGGCCCGGCCCAGGGCTCGTAGCACCTCCGCTAGGTGTTCGAGATGTTCTTTCCAGCTGGCGCTATAGATGATGATATCATCAATGTAGGCCGCTGCATACGAACTATGCGGGTGCAGTACTTGGTTCATGAGCCGCTGGAAGGTGGCCGCGGCCCCATGCAACCCGAAGGGCATCATGGTGAATTGATAGAGGCCGAAGGGCGTAGGGAACGCCGTCTTCTCTTTGGAGGTAGGCGTGAGGGGGATTTGCCAATACCCCTTAGTCAAGTCTAGGGTGGAGATGAATTCTGCCTTGCCTAACCGTTCTAGCAACTCATCCACCCTCGGCATGGGGTAGGCATCAAAACGGGAGATTGCGTTTACCTTGCGGAAGTCAATACAGAACCTCACGGTCCCGTCAGGCTTGGGAACAAGTACTATTGGGCTCCGCCACTCACTCCGCGATTCCTCCACCACTCCTAGGGCCAACATGGTCTCGAGTTCCTTTTGCACCGTCTCCCACATCTTTTTGGGAAGCGGTCGGTGGTTTTCCCTCACCTTGTGGCCCGGGATGGTAGCGATGTGGTGGCTGATCAACGGGGTCCTCCCTGGTTGGGCAGAGAGGACGTCGGGGAAGGCCGCTATCAACCGCTGTATCTGTTCCTGCTGCCCCGGTTCGAGCTCCCGGCCTATGGTGGCAGCCCCTCCCTTCTCGGGCTCGCCCGCCGAAGGCCCCAGCTCGGGTTCCGGGGGGTAGGGGGCGATCATTAAGCCTTCCCGGTCTCTCCAGGCCTTGAGGAGGTTCACGTGGTAGACCTGGGTGTCCCTTCTTCGTCCTGACATGCGAACCTCATAGTCGACTGGGCCCACTTGCCGGGTCACCTCGAAAGGGCCCTGCCACTTCGCCAGCAGTTTGGAGTCTGAGGAAGGCAACAATAAGAGAACCTGGTCTCCTGGTTCGAACCTCCGCAACTTAGCCCCTTTGTTGTAGTGGGCTTCTTGGCTTTGTTGCGCCCTCTCTAAGTTCTCCCGGGCCAAGGTACCCAGTTCCCGGAGCCGCTCTCGCAAGTGCAGTATATATTGGACGGTCCCCCGAACCCGGGACTCCTGTTCCTCCCACGTCTCCTTCAGGAGGTCTAGGATCCCCCGGGGCCTCCGCCCGTATAGGAGTTCAAAGGGGGAGAATCCGGTAGACGCTTGGGGGACCTCCCGTACGGCGAAGAGAAGGGCAGGGAGTAACTTGTTCCAATGTCGTGGGTCGTCCTCTACAAACTTCCTCAGCATGGACTTGAGGGTCCTATTAAATCTCTCCACCAACCCATCTGTCTGGGGGTGGTAGACTGAGGTCTTCAAGGCACGGATATTTAATAGACGACATAACTCTGCCATCAGCCGTGATGTTACATTTGTCCCTTGGTCTGTCAGTATTTCCCGCGGCAAACCAACTCGGGCGAAGATTTGCAGAAGCTCATTGGCGATGGCCGGTGCAGTAGCGGTTCGTAATGGCACCGCCTCTGGGTAGCGAGTGGCGTAGTCGACCACCACTAGGATATACTTGTGGCCTGAGCTGCTCTTTTCCAAGGGTCCCACCAAGTCAAGGCCAATTCTCTCAAACGGCACACCGACCACCGGCAAGGGGATCAGGGGAGCCTTGGGTACCCCCTTCGGGCTGGCTTTCTGGCACTCGGGGCAGGAGGCACAGTATTCCCGTACATCGTGGTGGATGCCGGGCCAGAAGAACCTCTGGGCGACCCGCTGCAGTGTCTTCTCTCTCCCCAGGTGTCCTGCCCATGGCACCGAGTGAGCTAGCTGGAGTACGCGCCGCCGAAGCCGCCGCGGGACCAGTAGCTGCTGCAATACCTCCTTGGTTTGCGGTTCCAACACCCGTCGATAGAGCAGGTCGTTTTGGATCTCGAAGCGGGGGCCTTGCTGTCGGCGCCCGGGTGCTCTCCCCTCCGGCTCTGGAACACTCGTTGCCTGTTCCCAGGCTCTGCTGAGGGTGGTATCCCCCCTTTGCTCCTCCAGCAAGTCCACGTTGATGTCCAACCACTCCTGGTCTTCGCTGGTCTGGGTCTCAGGAGGGGCCTGGCGTCCCGCATCTATGCCTGCCACCCCTGAGGGTCCCTCGAGGGGGTCGTCTGGAGTCTCTTGGCCTAGGAGCCCCGGCCTTTCCCTTCGCGCCCCATTTCTTTGCGCTGGCTGTGTAGTCCACTCCCGCAGGAGCTCCGCAAAGCCCGGCCAGTCCCGTCCCAGGATCACTGGGTACGCCAACTTCGGGGCCACCCCGACGAGACACCTTCCCTTCTGCTGGGCTGTCTCGAGCTGCACCCAGACAGTGGGGTAGGGCTTCACATCCCCGTGGATACACTGCAAGCGTATAGGGGCCCCCTTTGGGCCAGCGAGTTCTACTAGCCCCTCCCGGATGACTGATTGGCTGCACCCAGAGTCAACCAGGGCCATGGTAGGCATCCCCTCCACTTTCACAGGTACCACAATCTTACCCGGTTCCCACTTCCTGGCGCGTTGGCCGGCGGCCCACACCTGTCCATAATTGCAATCCATGTACGGGCAGTCCCTCTGGAAGTGCCCTATCTGCCCGCACTCATAACACCGGTCCCGCTCGCCTTCCTCAGGCCGGGCACTGCGGGCAGAGTCGGTCCTTTTCGTCACGCCTTCTGGGCCCTGCGGGGGGTTCGCCCCGTGGGTGCCCCTCGTCCTGGGCGTCGCCGGGCTCCCGGGTTGCTGCCCTGGCCGCCGGGGGCCCCCCCTCTCTACCTTGTGTGCGTCCGGCCCTGAGGTCGGGGTTTTCTCGCCCGTCTGCCCCACCTTGGAACCGACCCTCGGTTCACCCTCCGCTGCCAGGTAATCCTCCATCAAGGAGGTGGCTTCGGCGAGTGACTTTGGCCGGTGCCGCTGCACCCACTCTCTTCCCCCAACTGGGAGGATCTGGAGGAACTGCTCCAGGGCCACTATTTCAGCCACCTGGCCTCCGGTCCGGTGTTCAGGTTCCAGCCACCGCCAGCAGAGATCGCGGATGCGTTGGGCCACCGCTCGGGGTCTATCCCCCGGTGTGTATCGTGCTCGGCGGAGGCGTTGGCGGTACACCTCGGGGTTGACGCCTGTTTGGTCCAGAATGGCTGCCTTGACCTTGGAATAGTCCAGGGCCTCCTGTGGGTCCAAATTCCTATAGGCGGCTTGGGCGGGGCCCGTCAGGTACGGGGCGAGGATGGTGGCCCAATGGGCGCTGGGCCACTGGACGGCAGTTGCAACCCGTTCAAACGTCACCAGAAAGGCCTCGGGGTCATCCCCGGGCCCCATCTTGGTTAGTCGCACCGGCAGTCCTCCGAGGCCCTCGCCCGTTCCGCCCCCGACAGCTCCTAGGGGTAGACTCGGTGCATGCCCCGCAAGTGTGGTCAGCTGTTGGAAGAGCCGCTCTTGGCTGGCTTGTTGCTGTGCGGTCAGTGCCTGTATTAGCTGCTGCTGCTGCTCTTGCTGCTGCGCCACCTGCTGCTGCTGCTGGGATGCTAGCTCTTGGAGCAACTGCCGCTGCTGCTGCTGCTGCAGTGTTGCCTGCTGTTGCTGGTTGTCCAGCAGCCATTTCAGGAGCTTCTCCAACTCCATCTTGTCCCTAGGTCCTCCTTGCAGGACCGGTTCAAATAGTCCCTGGTCAGGTGCCAATTGTGGCGGGTCCGCTTCCGCAGCGCCCCCTGAAGGCTGGGGCTAGGCGTGGCAGCGGACCTCCACCTGTCTTTGACCCCTCCCCCCCTCTCAAGGGAAAGGGGGTTGCATGGCCCAATGGCCGGAGTCTATGGGATTGCTTCCCCCTCCCGGGGTAGCGTGGCCCAATGGCCGGAGTCAATAGGATTGCTTCCCGCTCTCGGGGTAGCGTGGCCCAATGGCCGGAGTCAATAGGATCGCTCCCCGCTCTCGGGGTAGCGTGGCCCAGTGGCCGGAGTCAATAGGATCGCTCCCCGCTCTCGGGGTAGCGTGGCCCAGTGGCCAGAGTCAATAGGATCGCTCCCCGCTCTCGGGGTAGCGTGGCCCAGTGGCCAGAGTCAATAGGATCGCTCCCCGCTCTCGGGGTAGCGTGGCCCAGTGGCCAGAGTCAATAGGATCGCTCCCCGCTCTCGGGGTAGCGTGGCCCAGTGGCCAGAGTCAATAGGATCGCTCCCCGCTCTCGGGGTAGCGTGGCCCAGTGGCCAGAGTCAATAGGATCGCTCCCCGCTCTCGGGGTAGCGTGGCCCAGTGGCCAGAGTCAATAGGATCGCTCCCCGCTCTCGGGGTAGCGTGGCCCAGTGGCCAGAGTCAATAGGATCGCTCCCCGCTCTCGGGGTAGCGTGGCCCAGTGGCCAGAGTCAATAGGATCGCTCCCCGCTCTCGGGGTAGCGTGGCCCAGTGGCCAGAGTCAATACAATTGCTTCCCGCTCTCGGGGTAGCGTGGCCTAATGGCCGTAGGGGTAGGGGGACCCGGGCCCTCCCACTCCACCGGGTCCCGACCCAGGGCTCACCTACCAGCGGGACTGGTCTCGCCCCACGCTCGGCGGGGATCCGCCCGCAACACGCCGAGCTAGGCTGTCCCTTTAAAAGTTCCCTGGGTCACTTCCTACCCTGCCTTCGGTGTCCGGGGGTCCGTCGGAGTGTTCTCCCTCCGGGCCGACGGCGGGTGGGTCGTCCAGCGGCGTCACAGCCCGGCTGTCGTCTGGGTCCCAGGATGTTGGCTCTTCCTCCTCAGGAGCTGGTAACACAGGTCCTTCCCCTCTGGTGGTCAGCCCCGACTGAGCAACTCTGCCGGCTTTTATGCTGGGTCTCCAGCTGGAGCATGCCCAGCAGAGCTTCTGGGGCGTGGCTTCCTCTGCCCCGAGAGAAGGGTTAACCCTTGCTGTACCGGTGCGGGGCCGCTCAGCCCCGTCACAGCTTCCATTAACAACACTTTCTGTTCCCTTTCCCTTCAGTTAGATAGAGTTTTAGAAGGAACCCTCACCCTCCTTTGTTTGACATCAAAGGGGTATCAAATGGTATCAAAGATGGTAATAACTGTCCTTTTGGGAAAACAAGAGGAAGTTAATTGAGACAGGTGGGAGCTGTTCTTGAAGTCTGAGGCAGCTTTCTGCCTTCCTCGAATGCCTTCTCTTCTCACTCAGGAGTCGAGGTCAGTCTCCCACCCCAATCTCTCAGCTCTTCACCACAAGGTGTGTCTTCTCTATAGCTCTCATTCCGAGCCCATATTTGAATTTCAGCTGGAGCTGGTAGTAATGCCATCCCAGTCCCTCTCTTTAGCTTGGCGTGATCAGCATGCCCCCTGGGATCAGGGTGATGGAGTCCCAAGGTCACAGGAAATAGTGAAGGTGGCAGCCAGGCTACTCCAGTAGCCTCCCTCTGCTCTCCTCTATTTTTCCATAGAGTTCTCTTTCTTTAAGGACCCGAAAAATTGAGTAATTGATGGAATCCAACTCCTCATTATTTTGTCCAACAATTAGGGCTAGTTTCCGACACAACAATCTTGGTTTATTAATTTCTCGTTCCACATCTGCTTTTACCAAACATAATTTCAACATAGTCCTTGAACCATATCAGTAAGCTTTTTTGTTTAGCATAATTCAATCTGTCTCCTTTTGTACCTGTTCCCATCAATAATTGTTATAGGTTATTATACCAGGCATATCACCTTTACATTTACATCTATGCATCTTCTTCGCTTCAGTATTGATATGTAAACCAGTTCTACCTCTTGTGCTGCATTGAATAGCTCTTGAATTCATAGTTTAAAAGTGAGCCCTATTTTCACTGAACATTAACTTAGTACAGCACATTAAGTTATTTGAACACCGTGATGAACACAGTCAGATTTTCTGAGCACAAAATCGATTTCTGGCAAGAGATGTGGTGGGAATTTATAGCACAAAAAGGATTAACAGAACAAAATAGCTTTTAATCTCTATCCTTTCTTCCTTCCTCCAGGGAATAAATGAAATCCTGCCATCCCCTGACATACCAGCTATTATACTTTGGTCAGATTCTGAGTGGGTTATTCAGCACTTTTATAATTGGTACTAAGAACCAGTTATGTCTCTTGTGTATAGAGAGCTGCTAACAACCAGCCCATTACATCTCCTGTTTTGTGTGTGCCAATTTTAAATGCAAAGATTTAATAGGGAGTCCCTTGAGTGATTCAACAGGCATGTACATGTATGTGAAACTTAGTATTCTTGTAAAATTGTATGCAGCACTGATTATGTCTAATTGCTGTTGGGTAAAAGAACCAGTTGCTACATCTTAATCAACAAAAAGGACAGTCTTCTTGTAGAACTGTTCCCCTTTGACATAGGAGTTCTGGTTTCCATTCCTAGCTCTTCCCCAAGCTTCCTGATTAACGTGGTATCAGAGGAAACTTTAGGAAGGAAGCAAGGCTGTGGACATAGACTCAGTTTATCATGTTAAAACACCACGTGTGATGGGTCTGCCATCAAGGCTCCAAGCTCTCCTCCTCTCCTGGGAAATATATTGGCTATGAAGAACGAGTCTTGAGGGACAAATGAAGGGGAAACAACTCCACATAGTCTCAAAGGGAGGGAGCGGGTTCTCAGTGCATTAAAAACTAGATTGGGGACCCAAGGTGAAGTTGGTTCTTTGACAGGAGCGAAGATGTTGAAAAAGTCTTTAATAAATCTTGTAGTGGTGGGGTGGGTGAAGACTGAAAAATCTTCTATGAGAGGGTTTAAAAGGTGTGATGGTAGTTAGGTGAACCTTAATGGAGCTCAGCAATAAGCCTATGGTCTTTAAATTTAGTAAGTAATCGAGGATGTGAGTCAGATGGGATATAGAATGATGGCTGCAGTGGAGCCTCTTTCTAAGTAAATTGGAACTTCTTCCTGGGGGCATTCAGGTGGTCTGGTGGGCTGATAGTGGACAAAGTGAGACTGTTGAGTCATCTGTGATTTGCTGTATTTTCTTTTTGTTGCATTTATATAGATGCCCAAAGATTGCAGCATCCCCCAAACACCTCTAAGGGAATGAAGGGGCCTTTCTGTGGCATCACTAAATAGGGTGGGCTCCTCAAATGGAAGGTCTTCAACAGTATTTTGTACATTCCATGGGAAGGCCAGAAGTCTGCAGCCAGGAAGCTCCGTGCATGTCTACAGCAGTAGCCATGGAATGTGCAGCTGTGCAAGCATCCTCAAGCAAGGCCTGGAGAGACTCCTTGGCAACTGTCTGACATTCTGTAATGAGGGCCTGAAATTGTTCTCTTTGCTGCTGAGGCAGGTGTTCAATAAAATATGATAATTTTGAATAGGCTCTGAAGTCATATTTTGCCATCGGGGCTTGATAATTGGTTACTCTGAACTACAAGGAGGCAGAGGAGCAGCACTTGTGGCCCAAAAGGTCCAATGGTTTTAGCGCCTCATTAAAAACAATGTTCAGGAGAGTTGGCAGTTTTTAAAGGAGACAAGAGAAAATGATCTCAATCTATAGGAAAGACAGAAAGTATGATAAGAGGCCATCCTGTTTTAACCAGGAACAACAACCTGAAACTCAAAAACTAGTCCTATAAAAATGGAAACAATGTCAGATTATGAAGGATGACTATTAAAAAAACCCTACAGAAGTATATAGGGACAAAATTTGAAAGCCAAGGCATAAAACAAGGTTATCCTGGGTAGGGACATAAAGGGTAACAAGAAAAACATTTTATAAATACATTAGAAGCAAAATGAAGACCAAGAACAGAAAAGGCCTATTAATCAATGAGGAATGAAAGACAGTAACAGAAAGTGCAGCAATGGCCAAAGTGTTAACTGCCATTTTTGTTTCAGTTTTCAACAAAAAGGGCAAGCGTGATCAGATGACTAACACAGTGAACATCAATATAATTGATAGGATCTGAGGCTACAACAGGGAGAAAAAACTGGTTGGGAGTTACTTAGACAAGTTAAATGTCTTCAAGTCAGCAGGACCTTATTAATTATGTTAGAATACTTAAGGAACTGACTAAGCTCTCTGAACCATTAGCACTTATAGAGGATAGGAGAGATCCCAGAGCACTGGGAAAGAGCAAATATAATATCTATCTAGAAAAAAGGGAATGGGAACAATCCAGGGAATTATAAACCAGTCAGGTTACTTTTGGCACCCAGAAAGATAATGGAGCAAATAATCAATTTGTGAACACATAGAAGACAATACGGTGATGAGTGTAAGAGGGATTTCCTTTCACCTCCTCCTCTGGTTCTTATCACACAGACAGAAAGCAGAAGATTACAAGTCTGAAGTACAAGCAATGCAATGTTTACTGTGGTTAATTTCCAGCAAGCATGTCCATAACTCTGACACGACAAAGCCATGTTTCCCAGTGTCCTGTTCTCCCACATCCTTAGCAGGCATAATTATACTTTAAATGCATGCCCTTGGTCCACCTCTTACAAGCCATTCTTTTTTATCAGGTAATCCTGTGTGGGTAAAAGCATACAAAAAAAACCACCGCTTCAGCCACGGTGGCTGGAACCTTTCAAAATTCTTCTGGTAAGCCCTACTGCCATTCAAGTAAAAAAGCTACACACCTGGATCCATCACACCCAGGTCAAAAGAAGCACCGCTAGGGGGCCTCACCTAAAAAAGGGCCCCTCAGAAGCAGACAGCGTCGGACTTCAAGGAAACCGCGCATGTTCACCCCACTGTAAACTGGGTAAACCAGAAGCAGACAACATCTGTGCCCCAAATAAATAAATTGCTACCCCCTTTGGACAACCTAAAGCTTTGACTGCAGCAAACAGGGCCTTAACATGGTGGTGTCCTTTTTCAAAAAAATGGCCTCACTTGCTGGCCTGGGTTTTTCTGTTTTTAATCTCTTTTTGGTTGTTATTTTTCTTTTTTGGTAGTTCAAAAAGTTAAAATTATAAAAACTCATAGTCCTAATACCTTTATATGTCTTGCCCATAAAATAAAGGCCCGTATGCCAGTTTTACATAACACTTCATGTTGGGTGTGCTCATTAATGCCAGAGGATAGCCAAACAAAACTTCCCATGGTTCCTATTCCCCTTAGTGCAATAAATATAACCTAAACCCCATTTTAAAAAAACATCTGGGGTGCCAAATTTGTCAGGGACTCGAATCCCGACCGGCACGGTTTGTTGTCTGACTGCAAAGAGACTGGCAACACCAGCAAGGTCCAGTTACAAGCTCTTTATTGAAGAGTGCACACTGCAATAGAGAGCCTCCCGTCCCTTTAAGAACCCACCCCCCTTTCTAACACTGGATAGGTTTTTATAAACAGTTCCATTGCGTCACAGGTTAGTTTGAGCAAAGATGGGAGAAGGAAAAGGCAACCCAAGCCCTTCCCCCCCCCCTTGTTAGTTTTATACATACTTAACCAGCACTTTATTACAACTTAAACAATACCTAATTTATGACTGTCTAACATATCTAAGTGGTGTCTTATCAGCTAGGTCAAAGAGTACCAGATATAGAAAAGAGAAATGAATAAACAGTAAAATAGAAAAAAGAGTTAAAACATTCTGGTGCCAGATGGCTAATACAAGAATGTTGATATTACATTATTTTCAAGGTCTTCAAATAATCACTTGGTATACTCTTCTATTCAAGGACTGACTACCCAGAGTCCTTAGAACATTTAATTTAACTACAATCTAATTGACATAACTCATCTAAGTACCCCATATATTTTGGGCCTAACACCACCAAACTGGGAGGGATTGCTTTGGCGGACAGGATTAGAATTCAAAATGATCTTGAGAAATTGTCATACATAAATAGAATGAAATTCAATAAGGACAAATGCAAAGTACTACACATAAGACAGAATAATAAATTGCACAGATACAAAATGGGAAATGACTGACTAGGAAGGAGTAATGTAGAAAAGGATCCAGGGGTTATAGTGAATTACAAATTAAATGTGAGTCAACAATATAATACTATTGGGGGGAAAAAGCATGCATCATTCTGGGGTGTATTATGAAAAGTGTTGTAAGCAAAACACAAGAAGTAATTTTTTCACTTTACTCAGCATTATAAGGCCTCAGCTGGAATACTGGCTCCAGTTCTGGGTTCCACACTTAAGGAAAGATATGGACAAGTTGGAGAAAATCCAGAAGAGAGCACCAAGAATGATTAAATGCCTACCAAATATGACCCATGAGGAAAGATTTTAAAAACTGGGTTTGTTTAGTCTGGAGAAGAGAAGACTGAGGTGGTACATAAGTCTTCAAAAATGTTAAAAAAATGTTATAATGAGGAGGGTGATAAATTGTTCTCCTTATCCACTGAGGACAGGGCAAGAAATAATGGGCTTAAATTGAAGCAAGGGAGGTTTATGATCGATATTGGGGAAAACTTCCTAACTGTAAAGGAAATTAAGCACTGGAACAAACTAATTAGGTAGATTGTGGAATCTCTATCACTGGAGGTTTTTAAGAACAGGACAGACAAACACCTGTCAGAGATGGCCTAGATTAGTCCTACTTCCATGCAGAACTGGACTAAATGACCTAATGAGGTCCCCTCAGTCCTACATTTCTATGATTTTATGGTGCAGAATAGGATCAGTGTTGCCTGTTCTGTTTATTGACCATCTCCATAACCAGAGAGTTTGACACAACCCTAAAGTTTTTCTTGCCAGGGAAGCCAGGTATGCTTCCTGCTAGGTTACCTTTCAATGTGAACTCTGAAAGGGGGAGGGTGAAAAGTGGAGGTGGATATCTCTGAGTCATGTGAGGTGTCATCCCCTAGGTCCATGGGGGAAGGTAGTGATGTTGGTACAGTAAAACCTCGATTTAATGGACTAATTCGGGCGAGGGGGTGTCCGTTAAATCAGAAAGTCCGTTATTTAATAATAATAAAAAAACGAGCTGTCAGAGCAGCAGCCCGCCCGCCACGGGGCCAACGCGGCAGCTCCACAGCCCGCCTGCTGCCAGGACCCGGGCGGCAGCCGGGAGCCGTCAGCCAGCCCGCCCGCTGCCGGGACCCGGGCGGCAGCCGGGAGCTGTCAGCCAGCCCGCCCGCTGCCGGGACCCGGGCGGCAGCCGGGAGCTGTCAGCCAGCCCACCCGCTGCCGGGACCCGGGCGGCAGCCGGGAGCCGACAGCCAGCCCGCCCGCTGCCTGGACCCGGGCGGCAGCCGGGAGCCGGCAGCCAGCCCTCGACAAATGGATTTTGGATGCATCAGACTTGCTTAGAAATTTTGTCCGTTGCATCCGAAGTCCGTTAAATCGAGGTCCGTTAAATCGAGGGTTTACTGTACCAGTGGTCAAGTTGGTTCTGGGCACCAGGAAGAGACCTGTACTTGTATTTGTACCAAGGTGAAAAGGAAGACTGGTGAGGCTGTTCCAGAGAATGTTGTATTGGTACCTGCTGGAAGTATCTCTTGGCACCCTCTAAGACTCTGTGTAGGTACCATATAGGTACAAGAGGGGAAGTCATTGTCAAAGACATGAAGAATAAGTAGGTTCTAGGAGGTGAGTTCGTACTGCTGGGAACTACCTCTAAATACCTATTATTATAAGTGACTAGCAAAAATACCCGGCGTTGCTCGGGTCCGTCGGAGGTGGGGAGGGGGCAGTGAGCAGAGCGAGTGCGGGGTCTGTTGGAGGGGGGAAGGGGCAGAGAGCAAACCTGACACCCCCACCTCACCCCCCCGACCAAACCCGACACCCCCACCTCACTTACCCCTCGACCAACCCCGACTCACATTTTCACCCCCCCACCCAAACCCAACACCCCCACGTCAACCCTCTACCAACCCCAACACCCCCTGACCAACACCCACACCTCACCCTCCGTAGACCAAACCTGACGTACCCACCTCACTTTCCCCCCAACCAAACCCGACACCCCTACCTACCACCACAAACAAACCCGACACCCACACCTCACTTACCCCTCGACCAATCCCGACCCCCCTCTTCACCCCCCCAACCAAACCCAACACCCCCACCTTACCCCCCACCAAACCCAACACCCCCTGACCAACCCCAACACCCACACCTCACCCCCCACCCACCCCGACACCTTCCCACCCCCCCAGACCAAACCCAACACCCCTGGCTCACTTACCCCCCGACCAAACCCGACACCCCCACCTCACCCCCCAACCAAACCCGACACCCCTACCTCACTTACCCTCCGACCAAACCCAACTCGGGTCCATCCGAGGTGGGGAGGGGGCAGAGAGCTGAGCGAGTGCGGGGTCCATTGGAGGGGGGAGGGGGCAGAGAACTGAGCGAGTGCGGGGTCCGTTGAAGGGGGGAGGGGGCAGAGAGCTGAGCGAGTGCGGGGTCCATTGGAGGGGGGTATTATGACATCATAACTATGTCACAGAGAACAGCAGCTGCCCACCTGATGTGATTGGCCTTTAAATAATTTCACCCCTGGGGGGCGTCAGAGTTGAGATTTGAAAAATTTCCGACTCTTACCCTGATTAGGACCCCAAGGCCTCTAACTGTACCAAATTTCAAGTCTCTAGCTCAAAGAGTGTGGAAGGAGTAAGGGAACGTACATACACGCATACATACACGCATACACCATTTGACTTTTATATATATAGATTCAGGTTCTTTGAGGATTTGGAGGTCCTTATTAGATAGCATCCTGAATGGTACAAGGGACTCTGGGTGAGGCTACTTATATGTGAGAATGTTGGGTGATATCAGAGACTGTACTGGGATGGGAATGGTATGTCTTTCAATTCTGGCTATGGAAGACAGTACCAATGAAATTTTCATTTGGCTCTGAGTTTCAGAGGCACTGAGCCTGATGTTGATGTTGGTGCCACTCAAGATGACTTCTCAGTGTGGTCCTCTTAGCTGGTACCATGGTCACAATACCAGAGGGAAAAGAAGCCTGTATTGGGACATGAGGTTTCCTGGGATCCTGATGGAGGTGGCGAATTGCCCCTTGTCTTTTCTTGTTCTGCAGAATGGAGTCCTTTCTTTTTGTGGAATCTGAGAAGTACCACAGAACCTTCAAGGTTTTTTCTTTCTGCCAAAGCAGAGGTGGTTCACAGATCTGATGTACAGGGAAGTGATCTGGATGCCACGAGTCTCAGAGAGCAATCCATAAGCAGGAAATTAAATAAGTCTGTCTTCCTCCATTTTTTAGATCTGCCTTTAAATCCTAAGCAGATCTTCCATTTGGAGAGCATGTGAGGGGAACAGTCTGATTGTCTGGTACCCAGGAACTCGAGGACAGATTTGGGGAGACTCAAGACTTGGCAACCTGAGACTGCAGGTGTCAGGGTTCTGCCTCTGACTGCATAGCATCAGAGCACCCAAGGTTACAGGGCAGACAGTTTCAGAACCCTTACTGGTCTGGGTGATCCCTCCCAAACATCACAGGACCACATTGCAGAGATCCCTTCACATCATCCTATGAGAGAGGTGGAGTTTGGTCTCATGTAGGGAAAACCACATGGCCCATCCCCAAACATGGTGATTATTGCAGGAGAACTTTAGACTCTACACCTTCTCAAGGTGCAGGAGAACCTTAAACTCTATACCTTCTCAAGAGAAGCTTAGACTCTACACCTTCTTGGTGGAACCATGGATCCCTCAGGGTGCAGTTTATGCCAGTGTCCCTCAAGGGAGGAAGGGTCCTAGATGGAAAATATAATACAGTCCTGAACTGTATTGTGTTTTCTTGGGAATCTCTGTGTGGATGGGGATTGATGCATGCTGCCACCAAGCCACCTACTTCTTTGCCCAGCCTGTCTAGGCTCCTTTAGCTCTTCCAACATGAACACTTAACATAAGGAGCACATTAGCAACTTCTGTGGGATCCAGAAGGGAGGGGACTGGGTCTCAGAGGCAGCTGAGCCCTCCCTTCCATAACTGTGTCATTTTTAGTGTTCTGATGGAGTCCAAAGCCTGTGTACGAGAAATATGATTCTTTACTGAAGTTAACAACAAGCCTGTAACAGCATGTCTAACTTGGAAAGAGAGCTGCTAAAAACAAAAATGAAACCTCTCGGGTAAATGTATCAACATATTACAGCTGCTAAAGAGAGAGTGAGAAAGAGAGGGGGGGGGGAGAGATGAATCACAGGCTAGCTGTTAAAGAGATATGATCCTTACATTTTTTACATCTCAGATCTCAGGATTTAGGTCAAATGACTAAAGAGGGCACATGAGTTTGGATAAAATATCAAACATGAAACTTTCATCAAAATCTCTAAACCAAACTTGAGCTGCAGGTGTTTGGGGGGGGGGGGTTTAAAATGTCAGGGTACCATTATTTTTTTGTTTTATCTTCATTTT
The DNA here is from genome assembly GCA_032164245.1 of Sternotherus odoratus. Lineage (NCBI taxonomy): Eukaryota > Metazoa > Chordata > Testudines > Kinosternidae > Sternotherus > Sternotherus odoratus. The sequence goes on from JAVMKO010000006.1 coordinate 44,084,555, forward strand.
AATGAAACTCTGCACTTCCAGGTTTCAGTGAACTGTAGAAATACAAACAAACATACCATTTCCATCTCCCAGAAATTCTTATTTCAATATTTATTTCCATTTGGAATCAGGATGAAAGTCAAAATATTGAATTTTTTCTCACAACAAAAAGGTCTGAAACCATATTATTTGTTAAATGTCAAAAACATTTTGTTTTTGGCTTTCTTTGACACTGAACTGAATCCACCTGTACTGCTACTTTCCCTCATAGGAATTGTAGTTTCAGTGCTTCATATCCCCAGTCTTCTCTATAGGGTGTGCTCCTTGGCCAGGCTACATTTCCCAAGATGCATGTTGACAGTTCAACCAGGGCATGAGGCAGCCAAACTACAACTACCCTAGCATGGCATCTCTGGCAGACACAAATGAATGTGGATGTGGCCGAAAACTAAATATCTTGATTCAGTCCGGCAAACTGATAGGTTTTGATTTGGGATGACCCATTTTGAAACAAAAGATTTTGTCTGAAATTTCCCACGGGGGAAAAAAAAGAATTTTGGCAGAAATAAAAAAAAATGTAGAAACCACATTTTTCAGCCAAAAGCCTAAAATAAAACAAAATTAAGGAAAATTCCTAACCAGCTCTTCATGGTCCATTCTCACAATATTTCTGACCCATATGAAACAGAAGATATCGGAAATTTCATGTCAATAATCTGTTCTTACAAAATTTCCTGCTCTATTTTTGTCCCAAATCAAAGCAGATAATCCCAAGTTGTTTCTTCTCCAAATGCCCAAAGCTTTTATGGTTAACATGTCACTAGATCAGACAAAGCTGCATTTCAAGTATGATAAATCAATTCCTTGCATTTGCTTCTTTCTTTACAGCAATAGGTACCGTGTGAATTAGACTCCTTTAAATAGTTAAGAGATTCAGTACTTGGTACTATAGACAGTATATTAAATTCAAATATCTAAAGAAAGAAATCAATCTTAATCCTGTTTCCTAATGTGGAGCAAAATCGTTTTCAATTAGAGTAGCAAAATTTACAGCTGTTTTGAGAACATCTAATTTATATATAAATACAGAGGTAACATAGCTTTTTTTAGCAATACAAAAGATGCTGATAAAATTCTGGCCTTTTGAATGTACACCATATATAAAAGTATGAACACTAAGGAGTAGATCCTTAGCTGGTGTAAATTTTCATAGCTACATTATAAAGCTATGACAATTTGCACAGACTGAGGATCTGCTCCAAATCCCATGCAATATACAGTCTGGCACATACATGATGAATGCACAGATTTCTTCTGTTGCTTCAGATTTTCTTTTTTAAAAAACAGCTGAGTATTTTTACAAATAAAAAGAAGCAGAGCTTCCTTTGTGAGCTTTACAGAGACAATATTACATTCTGAAAGGCTTTACAGTGGTGCAGAGTACGTGTTTCCAATTATGCCAACAGAGTTCATTTTCTTTGATTTTACATCATTGCTCTAGGCATCCGCTTTAGCTGATACAAGTAGTTTTTGATAGCTCACTGAGGCTGTGATAGCACCAAAAAGACTTGGAAGGTGGCTAATGTAGTTTCCACAGCAAAAGAAGGGAGGAAGAAGATAATTCACCAAACAATAGACCTAAAGGACTAAATTCAGTTGTGAAGAGGATACTGAGAAATGTGACACATTTTTCAGAATCCAATCTAGACAGTAGTGTTCACTGGATGTTATACTAGTGGTAGTGTGACAGGGGCTTGGCTTACTAGTAGCATTGCTATTAGTTAATTTTCTGGGCCTCCAATCTCCGGCATCTCTGGTACCTCTCACTGGCAACCAGTCCAATGCTGTGTCAGTCCTCCTCTTGGTAGGCAGAAATTTGGACCCCTGAAATATATCATGGTCTGGCTATGGTCTGCAGAGGTCCCATTTCATTGGTGGCTTGATGTAAATTGTATATAAAAAAGCTGGCATCTAAACAATTTGCTTTGAAAGGATGCAGTTTGCATGGACAAAATTAAAGAAACTCCAAATCAACCAAATGACCTTAGCAATAACACTGCATCATTTCAAGATACAGCATAAAACACATCTAAAGGTGTCATCAGAAGACAGTTTATTATTCCTCCATTGAGTCTAAACAAACAGCAAGAGAAAAAGCCAGGGGAATTCTAGAATATGAAGTTATGCCCCTCTATAATTCTGAACTGCTCCCTACAGAAATTATTAAGGAAATACAATTATTTGGTTGTACTTCAGGATTTAGTATTAACTCTAAATCAGAGGAAAAGTCCACCATTATTTCCAACAAAAAAGCAAACAAAGTCATTCTCTAGCTTGATTACCACAATTATTATTAGACTTTTCAATTTGCATAATGCATGGCACAGAGTTGCACTCCCCTTTGAAGAGCTCCTTGAATTGTGCCTTAGGAGTCACAATGTCTCTCAGGGCTGCTCAGAGCATGTGTAAAGGTGTTCACTCAGCACATCATCTATTAACATGCCACAGACCTTTTCCACCAGTGCCCTGGCCCTGGTCTATGGGACACTGCAGCAAGAAGCTTTATACTGGCAACACCTATTTCTCTCCACCATCATTTAGGCAATTTGATCCCTCCTGGGGAAAAGGGACTAGCAACCCCTTCTCACAAGGACGTCCAGTTTGAACAGGGGCATGTAGTGGATCCTCCCTCTCCTGTGCGGAGGGAGGCCACTCAGCCTCATTACAATGATAAAATAAGGAAAGGAGAAGTCTTACACATATTCAACTTTAAACTGTCCAGATCCAAATAAGGAGAGACAATCTATGAAACGGTGGGATGAAGATGTAGGTGAAAAGATTCTATTAACAGAACTGAAAGCAAACTAGGTGAAAACTCACAAGGGAGATCCATGTACATATCTATGGATATGTCTATACTCCATCCAGAAGTCCAATAGCCAGTTCAGGTAGAAGTACACATGGTAGCTCTGATTGCGTTAGCACACTAAAAATAGAAAGGTAGCTGCCATAGCATTGGAAGGTGGGATGGGCTAGCCACTCGAGTAAGTATCTAGGGTCCCAGCTGGTATTGCACTTAGGGTGAATAGCCCTTCCCACCACTTGTATCACCCAGCTGTGCCTCTATTTTTAGCATGCTAGCTTGATAAACCTCATGTATGTATGTCTATTTAAGCTGGAAATTACAGCTCCAGCCTGAGAGTAGGTGTATGCTAAGTAAGTTTTTATAAGTTTTCCATTACTCTTATATATGAAGCCTAGATCTCCAAAGGCATTGGTATGGATATCAATTGGTCCTGCTCTGAACAGGGGCTTGGGCTAGAGGACCTCCTGAGGTCCTTTCCAACCCTGATATTCTATGATTCAATGGGAGTTAAGTGGTCATATATCTTTGAGGATCTGGGCCGGAGTGCCTAGATAGTGAAGAGGAGTGGGAGAAGAATGTGCCACAGTCAAGGCACGCTACCTAATATAATGTTCTCTGGGAACTTCATGTCCAAAAGCTTCTGAATGCTGGAGAGCTGCAGTTAAGATTTTGCCATTTTGATAGGCAGGCCCTTTGATTTAGTCATGCTGGAAGCAAATATGCAAACAAATTAAAGTAGTAATTGATCTAAACTACTGCTAGCCATCTAAGGCACAATTCTGTCATCATTGATAATGTATTCTGTGTTCCAACTACTTTACATGGACTGGAATATAATATTTGGACCATAAATTACATTGTGCATATTATACATAGTAGATAACAAAGAGCATAAAACCTTTTATAGAATATCAGTGCATTACTAATTAGTGCTATGGCTTATTTCTACAGTACCATCCTCCAAGTGTACATTGCAGTTTGTAATGATCCCACACATACCCACACAAAATACAGAGAGCTGTTCATTTAAGTACAGAGTTGTTGCTTATTGACCTGTTGGAATAGTGGATTTTGGGTCTTAAATTCTGTTACCTACTCCATAATGACAATGTCATGACTCACATCAGTTGTAACTTTATTGTTAGATAGGCTATTGAACCACCAAACAATTTGTTAATGTGACTTCTCTGCATCTCTGACCACCAGCTCTCTTCCAGTGGCCCATAATTACAGTTGTATTTTTCAATTGGATCTGCAAAGAACAACCTATGAGCCCATGTGGATCCCTCACTGCATGATTCTGCCCATGCAGTGTTTCTTGAAGAATCCAGGCCTAATTTATAAATAAATGTAATAATGCCAATTCACCATGGATGCAGTTTATTGGGCCAAATTCTGCTCTCTGTTGTACTGGCGTAAGTTCAGAGTAACTCCATTGACTTCAATACCTATGAAAGAGCAGAACTGAGCCCAGAATTTCTTTGTCTTTGTGTACATTTGTGCTCTGGGCTTGTATAAATGAGTGAATCAGTGTTTTTTAGGGTTTTTTTTATTTTAATAGCAATGCGGAATGTGATGAATAAATATCACTGGAGACAATGAATTCACAGGCAGAGTTCAGATATAAGGCACAGGTTTCTTTCCATTGCTATGCCCATCCCTCTTTACCCCCATCTAGGGAAATCACCCATTCAAGGGTAAGACAGTAAATCTCTAAATCTACATATTTACTCAAGTTCTGTGTCTTTTCAAAGCAGAAGCTGTCAAGTCTATAGATTTACAAGGTTTTTATTATAATGATTTCCTCCATGGACTAACTCAGGATGAAAAGATAAATTAATTTATCCTCTTCTATCCACTAGCTAAAGTTTAGACTATATTCTAAAAATTGACTTCAGAGCACACACATTGTATAATTCATCAAGAGAGATTAAAATTTAAAATCAACTCTATGTGACCTTCTTGAACTGGGCTAGTAGAGGCTGGGTGTGTTGCAAAAGGGATGAGTTCTGAGCCCTTGGGAAGATTACCATTCTTTTTCCATCATCAGCAAACTGGCTAAATATTCCAAAGAGAGATTCAGTTTATCCATTGACTGAAGGTTTTAGAAAGACATATTCTAACTATATGGAAATGAGTGTGCTAGTGATTATTGCTTAACAGTACCTAATTATTTACAAAGATCTCATTTCTTTTTTCCCCTCTTTTGGGCATGACTTACCACTGTTTTATTCTAGTTTTATGCCAGTGTAATTCCATTGGGTTCCGCCAGCATATAATGAAAGTAACACATCAGCATTATTTCTTTTTACCTTTCTACATGGGTCAGCTATTGACACATGAACATTTCCACTATTACAATGTTCAAGCACCACTAGCATATTTTTAAATCTCGAAGACCAGTTATTGATTTAGATATGAAAACTTGGTATTGGCTGAATGATTTTTATTACAAAAATACCAAGATTTTCTTACAGCATGTATTCATTCTCCCTCACTTCTATAGGTGTTTTGCAATGCACATTGCAAAAGCTTCCCCAATCCACTTATCAACATTCCATGTTTTCAGACTAGCAGTAAATCTGGAGTGATCTACAAGAGGTGCTAGAGTCTAATTGAGTACAGTATGTAAGAAGCTTAACCATAGTTGAAGGAAACAGATATGGTGCATGGAGCGTGGAGACTTTTAAAAACTAAAGCATTAAACAAACTGAGGGTCACAATTGTCCACACTTCTGTTCACCCTCAAAATTATATCTTGTAAGGCCTCAAGTGAGTAAATGATTATATTAAATGCCTTTTATTTAAAGTACCATACATCACTTACTAACTGCTTTATGCCACATTAGATAACTAAGTTTTTCCTTAGCCATCTGACCAGAATATTTCAGTATAGTATGATTTATTTATTTTTAGAGCAAACTGCTGGTTACCCTCAATTTCCTGTTTTAAATTCCCAGTGAACATTTTTGATATCACCATTGATTAAAGAGACATAAGCACAAAAGGATTCAGAGTCCCTGGGATTCAGATAAGTATTTAACTTTATCTTCAATATATTTTTAGAAGGTGAATATTATATTTATTAAATACAGTATTTTAGTGTCTCAGGTGAAAGAGAAGAATTAAGCTGCAAAGTTATAAGGAAACTAGTGATGAACAATGACGAGTCTTTGTTTAATATCATATACCAATGAGGAAATGACCATATATGGGTCATACTGTCAGAAAAATTGAATAAACTTCACATAATTGCTCAATAAGTATGAAGAATGACAAGTATGGTGGTTTGGTCTACTGTGTCTCGAAACTAACATGGTTACAAATTTTTGGATTTTCTTATGCTTCATGTAGATAAAATTTTCCATAACATTCTTTATTTCGATAGAACTTGTAAAACATTTCTCCCAGAATAATTTTCTGCTGGAAAATACTGATTTGATGGAATTAAAATGTTCCATAGGATGCTGAGAATCTCAGACATCCAGGGTCTCTATTTCCATGGTACATCAGGGCCTGATTTGGAATGATTTTTTTCTTCAAAATCGAATTATTTTTCATAATGTACAACCCTGTTCATGCACAGCTCTAATGTGGAGAGTGTGGCACCATGAGAATTTGTACCTGGTTCAGGTCACCCACCAAGTTTATGGCAAATCTTCTTTATCACTTCTGTATCTTCATCATCCATAACACTGACTTATAGAGACATTTAACAATAAAACAGTTGGTCATGTTGTCTGCTGGACTCTTTGACTTAAGTCATATTTTTGTGTGAAGCATTCATTAGGCCTTTGTGTTTTGAACACCATAAATAAATGGATGTTGTTTAGTGGTGGTAAATAATGGCTGTTACACTCATTTATGTTATGACCCATGGGTCTCAAACCTGAGCCTGTAGGGTTTTTAGCTACACTTCAGCCCTCCATCTGGAAGTCTGCTGATACTTGTGTACCCGGGACCCATAAAGCCCATCCCCAGGTTCTGGTCTGCCCCTGCAGTCCTATTGGTGGAGTCCCAGAGCAGCTGGAACTACTTAAGCCAGCAGCAAAGCTATTTGAACAACTGGATTCTACTCTGTTCTGCATCCCTTCTCCTTTGTGCACCTGCTTCTTGATTTCCTGACATCCTGAGCCAGCATGACTGCTAGCATCTGATCTGTGGTTCTGACCCCAGTTTGTCTCCTGACTCTGACCTCCCAGTATCCTTACTCTTGTTCCTGATGGGCGGTTCTGATCCCCAGTTTGTCTCCTGCTTCTGACCTACTGGTATCCTGACCCTCCTAACTCTTAAACCCATCTTGTGACTGTGGAGTCTGTCTCTGGTCACTTGGTCTGGCCACTCACAACCTGGCCATGACAGCCTACACCCTGACTACCCTAGTTGTTCAAGTTATTATACACCAAACACCTCATTTAGTTTGGTTATACACAGATAATTCCATTAACAACAATTATATTTATAAGTGATTAAGGTTGGTTAAGAGTGACAAGCTCTCAACTCAAACTAGTAAAGTCTGATTTCCCCCTTGTTTGTATACAGTCTATTCAGGTTTGTAAACTAGCCTCATCACTCTTGTATCTGAGTGCCTTCCAGTAATGAAAATGGAACAGTGTTAGCAGATAGGAAGAAAGGAATGAGCTGTGGTAAATGGGTCAGTAGACAATGATCAGAAGAAATATGTTACCATATCTCTTCAATATTTATAATGCCCCTGTCCTCATAGTATCTGAGACCTCATAATCTTTGGTGTTCTTATCCTTATAAGACCTTGAGAGGTAGGGAAGTATTTTTATACCCAACTAGATAACTGAACACAGAGATTAAGTGACTTGTCCCAGGTCCCTTCCACCTCTAATCACTGGGAGCATCCTTCCATTGTATATGATTATTGACTTCTGGGGAAAGTATCTGAAAAATGCAAATGTTCTGATTTGGTAGTGTTTTAGAGTCACTTAACCTCATGGGTGCAAGGCAGTGGCTATACCAGAATTTCAGTATCCATCATAAAACTGAACAATACAGGCAATACATATACACCATAGTTCCATTCTATTTTTTCTTACTATTTAAATCTCAAGCTCTGTAAATTCAGTTCTTTTTCCCCCACTAAAAACACAAAATACAACATCAGCAACTAGCAGAGATCTTCTAGTTTTCAGCATGGCAGACAATTAGGTCATTCCTTCGAGGGCAATACAGTGTGTTAAGATATCACATCTTAACAGTTGCTAACATTAGCAGAGGACTTGCAGGAGTGTCCTGGTATATATTTGATACTGCTTGGGGATGTTATCATGACTAGCAGTGAGCAAAAGACTGACAAAGAGGGAGGAAATGAGAGGGAAAAATCTAGGATAAAACTAATAGCGATAAAACTCTTGACAAGTCAGATTGCTGCAAGTCTCCGTATCTGAAACAACTTTCACAATAATGGGATTCAAGTGTCCATAAAATTAGTCAAGATACAAAGATATAAATGTCAACAATTTGCATAAAAGCTTTACTTTAAAGATTTAGCAGTGTGCCAAATGAAGGGGGGGGGGGAAGGCAGAGGGGAGGAAAGCACTACCATAATAGTAATACTTTAATATAGGTATCCATTATCTAATGCTTATATAATGGAAGCCAAATGAGTTCATTATTATTGGTGCTATTACACTGAATACCAAATGCACTCATCATCGAAGCACACTTGCTTTAAAAACTATTACTGCACCATCAGTAACAAAAATAAATAAATAAAAAATGCAAACTTCTTTAGATGACTAATTTGATTTCAGTGTTAACTGCTAATGTATTATTAATCAACAGTTCATTATACTTTTAGATCACATTTAGTTTATTTGTACACAATTCATTTCTGTAATCTCTCACTCTGTTGCCTTTTATTCCTATGTAAACAACGCTGGTTTGGGCTGATATAGGCCTACAGTAAATGGCAGGATGATATGTTTGTGTGCTATTCAAATTTGTTCTGTTTTGCAAAACCAGGAGAGGTTCAAAAAGGTTGATGAGATCCAAAGTAAATGATAGCATATGAGAACAGTCTATGAAAATTAAAAAGTGCTGAGGTCAACAGCTTAGACTGTGCTATCTCAACATCAAAACAATTTTGAACGTATTCATCAAATCCTTTCAGTTTTCATTGTGTGAAGTCGTTTGTAGTAATGGTAATTCAATTTCCCTGCAGCATATATCTGTTTGAGCTGTTATTTTGATTTGCTAGGTCATACACATCAAACGCTCAAAGCAAATTCAGGAGACACAGCCCCCTGAAAATCAATAAGTAGTCCAAACTTGGTGTGAAGTAGCAGAACAAAGCACAGTATTACAGCTCCAACTTTTCAATCTGAGAAGGTTCTCCAACAGGGAAGCAGAATACTTAAAAAATAGAATGCCTGGAAATTACAACAAGCAATGTGATTGTTATGGAGAGCTACAGCCAAAATGATAGTGAAGGAAGCCTGATCAATGTTGTTGGCACTTCACAAAGGTAATCACTGATACCAGCTCATTAGTTACTCCACACACTTGTGTTAAAAGCCTGTCCACTTAAATTCCCTTAGTAAATGAGAAGCTGCTTGGGCACCATTTTGTTATGCCAAAAGTCATTAGGCCTACCATGCAATGTGAAGGATTGCTGACATTTTATATTATTGGGCTTCCTAATGTGCTTTAACCAATATAAATTTAGTTTACGCTCCTAGAATTCCCATGGATCATTTGTGCACTGCAAAAGACTTATCTTGTTATGCATGTGATATAATCCTTACGCCATCCAGAGTCATTAGGAACATTTGCTATTTCCTAGCAATGTTTAGGGCTTAAAGTCCAAATGGCGAAGGTATTAGTGAATGCTCCCAGGACCTGATCTTTAGGAAATAGTATGTGAACATGCACATAATATGTAGCTAACAGTTTGTTTTCCAACAATGTGTTTTTTAATAAAATTATAAAAGAAAAATGTATTTAAGCTAAGCTTATTTATGTTCCATGAGGTATAAAGATGTCTTGATATGTTCTGCTACCATAACAATGCTACCTTTATATTACAGTAAAATAAACATTTAGCCTGGGGTGCAGAAACCATGGCTTTCACAATTATGTTAGAAACATTGCTTTGGGAGTACCTTTATGCCTGTGGTCTGGGCTGCTGGCTGGTGGGGCACCTGCACAATATAGAACTGAACAGTTGGGATGTCGTTTTTCAACCAGTTCTAGGTAATAATGCCAGGTTCAAAAAAGGGACCACAAATACTGCGAGCAAAAGTTCTGAGGGGCGTGGTTTAGGAATGATCAATCAATAGGGTTGTCTTTTAGACTGTAGCCTCTATCATGAAGAGTTTGTCTTTATTTTTTGTCCTATAGCATCCCAATCTTGTTTTTATGTTTAGCAGATTAAAAAAGTACTTCTGTGCCTAAAAATGGTCTTTCAGCTTAAGGTGCTGGACTGAAATTCAAACACTAACTTCCAAGTGGCCACAGATTTTGTCTTCTCTATGCAGAATACACAGCAACCTCTGAGTTCTCAGAACATTCCCTTGCAATATCCTGCTCTTAACCATGGGATACTCCCAAAAATTACCAGGTAAACTCTCTCCAAGGAAACAGTATCCACAACAGCTTGTTTGGTTCACCGCGGTTTAGCTCCAATATTAACATCACAGCACTGAGATATACTTATAGTGAAACCAATCATATCTTTATTATAAAGGGCTAATATTTAAAAAAAGGCCGTGAATAATGATAATTACGGGAACAGAAATTTACATATTCTTTATGGTTTATAACAAGTTTCTTAAAATCTGAGCTTAAACAAGCTAAACTTTTGTCTAAAGCAACTTCTCATATAAAGCAGTCTCCCAGGGCTTCCAGCCCTGGTATGGATGGGACTCCCTTTCATTAATGCAAAAAGCACTGTCCTTTTTGCTTCCTGGGTGAAGAATAAAATGGTGTCTTTTTGCCTTTTTCTTATACCTGCAAAGTTCATAGGTGTCTCCAGAAACAGGATGACCCCAGCCCCAAAGTTTATCCTCTGATATCCTGTTCTGTTGATTTCCCATCCCCCTGTTGACTCATATGTAAATGGGTTGAGTTGTGTTGGGTTGGCCTACATTGCTTAATCTACATGGCTGACAGAGAAACAAGTGAATCAGCATCCTTTGTCTGACCTAAAACCTGTTTATCAGCTCTGCCTCAGAATCAGATCTTGAAACATGTTTTCAGTACATATACACAACTCCTTAAATATCCATCCATCCCACAATGATTATGAGAATCATTATGACATAAGCTTTTATTAGCTACCTCACTTGATGCTCTTTGGATAAAAACTATGAAAGCAATGTGTTGGAGGTAGTGAGTTTGTCAGGCCTGTCAGGAGTTACAGAACAGATTTCGGAGGGGTAGCTGTGTTAGTCTGTATCAGTAAAAACAATAAGGAGTCCTTGTTTTTTATAGTTACAGAATAGTGAACCCTTTACCTTTGACATTGAGGTGTCCTTATGGTCATCATGATGGATATTAGCAAATGCGATAAAGACAACTCTCAGCTATTAGTAGCATTTCCCCGGAGAACTGATTCCATCTCATTAGCTTTAATGTTAATGGAATTGCAATATTAGCAACTGCCATGCAACGTATTGACAACTTTGTTAGAAGAAGAGGTTCCACTTATTATGAATATGCTGGCTCCAAGTCCAAGTGTCAGAGACCAGAACATAGGTAGGCATCAGGCCTTGCAGTTAGAGCAGCCAGCAGTAGGAATCCAGGGTCAGAACTGGATCCAGAGGCCAAATGATAGAGCAAAGTCAGAAATCAAAGCTGAGGGTCAGAAACAGAGCCAGAGGCCAGAGCTGAAGTCAGAAGTCAGGAATTTGAGCTCAGGGTCAGAGATGGGTTACCTGGAGTGAGAAATGGCAGGAGCAGAGCTGAAGCTTATCGGTGTCTAAGGCTGGGAACAAGCAGGCACAGGTACTACCATAGTCAAGGGCAAATGCTTTGAGTAGCCACAGAACTTAACAGCTGGTCTGCTGACTCTTCCCATCAGCAAGGTGGTGTAGGCAATCTGCAGTTTATTACAGACCAGCTGTGCTTGCCCAGTTGCCCAGAGACTGGCTCTGCTGCAGGCTCTGATTCCTGACATCAGGACAGGATATGTGCCTTCAGAGCACATTGAAGATTATGTTGCACAGCTGTGCACATCTGCTGTGTTTCATGGCTTCCAAATGTGTGGCTCTAGCTGATACAGTTCAGGTTCTGGAGGCCCTTTGTGAGCCCAGTGCTAAGCTTACATGAGTGTCTAAGAAGTTTTGTGCTTCAAAGTCTGTTGTTTCATGCATTTTAAAGAATAGTGATGACATTTTGAAGGAGTATGAGATCAGCACAAACCAAGGTTGCAGAGTGATAGAGTCCTGTGGCACCTTAAAGACTAATTAAAGTTTTGAAGCATAAGCTTTCGTGGGCTAATACCCACTTCGTCGGATGCAAGTTTGCAGGTTTCAACACAATAGCAAGGAAGCAGATGTTGGTGAACTCCTGTGGCTCTGGTTTTGGAAAATGTTTAGCCAAGGTGCTTATCTGTCTGGGCCAATGCTGAAACAGAAAGCAACTCAGCTGGCAGCAGAACGGAGAAAGGAATTCACCCTTCAGGTGGCTGGCTCAGTCAGGGAAAGCCTGCCACAGAATGGTTTACCATAATGAACACAGTGAGAAACAAGATGCTGACCTTCTGGCAACTGCTGAATAGAAGGCAGACACCCTGGGACCTGAACAGTCCACACTGAAAATGCCAAAGTCAGGCTGACTTCAAAAAGGAGGAGCACAGTCTCTCAAAATTGGTGGTTGACATGATAGTTAGATTCACCAACCAGTCACAAAACTGTACTCCTGATCCTCCACATTGATTAGCAAGAAGCTAGAAAAAGGAAATCACACAGTCCCCTTTATTGCATTCCAGACTCTGGCTCCCAATCAGCCAATAGGTCCATTGAAGTGAGAAATTACTTAAACCTCTATTTACTATACAGATGTTCTTCTGATCCCCAAAGGATCAAATCAATTACCAAATCAATACTAGTTTAGATCTTACCCAAAATACCAGACAATCCTTTAGGATCTAAATCTAAAGGTTTTATTAGAAAGAAAAGAAAATAAAGTTGTGAAAAAAATATACAAATACTTTAAATTGTAACCTTTCTGAAAACCCAGCAATTTTTTTCTCTTTCCCTATGCCTTGTGCTTATGCTGTGAACAAGTAGTAGGCATTGCTCCTAACATCTTAGTTCACTTTAATAGTATAATTGTACTATAACTGAACCAGGTTCATATAAATCCTTTGTTAGTCATTTTACTCTTGGTGGACCTATAGAATGTCATGGGGAACAGACTTTTTATGTTCATATGGAACAATTAGAAAAATCAAACACCATTATTCCTAACAATGTAACTTTGGCAAAGGTAGAGATTGCTGTAATAATGCAAGATTATTAAACAAAATAGCTATATTATAGTGAGTAACTGGGTGGCTTTCCCCAAGTCTGCCCTGATTACAGAATGAGCCACACTTGCGTCGAATCAGGTCCTCTGAATTGAGCCATTAAGGGGGGAGGGGGAGCTGCTCCTGGGCTATAAATGACCAAAGGATATACCCTGAGGGGAAAGTTAGACAGGGCACTGAAAAGTGAAATTGAAATTGTAGTGATTTCTGAGGAAGAGACAGCTCTTTGGGGAGGGGAGGGACTGTGCACAGCTTAAATCCCAGTGGAAGATTATTTTTGCATTGGCTTTGAGGACTTAAATTAAGAAAAACAATCCAGACCCCAAGAAGGGCTGTGATTGAAAGAGATACAGTGTGGAGTTTGTTGAAAGAGCCATGAAGAAAGAGAAATAGGGTAGGGCACCATAGAGCCACCCTAGCCAGGAGGAGGCACTTGTATGGTAACTAGCCTTCATAAGAAACTCTGATGAATGTTTCTCTCTCAGCCTTAGGACTCTTGTTATCAAGAATGTGGTTTGTTGTTCCTCAGGCCTTGGTACAATTATCTCTGTGGTTAAACAGTTTCTTAAAGAACCTTCTAGTACAGTAAATTACTCACAACACATTGACTTTTCCACTATGGACTCGACTACTAAACACTGAGGGTGGAGATTAAGGCATAACCTAGGTATGGCCCAACACCTATATGAATACTTTGCCTCTATTTTGAATAAAACTAGCAAGGAACTTGATGACAGCAGCAGGGTGGTTAATGGAAATGATGTATGGAAGTAAAAATGACCACATCTGAGGTGGGAGCCAAACTTAAACAGCTTAATGGGACAAAATCAAGGGGAGCTGGATAGTTTCCATCCAAAAATACTAAAGATACTGGCATATGAAATTGCAAGCCCAATAGCAAGGATTTCTAATTAATCTGTAAACTCAGGGGTCATACCCTATGACTGGGAAGCTGCAAATCTAGTACCTTGCGAAGGGACATGCCCTCACTCTCCAGGAGAGGAGAATAATGATTTCTTCTGGTCCTGTTCGGACCACCAAGGCAAGGGTTGTTCTGCCTGGAGTAGGGAGGGCAAGCTTAAAAAGGGAAAACCTGCCACAAGAAGGGGTGGTAAACAGGAGGAGGGCTGCTCTGCTTCAGAGACTGCTGGTAGCAGAGGCAGGCCAGGTGAAAGGGAGATAGAGCTTCAGGAACAGCCAGGCCTACTACTATGACCTAGATACAAAGCAGTATGACCCAAGAGGAGGGTTGGAGGTAGAGCCTATTAAAAGACAATAAACCTGCTAATAGAATAAGCCCAAAGGGCTGAATCCAGAAAGACTGCCTGATAGCCAGATCACTTTTGCTTTTCTTTATTTTCAGGTGGATTCCCCAACTTCATAAGGGAGAGAGGGAGGAGGGGACCTTTCTTTTTTCTGTTTGTTTTATGCAGAGAACCCCTCATTTGAACTAGAGGGTGGGGAGGGGAAGGTATTATAAATGACTGGAAGTGTGGCTTGGAGGAGACCTGAGGAAGTCCCTACCCCCCATATTAGTTTGACCTCAATTGTATGCAAGCTCTTAAAACAAATTTTGGAAGAGAGATTAGTTAAAGACATGGAGGTTCCTGGTGATTGGGTTAAAATACATGCTTTTACAACAGTTAGATCATGCCAGATCTCTTTCTTCAAGAAGATAATTGACTTTTCTAGACAAAATTTCAATAAAACATTTGATACAGTTCCCTATGGGAAATTACTCATTAAAGTGGAGAATATGGTGATTAATACGAGACTCAAAAGGTGGGCAAGGAACTGGTTAAAGGAGAGACTACAATGGGTCATACTGAAAGGTGTGGCTGGAGGATGGTCACTAGTGGAGTTCTTAAAAAATCACTCCTAAGACCAGGTATATTTAAAGTTTTGTTTAATGAGCTGAGTACCAAAAATGGGAATGAACTAATAAAATTTGAAGATGACACACTTGGGTGTATTGCCAATATGGAATAGCTACAAGAAGATTTGAACAATCTTAAAATGGAGTAATAAAAATGTGATGAAATATAATAGAGCAAAGTGCAAGTTCATACATTTTGGGATTAACAAGATTTTTTGCTATAAAATGGGGATTTATGAGATGAGAGTAGCAGAGGAGGAGAAAGATTGGGTGTACTGGTTGATCACGGGATGACCATGAGTCGCTAATATGATGTGGTTGTGAAAAGGGCTTATATAATTCTAGAATGCACCAAGGTTTTCTCAGTAGAGATTGGGGAGTGTTGTTATTGTTGTGCAGGGCACTGGTGAGACCTCATCTGGAATACTGTGTGATGTCCTTAGATCAAGATTTGTGGACTTCGATAACTCAGCCAGAGATTTTTGGCCTGTCTCGCATTGGCCAGTTTGCAGGCTGAGACATGATTGTAGAGTTTAGTGAAATGGAGGTTATCTCCCATGTGTAAGCAGTCCCATTGGAAACAATGAGAAATGGTGACTTATTCCAGAAACATAGCCCCCCACATTACTGAAATAATATTCTGATGATGTAGTTGGCAGGATTCTAACCATATTCTTTTTTAATAATTCAAGAAAAACACATCCACCAAACATTGTGTTTGTTTAAAAAATGCTCAAGAATTTTCTGATGTTGAAATAGCAGCCACCAGATGGTGTGCTTACAATTTCAAAAATAAAACACAAATAAATGGAAACTGAGGGAAAAAAAAAAAAGTCAGGGAGTAAACCGTGTTTGTATGTATCTGATTTGGCTGCACCAATTATCAGAGAATTGAATTCCTGAGATTCTTCCATGTTTTCTGCCTCACTGTATAATCTCCACTGTAGTCCTATCCTTATTAGACCTCTAAAAACTTCATAGAGCTCATATACTCTAGTCTATTCAGATATGATTGGCACAATTAAAGCATGTAGGGCCAAAATTATACCAGAGATGAATTTTGGTCCCCACTTTTTGTAGTACCAAGATCTATTTACAGACTTTTTAATTTGCTTAGCTAGCCTTCCAAGTTGTTTACAATCTATTAGATCAGTAAAGGTGCCAGACTAGAGTATAACAAATGTGTTTAAAGGTCTGACCCAGAGCTCACTGAAGTCAATTGAGAGTCCTTCCACTGGCACTGATATGCTTTGGAGCAGACCCTAAATATCCTTAAGAAATTTGACACAAATTAATTTATATAAAAAAGGCTTTTGTATTTTAAAACAGCAAAATCAATAGGCTTCAAAATGTGCATTTTGTATTGTAAAGTAAGCAGTATGGCATGTTACAATGTTAAATTTCTGACTTTTTAAAAATATTAACAATATGTATAGAACTGTCTAATTTTATATTATGTGTATATAATTGTCACAAACAAACAGTACTTTAAGATCAAGTCCAGGTTCAAAAGTACATATCAGTAATTTAGGTTAAAATATGTTATAATAATGTATAAATCCAAACATGTTAATGTATGGAAATGAAAAGTTAGGTCATACAGACAACCTTAACTCTGCCTGGTAGTAGGGTGACCAGATACCAACTGTGAAAAAAACGGGATGAGGGATGGAGGGTATTAGGCGGCTATATAACAAAAATTCCCAAAATATGGACTGTCTATAAAAATGGGACATCTGATCACCCTACCTGGTAGTGAACCCAGACACATAACCATGTGATTATGATTATAGCATTTTAGTATTTGTGCTCCCAGGTCAGATTACACTAAATTTAAAAAAAAATAGTGTTATGTTTTTCATGCTATCAACAAAGGGCAGAGTTAATGTTGTCTAGATGTCTTAGGAACATAAGAGCTGCCATTCTTGATTAGCCCAATGGTTCATCTAGCCCAGTATCCTGTCTTCCAACAGGTGTCAGATGCTTCAGAGGGATTGAACAGAACAAGGCAATTTAGCAAGTGATATATCCCCTGTCCAGTCCCAGCTTCTGGCAGTCAAATGTTCAGGGACACCTGAACCATCTTTACTAATTCACTGTCCTCCATAAAATTATCTAATTCTTTTTTTGAATCCACTTATGTTTTTGGCCTCCATGACAAGGAGTTTCACAGGTTGATTATGTGTTGTGTGAAGAAGTACTTCCTTATGTTTGTTTGAAACCCGCTGCCTAGTAATTTCATTGGGTGATCCCTGGTTTGTGTATAATGTGAAGTTGAAAATAAAACTTACTCACTTTCTCCATATCATTCATAATTTTACAGACCTCTATTAGATCCTCTCTTAGTTGTATGTTTTCCAAACTGACCCGTCTCTGTCTTTTTAAATCTCACCTCATATGGAAGCCATTTCATATGCCTAAGAATTTTTGTAGTCCTTTGCTGTACTTTTTCCAGTTCTAATATATCTTTTTTTAGGGCTGTCAATTAAGTGCAGTTAACTCATGCAATTAACTTTAAAAAGTTAATCGTGATTAAAAAAAAATCATGATTAGTCAGAGTTTTAATCACACTGTTGCGCAATAGAATGCCAAGTGAAATATATTAAATATTTTTCTACATTTTCAAATATATTGGTTTAAACTACAGCACAGAATTCAAAGTATGCAATGCTCACTTTATATTATTATTATTAATTACAAATATCTGAACTCTAAAAATGATAAAAAATAATATTTTTCAGTTCACCTCATACAAGTATTGTAGGGCAATCTCTTTATCATGAAAGCGCAACTTACACATTTTTTGTTACATAACTGCATTCAAAAACAAAACATCATAAAACTTTAGTGCCTACAAGACCAATCAATCCTACATCTAGTTCAGTCAATTGCTAAGAGAAACAAGTTTGTTTACATCGGGGTAGGCAACCTATGGCACGCATGGCACTGATTTTCAGTGACACTCACACTACCCAGGTCCTGACCACTGGGCTGGGGGGGGCTCTGTATTTTAATTTAATTTTAAAGGAAGCTTCTTAAACATTTTAAAAACATACAGCAATAGTTTAATTATATTATAGACTTATAGAAAGAGACCTTCTAAAAATGTTAAAATATATTACTGGCACGTGAAACCTTAAATTAGAGTGAATAAATGAAGACTTGGCACACCACTTCTGAAAGGTTGCCGACCCCTGGTTTACATTTACAGGAGATAAAGCTGCCCACTACTTAATTATGTCATCTGAAAGTGAGAACAGATGTTCACATGACACTGTTGTAGTCAGCATTACAAGAAATTTACATGCCAGATGTGCTAAAGATTCATATGAGTCTTCATACTTCAGCCACC
Organism: Sternotherus odoratus; assembly: GCA_032164245.1. NCBI lineage: Eukaryota > Metazoa > Chordata > Testudines > Kinosternidae > Sternotherus > Sternotherus odoratus. Next base: position 44,103,129 of record JAVMKO010000006.1, read on the forward strand.
ATTCCAGAAGTCTTAAAAGAGCAACACTCTGAGGCAGAATCTACAGGATCTGAACCACCAAAAAAGAAAATCAACCTTTTGCTGGCAGCATCTGACTCTGATGATGAAAATAAATATGTGTCACTCCACACTGCTTTGAATTATTATCAAGCAGAACCCACCATCAGCATGGATGCATGTCCTGTGGAATGGTGACTGAAGCATGAAGGGACATATGAATCTTTAGCACACCTGGAACATAAATATCTTGTGGTGCCAGCTGTAACAGTACCATGAGAATGCCTATTCTCACTTTCAGGTGATATTATAAACAAGAAGCGGGCAGCATTATCTCCTGGAAATGTAAACAAACATTTTTGTCTGAAGATTTGGCTGAACAAGACTGAGTGGACTTGTAGACTCTGAATTTTTACATTGTTTTATTTTTGAATGCAGGATTTCTTTTACATAATTCTACTTGTAAATTCATCTTTCATTATAAAGAGATTGAACTACAGTACTTGCAATAAAGGAATTGAAAAATACTATTTCTTTTGTTTTTTACAGTGCAAATATTTGAAATAAAAATAAATATGAACTCAGCACTATACACTTTGTATTCTGTGTTGTAATTGAAATCAATATATTTGAAAATGTAGAAAACATCCAAATATTTAAATAAATAATATTCTATTGTTTGACAGTGCAATTAATCACATGATTAATCAAGATTAATTGTTTAGCACATGATTAATGATGATTAATTTTTTTATCACTTGACAGCTCTACTTTTTTGATTAATTTTGCATTTTCCATACCTTTACATATTTAGATTTCTTTTACGTTCAGTCTTAACTCTGAATTTACAGGATGTATAACATTTGGCCTGGGGATAATCATCCCTTTAATGTGATTTACCCTAAATAACTGATGTGTATTCTGAACCACAAAACCATCTTAATGTGGTTTTTATTTGAGAAATTTTTTAAAGATATTAAAAGCTTCATGCATAAATACTAAACAATAAACATAAGGAGAATGCTGCTATATGAGTGTGTAGTATTAGCTTTAAATCTTTTTTTTATTTTAACATTTATAGACTGATCAGTACCTTGGCTGCTTTACACCACTCTACAGCAGTGCAAAGCAATGGGAGCATGCTGGCCAGTTAAGTTAGGTTTACAGCTGTTTTGTATCACAAGAGAAGTGCATTCCCCTTACCTTCTGTCCTACAAATTTGCCCTGGTTGATGTACCTCATACATATCTACATACACTCCAGTTTCCTCCTCTTTCTGTACCCATCCTTAATTTCTCCCTCATGCTTTCCCCCATACATTTTTTTGTGCAGACGAGCATACATGCACGCACATGTACACAAGTTTTGTCCATGCTACATTCCTTTGTACTCACACATGCACTGGTTTTCCTCGGTCACTTGTCTTCCTTCTCCCCGATCTATTCCATATTTCCTCTGTTCAGTTGACCCTGTGCACCAGCTAGGTTTTGAAAAGAAGTATTTAGGGTTAATGGTCATTGTTGCAACTATTTTCATAACTGAAAGTTATGTCAGCAGAGTATAGTGTATACAAATCTTCAGAGAAACTCAATTTTTGCCCACTTTCAAAATGGCTCTCCCCCATTTTTCTCAATGAGACTCAAAATGTACTTTTTTCCCCAATGAGAGTAAAGCCAACAGCTATGTTTCTGAAGAACAAATTGAAAACAATGGGAGATAGATTTTTAGGTACAAAAAAAAATCTATGTGAAAGAGACCATTCATTCTTAAAAAGTAATCAAATGTAGCCTACGCAGAAGAATTTAGTAAGTTTTAAATAAGAAGGAATTTTAACATATCTGCATTATTCCATTATTAAGATCATTCAGTACACAAAAACATTCTGCCCTGAGTCCTATATTTCTTAAACAATCCATATATTTAATTAACACAAAAAATAACCAGATTACTTGTACCTTTTCAGAAATTCATTCTGTACTCAGAGTAAGTACTATAACTTTTGCAATTATACTGTATAATCTTCATCCATAACAAAGTGGCTGAATCTCTGTTTTAACTGCAAAACTCAATTCAGCCTTAAATATGAAATGTATACATTTGTAAATGTATTTCTAATTAACTATAAAATCTGTCATTTTTTCAAGTTTATCTTTTGGTTATACATAGTGGAAGTAAGTAACTGTAATGATAAACATTAGATAACACCATGTTTCTATGGGAAGAATGCAGTTTATATCTAAACTGAAAGCTGTCTGCCATCATGAGAAACAATTGAGAGATTGGCAAATCTGATGTAGGATGGGTATTATGAATCCTGTATTATAATAGAGAACCATCTTTCCAAATACCACTACTGTCCTTTAGTCACAGCAACAGTACTTCCAATATGCACCCAGTCCCTGTCTTGCCTTTTTTAAGACCATGCAATGGTCTGAAATGTTTTTATTGGTAATGGCTTTAGTTTTTGTTTTATATACTGATGAAGACCAGCTATAAATATACCAGTTTTAGAATCCTTAAGGTTACAGAAATGACTGCAGTGAAGAAGGGACTTTCAGCCTGTTGGAAGCTGCAGAAGGATACTTGAATGGAGGCATCTAGGAGCTACTTGAGAACTATGGACTGAAAAGTTAGGATAGCTGAAATCTACCTCCATACTGCTTGATGCTTGCCTGAGATGATGTGCAACTTCTGAAGCTTTTGATTTTGAAGCTTCACTAATTTATAATCACATAGAGCATAATATGCTCCCACACTGCTGTTGTTTTTTCAGTAAGGTGGATACTGCCAACAATGGGCTCAATAAAAAAAGTTAATTTTATTTTTTAGAAGTGTTCTATGGTGATACTTGCTGCCCACCATATGACCTTTCAGAAGAGGCATTGTGGAAAATGTGTGTGGCTTTTATTTAACATTGTATGCCACTGTGGCATAGGGTAAGATGGTTAAGTTAACAGCACCAAAGCTGCTATCCCTCTTCAAATGAATGATCTTGGAATCTCCTCAGGAATCTGTCACTTTGAGAGCAAGTACTCTATTGGGGAAAAAAATAGCACAATCTCTAATGGTTGAGTAAATTTCCATCCATGCATTGACTAATACTAAATCTTTTTTGATCTCTTTCAGCTTTATCGTTCCCTCTGGCATTTCAGTTGTTGACCCAGATTTATTGAGTTCCAACAGAATTCAATTGAAAGCTTCACTATAAATAATTTTCTTGCCATGCAGGAAAAGACAATCATATATATAATATCTCATCCAAAAGACAGCACCTCTAGCAGTACAGCACTGCACTGTCAGCAATGGAGATGAGTCCAAGTCTGGGCATGGGGTTTGAAGGCTTGAACCCATAAATTTTTTGTCAAAGAGATGAGAGTGTTACTGAGCCATACTGTTCCCTTTGATTAAGCACAGAGAAACCCGCAATAGCATTTTGAAGAACAAACAACAAAGTGGTAGTCAATACATACAAAAAAAATGGAATACGTTAATGTTCTTTCCTCTGGAGGTGCTTCTCTGTGATCCCACACAATCCCATTATAAATCCATATATTATTAATGACCAGTTTCCGCCGCCTTTATGTTGAGTAGTGCCTTACTCAACAACTAGTCTCATTGAAGCTAGTGGGTGGTGACCCTAATCTCTCCTACCCATTACCTCATTGGTTTGTGCCACCTGTGAAATTAATTTGTGAACTCTCTTGGGCAGAGACTGAATATTTGTGATTTGGTGCATTGTGAGGCTTCTGCTACAATTTTGTGTATAATAAATAAGGAGGATTGGATGAGGTTCCTTCAGGGACCATCAGCACTGTACTTTTCATTTAGGTTAGTCACTGGATTGATGTGAAGCATTTCTTGATCTACAGGGAGTTGCTTGCAAAACAAATGCCTGAGGAGTAGAAAGGAGCGAGGGCCAGATCCTCAGCTGGTAAACTTTTTAAATGGATGTAAAAATTAGAAACGTGAATGAAATTTACAGAGCCTAGGGTTGTTTTACAGCTCATCTTAAACTGACTTAAATTGGTTTGTGCTTTTCAAAAGAATTGTATTCATTACTTTTAAGTGTGTTAACTGTGTTGTGAGCGGTGCAGCTGAAATGTATTTGCGTTATTTGGTACCCCTCAGCCCTCTGTTCCCCACCCCCCACAACCATCCCCATCCTACACCTCCCAACCCCCCTCTCCTTCCACCAGTGGGGCCCTCAGCTCTCCTCCCTCCCCGACACCCCCCCACACCTTTAGAACCCTGCACTCCCAGCCCCACCCCCGAGTCCATCCCCCCCCCCATCTGTGGGGCTACTCAGCCTCCACAGATGGGGGGGATGAACTTGGGAGAACACAGAGACAAATTTGTGAAATGAGCTGCACTAAAATACGGAATTTGAAGAATGAATTTAGTTATCATTATTTATTATATTTGGGGTAGTACCTGCAATATGGTGGCCAGTTTCCCCACAGAAAAGATGGCACAACCTCTTCCCTACGGAACTCATTCTTTTGCTTATATCTGTGAAAAACTTGCCTTCTCTGAAGTACATTTGTGGTTAAGGCATGGGCAGGAAGGTGGAACATCCAGGTACTCTTGCACACTCTGCCCCAGGGTTCCTGAGTGACCTGAATGGGGCATCAAGACTGGCACCACTGTTGGAGTGGAAAGAAATGCAATAAAAAAGTAAGGTTGATATAGCAGTAGCCCGAGGTTGTGACTAAACTTCTGTTTACTCTCAGTAATATAGGCTAAAAAGTGGTTAGTGGTGCAATAAAGGTTGATTTGTTGTTCTAAGAATCCTAGCATTCAAACACTGCTGGATTCAAAAAGATGAGGTGAAAAAATTAATGTAGTGTTGAAAAGAAGAAGGAATTGCCTCGGTTATAGACAGTTAATTTTAACAATAGCTAGCATTCAACAAATCTGATGTAGGTGTTTGCTAACTTTTTAAAGGCATAGTGAAAATACATGAAGATGATGATGCAGAACAATATTCTAAGATTAAATCTGGTATGAATTTTTCTGTTATCCCTATTCAGGGAAACACAAAGAATCAAGTTTTAATTTAAGCAAGTGCGTAAGTCCCATTGAAGTTCATGCACAGGACTGGTGCAAGGTGAGTGGGAATTGAGGACAGTAAGAAGGATTTTGAAAAGTATATTAAAAACTAAAGAAATCCTAGCGAGGCTGTAGGCCCACTATTAAATGGGGATGATACAATTGTTAACAATATGCAGAAAAAGCAGAAGTATTCATTAAATATTACTCTTCTGTACTTGGAAAGAAGCAGGATGATGTGCTTGTATCATATGAGGATAATGAAGCACTTTCCAGCCCATTAGTAACTAAGAGGGAAGTTAAACATCTGCTAAGGATAAACATTCTTTAAATCAGCAGGATCAGATGACTTGCACCCAAGCATCCTAAAAGATTTGGCTGAGGATATATCTGGCCCACTGATGTTAATTTTTTAAATAAATCTTGGCATTTCTTATGGGGAAATGTATAAGATTGTGGAAGAGTGCTCGTGTTCAAAAGGTCAAGTAAAATTACCTGAGTAACTATAGGGCAGTTACCCTAATAGCAATCCTTAGTAAAATAACAAAAAGGCTGATATGGGTTATGATTGATAAAAATTAAAGGATAGGAATTTAATTAATGCCAGTCAGTATGGTTTTATGGAAAATAATCTTGGCAAACAAACCTGATTTAATTCTTTGATGAGATTACCAGTTTGATGCATGAAGGTAACAGCACAGATGTGAAACATCATTGAAGCTGGTGGCTGTGACAGCTGCTTTTCCTTCAGGATAAATGTAAAAAGTAGTTAAGCCTCTTTGTGAGATAGCTAAAACAATGGGAGTCAAGTCCCAAAATACAGTTCACATGCAAGCCAGTCATAAATTGAGCTATGCCGGCAGAACATTGTTTGATGGAGGTGTTTGTGCAGTGGCAGGGCTAATGGAAAGAGGCAGGAGGCTGACCTTTAGGTGTATGTGTGACATCTTTTAAAGCACATTGTGCAACTGAGAAAAGGAGATGTATGAAACAAATTTTTACATAGGGCTGGAAAATGAGCCTGTCCCACACTCACCCAGCAGCAATGACTCCTGTCCCACAGGGCTGGGCCTAGCTCCCTGCTCATAGACTTTAAAGTCAGAAGGGACCTTCGTGATCATCTTCTGTGGCACACTGCAGGCCACAGAACCTTAAACATCCACTCCTGTAATGGATCCTCAACCTCTGATTGAGCCACTGAAGTCCTCAAATCATGATTTATAGACGTAATTATAGAAAATCCACCATTTACACTAGTTTAAGCCATCTGTCAATCTGACCCAGGGGAAAATTCCTTCCCGACCCCAGATATGGCAATCACTTACACCCTGAGCATGTGGGCAAGATACACCGGCCAGACACCTGGGAACAAATTATCTGTAGTAAATCAGTGTTGTCCCCTTCTAGTATCCCATCACCGGCTGTTGAAGATATTTGTTGCTAGCAGATTGACTATATGCCATTGTAGGCAGTCTCATCATACCATTCCCTCCATAAACCTATCAATACACTCTGGGCATTGTGACATGGCATACAATCCTGTCACCAGGTCACTCTCAAATTTGACCTGACTGCTCCTCTGTTATGATGGAGGAGCATCCAGGCCAAATTTAAATGGCACTGCAAACCAACACAGCAGGTTGCAACATCCAGAGTATGGAGCTGGGGTCCCTGCTCTGTAAGACAAGAGCGACCACTGTTGCATAAGTGCAAGGTGGGCTCACTGTCCAGCTCACCACCAGTGACCCATCAACCATCATAGTTGCAAAACCTGATTCCATCATTGCATGTGTGTCTGTGACCAGGAACAGTCAGAAACAGATAAATTCAGCCATCAGAAGGCTTGTATTCACTACCCGCCGGATCAGCGGGTAGCAATCGATCTGTTAGTGATCGATGTCTCGCATCTTGTGAAGACGTGAGAAATCGATCGCCCGCAGCGCCCCCATCGACTCTGGAACTCCAGCTCCCTGAGAGGCGCAAGCTGGAGTCGACAGGGGAGCGCGCCGCCGATTGCCGCTGCCATGAAGACGGCAGGTAAGTCGGCTGGAGATACGCAGACTTCAGCTATGTGATTCACGTAGCTGAAGTTGTGTATCTGCAGTCGATCATCCCCCGCCCCCATAGTGAAGACTGGCCCAGAGAAGCAGCCAAAAAGCCAAGTACGCAGCACACGAAGCACTGGAAATGTGGTTCTGAGACAAAACAAGGAGGGGAAGGTTTTTTTTAACAGAATGGTGGCTGAAAAAAGGATTGGAACAGTGAGCAAAGAAACTGTTGTTTGATTCATATTGTATTCAGAAAAACAGAACTTTACGTTCATTCTGTGTAAACAAACAGGGTTGCCTGACTCCATGAGCAATTTCTCCTAATGGAAACAACTTGCAAAACCCTCAGTATTGGCTAAGTGCTTGTGCCAAAAAGAGTAACAATATGTCCCCACCTATCTTGTAACATTTTCCAATAGATCTTCACTGCGTAAGCCTTGAAAATACATGCACATTATCATCTCCCGGAAATGAACAATGACTTTACAACATGCAGCATCATGTGGAACTGTTTAGCAAGTGTCACTGATATGTTCTACACTATGTTCTGAAATGTCATTAATCACAATTCCAATAGTCAGAACAGTTCCAACAGGTTAGTCTGTTATGGTCCTACACTTAACCTGCTTCTTGTGAAATTAGACCTTTTAAAACAAAGGTGTTACCTATGAAATACTGAATTTTTCCCAATTGTCTATAAATCAAGAAACCTACAAGATGTTCTTTACACTCACTTATCATCCAGTTCATAATGAAAGTGAGAGATAAGTTCCCAGCTCTTCATGGGTTCAATGAAATGCACCAGATGGGCTCATGTTCATCAAATAAAGAAATGAGCTCACCCCAGGAATATTTTTAATGAACTGATACCATTTAGTTCACATCTAAATTCAAATGTTACATATCTGATTTTTAATTTTTGTACTTTCTGTATAGTTAAAATGTTATCAACTTTGTTTTCCTGGGATACCTAACTTTATGCTATTTATACCCAGACCAAATAGGATGTTTCATAATGAGATGTTCAAGCACTTTCAATATCCCATTAGTTAGGGTTTTTATTCATTCATCCCTTGCATTATGACTAATCTCTGTGTTCAGTATTTTAGTCATCTGAATTATATTGTGCAATGTCATGAAAATGAGGTTGTGTAGAAGTCAAGTTAAAAGATCGAGCACAGGGGTCGGCAAACTTTCAGAAGTGGTGTGCCGAGTCTTCATTTATTCACCCTGATTTAAGGTTGTGTGCCAGTAATACATTGTAACATTTTTAGAAGGTCTCTTTCTACAAGTCTATAATACATAACTAAACTATTGTTGTATATAAAGTAAGTAAGGCTATTAAAATGTTTAAAAAGCTTCATTTAAAATTAAATTAAAATGCAGAGCCCCCCGGATGGGTGGCCAGGACCCGGGCAGTGTGAGTGCCACTGAAAATCAGCTCGCGTGCCACCTTTGGCACACGTGCCACAGGTTGCCTACCTCCTGTTCTAGGATCTCAGCTGAATTAGAGAAGTAATAATAAGATAACAGGGGAAACCAAAAGATTGGCTCCTGAAAATCAATTCTGTTATCTAAACTATACAAAAAGGATGAAAGTGTAGAGGAACTTGTAATAAGGCTCATCATTGTGAAAGCAGTGAAAATAAGTACCGTATGTTGCAGTTTCAGATTAACTTTGTTGTTATCTCAGAGCTCCAAGCCATATTGTAGGAGGTGTGAAATTCTAGGAAGCCATAGTACAACTAAATCTATCAAATGAGATTTAGGAAGGCTATACAATTACTGGATGGATCCTGTTTAATTTTGTGTCTGTGCAGTCTCCTGCATTACAATTTTATGATACATTACTTTTCTAATATAGTGTCTCATGCATGGGAAAACAACCAGGTTGCCACTTTAACATTCAGAGAATTATGCAAAGGATGCACGGAATATGTTTAATATTTGCTCTGAGCAAGTTAACTTTGTGATGGGGGGGGGGGGACAGGTAGGTCACTGTCCCATGGAGGGTATTTTCCATTCCTGTTGCACACAAAGCAGTGCCCCTGGGAGGCAATTCCACCAAGACAGGGATCAATAACAGTAATTATGGGTTGAACCCAGCGGAAGATTCCCCTCTGTTTGGAGAGCCACCCTGAATGGAAGCAGTCAAAGGCATCTGAGTCTTACCAGAATCAGACCATTAAAAGAGACTGGATTGATTGTTCTCATGGGTGTTTTGGAGGCATTAGAGCTCCTGTGTTTGATTTTATATTGCTTGTTTAAGGCTGTCAAGTGGTATGAAAGGAAGGTGACCAGAGACTTTGTTAGTTTGTCTTCTTTTGTGAACAAGAACCCTCTGTATAAGCTGGAAACCCCAGAAAATATTTAGTTTGTGTAACCAGGGCTGGCTGTGAACTTTCTGAATAGCTTCTCAGGCCCCTGGCCCTGCTACTCACACTTTCATACATCACTGTTTCAGAATCAGAGAGGTAGCCGTGTTAGTCTGGATCTGCAAAAGCAACAAAGAGTCCTGTGGGACTGTAGGCGAGTGGACACTCACCCCGGCGGCGTCTCCTGCTGGTCGTCTGGGGAATCAGCTCTTCAGCCTCCGGAGCGCCCTCTGCTGACCGATGTCCCGCTCCTACTTCAGCCCCGTGTCCCTACCAGACCCCAGCGCCCTCTAGTTGAGGGTGCTGCACCCCAGCCAGAACCCCCTCAAGTCTTAGGGTCCCCTCCCCGGGGAACCCTCCACCCACTATCCCCACCTTGCCTCAGACTTTGCCACTGCCAGTCACCATTTGCCTCCGCTCACTGAGGCAGACTGCAGTATCATGGCCACTCATCACCGGCAAGGGGGTTTGGCCTGCTGCTTCCCTTGCTAGCCCTGGGCTGCCCCCTGCAACCCCAGTACCTCTGGGTCAGGCCTTCTGTCAGGCCTTGCAGCCTGGGGCTCTCAGGCTAGAGCTCCCTAGCTCCCAGGTCCAGGTCCAGGTCCAGGTCCCGGTCCCGGTCCCTTGATTAAGGCTCCCCACAGCTAGGCCTGCCTTCCTGTGGAAACAGAGGAGACTGACTTAGGCCCCTGCCTCTCAGGCTTTATACAGGCCTGAGTGTTTGGGGCGTGGCTACCCAGCTGAGCCTGCTTCCCAATCAGCCTGGGAGTTTGCTGGCTCCCAGCCACAACCCCTTCCCTGGGCTATTCCAGCCCTTTCAGTCAGGGAGCAGGTGGTCGCAGGGGACCTTAAAGGGACCTTAAAGACTAACAGATGTAGTACAGCATAAGCTTTCGAGGGTGAATACCCACTTCCTCGAATGCATGCAGTGGAAATGACCAGAGGCAGGTATAAATATGCAGGCAGGAATCAGGCTAGAGATAACGAGGTTAGTTCAATCAGGGAGGATGAACCTCTCTTCTAGCTAGCAGTTGATCTGGAGGTGTGAACACCAAGGGAGGAAAAACTGCTTTTTTGTTGGCTAGCCATTCACAGTCTTTGTTTAATCCTGAGCTGATGGTGTCAAATTTGCAAATGAACTGACGTTCAGCAGTTTCTCTTTGCAGTCTGGTCCTGAAGGGTTTTTTTTGTTTGTTTTTGTTTTTTTGCTGCAGGATGGCTACCTTTAAATCTGCTATAGTGTATCCAGGGAGATTGAAGTTTTCTCCTACAGGTTTTTATATACTGCCATTCCTAATATCTGATTTGTGTCCATTTATCCTTTTACTTAGGAACTGTCCAGTTTGGCCGATTTACATAGCAGAGGGGCATTGCTGGAATATAATGGCATATATTACATTGGTGGACATGCAGGTGAATGAACCGGTGATGGTGTGGCTGATCTGATTAAACAAAGACTGAATGCCTAGCCACCTACAAAAGCAGTTTATCCTCCCTTGGTGTTCTTGAAAAACCTAGTATGATTTTACTCTGGGCACTAATGAACTTTTTCACACAATGTCAGTGGGAGGAGGTGAGCAAGAATAGAAATTACTAAACCTCTAAAGGGGAAAAAAATTCCATGCCTTCTCCAGTCAAAAAACAAAAAGCATGGTCTTTTGAGAGGAAAAAATATACCCCTTTCAGCCAACCAAAGACAACCAAAGATGTTTTGAAAAAATGCTTTTCCAGCTGAAATAAGAGGCAAAGCCACAAGAATACAAGCCACAAACAAACACAAATCTTCAGGGTTCTTACACCTACCTATAAGATGGTCTATTTGTCGATTTATAGACCCTTCAATTGCTGGTGGGCTAGAGAGGTTTTCTGTAACTTCAGTCTATCTACTGCTCTGTCCATTGTGTTGTGGTGGTGTGCTCAAATCACCTTGCTAATAAATAAAAAGGTGCTAGTGGACAGTAAACTGGATATAGGAACATAGGACTGAAGACCTCTCCTGAGTCATCAAGTGAAGTCCTGTTATATAATTCAGTTCATACATCTATCAAGCTGTGTCATAAAACTAGGTGGATTTCTTGCCCCCACTACTCCTACTGAAAGACTGTTCCAAAACCTCATTCCTCTGATGGCTACCACACTGTCTTCTAATTTTCACCCCAAACATATTCATGGCCATCTTATACCTATTTGTTCTTGTGTCAATGTTGTCTTTTACCTAAATAGTTCTTCTCCCTCCCTTGTGTTTACTTGCAATGAAATATGGCAGCCAAAGGAATGTGATCTGAGGCTGAATATGCAGAGGCATTTATATTACAAACCAGAAGTGGTCTCACTAGTGCCAAAAAGAACCCGAGTTGAAAATGATGTCCATCTCTAGGCACTTTAAAAGAATTTCAATAGGCTGGAAGTAATACAGAAGTTTGGAAAGGGGGCAGGGAGGGAGGACTATGGGAGGGAAAGAGTTGATTTATGAGGAAACAAAGGTTTTTAAATGCTACTTTCTTTGCTAAATGACATTTATCAGTGGGGAGGTTTGGCAGTCAAGTACAAGCATCTGAGGGGTGTATAATGAATGGTGGTGATGGGGAAGAGGATTTGTCTAGAGTGGGTCAGTAGAACTAGGAATAATGGAATGAAATTAAGCAAAGGTAATTTGAGACTGAATAGTGGAAAATAATGCCTAACACGATTTGGTAGATGTAATAGTCTCATAAGGACAGTAGTGAAAGACCTTTTACTTGAGTAATTTAAAAATAATCTAGATTAAGCGCTTGAGGCCAGATCCTCAGCTGGTGTTAGTTGACATAGCTCCATTGAAATCAATGGAATTATGCAGACTTCACCATCTGAAGATCTGGCTCTTACTGTCTTATTCCACAGTTAATTTTATTGAAATCAATGTTGCAGGTATGTAAGTGAAATCGGTGTCACTACTCTCAGAATAAGGTACTATTCCATTTGAGGAATGGAGGCAGAATATGACCCTACAAAATATACAGCTGTAAACCATCCTGCACTCAAAGGGGAAAAGGATTAAAAGACTAGATTGGACTTTTCCATCTCTAACTTTGATGACACTGTAATAGGTTTTAAACAAATTTATTTGACACCAAAGCCACCATTGCTGGCTAACAAAATTGAGTATGCTGAGCTAAAACTCTGTCCCAGAATAGAAGGATACCTCAAGACACTTCATGAGGAGTTAGAAATAGGAAAGGGACTAACAAAAGGTAAAGTAATCTCCGAGGCTTACATGAATTCCTCAGAAAATATAATCTGAATGAAGCATAATAAATTGAATTGCTCCATCCCATCTTCCTTTTAAAGAAGGAGACTCCGAGTAGAATGTTTGATAACAATTTACTGGATTTTGTCATCTTTTATTTGAATCTTAACAAAATGGTTCAGAATTTAGTACTTAGCCCAATATTTAATCAGTATATTTCAATGTTCTATTCTGAACATTGGCCTGCTCTTTGCTTCCAATTATGAGCCTCATTTTCTCTTTTCTTTCTGCACCTATTTGTAGGCTATGTGTAACTAAAACTTTCAAAATAACATTATTTTGGACTAGTCTAAATATTTACTAAGCCTGTTTTCAGAAAGCTTATAAGTATGCTCATGGGAAACAGGCTTCTAGCATTGTGTAACTGACCCCTTTTAAAATTTTATAGATTATTCAAAAAGTTTTTACATATTCAATAGAAGTTAAAGATCACACTGTTTCAGATTTTAAAAAAATCCACTATCAACTTTTTTCTCTCAGTTCCTAAGAGACTTTTTAAGCATATCTGCTAAGCCTTAAAGGTTTTGCTCTAGGAAATTAGAGCAGCACTGGAAACTTTGCTTTTCCTTTTAAATAGCATTATTTTAAAAGTCCCAGGAAAGATAGAGCAGCAAAGAATGAACAGAAGAAAATCTACTTTTCTTTCTTCTTAAAACAATATTATACTTGCTATAAACTAATAAAAGCCAAAAAAATATGCAAACCACACAAAATACATTTTCAAATTATACCCCTGGGCTGACATGGTCTTTCAAATTGTAGAAGGCTACTCAAACAGAAAATGAAGATTATACAACCAGAATATATGACCTGTCCCTAGACCTACTTTCATTTCAGAAAAAAAGATGGTTACAAAGATAAAAACTGATAAAAATACATTATTTACAATGAATTCATATAATTTTGCATTAAATATATTTCAGCCAAATATTTCAGACCAAAATATCCAAAACTAAGAATAATATGCATTAAATGCCACATTTAATAGTGTATATTTTCCATCTAATAAATATTGTGTGAATCTGAAGATCACAAGTAACCGATATTATAGCTCCTGAAAAGTAAGGCAAAATACGGAACAGATTTTAAAAGTACTGTGGAAATATGTATGTTTGTTTCACCATGCTTTAGATGGTTATTGCTGGTAGAAAAGATAGCTGGTAGAACACAAACCATCATTTTTTTATGAAGTCTCCTCCAAATCGCTGTCAAAGTAACATCATCCTATTTTACTATGCACCCCCCTCCATTCATCCAACTGAGGATCAATTGAACTCCCTTCAGTCCACCATTCTGCTTTTTAATTGACAAGAGTTATCTTTAGTAAGCAACACAATGAAATACCAGCTACCTGTCTTCCCAATAGATCACATACTGGCTTTTAGTGTTGTTATGGTAAAGTTTAGCTAGAGATATGTGCCTTTGGTTGAGTGCTTCTAAAGACACAATAAATCCTGTGATTCCTCTTTTTGCTGTCTTTCTCCATCCCTGCAAACTTTTTCTTATAATTGCCAGGCAGGGTTTTAGTATCTCTAGGAAGTGCTAGCCTAGAAATTATGCCCCCTGAAACAAAGTGCATGCACCGGGAAAACTGATTAATGGCATGTCATTATTTCCAAAATGTCATGTAATTTGTGTGTTTTAAAAAATGTACAGCATGACCTCTATCCCATGTTAATTGTTATTTAAGGGATTTGAACTCTTGTTAAACCAGCACCACTTCCAAGATGTAGGGGTATTTACTGAAAAACATACAGTCTCTGTACTTACTGAAGCAACTCCTAATGACTACTCCTTGATTAGTTTTTAAGGCCAGCTATGACTTTTGTTCTTTCATTCATTCTTTCGTTCTTTCTTATGGAATTTAAATAGCTATGGGCTGTGATTATAATTGAGGCCTGAGATTCAAAAACCATTCTAATTCTACCGGAGTAGATAGATGGATCCCCCCCTTATGCCACCACTTTAAGTGTGAATGGGGAAGCTGTCCAAGATGTGTCACATAGTTTGTACTTCAGCACAGGCTCAATTTGGTGATTCTTTACTTTTCCATTTGTGGAGGAGATATCCACACCTTCTGTGCATTGTCAAAACGTTATTGAGTACACCCCACTGCCCAGGGAAATACAGAATCCTGGGACGACTTTTATTGGATCTTCAATCAGGTCATTCTTTGGGAAGTCACAAGCAGCCTATGATTCAAGCCAATGAGTGCTGGTGTCCTTTCCATTGGTGTTTAACACTGACACGTGCATCCAGAAAGGCTTCCTGTATTTGAGTTGGGAGAGTGGCAGTGATTTGAAGTCTTGGTCCCAGACTTGAAGTTGGCAGGTCCCAGAGTACCCAGGATCTTATTGAGTGCTGTAACCGTACTGTAGCTTCTCGCCTGATGTTGGCTGGCCCAGTGCCTGCCAAAACTGGGAGCCATGGTATTGGCATTGATTTGAGAGAGTCTGCCCTATTTCTCAGCAGTTTTTCCTGAAGCTGTCATCCTCAGCTGTGACCCACTGAGGCACAGTGATAATGGCTTTATGGGAATTTCATATCTGTGGGAAAAGAAAAATGTGTGTTGTCTCTCTCTCCAAAGTGCTCAGAGGAGATTATGCCATGGATTTGGGGGTTTCTACATGATCACCTGGGTTAAGGAAGTATGCAATAGTGTATTCTTCTCGAAGGTGTTCCAAATGATCTGTTTCAAGGACTAACTTTTTAAATTTGATGCAAATGAATTAACTTTTTATTTAAAAAGAAAAATATGTTAAGAAAAAAAACCACTTTAAACTGTCAATTCACATCATTGTCCTGGGTGAAAAACCTGGTATTTTGTGTATGAATAACAATTAAACATCTAACCTTGTCAGACAGCACATACCTTTTAATTTTTTTAGAGGAGAATGTTTGCTAATGATTGTCCTAGTCCAGTGTCAGTGTAGTTATAAGATACATGGTAGGTTTTGTTCTGCCCCACATCAGTACAAATAGAAAACAAAATAATCCTATCCAGTACTATCAGAATTGGAACAGAAAGTTAGAAACCTATTTAGTACATGTCTTCAGGAACTGGAATCTGCCACATAGTCACTTAACAAATTACTGTTCCAGAAAACCACTTTTACCTAATTCTTTTGACAGGCTTAGGTTATTTGAACTAGGCAATAAGCCAACTTCCATGTTAGCATGAGATGAATAAAACAGCACAATATTGTTAATGTTGTTATATCAATTAAGGGTGTAAGATACAGTACTTTGTGACAATGAGATTTACAGAGCCGTCGGTTTTTATCACACACTATGCTCTTCAGAGAAATTGGCGCTTATGATTATGGAAGACAGATGTTAGAGAAAAGGAAGCTGTATGCTATTCTTGTTAAGGCTGGGATGATTTTTTAAAAGGATCACTGTTGGATGAGAAGATATCATAGGGAAACCAGACAAATCAGAGGTTGTGTACCTTATCCCATCAATCCTGGTCCCCTCCCAGTACAAGATACAATCTCGGTTCCCTCTGCCAGTGATGCCTGCCTTGAATTTGTCTGTTTCTCCCATGCTTTCTTCTATGCTACCCCTTACTGGTTGAATGATCTTCCTCAAATTAAATCTCCTTCTAAAGATCCCACCTCAAAGTCCACTTTTACCAAGACACCTACAAGAAATCATACTACCTATGCTGTTTGAATTGGATACCAGTCAGGAATAGCCACTTACTTAGTTATTTTACTTTAAAAGTAAGACATCTGAGATGATTTGGAACATCAAGTTGTGCAATAGTTAAACTCTTTACCTCAGTCATCACATTATTCTTGCCACACCTCCAGCCTTACCTCCTCCCCCCAGGAGGAGGACACCCCTGGCTTGAAGTGGTTTCCATAATATACAGAGTTTACCATTTTGTTCAATGGTTTTCAGCACCCTCACTCTAAAGTGTTCCAACACCAGTGCTCCCTCCCGCATTCATTCCTATTGTTTTGTGCACACACTTCACTGCATTTTGTCTTAAATTATGATTGTGTAAAGTCTTTGTGGAAGGGACTCTTTGCTCCTCTATGCTTGTACAATGCTCAGCACGATGCGTCTGACTCCTAAATCCATCCTGGGAGTTTGGGGTACTACTGCTATACAAAGAATAATAAATAAGTTATTTCTAAGCTACACTTCTGCATTGAGGGAACGAAAGACCTGATTTTGTATCATTGCCATCTTCTGGATATCCATAATTTCCCATTTGGATTATTGAATCAGTACTTAGAAGTTTAAATGCGAAACAGTGTTCCAAAGTGGGACTATTTTGTAGGATGAAAGATATGTAGGTTATGTTTTATTAATCAGATTTTGTTAGTAAGAAGGTACAAGTTTAATGCTGCATAGCCTCGGAAGGGTTAGAATTCAGAGTTGGCTCAGATAAATTTCAAAACATTCACTTACTGATCCAAAACTAATTGAACAATCTTAACTTCTTGAGTCTGCAACACAGAGTTTGAAATGGCAATTCAGCTTCCATGCTTGAACAGAACCTGGAAATGAAAATGTCCATGAAAATGAGAAAAACAAACAAAGAGAATGATTCCTGAAAACGTCTGTGCCTCTAAAAAGAGTTACTTCTATAAATGGATGATAGCTAGGTGGGAAAGGGGGCTGTGGTGGAATTATCTTTTCCAAACCAGTTCACATATGTCTCTTGAAAAACTCTTCTTGACAATGAATATGGGATAGCCATTACTAAAAAAGAGGCAAACAGATAGATCCAGCTCCACATGGAGACACTGCCCATCGCCGGTCATAGAACAGGGGCACAATAGTTGTCATGGAACAGCTTTGTTACTACTTGTCATCTACTAGGGGAGGATTCCTTCTCAGCACCATATTTGGCTATTTAGTTTGGGGTGGGTCATATTACTTAGCCCTAAACAAACTGTTTGTTTGGCTAATGGTTAAGTCCCAAAATGTAATTATAAATGGGGAATCAGGATCAAGTGGGTATGTTTCCAAGGTGGGGATCTGTTCTTGGCCCTATGCTATTTAGCTCTTTTATCAGTGACATGGAAGAAGACATAAAATCCCCACAGATAAAGTTTGCAGGTGACACAAAAATTGGGAGAGTGGTAAATAAGGTTGAGGCCAGGTCACTGATTTAGAACAATCTGGATCACTTGGTAAACTGGGCGGAAGCAAACAGTATGTGTTTTAATACTGCTAAATGTAAGTGTGTACAGGTAGGAACAAAGAATGTAGGCCCTACTTACAAGATGGGGGACTCCACCCTGGGAAGCAGTAACTCTGAAAAAGCTTAGAAGTTCATGGTGGATAATAAGATGAACATGAGCACCAGTGTGAGGCTATGGCCAAAAGAGCTAATGCGATTCCGGGATGCGTAAATAGGGGAATCTTGAGGTGGAGTGGAGAGGTTATTTTGATTGTATTTGTGTGGCACTGGTATAAGTGCTGCTGGAAAACTTTATGTGGTCGTGGTGTACACAACTTGAGGCGGATGTTGACAAATTTGAGAGGGTTCAGAGAGGAGCCACAAGAAGGATTAAAAGATTAGAAATCATTCCTTATAGTGGATGAGCTCTTTCACTCCATAGATTTAGCTTAACCAAAAAAAAAAAAAAAAAGGTTAAGGGGTGACTTGATTATAGTCTATAAATACCTAAATAGTGAACAAATATTTAATTATGGGCTCTTCAATCTAGCAGAGAAAGGTGTACCACAATGGCTGGAAGCTGAAGCTAGACAAATACAGACTGGAAATAAAGCATAACATTTTTACAGTGAGATTAATCAATCACGGAACAGTTTAACAAGAGTCATGGTGGATTCTCCATCACTGATTATTTTAAAATCTAGATTTGATATTTTTTCCCTAAAGGATATGCTCTAGGAATTATTTCAAGGAAATCCTATGGCCTGTGTTACACAGAAGGTCAGCCTATGTCATCACAATGGTCTTTTCTGACCTTGGAATCTATGACACTATGAGTCTATTCATGGGGAATGTTATTCCATGCCCTGTTACATAAATATGGAATTAAGGGACGTAGAAAACAATGGGTATCCAGAATGTTGGGCAGCTGTAGCTGGGGTAACTATCTGGAGGCTGATATTTCCTCTGAAGTGCATTCAGCACGGAGGTGTTGCCTTACACCTGATCTGAAAGTAAAGGCTGGTGGGATCTATCCACCTCTAATTTCTGTGATTAATGACTACTTTCTGCTCTTATGCTTGCTGCAAGCTTGTGCTGCTCCAACAGGCATGATTTTAATGTATAATTTGTCATACATTTGAACACGTTACTTGAATGCTGATATTGTATCCTGACACTTTGAAAGCTTCTGTGGTATGGTGGCAGTTAGCACACAGCACTTGAATCATCTTTGCACTTTCCTTGAAGCAAATTTCATGCTCAGATATTTTATGCTTTATGTCTTGTTTTGTGGTATTGCTTGGCAGTCAAAATCTCTCTCTCTTTCTCTCAAGAACGGCTGCATAGTACTTTCTACAAGAAACAATCATTGTTACAAGGGGATGGGGGAGATTTGAATCTGTTGAATGTATTAATTTCGTTTTCACTGAGCACAAAACTACAAAAAATGATGATGATCAGTGACATCCACGTCCGTTATTTGACACAGTTCAAAGAAAGGATATTTGGGTGCTGCTGCATAAGATTTGTTTCATGCACTGTGCTTCCCTTTCTTTTTACAGCCATTTTTTTCTGGTATGAAGAAAAACAGCTTCCAAACAGCAAATTCACATACTGATGAAACATAAACTTTATCACATTGTTCAACGGTATGAAGAACCAGTCTGTGAGTCAACCTAAGGGCACCTTGGCTAGCCTTTAATGTTCTTTCTCTTGCAAGGACAAATCCTGTTGCTGAACATCACATAGAATTGAGGGATGAGGCAGGAGCCATACCCGATAAATGCCTCAGCTCACTTACAATGAAAATTGCATGCATTTTTTTCCTATTTGTCACACGGTGCAGTGTGGAATTTAGAAAAATGAAAGAATGCAGCATAAAGACGGCACTTAGTAATGTATACGTTTTCCAGGAATTAAAAGCTTAAGAAAATTTTAAATGTCTGTCACAAGGCAGACACTAGAAGTAAAAGCGTCCTCACAATATTTCCACTCTGACAGGGTGCCTCAGTGCTATGCAGGAGAGCTGACATCTAAGCGTGAGAGTGTAAATAATTCTGCATGCCTATTCAATACTTGGCCCTGTGTTGACGTTGGAGACAAAAATGCTAACCATTATTATTATTGAGGGCAAAATTCATAGGGCCAGCATAAGGCCAATGTGCCACTTAAACCCTCACTCTCTGTAGAGATATAAATTTCATCTATTGAGCCAACTATGTGTAACATGTTTAGCAAAAAGGTGGACATGCTTTTGTGATATAGACACTTCTCTACTACTATCAGAAAGAGACCACCAATCCTTTTCATTTAAGCCCCTGAGTTTCCTCACTTAGCAGTATTATATTTAATGTAACTTCATAATTGCAAGTGAATTGACTTACATGATTTGACTTATGCTGTTGCTAGCTGCAATGTGTAGTGGAATATGTGCCTTCACAGGTTTGGGATGTGTGCAAAGTCTCATTGCTGCTTCACTTGCTGCTAGGTACTTTGGCACACAAAATATATGATGAGAGCTGTCACTCTAATAAAGATGTACTAGTTCTGAAGTCTTCTGTGAGTTTATATTGCGGTTTACATCCAATGTAACAAACTGCAAGTGATGCCTCAGTGCAATTTTCCAAAGGAAACCATGAATAGATATGGGCAATTTCAAATACTAGAGCTGCTTAGATGCCCATTGGTAACATCAAAGCTTTCATGCAGAGGTAATCCGATAACCTTTCTAGAAGCCACTGCAGGTTAGATGAATGGAAACTACCCTTAAAATAACTGGTTAGAGTTTTAAGAACTACTGCTTGATCAGCATCAAGCATCACGGTAAGAGGATGTAGGTGTCAAGAAAGCCAGAAAAAACATTAGAGGAAAAACTCCCTTTATTGAACTGGAGGGGGGGGAATCAGAGATTGCTCTAAGAACACAACACTCAGGATCAGCTTTTGTTCCTCTTTATAGTTGGTATTACATAACTTTGATCATTATCTCCTCCAAATGACTCCTGAAACTAACTCAGCTCTCTGTGATTTCATTCATTCATGACTGTCTTCACTCTGCCTGCATGCTATGTTAATAGGCTTGTGGCTTTCAGATTATTCAAAACTTCATTAACACAGGGTCTGCTTCTGATTTGAACTAAGCTTCCTTTGTACCACTTTGGCAATGTAAAAGGGACTTAAAGTGATCTCTTAAATGTCATTTATGTGTACTTTAAGGCCTCTTTACATAGTATGAGCATTATAGAGGAGCATTGATATAAATAAGAGTTCGGTTCCACAGCCTATAAGCTAGAAGCCTTGCTAGAACAAAGTTATCAATATTATCTAAAACAATTGAAACAGGCTAAAATATCAAGGCTCTCTTTAAGGGGTTTGAGCTTTGATATAATTGTGATAGATATGACATTTTCCTGCAACTTCCTGGACAAACATAATTGAATTAAGTTGAACCTTACTGAATTAAGTTTAAGTATTTTAGAAATTTATTGTATTAAAAATGCAAATGTCTATGTGCTATTGACCACAGACTTCCAGGAACTACAGCCAGTTAGTGGGTGGTTAGGCAAACTTACTCGGGTTGTAACACCTTTAGCATATGACCACCACCTAGAGACAGGCTTAAAATACTGGCTCAAACTGGATTTTCCAGGGACCAACAGACAATGAAAGGATTTTTGGTTAAATAGCCTGAATTAAAACTAAGGCCACTGAGGAGAAACTAAATGAATTCTTTGCATCAGTCTTCGTGGCTGAGGATGTGAGGGAGATTCCCAAACCTGAGCCATTTTTTTAGGTGATAAATCTGAGGAACTGTCCATATGGTATCCAGCCAAGAGTTCTGAGGGAACTCAAATGTGAAACTGTAGTCTATAACCTATCATTTAAATTAGCTTCTGTGCCAGATGACTAGAGGGTAGCTAATGTGACACCAATTTTTAAAAAGGACTCCAGAGGCGATCCCAGCAATTACAGGACGGTAAGCCTGACTTCAGTACCAGGGAAATTGGTTGAAACTATAGTAAAGAACAAAATTGTCAAACATAATTTGTTGGGGGGAAAGAGTCAACATGTTTTTGTAAAGGGAAATTATGCCTCACCAATACACTAAAATTATTTGATGGGGGTAAAAAAGCATGTGGACAAGGAGGATTCAGATGGTTGGAAAAATACTGGAAAATCATGATTAAAAACCCTATTATTTTAAATCAATTTTTGAAATTTCAAAATTATAAAAATGTTGACTAGCTCTATAGTAGTCAAACAGCAGTGAGGGGGAAAACCACAACTGTAATCAATATTTATACCTTCCCCCTTACATAGTGGGCTCCTTATATAATGTGTGTGTTGTGTGTGTTTGAAATTTTAAAAAAAGAATGCAGGGAATTTTATTTTTGCTTTTTGGGCAGAGGGATCAGAGGGGTCGAGTTTCTCTATTATACATTGTTTTAAGTCAGGATCACCCTGTAGTTCTTAGACCTCTGGAGAGTTCATTCCTTATTTCTCTAAAGTTTATAATTAAGTAAAATGAAAAGTTAAAGCTAATTTATTTCATCCTCTCTATTAATGCTGAGCCAAATTTTCAACAATTAAAAAAGTGAATGTGCACATGCAAGAATTCATGCACTGATACATGCCTGAAACTGTACATTCATTTACCACCATTTTGCACATAAAACAAATAATTATGCACACATAGTCTCCCTCTTGCCCTCCCTATTCTTAATTTTTACCCTGGGTTTCATTTTGCCTTTTTCAGACTGAAAGTTCTGCAGGGGTAGATGTATATTTTTTTCAATCTATGGCTTCTAAAGTGCTGTGTACTTTTTTCCCCCTGAGCCTGGTCCCACTAAAGTTAATGGAAAGACTCTTATTAACATCGATAGTGAACAGGCTCTTATGGCACAACAGTAATGCCCTGCATGCTCAGTTACCTGATTTACATATAGAATTGTCATATTGGGCTCTTTTCCTTACAAAAATTTGCCCCACTAAATTTGTGGTTCAGCATTAGTTACAGGCATGCTTGGAAAATTCACACATTTCACCTATAAATATTCTTATTTTACAATAGAGTCTTGAAAACCTTTCTGTTACTTCACCAATAATTTGCAATAAATCACTACAGAACTTGTTGGTAATCTTCTTGACATTATAAACAAGAGAGGAAGGGAAAAGCTACACCAGGGGCACATTTTCTGTCAGTCTAAGTGCACAAATGGGCATGTATACTGCAACATGACCATAAAACTGCCCCCTTACAACATTCCTCTTCATCACTAATGATAGTCTGCTGTAGTTTGATTATAACACAGAGAGAGTGAGAGAAAGAGAGAGAATTACTCAAGTCCCTAGACCCAAGTGCCTCTTCTATACCTCAGAATCTGCTTCATATCTCATACATAAATGTGGTTATAGATACTAGAACCAGTTGTGGTAGTTATATTAATTTTTGTCCACCTGAAGGCAAAGAAATCAGGGGCAGAAAAAGTTATATTTATGAGCTGATAAAGTAACCAGACTAATCTGTAAGGTAAGGATGGTTACTTCTGTCTATCTTAATAAATGTTTATCAGTATCTTGTTTCTTTTCTACAGCCTTTACTTTGAAATCAAACATAGTTAGCTTTTAAATTTAATAAATTTAGGCATATAGGTCCCTCTTTCAGTGTACTAAGGGTGAAATATTTTGACTTCTCACAGGAAATTCATTTTTTCTGAACTTGACCAGTGGTTAGGGCACTAACCAGGGACTTGGGTGACCTGTGTTCAATTCCATGCTCTGACACAGAGTCTATGACCTTGGGCAAGTCACTTATCTTCTCTGTGCTTCACGTCCTCATCTGTCAAATGGGGATAATCGTACTCCCTTACCTCCCAGAAGTGTTGTGAGGAAAATACATTACAGATTATTAGGTGCTCAGATACTATGATAATGGAGGACATGCATGTACCTAAAATAGATTTAAATTTTTTTAATTTTTTTTTTTGATGGGTAGTTCTCTTTAGGAACTTGAGGACCATTTGCTTCCTTTTGTTATGTGATGCTCAGAAATGAAAATCAAAAAAGACTCTTCCAAATGTGTGTGGTCACAATGTCTGAGTTAATCTCCACAAGGCTGACAGGACCATACCAAAGCAGGAATGGGGAGGAGTCAAGTGACAGCCACTGGGATAAACCACTCAGGACATTGTAAGTCATATTACAGTTTAAATCTTAAGTTATTACATTCCTCAGCAGCAGTACCACCTCCTCTGAAACTTAGCATACTCCTAGACAATGTAGGAGCATGAAGCTGTTGAGGGTCAACGAATGGCACCATGTTTGCTGGTGATAAGGAAATGCTGGGGGAATTCAAAAGATCTGTGGGGGGACTCTGGAACACCATAGTCTTCTGAAAGAATGGGTGGCCTTGCCCTGTGGCCATTTCACTTTGTCGCTGGGTCTATTTATAACAGAGGATGATATAGTTGATTAGAAGTGGCCAGTAAATCAAGGGTCTTTTTAAATTACGTCTTCCCTTCCATGAAATTTTGTATGGGTTTGGGAGGATGGGATTCATGACTTAAAACTGTTAGACAGACATAGGCATAGAAAGGCAAAATTGAAGGGAATCAGGACTACATCATGATGGTACATCATGTAGACAAATGAAAAATTATTATATAAAGGCACTATACTGAAGAATGTATATTAGTGTCTCATTAAATTCCTGATAGGAATATTCAGTAGTGTATATAATGTGAACAGTAAAGGAACCCATAATCCTTGGTAAACTAGGCAGTCATCTGAGGACTCAAGGTTTTTCAGGTACGGTGAAGACAAGGAAAATGCCAGTCTGCTAGAAAATGAGGTTTGCCCAGGATTCTTTTCTGGGATAAATCTCAGTCACCCTTTCCTATTCACCTTAGCTAACTCTGCCTTTCCCAGCCTGCCATCTCATCTTTACCTATTTCCCCTTCTGCTGGTTCCTACTCAATTTTCTGAGGCTAGAAGCTAGCAGGGGTGAATGGATCACATTAGGAGGTCAGGTCAGAAATAGCAGAGTATTGTTTCAAATCCCAAATCAGCATCATGCAACGATATAGGCAGTTGGGTACATGGGATGGGTTTTCTTTGTGTTATAGGAGAGCCAGGATGGGCAGGGATGTAAAACCAAAACCAAACCATGAGGTGTGGTTCCTAATCGGGAGAGAAAGGTGAGGCACTGAAGAAGGAGGACTCTCATTTGATGAACAAATATTTTGAAACTTCCAGATATAGACCATGTCATGGCTAAATTTTAGACTCCACCATTTTTGTGCCATTTGCCGGGAATTAAGCTAGCAACAGTTTTTAAATATGGGGGAAATGATCATTTTCATTTATCTAGAAATCAAAAATGTTTGAAGGAATCTTGTAAGTCAGCTTGTGATGGACACCAAAAATGGAAAAATTCAGCCCATTACATATAAGGTCCAGGAAGTCCTCAATGAGAGGGTTATAACAGTAACTGTTTTGCAATGTTATTATAAGAGTTGCTACTTGGAACTGCTATAATACTATAATAGTAAAATGAAGTAAGAAATGGAATTCAGCTTCTTAAACAGCAATTTTTATTCTCTAATCTCAGCTGTCCTTTGATACCACCATAAAGCTTAAAAGGTCAGACGTACAAAATATTTGTTCAAAATACAGACTACTTTAGCTGCAAGTAATTGAAGGGGAGGAAAATAAGAAGATAAAAGAAGAAATCCTTAGCTTGTGTAAATTGGCACTGCTCTACTGACTTCAGTGAAGCTATGCTGATTTATACCAGCTGAGAATCGGGACCACTGGTTGCCGGTATGTTTTTTATTTCTACTGTTCCAAGTAATATCTCTTCTTTGAATGACTAGCTCATTCCTCAGCTTCTGACCTCTTTCCCCTCTATTTTTTTTTTCTAGATAAGGGGTCAGAATTTTCTTGGGGGAAGTGGCCATTTGTGCTATTGCAAAATACAAAGTAATCTGCATGTAAATGAGACCATGCTATCTCAGAACTTATATGCTCTTATTGGGAATAGGAGCTGACACACATTATTGGGAAATGGCTGCAAAAAAAAAGAATATAGCTCATGAGTGTGCATGCAGTACCATGTAAGTTCTCTTTATTCTGGGAACCCCTGGTGTCTGTTGTAGGACACACAGTCCTTGTGCTTATAATCTATAAGTGTTTTGCAGTTCTCTATCACCTTCCATCGGAAGATCTCAAAGTGCCTTGTGATTATCAACAGATTGAATCTCAGAAAAATCATAGAATTGTAGGACTCAAAGGACCAATCTCCTACATTCAAGGCAGGGCTGAGTATTATATAGACCAGTTGGGGGCAGCGACACATGCTGCAGGGACATGCTGACCACTGCTTCCCACGGCTCCCACTGGTCAGGAACGGTGAACCGCAGCCCCTGGAAGCTGTGGGCAGCCTTGCTGCAGATGGTCATTGTAAACAAACTGTCTCATGGCCTACCAGCAGATTACCTTGACAGGTCGCAGGCTGCCCACCTAGAACCTTCCTGACAAGTGTTTGTGTAACCTGCCCTTAAAAATCTTCAATGATGGAGATTCCACAATCTCCCTAAGCAATTTATCCCAGTGATTAGCTGCTCTGACAAGTAGAAAGTTTTTTCCTAATGTCCAACCTAAATTGCCCTTGTTGCAATTTAAGCCCATTGCTCCTTGTCCTATCCCCAAAGATTTAGGGAACAATTTTTCTTCCTCCTCCTTGTAACAAACTTTCATGTACTTGAAAACTGTTATCATGTCCCCCCTTAGTCTTCTCTTCAACTGACTAAACAACCCCAATTTGTTCAATCTTCCCTCATGAGTCATGTTTTCTAGACCTTTGATCACTTTTGTTGCCCTTCTCTGGACTTTCTCCAATTTGTCCACATCTTTCCTGAAATGTGTCACCCAGAACTGGACCCAATACTCTAGTTGAGGCCTCATGAGCATGGAGGACAGCAGAAGAATAACTTCTTGTGTTTTGCTTACAACACTCCTGCTCTTACATCCCAGAATGATGTTTGCTTTTTTGCAGCAATGTT
This sequence comes from Sternotherus odoratus, assembly GCA_032164245.1. NCBI lineage: Eukaryota > Metazoa > Chordata > Testudines > Kinosternidae > Sternotherus > Sternotherus odoratus. Next base: position 44,130,085 of record JAVMKO010000006.1, read on the forward strand.
ATACCATTCACTCATTTGGCTCGTGATCCACTATGACCCCCAAATCCCTTTCCACAGTACTCCTTCCTAGGCAATCATTTCCCATTTTGTATGTGCACAACTGATTGTTCCTTCCTGACTGGAGTACTTTGCATTTGTCCTTATTGAATTTCATTCTATTTATTTCAGATCGTTTCTCCCGTTTGTCCAGATTATTTTGAATTTTAATCCTCCCTCCAAACCACTTGCAAACCCTCCCTGCTTGGAATCCTAAGAAGTAGATGAGGTAGTATTTTTTTTTCTATTTTATAGGTTGGAAAAATTGAGGGAATTTGAATGATTTGCACAGGGGCACCCAAGAAGTATATGGGAGATCTGAGAATAGGATCCAAATCTCCTGGCTCCCAGTGTTGTGTTTTAACTGTAGGACTACCTTTCCTGTAGGAAAAAAAACATGGTATCATCTTGAGACATAGCCTACAAAACACTCTGGCAAACATCCTATATCAATCAGTGGATGTTTTGCCACAGTAAGAGCTTGGGAATGCAAGCTTTGGTGTTTATTTTAGTAATTTTCTATTCAGGAACCTATGTCCATTGTGACCTTGGATAGCAACATACAGCATATCATATATTAAAGTAATTTAGAGTGATATAGATTGTGACTGACGTGCTTTGATGGCATAAATAATGTTTCTTTAAATGCTTGTTTTGATCTTTCAAGGAATGTCATACTTGCTTTGATCAATTGAATGAGAACTACATTGACCTAGTAAGTATTCAACCATTAGCATAGCTACAGCATGCAGCACTTTTCCTGGTAAAACAATTCATGCTGTGATCTCATGAGGAGAAGCCTAACCCATTTAATTCAAGTGATGAATCCAGCTGTTTACTTCTGGTAGCTTTCCAGTATTGCATATGTATGAATAATTCATAAAGGCTGTCCTGCCTCAGTTTTCTTGTATGACCACCACATAAAAAAACATTTCACATTCCAAAGGTGTGGGGAAACTATACAAAGAAACATAGGCAGAAAGAACTTGGTCCATATTTACTGTGACCGACTGGTTTTTCCTATTAAAAAAAATGATGACAGGGCTGTTTTAAATGTCATCAAAGCTTTGTATTAGTCAAGAGGAAATTTTCTGAATGTTTATTTCACCAGATTCCTGCATTCACTTATGCCACACACTATTAATATCAGTATGAAAGGTCTCTTCAGTTTCATCATGATGAAAGATTTGGGCAGAAGAATTTCCAGCATTGGTTGTCAAGAGCATGACACAATAACCCGTCAATCTTCTCTTTGCTACAACCTCACGAGCTATGAATTAGTGTCGCTGATGGCCAGGTAAAATTGTATTGGATAAAAATATCAAGTCAGCCATTGATATTCTGAGTTTTTTATCCAATGTTGAGAGTCTATAATACATTTATATACTCTACAAAATGAGTTTCCCACTATGGGTTTCATCCATCTCCACTGAAGTCAATAGGAATTGGATCAGAGCTCATCTCCTTTGGACTATGCATTAAACTACATAATTTTGGGGTTTAATAGATATATTAGAAATGTTTACGCTTTTAGATCAAAATAGGAAAAAGGACATTTATTATTTAAAAAAATAGTTTACATTCCAGAGATAGCACCAAAATCAATATTGCAGGAGATTAGAGCATGAAATCTTGCTTTCATTACCACAAATAGGATATAATTTAAATGCCCTTAAATAAGTTGAACATTCTCATCTTATTAATTTTTTAGCTTGAAATCCAACCAAAACTTTGTACAGTTGTTGCAAACCGTGCTGGTTTTAATGTATATTGTATTGTCAAGTAGAATTTTCAAAAGTACTCAATGTTGACCTAACTCTGCTCCAACAGTGAACCACCCATTGACTTCTATGACAGAGTTAGGCCAGTGCTGAATGCTTCTAGAAAAACCCACCCTTTAAATATAGCAGTATAAAAAATTAATGTGGCTTTAAGAAAAAATCCTACATTTATTTAGTATTTCTTGTCCTAAAGAAGCCAAAACAACTACAAATGTCATATCTATATACATTACTTTACCCCCTCTGATAAGCAGCAGCCTCAGGGATGAATTTTGACTGGTAGATAACAGTGCTCAGCAACACTACACAACAGTTTGAGACAGGAATTTGGGTATTCTTTTTGGCTATAAGCATTTCTAGTGAAATGTACAGTGATCACCCTTAAAAAGTCCATTATTTATTAACATGATGGTATATGAAATATGATTGTTAGTTGCCCATTTAAATTATAGGAAAATATAACTGGTGTGGTGATTGTTAGCAATATTATGGTGTGGTTGTGTGGCAATGACTTTTTAATGGCAGCCATTGTTTGTCATATACAGAGATGAAACTGCACTTGATCCTTCTGCTGGAAAATTATAATCACTCTAATTGGAATATGGACAAATGGGCTATTACTCCTGCTCCTACTCTGACCAAAAGAGTCATGGAATCTCTAGTGGCCTCTCATTTAATGTACACCCTGCTCTTACCTCTCCTTTCTTCAAAAAATCAAAGGTTCACTTGTCCCATGAAGCTTTCCAGTTTCCATACACACAAACCATTCTGTTTGTTTTTTATTGTATTTTATTGTGCTGTATAATACCTGCTGTACCTCTACATTGTAAGATCCATGGGACAGGAAACTATAATTGTTTAGTCCTTTTAAAATAATGGTGATAAACATCCAGGACCTCAGTTTTAAGTCTTATCTGAAAAGATAACACCTCCGACAACCCGGTTCCCCTTTCGTCATGCTGGAACACTGGCAAAAATGGGAGAGTTCTACCTTTTTTCCTATACTCTGCTGTGTCCTTGGAAATCTCCTATGCTATCACTAACCGAGCCCAACTTTGATTAGCTTGTCAGAGCTGATAAAATCAGAGCATGAGTGAATGTTACTACTGGTATCCCAAACTACATTTCTGTATTATTTAACAGGTTTGTTTTTCATGGGTTCCTTGTGAACCAGAAATAGTTTGGGTGGGAGAAAAGGTCAGAGAGCAAGGAGCTGGAATCAATGCCTAAGTCGCAGCGAAGCTTATTGCTATTGCTTGGCACTGAGGATCAACACTATCCCGTGAAATCCACATGTGATAGATTGAAAGCAAAATGGAATAGAAATATTGCATTATGCTGCAATGTGGATTTGGTGAGAAGAAAGAAAATCCATATCTTTTTATGGTTACATAGGATGTGCTATCAGAAAATAATAAGCATTTGTAATAGTATCTGGTGACAGAACAAATGAATAATGTATCTAGTGTTGCAGTTGTCTAGAAATAACAAAAGAGGTCAACATGTTCAGCTGACATAGGATAATGTCCATCAATGGAGTATGACACCAGAGTAGCAAAGAGGATAGTGTAATGCTCAAAATATTTCTAAAGCTTTTACAGAAGTTCCATATTGTAATCTGAATAATTTGATAGGCAATTGCTCTGTCCAGTGTATATTGAAGCAGCAGGTACCATGTTAACATAAACAATATATTAATTATAAATTATTTATCAAAGTGAGTTGATTAGACACAGTAACTCCTGCCTATTCAAATGCATAGTTCAGAAGGAACATTGCTGTACCTAATTTGATTTCCCCCAGAGCAGTACATGATGTGTTATTTGATGCCCTTCAAAGGACACTATTAGCCAAGCTATAAAGTGTCTGATTTTATTAGCTTTGCTGGGTTTTATCAGTTTGTAAATGTGTTATTTTCTCCATTTATTGTGCCTATGGGATCCAGAGATAGAGTGAGCTTCAAGTTAATATGTTTTGAGAAACCAGCAGTGGCCTTACTTTAACACTCTACGCCGTATTGCGATGACATTGAAGGTGGAGTCGTGAAAACTCTAATGTCAGGGCCATTTATCAAGGCAATTCCTCACTGCTATAAAACTCTGCTGTGACATTGAATTCAACAATAGTTTTTTGTCTTAAATAGAACCCAGTGTTCTTGTGCTGTACAGCTAACACTCCCCAGTAACTGAATAACATGAAGTCAATAATAAAAAAATAGTTCAGACAGATGTTCAAAACAATAAGAATGAGGTAAGTTCTTGGCATGGAATTCATGGAAGTTTTTTGTTTTGTTTTACTTTTCATCATCTTCTCTATTTACTTTAGGGGACTTTTCATGCATACTGTAGAATCCACTTTAATCAGCACCCTTAAAAACAGCATGCACATTTTTGCTGGAATGATTATCAGTGAACAGATTTGATGCATGCATTTCCAATGGCACTAAACAATATACTAGTATAAATGGACAACCTAGTACATTTTAATGGCATGCTTGGTGTTCCCTGAAAGCCTTTTCAAAGCAGTTAACAGGTGTGCAAAGGTGTTTGTAGCATAAATTTCCTGCTGTGTGATCCTGTTTTCACATCAGACCGCCTTCCCTCTGTATTATGATTGCTAAATGAGTCATATTTACATGGATATAAATTTTACAAGTTTTTTAATTCAAAATTTTATTTGCAAATGAACACACACAAAAGATGAACAATATCTAAGGAAGAAGAAAATCTTTTCCTAAAATCAGGAAGCATTTTTTTGTTTCTAAATTCACAGGTTTGATTGCAAATTGTTTTCTTTATAGTAACATACAAAATTACTTACAGAGAGACCCCAAAAACAAATATGCAAGCAAATGTAAATTCACAAGAGTTATATAAAGCATTTATGGCAAATGGAATAGAATTTAGTGTGCTTAATATAAACAATACAGAAATTAAATATGTTAAGGCCCAGATTAATGTGGTGTGGGAGGTGTCTAGTAATAGGATTTTCATCATTTACACTTTGCTCCTCAATTTCTTGTTACTGCCTAAAGTCCAGTCTATGTTGTTCTGTTTCAGATATTTTCCCCAATCCCTGCACCCCATGTGGTCGCTGGGTTGTCTTCCCTTAAGTCTGGCCCTGACACCAGTTCACCTGGTGAGCAGAGCTTGGTGGGTTTTGACTTGCAAAGAAATTATTACAGCTAGGTAAATAATAGATTTTTGGTTCAGTCAAAATCAGGGAATATTCAGTTCAGTTCTGAAAATATTTGAAATTTGCCAACAAACTAGAAAAGTCCATTTTGGGCAAGCAAACCATGTGTGTCCATTCATTCCTTCATAACCTTTATCCCAGTTGACTGAGATTTAGAAGAACCAGGTTTGAATCCCTGGAGAAAGGACTTTAATTCAGCTCTCCCCCAACCTAGATGAGTGCTTTAACCACCAATCTGTAGGTTATTTTTTCTCAATATCTCCTTTTGTAGATGCTCCATTTTGTATAAATACTTAAATCTACGTTGTTCCAAAGGGAAAGCATGATAATGACTCTATACCCTGGGTGATTATGGCTCTCAGGGGGGAGGCATGAGATGTGGATTCAAATCCCTCCTGGTATTATGTTTTGTAGCCCTGTGATGTTTCACAGTCATCTCAGTTCCCTTCACAACTCCCACATACAGTCCTGGAATCTAAAAAATCCACCCCTTGTGGCAATTTTCCATTAACTAACTTTGAGGTTTTGTTCAAAGACACATTCCTGCAGGAAAGGGAGAATTTTAAGGTCCCAGAACCTATTTGATGTCAGAACTGTTGACATGCATGCCCTTGTTATAGAACAGGGGTGGGGAACCTTTTTTCTGCCAAGGGCCATTTGGACATTTATAATGTCATTCGCGGGCCGGTCCCCACCCCCCCCGAGGAAGCCCAGTTCCCCCCCCCCCCGGAGGAAGCCCAGGCTGGCAATGGGAGTTGAGACCCCAGCTGGCAAGGGGCCAGCGGGGGAAACCCCAAAGCAGTGGCAGGCGGAGTGCTTAGCCCTGCACTGTTTTGGGGTTTCCCCCGCTGGCCCCTTGCCAGCCGGGGTCCTGCTGCCTGCCCCAGTCAGCTCCCGCTATCAGCCTGGGTGTAGGGGGTGATCTTCCTTTACCCCCACCCAGCCTCCCCCCATCTAACCGCCTTTCCTCCCCCACCCCTGCCTGGCCCGGCCCATCCCACCGAACCTAACCTCCTCCCCCCTCCCACTCCCAACCCAGCCTCCTGCCCCCCATGCCTGACCCGCCCAGCCCAGCCTCCCCCCCACCAAACCTCCTTCCCTCCCGCACCCACACCTCGCCCACCCCATCCAGCCTAGTCTCCTGCACCCCTCCCCGCCCGCCCAGCCTGGCCTCCTCCCTCCCCACCGCCCCCTTGCCTGCCCCCCAGCCCAGCCTCCCCCCACACCCTCTTGACCGTCGGCTCCCTGTGGCTCCTCCTTACTGCGCCCGGCTAATGGTGGCCGCGCGGCGCCGGCGGCTCCCCCAGGCGCTTCCCGGCCCCTTCGCCGAGCGCAGAGCCGCCCCCGCCTGGCAGCCCACACGCGTCCCTGGCCGGCGGCTCCCCCAAGTGCTTCCCGGCCCCTTCGCGGAGCCACCCCGGGCCGCCAGGCGGGGGCGGCTCCGCGTTTGGCGAAGGGGCCGGGAAGCGCCTGGGGAAGCTGCCCCCGCCTGGCAGCCCATGCGCATCCCTGGCCGGCGGCTCCCCGAGGCGCTTCCTGGCCTCTTCGCCGAGCATGGAGCCTCCCCAGGCGGGGGTGGCTCCGCGTTTGGTGAAGGGGCCGGGAAGCGCCTCGGGGAGCCGCCGGCCAGTGACGCACGCGGGCTGGATGGAATGCTTTGGCGGGCCATATAAGGCCCACGGGCCGGAGGTTCCCCACCCCTGTTATAGAAATTACCTTCAGTTCTCCTTTTCAGTCTATACTCTTTTATGACCTTTTTCTTTTAGAATTTTAGTTTAGTTTATCATATAATTCACCCTCTTTCTTTGACTGAAGATAACCATTGTGTCTCCAGATTACGCTTAAATACTGACTGTAGAGCACATGAAGAAGTCGTGGAGAGACAAGGTGGGTGAGGTAATATCTTTTTTATTGGACCACCTTCTGCTAGTGAAAGAGATTAGCTTTCAAAATACACAGAGCTTTTCTCACCCACCTTGGCTCTTTCATATACTGGGGCCAGCGTGACTATGACAACACTGAAAATGGAGAAATCATATCTATCAAGCAGTGGGGACTGAAAATTCTGAAATCAGGATTTCAGAAAATGCAGAAGAATTAGCATTATCCTCTTCTAGGTATATATTGGGAAGCTGTTATTCTTACAATATGGAGCTTCCTTATTACCAAATAAGATGATAAACTGATGTTTCTCCATTCATTGAAAGAATCAATAATATTTTAAATCCCTGTGAAATACCAGTGAGAAGCAACAAACTGTGTACAAAACCAGAATAAAAGATATTTATAGGGCTTTTTGATCATACAAAAAAAAAAAAAACCTTGAAAGACTATGTGTAATAGCACCACTGCAGAATGTGTATATTGTGAGAATTACTTGTATCCTACTATATGAAGCAGTTTCGTTTTCAGTTGCATAATAACTACAACAACACAGTATTATTTAATTCTACACACTGTAGTGGCTTTAGTATAAATTGTATCCAAAGATCCACTACAAAGGTGAATAATAATTACAGAGTGAAAACAAGAACACATTGACTAAAGTTTATGTGAATGAAAGAGTTAACAAGCCTTCTTATAATTAGATTACATTTTCTTCATTAGCTCTCTCATGGACATCCTAATTCCACCCACCACCCCACCTATTTTCATTTATTTTCAATAACAAAAGGGCATATTATCAATTCATGTAATGAGTGGTACAATAGTTAAGAAAATGAATATAAAACAGTACAATAGAACCCCGATTAACGGAAGATCTTTGGAAACAACAGAAACTTTGCCATAATCCAGAAATCTGGCCATTAGGCTCCCCTGTGATAGTTTGCATCTGTTATGTCTTGTTTTCTGTGGAGTAAGCAGTTCATGTGTGTTGGGACTTGTTTTTTCTTCATGGTCTTTAAAAAGTGAGAAGTCCCATCTCTGCTACAAGCAATTGACATTTTGTACTTTGAGATGCAGTCTGCTACAGGGCCCAACTGTGCTCTCCCATGACCACTTTGCTTTTGTTTTTCCTTGAATTTTTATTCTTTTAATAGAAAATGAAGGTCATTCTGACTAACAGGATATGACTACACTTCGTATATTAAATGTGTAACACCTTGTATACTGAGCACAAGCTTCAAAGCTTACTCACCCAATCGCTTAGTTATAGACAGCCAGGATAAGGGTAGCAACTGTGCTCCAAATCGTCACCTCCTATGATATGATCAGATGTCAGTTAAGATCTTGGTCTGATATTTCTCCTGTCCATGCACAAGAGGGAGGAGAAGCATCAGGAAGGGACGGACATGATGAACCATGTCTCCATCTCCATAGAGGCCTGCCAAGGTAGAGTATGCAAGTGTCTTAAAGGGCAGACATAGCATTCTTGTCTCTGCCACCACAGAAGTTGGAAGCTCTGGAGATTTGTGCCTGAGAAAGGTGTGACTTGGAGTCACATTTCCTTCTTAGTGTTCTTCCTGGAGCTATGCAGCTATATTCCACATCACATACAGAATTGTGCATAAATACACCATGTAACATTAAATGGACAACTGAGGAAATACAGATAAAGGACTGTGAAAAGCAAATAACAAGTGAGTTAGATCAGGAAGGAATACATAAAATAGGTTATGGATGTGCTTGGACGGTACAGGACATATATTAGTTCTTCCTTCTTTGTACAAATAGATGTGCAGCAGCATCCTGTACATTTTGGAGCCTGAAGGGATGGGATTTAAGGAGATCAAGGAGAAAGGAGATGCAGTAGCTAATACTTACTGCATATCATTTTTATTATTCTCTTAATCTTCTTGAACAAATTACCATAGTATATAAAGTACAAAATGATTATACTATAGTATTACCACACTTTGAGGTAGTATGAAATCCAAATTGCTGGTAGCTTATGCAGAAGATTATTATGAATCCCATAGCAATGTTTTAAATATAATTGAATGTGTTGTATGCATTTACATGGAATACCAGGATCTTCGCTGGAGATTAGGACTGCTGTATAGCCAAAGCATACAATAAAGACTGCTGTTTCTATAAAGTCCCCTATTTTAATTTGTAGATCTATATATATAAAAGTCAAGTGGTGTATGTATGAGTGTATGTATGTACGTATGACTGCGAAGTCCTCCCGCACCGTTTGAGCCAGAGACTTGAATTTTGGTACAGTGAGGGGTCTTGGGGTCTAGATGCTGGTAAGGGTCGAAAAATTTTCGGATCTCACCTCTGACGCCCCCCAGGGGTGAAAGTCTTTCAGGGCCAATCACATCAGCTTGGCAGTTAGGTGGTGATGATGTCATAATACCCCCCTCCAACAGACACCTCACTCGCTCAGCTCACCCCTCCCTCCTCCAACGGAACCCCGGAGATCCCTCAGTTCTCTGCCCCTCCCACCTCCCCAACGGAACCCCGGACTACATCAGCTCTGTGCCCCCCCCCACCTGCGAAGGTCCCCGGAATCCCTCGGCTCTGGGCCCCCTCCCCGCCTGCGACGGATCTGAGTTGGGTTTGGTGGGACGGTAAGTGAGGTGGGGGTGTCGGATTCGGTCGGGGGGGTGAGGTGGGGGTTTCGGGTTTGCTTCGGGGGGTGGGAAGGTGTCGGGGGGGGTGAGGGGTGTGGTGTGGGTGTTGGGTTTGGTCTGGGGGGGGGGAGGTGTTGGGGTGGGTGCCCAGACCAAACCCGACACCCCCCCCCGGCTCACTTACCCCCCGACCAAACCCGACACCGCCACCTCACCTCCCCACCAACCGCAACACCCCCTGACCAACCCCAACACCCACCCCTCACCCCTCACCCACCCCAACACCTTCCCACCCCCCCAGACCAAACCCGACACCCCCTGGCTCACTTACCCCCCGACCGAACCTGACACCCCCACCTCACCCCCCCCACACACCAATCGCAACACCCCCAGACCAAACCTGACACCCCCCGGCTCACTTACCCCCCGACCGAAACCGACACTCCCACCTCACCCCCCCAAGCAAACCCGACACCCCCACCTCACCCCCCCCACCAACCACAACACCCCCTGACCAACCCCAACACCCACACCTCACCCCTCACCCACCACGACACCTTCCCACCCCCCCAGACCAAACCCGACACCCCCCTGGCTCACTTACCCCCGACCGAACCCGACACCCCTACCTCATCCCCCCAAGCAAACCTGACACCCCCACCTCAACCCCCCACCAACCGCAACACCCCCTGACCAACCGCAACACTCACCCCTCACCCACCCCAACACCTTCCCACCCCCCCAGACCAAACCCTACACCCCCCGGCTCACTTACCCCCCCGACCAAACCCGACAACCCCACCTGACCCCCCCAAGCAAACCCAACACCCCCACCTGACCCCCCGACCAAACCCGACACCCCCCCCCCCGGCTCACGGTGCACTGTGTAGCACACAGATTATTAAATACACTGTTCAGTCGGGGGGTGAGGTGGGGGTGTCGGGTTTGCTCAGGGAGTGAGGTGGGGGTGTCGGGTTTGGTCGGGGGGTGACGTGGGGGTGTTGGGTTTGTTTTGGGGGGTCAGGTGGGGTTGTCGGGTTTGGTCGGGGGGTAAGTGAGCCGGGGGGTCTTGGGGTTGGTCGGGGGGGGTGGGAAGATGTCAGGGTGGGTGAAGGGTGGGTGTTGGGGTTGGTCAGGGGGTGTCAACTGTCTGCCCCCTCCCCACCTCCGACTGACCCGAGCAACGCCGGGCACTTATGCTAGTACTATATAAATAATATGCAAACTGTTCAAATGTATCATAGTTAGTTTTTAGTGTGTTATCTAATGTATTTGTCCCTATAGTTTTGTCAGTAAAAAATAATACAATAATGTTTTCTACTGCAGTCTGCTATTGTCTAGTCACCAGAATCTTCTTGTGAATTCATCTAAAGCAGAGTTTTTACAGTTAGTGTGATTCAAACTGTCAGACTATAGGAGGAAGAGTGTAATTTATGAAGGCTAAATTATAACTTTGAATTATCGTAATAATGTACTTTTATTAAGCTATTAATTTTGGATTGCCTTTATATTACTTGTTCTGAGTATAAATTAATTTTTGCCAGGACAGATAGTAAACAATCTGCAATGCCTAAGCATTCTAATTTGTTTTGTTTTCATTAAGGAACAGGAAACATTATAAAATTAATTTTAATGTTTTTTTTAATTTTTTCCATTTCTACAAATTGTTCAATTAAAGAAAATAATCCAGTAGAAGATACCACCATGACCTACTTGATTAGATGGCCATGAAACTGAAGTTGTTTAAAATTGCCCTTGCCATAAAAATAATGTGGGAAATTAAGATATTTGTTACTAGAATCACTATACAGTCTGATTTGTTGCTCATGAACAGAGACAGACATTGAAAAATTATAACAAACTAGAATTATTCTACCCTAGTTTCTAAAAGGAGTGCAATATAATCAGTTTTAGAAAAGAGGAGGAAAAAATCTCAAATTATCAAAACAAAATAAGTATTGTCTAGTTCTTTTCACTATCGGTTTAGATGTGAACAAAATGTGATCAGTTTTAGGTAGTTTTCACTTGAGATAAGGAGGACTTGGCAAATTTATTTCACTTTTCTGCCTCCATTACAGCCATCCTTCCCACTGGCTGGTAACCTTGATTGCTGTCTTCTGGTTTTGATCTCCTCTCCATTAGTGTATAAAGTAGATCAAAACTAGGAAATGAGCCATTTGGAGTCTGTAAGGTCAAACATTTTCACTGCAAAGGATATGAAGGCAAATACTTGCCAAGAATTTTGACAAAATGCAAGAGATTTTAGAACAAGTACATCTTTGATTGGATTTTAGCCATAAAAGCATACAACCTCCACTACAGTGTTGTAAAATTTGGAAACAGATATCTAACAGAAGGCTAACCGAGATTATGAGGAGACAACTGTTCGGCTCATTATAAAGTCAGATGTGTTCTATGGCATTTGAATGGACAGCAGAGACACTGACATTAACACATGGCTCATTAGAAGTGAATTTGAGCTTGGCATTTTATTTCATTTAAAACAAAGTATCTAATATACACCGGAATCTCCTTGAAAATACCAATGCCATTTCTTAAATGCATGTGATTTAAAATAAAGGTACTGAGCAGCCAATATTGTGTCATTAAGAATACAGTGTGGGTTACAAAACTATAAGAATAAAAATGACACTGCAAGAGAGGAGAGCAAGTCCTATTTAATTGAACTTGTTTCTGATGATAAATACATTGATTTTTCAGCTTTTTCCTTATCCTTGCTAATTGTTCATCACATTGCAGACCCAACAGAAATATGAACATAAGACCATAAAAACGGCTATACTGGGTCAGGCCAAAGGTTCTTCCTGTGGTATAAGTATAAAGTAGAAATGGTTACTGGCTCTTAACTATTATACGCACTGGTATTATGTTTTTGATTTGTATTAGCCCAAAACTTGGCATGCAGTGCCATCCACTACCCTAAGAGTGAAACCTGTCGTCGTTGAAGTCAATCACAAAACTCCTGCTGACTTCAATGGGGGAGAATATCACCCTTGATCAATGCAGCAGAATTCCCATTAAGTTCCAGAGTGATTCCTGTGTGCAGATTGAGGACAAATAAATGATGTTTAAACTGTTTAAAAATAAAATGGTTTGCATCAGTAAGATGTTAATTTCGTGTCAGAGTAATACAAAGTAGGCTTTTGGACATATTTAGATATGGAATGGTTTGGACATTTTTTAACATTTAATTTAAAAAATGAAAAATTGCATTTACGTGTGTTATCGAAATGCCACCCACCCACATCAACGGCTGGGTGAACTTGATGGGGTTGGCTTGAAGGGGGACAATGTCAGTAGCAACAGAAAGAGCTATTTGCCAATGGGCAATAGGTAGCTCCTCCCACCTTGGAGTCTCTGGCACCACTGGCCAACTGAGGGACAGAGGTGCTGATTGGCCAGAATACCCCAGTTCCCAGGACTTTATCCAGTGTGGAGGCCATGTGGAGTCTCCTTTGGTTCCATTCAAGCAACACACCCTATCCACCTGAACTAGGAATGGGAACCTGGACTGACTGATGCTGGGGTCTAGAAAATTACCTGTTTAGGAGGTCAGGGAAGATTTTTTTTCTCCCATGGACCAATTGTCAGAGGATCAGAGAGCTTTTTGTCTTCCTCACAGTACCTTCAAGCCACAGTGGATTGTGTAGAAATGTGTTTATTACCTGACTGACATATTGGGGTGGTGATGTTTACTTTTTATAAGTTGTGGCTGGTTTTCAATGCAGTTAAGGGAATAAAATGAATAGTTCCCAGAGGTAAAAGACCTGGGATTTTGGTGATGGGCCTTGAAATCATGATAGTATGAGACTTTAAGCCCTTTGTAGGTTGAGGCCTCAAGTTATAATGCTAAGTCAACATTTTGCAAGTTAATCAAGCATAAAATATACCATTTCCCTAATGGCGGCGTGCACTTAATTCCAAAGCAGTGTGGGAGAACTAACACAAAAGTCTACTTATGCTAATAATTTGGCATCTTTTGATTTCCTTTAACTTGATAACTCTATATTCACTGCTGTGTTTACCCCCTACAAATGCTCAAGAACTTTATATAAAGAATTTTTGTGGAAGGTTGGCAGTTTTGAATGCTTCTCTCTTTAATTTTACAATGGAATATGTTCATGTGTTACTATGTAATATTTTTACTGTACACACTGCTCTAGTGGACAGATCTTTGGCTCCTGTTCTGATCACTTTGTTCTGATCAGGCAATACAAAGCAGCCAGAAAGCTACCCTGCCCAAGGGGTGTAAAATCAGTATTGCTAACTATACACTACCTGATTCCCCTTCTCTGCAGAATGGGGACCTGTGAGAGATAAGTGAGAGCATATCCAGGCTACAGGAAAATGGGGCCAAAGGGTAGTGTGTTCTGACCCACTGTCGTCTAGAGAAACAGTCACTTTAAGATTTAAAGCCCCAATGGCGTCTTCAGATTATAGATTTTAAGAGCAGAAGGGGCCATTATGTCCCTTAGTCAGATTTCCTGCACAATACAAGCCATAGAATTTCACCCAGTAACTGGGGTATTGAGTCCAAGAGTCCAATAACTTGGGTAACATTCTCCTACTGATAAATCAGACCTATTAAAAACTAGAAACTGTTCATATGTCTAAAGTACCATTAACTAATTCATATGCATAACTATCTTAATTATTCCTAAAACTCAAAACAAACAAAAAGTAAACAGTACTGAGGTAAAGCTGAAATCCAGGGAGCAACAATTACTTGCATTACCTTAGATTCCGCCCTGGAATATATTGCTGAATTGTTAAACTATACACTTGGAATTACAGAAAAAAAAGGGAACCAGAAAAGGGCTTTTAAATTCAATCTTTGTCTTCAAGAAAGCATTGATTTGATTGAATTTTGGAATTTTTATATTCTTTCAGTAAGTGGGAAATAGGCATAGATTTGTGTTTGTATACTACAAAAAGGCACACTGCATAGTCTTGAATATTTTTTTTCTTTTATATAAAAACATAAGATGTTATTTGTTAGAACTGGTGAATTATGATTAATTATACTATATTTGTGGTTGAAACATGGTGAATTGTCTCTACAGTTTTAGTAAATTATAGTTATAAAAATAACTAATGCTACATGACAGTGTTAAATCAAGAGGAAATTTAACTTAGTACCTTTCATTTTTTGATAGTTACAAACAAAAGATCTTCAAAATACACAAATCTGTGAGCTCAACAGTGTTTTCTGTCTTTTGTCAGAGATTTTGAATCATCCGTGAGCTCCAAATAGCTTTAAAGTTCTGCACCAAAACCACAACTTTCAGTGGAGACATCAGCTCTGCCTACATAAATCTAAATTAACAATTATGAGGTACTGCAAAAATATAGACAGAGCACAGTGAAAGTCATGGATTACATGTGTTAAAAATATTGGTGTTCAGAAAAATTGTTTAAATGTATCTGAATTATCATCTCATAATTTTCTCAGGTTCTTAGAGTGAAATACTGCCTGATTAAAGTCATTGGGAGTTTTACCATAGATTTCAGGTGCACTAGGATTATACCTTTAATGTTCAATAAACCAAATAAATCTATGGATTGCTGATAAATTACTTACTGTAGAGTGATCTTTGTCTAAAATAAGGCAGAGACATTTCCTAGTTTTATTTCTATCTATTTCTGTGGTGAGCTCTGCATTTGTGCATCATTGTTATGGAAAAGTTGGCATTCTTCAAATTTTTGTATTAGAAATTTTTCACTCTCCTGCTCTTTGCTCCTTTCAAGCAGAAGTGGAAATGGAGCCCGTAACAGGATGTATAAACCCCACACTGGACAGGTAGAGGTTAAAGAGCTAATTCGGGCCCAGGCAGTCCCACCCCCTCACACCTACAGAGCATGCAGGGGCTAAAGAAGGAGTTTAAAAGGGAACAGAACAGCTCAGTAACAGGCCAGCCAATGGAGATGAGCAGATCTACAGTCCTAGTTCCTTAGGGTTGAACACCATTAAAAGTGCAGCTACCTGGGGACCCTGACTATTGAGACTCCATTTGATCAGGCAAGGGGAAAGATGGACTGGATACTTGCATAGTATGGGATTAATTCTTCATTTTGTTTCTGTCTTTGTTTTGCCCTTTTGTGTGAGGAGACTGGTGGCAAAGAACCCAGGGGAGCAGTACTACAGTACTTTGGGAGTACACAGCCTTACTGCCCACCCCAGGGCCAAGGACTGGAACCTGGGGTAGCGGGTGAGTTTTTATGGGATTAAAGTTGAAAATCCTAATCCTGGTGCCAGGAGATCTGGAGTAGGAAGATCCTGAAACCTAGAGATTCATGACTCTGTGACCTTGGCTCAGTAAGGCTCGGAACCTCTTGTCTTTGAGCAGAGCTATCTTTGGTTGGATTTAGAGATTTTATACTCTTAAAGGACAGGACTCCTAGCCTGGCTAGAGGGCTGAGTTATAGAAAGAGCAGATTACAGCAGGGCTGGAAGGAGTAACAGGAAAAAAGGGAACCTGCTGTGTACTCATCTGACCACTAGCTGGTCCCTGCAGTGTGTGATTCCCTTCACATAATACCAGTTGTGAGTGAAATTTTCAAACCTATGATGTCCCATTAGACTTTTTTTTAAAAAAAAAAGTCCTGGATCTTGCCCTCTATAATTCATTGCTAAGGATAACTGAATCCTAGAACATATCTAATAACACAAAAATGCAAATGTGTACACTAAAAAATGAAATTAGACAGATAGAATCTATTGCCTTTCATGAATAAATGTATTGAGATACAGTTAAGGAATAAGACATGACAAGCAAGCTGGATATTAGCAAGATTCCGTTGTGTGGTGGGGAATACTACAAGGCTAAGTGCTCTGACCACCCAAATACGTAGACCTCAAAATACATGGCCTCAAATATATGGAACTAAAAATGTTTAATATTTTTAAATGGTATGCTATTAAATATGGAAATAGGGCATATCCTCAGCTAGTTTAAATGATTGTCAAGTCAATGAAACCACACCAGATGAATCCAGATGAAGAACTGGATCATAGTAGGCAAAATAAAGTACCAGCAATATCAGAAACTTAGCAATATCAGAAACTTAGCAATAGAACGAGTGAGGGAGTTGCAGTGATGGTGTAGAATGTGTTCAACAGCAATATAGTCTTGAAGCCTTAACATACTTTGGTCACTCAATGGTACAGAGTGGAGTGAATAGTGGATTTGTTTGGTTTCCAGTCAGCTGTGAAAAATTGAGTTTTATTTCAGGTCAAACTAAAATCTTTCAATTTTTTCTGACATTTTGAAAAGAAAAAAAAAAGGTCACAGTGAAACATCTCGTTTTGCTCTGGCTCAAATCCTTGTAAACTTTAGCTCAGTGTTTAATAGGGTACTTATCTATGATGTAGTAGACCGAAATTCCATTCCCTCTTCTGCCTGATGTCACAAAGGGATTTGAACTTGGGTTTCTAACACTGCAAGGCATGTCCTGGACATGGAGCTAAGGGCTATTTTGTATGGGGTGTTCTTATCTTCTCCTGGTGAAGCTGTTTCATTTTTCATAATTAGCATAGGGACTTGAACTTGTGTTTCCTGAAACCTATGTGAGTGCCCTACATATCAAGCTATGGGACCATTCTCATGCTCATTCCCTGGCCAAATAACTATCAGGTGTCATCATGAATGACTAAGCATTGCCACTATAGATGATGGATAGTCATTAGACCAGGAAACAAGCTTACAAGAGGCACCTCCTCTAACAGTTCGGTAAAATCTAGTCAGCAAACCAGACAGAAATTTGTAAGTAGTGTCAGTCAACCCAAAACTGCATATATACAGAGGCCATGCCAGTCTCTTCCCAGACCTAACCTGAATATCCATGTTTAGGTGTAAGAAGATAGCTCAATCTTTGTTCTGGACAGTTCTCAGTCCATCTGCTGAAATTGCCAGCAAGGTTGCCAATTAGTATCAAAAGCTGTAGTGGGCACACAAGTTTCATATTGATGTTGCTTTTCAGATAGAAAACACATGGACCTTGATTCTCGTTTTTGCTAATGCCCTGAATGTGAGTGTAAATGTCTCTCCCAATCTCAGTGGGGGAGTAATTTGCTCAGACCAGGAGGCAGAGGGGAGGCGGGAAGAGCTTGTGCTTCAATATGCTGCATCTTAGCTCCTCATGCTGCCTTCAACCAGGTCACTCAGGACCTTAGGAAGTAGAAGAGGCTTTTTTCATCCTCCCCTTGACCAGCCAGCTAAAGCTGGGGAGCTGATTAGCTCTTAAGCCCCACACCCTTCTCAACTTAAAGCCTTCCCAGATGTCTAGTGGGCATCTTCATACCATTGCTGCCTCTCCCACTTTCTTTCCCAGTGGTTGAGGTATATTGAGCTCTGTTTCTAAGATGCTATGGGGCAGACTGTTTGCCTGTTTTGGGAATCACAAAGGAAATATTTTCCCTATTGGAACAAACTAGCAGTGGTCTGTAGGGTTTTTCACCTTCCCTGTAGCATTGTGGAGGTTTTAGTTTAGGTTAAAAGAAGTAAGAATAGGAATTTAATATTAGAAGGAAATACAGGAACTTTTAGATCATTGCACCTTATGGGCATTGTCCAATGTGAATAAAGGTTAAATGAGCCAACTCCCCAAGGTAAATGAACCCCACTTAAATGCCTGGTATGTGAAAGGGTCTGGGAGTATAATGCCCCTCCCCATTATAAAGTAACACCTTTAAGTCCATCCCTGTGTTTGTGTTTCATTCAGCTGAGAGTCCAGATCAGTGTAATTTCTGGCCAGTTTAAGGATAATCTTAAAACTGGGCATAAATAACATTGATTTGGAGCTACAAGTGAATGAAACACAAACACAAGGATGGGTCTAATGAGCAATGCTTTATTTTAGTTTTCTACACAGCAGTGTGGCTGCTTGGAGTATGATAACTACGATATACAAATGGCCTAGCAATGCATAGAAGGCAAAAACTGCTTCTAGAGTGCAGAGTCTGATAGGTGACCAGATAGCAAGTTTAAAAAATCAGAACAGGGGATGGGGGATAATAGGAGTCTATATAAGAAAAAGCCCCCAAAATCAGGACTGTCCCTATAAAATCGGGACATCTGTTCACCCTAGTTGCATAAGTCATAAAGTTGCTCTATGCTGTGGCTCCAGACTGTGGAGAAAGAAGGATTTTGATCCCCCTAATTCTTGTGCAAATCCTCCCTATGCAAAATCCACTTGCTCAGTCTTTGTACGGAAGATAAGAACTGAAGCTCCATAAAGTTTCAGCCCAAATGAGTCTACCAATGCACAACAAATATGCTGCATAGGCAAATATAATCAATGGTATAATTCTGTTGATTTCTGTGTAGGGGCATCAGAACAAATTTGGCCTAATGAGTATGAGTAGCTATAGGCAGACTCTACAGTGCCATGAAAGATGAAAGTTGATCTTATGAATTCAAACTTGAATCCGGGTATTTCATTTAAATCTTTTGCTTTATCCCAGGGTAGCTTTGGGGATCAATGGGTTATGTGTTATTAATGATTTGATTTCTTTAGTAGTTAAGTTTGTTGGCTGGCACTAGTCTAAACTCACAGCAGATGGGCTTGGAAAATCAATGTCTGAATTATGAGTACTGGTTTTCTAGCTTCGGTCTTCATAGAGAAAATGTTTTACATATCACAAATGACTGCAAACTTTTCATTATTTTCCACATATGTTTCTTTCTGCTACTGACCAGTTTTTTTCCATGATTTATTCCATCATATTAGCAGGGAAACCTTCACCTCAAAGGTGACCTTCCTGGCCCCGTGTACCTGTCTGGCTAGCCGGTGTCAGACCATGAATTGAATCTATTGCTGTAATGAGTGCACTAGGGATGCTACTGCTTAGCAGTAAATGGACACTGCTTCTAAAACTGTGTTCAGGCTATAGTCAGAAGGGAGGGCTTCTATTAAAATTAATAGCCTGCTTGTTCTTTTTTATCAATGTATTATTGAAATGGTGTTCTTTCAAGGTTACGCAGATGGTTTAATGCTGATTATGTTTTAAGCCAGAGTGAATAATTAAATAGGATAAAAATGAGTGTAGGGTTATTCATAACAGAAAAGATGCCAAGAACAGTACAACAAAGGCCACTTGCTGATAAAAGGAAATCAGCTAAACTAAATTTATGGCAAAATTATTAGTGTATGAGCTTTCTCTGCTCTTCTGTGAAATAAATTAGCTTTGTTAAAATATTTTTAATTTCCTCACATTAAAATAAAGCTCCAACTCCCATTCCTGTTGCTCACACTCACATATAAGACATAGCATATGGAAGAGCAAAAAACAAAGGAAATCTTAGTCCTTGGGATTTTAAAACACAAAGCCATTTCTTAGGTAGCCCAAGAGTAGAAAATATAAAAGCACTGGAAATGAGGAAAAACATGATCTATTACAGTTAATGGGTGTTTCTATACTAACCTATATCAGTTCATTTCACTAACCAGTTCATTTCAGAGACTGAAATTTTCACATGCAAATGTTTTCTAAATCTCATTAGCATATGATTTCATTTATCATTCCTTTGCGCTGAGGATGCACTGATGATATTTAAATACTCATGTCCTAGTCCTCAGAGCTTGAACAGGAAGGATTACTCATACAGCTTCTCACACAACTTTCCAAAAGTAATAAGCAACTAATTTTATGGTTTTTCTGGAACCCTTCTTGTAGAGATTAAGAGGTATTACTTCCTACTAAAACTAAACAACTGGTTCCACTGTTTCTAAACTAGAGCAAAATATCATAGCACATTGCGTCCTTTCAAAGGTTTAAATAGCTTTTTTATATAATTACATGAGGCAATTTAAGGTATCTAGTTAGAGGTCTGATACCTCTTCTGAAGAAATAAGATCAACCCACGAACCAGAAAGTACCCCGAGGGTCTGTGAACTAACAGAAACTTGAATATTCCAGTATTAATGGCTGGACTAATGTACTAATCTGCAAAGCATTTACTTCAGTGAGTGATTGTGCATATAGATTCAGACCAGAATATTGCAAGCATCTGTGACCACTATATTTTGTGGAAGCAATGGTGCATTTCACAGAACACTTACGTAATCACATGACATCAGATAAGGTGTGCACCATATAGAAGCAACTTATGGGAAAAAATTCTTTTCACTGCAGAAAGGAGACATGGCCTGACTTTAGAATTATGCTTTTTAAAAAAGTTATTTTTTATAGCTTATGTAATGATCAAGAAGCAAAATTGGTTCTACAATATTTTGCTGAGCATCCTACTGGTTATTCAGTCTGTCATAACATAAAATATCATTGCTCTGATACCACTGCATCAGCTTTTCCAAGCTACTGCACAGCAGACATAATTAAGAATAAGTTAATGTCCTCAGACTCTTTTCTTTTCTTTTTTTGGTCTTGGATCTCTTTACAGAATACTACCTACTAGCCCCCCTTAAATCAGGGTTTTGACTTATTGTTAGGCACTTTCTTAATCAGTCTTTTCTGTTTTAGATTTTAAATTCATTTTCAGCTTCCAAATGGCTTAAAATTATTTTGTCTGAACTTCATCAATTTCATTTTGCCTGTTGTCTGTCTCAACCCACACCTCTACCCACTGTGATAGAGGAGGGTCAGGGAGCTGTGGCAGAGTGCTTGAGGGGAGATATATTAACTCTAGGTTCATTAGGGTGTGGCTCCCTGTAGACTAGGGAAGCAGGCAGCAGGTTAATTAGGAGCACTTGCTGTCAATTAAGGCCTTAATAAAAACCTCTGCTTCAGGCAGACAGGTGTGGGTGTTTGGAAGGAGTTTGGAGATGTTGGAGCGGAGAGCAGTTTGGAGGCGTTGGAGCGGAGAGCAGTTTGGAGGCGTTGGAGCGGAGAGCAGTTTGGAGGCGTTGCAGCGGAGAGCAGTTTGGAGGCGTTGGAGCGGAGAGAGTTTGGAGGAGTTGGAGTGGTGAGCTAAGAAAGACCCAGATCCTAAGTAAAGGAACACCTGGCTTGTGTAGAGAGAGGGCAGGAAGCCCCCACAAGATGAAGAGTAGGAGAGGGAAGTAGCCCAGGGGAAGAAGTAGCTAATCCCAGTGGTTTACTGCTATCCTCAGGGCCCCTGGGCTGGGACCCGGAGTAGAGGGCGGGCTGGGACCCGGAGTAGAGGGTGGGCCCGGGTCCCTCCCTCTCCACTTCTCCCCTCTAGGATACTAGTGGGACAGTTAAGACCCTGTTCTGGGGGCAAGAAATAGCTCCCTGAATTCCCCACAAGAAGAGAAAGTGCAGGACCTAGCAATATAGTGGCAGTAATTTGTCACACCACCTAAAAAAAGCAGAAAAGTACTATTCTATGATTATTAAAGTGATTGGATAAGCTTTGGGAACTAAATTGAGATTGCTTAGCTCTCTAGCCTAAATGTATTTGACCTTCAGTCTTCTGCTGGAGTTTATAATATGTTAGCACTAAAATGTGTCACTGGGATTTTAGGAGAACAGCACTTCTCAGATTTACAGTTTCACTTCTTCATGGATCAGTTAAGAAGGGCTACTAAAACAGCTGTACAGCAAGTTTTCTTCCAAAAACACCTGACGTCTGGAATTTCCTCAGCTTATTCTACTAATTAATAAATAATATATCCTCTTGGATCCAGTTTGTGTCCCTAAACTGCCATCATCTACGTATATCTTATGGGTTCTTCTGATAAAGTTCTCACTTTCAGGCAGTAATAGTACTTCTGAGTGGAATCATTCATCTGTATCTGGCAGTGGCCAAAATAAAGCCTAGCATAACATTAGGGACTGCAGTGTACATTTATTTCGCTACACACAGATATGGCCCTCTATAGAGCAAGCATGATGTATTGCAGCAGCTGAGCAGTCACCTGCAGCTATTGCACCTGTCGGTGTCACAAATTGTAATACATAGGGGACAGAATAGCAGCCATTTCCCTCCACCCCTGCATGTGTATTGTTATTATCCAGCTCTGCAAATGGCCACATCATTTACCTTATTAAGAACATAAGAACATAAGAACATAAGAACATAAGAACGGCCATACTGGGTCAGACCAAAGGTCCATCTAGCCCAGCATCCTGTCTACCGACAGTGGCCAATGCCAGGTGCCCCGGAGTGAGTGAACCTAACAAGTATGATCGAGCGATCTCTCTCCTGCCATCCATCACCCCCCTCTGACAGACAGAGGCTAGGGACACCATTCCTTACCCATCCCGGCTAATAGCCATTTATGGACTTAGCCCCCATGAATTTATCCAGCTCTCTTTTAAACCCTGTTATAGTCCTAGCCTTCACAGCCTCCTCAGGTAAGGAGTTCCACAGGTTGACTGTGCGCTGTGTGAAGAAGAACTTCCTTTTATTTGTTTTAAACCTGCTGCACGCCAATTTCATTGAGTGGCCCCTAGTTCTTCTATTTTGGGAACAAGTAAATAACTTTTCCTTATTTACTTCCTCCACACCACTCATAATTTTATATACCTCTATCATATCCCCCCTTAGTCTCCTCTTTTCCAAGCTAAAAAGTCCTAGCCTCTTTAATCTCTCTTCATATGGGACCCGTTCCAAACCCCTAATCATTTTAGTTGCCCTTCTCTGAACCTTTTCTAGTGCCAGTATATCCTTTTTGAGATGAGGAGACCACATTTGTACGCAGTATTCAAGATGTGGGCGCACCATGGATTTGTATAAGGGCAATAAGATATTCTCCGACTTATTCTCTATCCCTTTTTTAATGATTCCTAACATCCTGTTTGCTTTTTTGACTGCCGCTGCACACTGCGTGGATGCCTTCAGAGAACTATCCACAATGACTCCCAGGTCTTTTTCCTGATTGGTTGTAGCTAAATTAGCCCCCATCATATTGTATGTATAGTTGGGGTTATTTTTTCCAATGTGCATTACTTTACATTTATCCACATTAAATTTCATTTGCCATTTTGTTGCCCAATCACTTAGTTTAGTGAGATCTTTTTGAAGTTCTTCACAGTCTGCTTTGGTCCTTACTACTTTGAGCAGTTTAGTATCATCTGCAAACTTTGCCACATCACTGTTTACCCCTTCCTCCAAATCATTTATAAATAAGTTGAATAGGATCGGTCCCAGGACTGACCCTTGGGGAACACCACTAGTTACCCCTCTCCATTCTGAAAAAGTTCCATTTATTCCTACCCTTTGTTCCCTGTCTTTTAACCAGTTTTCAATCCATGAGAAGATCTTCCCTCTTATCCCATGGCAGCTTAATTTACATAAGAGCCTTTGGTGAGGGACCTTGTCAAAGGCTTTCTGGAAATCTAAGTACACTATGTCCACCGGATCCCCCTTGTCCACATGTTTGCTGACCCCTTCAAAGAACTCTAATAGATTAGAAAGACACGATTTCCCTTTGCAGAAACCATGTTGACTTTTGCCCAACAATTTATGCTCTTCTATGTGTCTGACAATTTTATTCTTTACTATTGTTTCAACTAATTTTCCTGGTACGGACGTTAGACTGACTGGTCTGTAATTGCCAGGATCACCTCTAGAGCCCTTTTTAAATATTGGCATTACATTAGCTATCTTCCAGTCACTGGGCACAGTAGCCGATTTAAAGGATAGGTTACAAACCCTCGTTAATAGTGCCGCAATTTCACATTTGAGTTCTTTCAGAACTCTTGGGTGAATGCCATCTGGTCCCGGTGACTTGTTACAGTTAAGTTTATCAATGAGTTCCAGAACCTCCTCTACTGATACTTCAATTTGTGACAATACCTCAGATTTGTCACCTACAAAAGACAGCTCAGGTTTAGGAATCTCCCTAACGTCCTCAGCCGTGAAGACTGAAGCAAAGAATTCATTTAGTTTCTCTGCAATGACTCTGTCATCTTTAAGTGCTCCTTTTGTATCTCTGTCATCCAGGGGCCCCACTGGTTGTTTAGCAGGCTTCCTGCTACTGACATATTTAAAAAACATTTTGTTATTACCTTTTGAGTTTTTGGCTAGCTGTTCTTCAAACTCCATTTTAGCTTTTCTTATTACATTCTTACACTTTATTTGGCAGTGCTTATGCTCCTTTCTATTTACCTCACTAGGATTAGACTTCCACTTTTTAAAAGATGCCTTTTTCTCTCTCACTGCTTCTTTTACTTGGCTGTTAAGCCACTGTGGCTCTTTTTTAGTTTTCTGGCGTTGTTTTTTAATTTGGGGTATACATTTGAGTTGGGCCTTTATTATGGTATCTTTGAAGAGAGTCCATGCAGCTTGCAGGGATTTCACTTTAGTCACTTTACCTTTTAATTTCCGTTTAACTAACCCCCTCATTCTTGCATAGTTCCCCTTTTTTAAATTAAATGCCCCAGTGTTGGGCTTCTGAGGTGTTATTCCCACCATAGGAATGTTAAATGTTATTATATTATGGTCACTATTTCCCAGCGGTCCTTTTATAGTTACCTCTTGAACCAGATCCTGCGCTCCACTCAGGACCAAATCTAGAGTTGCCTCTCCCCTTGTGGGTTCCTGTACCAGCTGCTCCAAGAAGCAGTCATTTAAAGTATCAAGAAATTTCATCTCTGCATTTCGTCCTGAGGTGACATGTACCCAGTCAATGTTGGGATAATTGAAGTCTCCCACTATTATTGGGTTCTTTATTTTGACAGCCTCTCTAATCTCCCTTAGCATTTCATCATCCCTATCACTGTCCTGATCAGGTGGTCGATAATAGAGCTCTATTGTTATGTTCTTATTAGAGCATGAAATTACTATCCATAGTGATTCTATGGAACATGTGGATTCATTTAAGATTTTTACTTCATTTGATTCTACACTATCTTTTACATAAAGTGCCACTCCCCCGCCCCCACGACCTATTCTGTCCTTCCGATATATTTTATACCCTGGAATGATTGTGTCCCATTGATTGTCCTCGGTCCACCATGTTTCTGTGATGCCTATTATGTCAATATCCTCCTCTAAGACGAGGCACTCTAGTTCACCCATCTTATTATTTAGACTTCTGGCATTTGTGTACAAGCACTTTAAAAACTGGTCACTGTTTATCTGACTGCTCTTCCCTGGTGTGTCAGATTCTTTATGTGAAAATTTCTCATCTGATCTGGCCCCTCCTTTATCCTTTTCCATCCTTTCCTGTCTAAAACCTAGAGAATCTCTAACGACAGACCCTCCTGTAAGAGAAGTCTCTATCCGATCCACGTGCTCCTCTGCAGCAATCGGCTTTCCCCCATCTCTTAATTTAAAAACTGCTCTGCAACCTTTTTAATGTTAAGTGCCGGCAGCCTGGTTCCACTTTGGTTTAGGTGGAGCCCATCCTTCCTGTATAGGCTCCCCCTATCCCAAAAGTTTCCCCACTTCGTAATAAATCTGAACCCTTCCTCTCTACACCATCGTCTCATCCACGCATTGAGACTCTGAAGTTCTGCCTGCCTACCTGGCCCTGCGTGTGGAACTGGAAGCATTTCTGAGAAAGCCACCATAGAGGTCCTGGATTTCAACCTCTTTCCTAGCATCAACCAGTGGGACAACGAGTGAAGTAAGTTGCTCCTTGCCGTGAGGAAGAGTGTAAGAATTACAGCCTGTGTTATTAATTTCTGACCTTAACTCTAGAAGTTACTTACATCACCAACATGTTCCCCATAATCTGATCCCTGAACAATTCAAGGGATATGTAAGTAGTGGATCCCCCATCTACCCCACCATATGTTCCTGGAAGAGGTAGCTTCTGCATACCCTTTCTCACAGCGCTGGTGGAGGGGACAAAGCAGGTGCATGCAAAAAGCAAGGAGGAGTGCCTGCAGCACACACTCTCCAGCTAATGTCAGATGGTATGTGGCCAGCTGATAGCTGTTAACCTATGCTTGGGGTCAGGGCTGCAGCAGAGAATTGAGTAATCTTTACGTTTGCTAATTCATTTTGCATTTAAGAGTCCAAGGAGAAGCTGACCTTGAACAGGTTCTTATTTTTTTTCCAATATGTTTGCACATTGTGAAAATACCAGAAAATACTGAGTGACTTTTGCACTGCTTTAATGCAATAATAATAATAATCATGCATTAGTTGTAGTTTCACTCCACAGTACAGTTTTAGATATATCCAAGAAAAACTTACAGTTACTGAATGATTTTTCTTTTTTTAAGGAACATTGTGACATAAGCCATCTAAGCTCTGGCGCATACATTTGGGGGCCTTGCTGCATAAAGACAAGGGGGTGTATAATGTATTGTTTTGCAGAAGAAGGAAGTATAGGATCAGAGAGCTGTTGCGCAGACAAAGTCTCAAGGAACTGGAGTGATAGTAGGAAAAGGAACCAGACAAGTAAGGGTTCCATCATAGAGCCTCAAGATCTCAAGATCTGGGCCTGATGCTCTATAGTGGAACCACTATGTGTCTGGCTCCATTTTGGTACTCCCAGATCAATTCCCTGACACTTAGCTGGTGAGAAAGCATTTCTAACTCACTCTGATTTAAATGGGAGTTAGGCTCCTAAATACCTTTTAAATCAGAGTGAGTTAAAATGAGTTAAAATTGCTTCCTCACCAGCTAAGTATCCAATATACACAACATGGCCTTCCATGTTGTGTATATTCAATAAACATGGTGTCAAGGTCTGCCTTCCCACTCTGAACTCTAGGGTAAAGATGTGGGGACCCCACATGAAAGAAGAAATAACCCCCCCCCCCAAGCTTATTTTACCAGCTTAGGTAAAAAACTTTTCCCCAGAACCCAAACTTCTCCAGTTTGGACTTGGAATAATGCTGCCACTACCAATTTAAGCCCCCAAAACCATGGGTTAGGGTAAATTGGAACCCCCTTGTAGCACCCCTCAAATCTCCCCCCTTCACCTGGGAGAGGTTCGAGAAACAAAGAAATCCCTCACTTTCTGTGAGACGTGCCCGATCCAAACCAGGGTTTATCCAATGGAAACAAGCAGACAGAGTCTTAAAATGAAGATTTTAATTAAAGAAAAAGAGAAAAGCATAAACTCCTTGTACAGAAATCAATAGAAAAAACCCTTAACCTCACACAGCCTCCTGGCCCCCTCCCTAGGAATTTCTCCCTCTGCTAAAGCTTAACAGTAAGGAACACGGTGGATCAATGATCAAGTGATACAGTTCAAGCATACAATTCACTTACTACTGGACTTGACTTCTTAGAAGGTTATAGAAATGTGGAATAAAGACAGAAGGGTGGTTCATCCCATAGCCGAGCAAACAGCATGAGAGCCAGCGAGAGAGCTAAAACCGAAACTAAACTCTCTTTGTTCCCGAGATTGATTGGCATCTCCGGTTCATCATCCGCTCTCTCAGGTTACTTCAGGTTAATCCTTCACAGTTAAAACAGTAATTCTAAACAACTTTATACTTATGACACATGGTTATTGGATCCCTCCATGCACCTGTGGTTCCTTCACATAATGTTTGCCACGAAAAGGGAAAAAGTCACACCTGCACTATTGCTACAGATATTATTCAAATGTTCAGATTTCAGTTCCTTTAGCCACTTGGTAATGGTGGTAGCTTCCATTTATTTCAGCGACTTTTCCCCTGCACCATTATTAAGTGATTGGCCTTTGCTATAAAGTATGCCCTTGGGAAGGGAAAACAAAAATCCCATTGGTTTCAGTGAGTTGCATTTTCTTAACATGAGGATTAGAACAGTGGTTTTCAAAGTTTGGGTCATGACCCAGTACTGGATGGTGGAATGCAAGGCACAGGGTCCCTGGCAGCCAGCCAATAAAAACTAGTAGTAAAACTAGTAGTCCCCACCCAGAAGTAGGCAGCAGCAGGTACAGCTCGTAGTCAAGGGGGCCATGAGGCTCCTCACGCTGTATCCACCCCAAACATTGATTCCACACTCCCATTGGGCGGGAAGCCTACCTCTGCACCCTGCCTGCACCACTGACCTGGAGCCACCGGAGGTAAGCCCGTGCCCCAACCTCGTGCCACAATCCTCTACTCCAGCCCTGAGCCTTCCCCAAACCCAAAGCCCCTAACTGCACTCCAACCCCCTTATCCCTGACCCCACTGCAGAGGCCACACACCCCAGTCCAGTGTCCTGACCCCCTCACACACCTCATCCCCCCCCCTGTGCTCCACCAAACCTGGAGACCCCTCCTTCACCCCAAACTCCTCATCCTTGGCCCTACCCCAGAACCTTCACCCCTGGCCCAGAGCCCTGACTCCCTCCCATATCCCAACCCTCTGCCCCAGTCTAGAGCCCCCTCCTATACCCCAAACCCCTCATCCCCAGCTCTGTTGGGTCATGGGCATCAACAATTTTCTTCAACTGGGTCACAAGAAAAAAAGTTTGAAAACCACTGGGTTAGAGGGTATAAATTACTGCTATATGCTATGGTATATAGGAACATGGAAATGCGGCCACCTCTGAGATTTAATATAGCAGCTGTTCAACAGCTGTTAGCAGGACTACACAACAATTTAGGGCAGGAAGCAAAGACAAATATCAATCCCCCTTGAATCATCAGAGTGAATATCAGACTGGCAGAATGTAATAGCTCTGCTCTAATAGCAACATTTCTGGGATCCTTATTGGGGTGGAATTTTCAGTGAACTAGGGTAATTAAGACTTTGATTTTATATTTTAACCAAAAGATCAGTCAGACAACCAGTTTTACAGATACAAAGCCAAGCTAAAGAGAAGATTGTGTTGGCAATGTTTACCATGTAAGCTAGTAATGGTAATGAATAATAGGAAAATTATTTATGTGGGTGGATCCATTTGGCTCTACTCAGTAAAAATAATCAAGAAAAAGGGAGTGCTTAGTAATGAATAAATAGTGTAGTCAGGGCCGGCGACAGGAATTTTGGGGCCCCATACGGTCTGCCGTACGGGGCCACCCGTCTCCTGCCGCCCGCGGCCCCCCCCCCCAGTCTCCCGCTGCCCATGGGGGCCCCCCCGCCAGTCTCCCGCCACCCGCGGCCCCCCCCGCCAGTCTCCCACTGCCCGCGGGGCCCCCCCATCAGTCTCTCGCCGCCCGCGGCCCCCCCGCCGATCTCCCGCCGCCCGTGCTCCCCCCCGTCTCCTGCCTCCCACGCCCCCCCCCCCGCCGATCTCCCGCGGCCCCCCCGGTCTCCTGCCTCCCACGGGCCCCCTCTCCCCGGCCGATCTCCCGCCGCCCAAGCCCCCCCCCCGCCGGTCTCCTCCCTCCCGAGGGACCCCCTGGCCGATCTCCCGCGCCCCCCCCCCGGCCGGTCTCCTGCCTCCCGCGCCCCCCCCGCCGATCTCCCGCCGCCCGAGGCCCCTCCCCCTGCCGGTCTCCTGCCTCCTGTGCCCCCCCCGGCCGATCTCCTGCGGGCCCCCCCCCGTCTCCTGCCTCCCACAGCCCCCCCTCCCCGGCCAATCTCCCACTGCCCGAGGCCCCCCCCACTGCCTCCCGTGGGCCCCCCCGGCCGATCTCCCGCGGGCCCCCCCGCCGATCTCCCGCCGCCCGAGGCCCCCCCCGCCAGTCTCCTACCTCCCACGCCCCCCCCCCCCCACCGATCTCCTGCCGCCCGAGCCCCCCCACCACCGGTCTCCTGCCTCCCGCGCCCCCCCGGCCGATCTCCCACGGCCCCCCCCGGTCTCCTGCCTCCCGCAGGCCCCCCCTCCCCGGCCGATCTCCCGCCTCCCGCGCCCCTCCCCCGGCCGGTCTCCTGCCTCCCGCGGCCCCCCCCCCCGCCGATCTCTCGCCGCCCGAGGCCCCCCCCCCCCCGCCGTCTCCTACCTCCTGCGGGCCCCAACCCCCGCATGTGCTGCGGCCGCGTGGCCGGCCGGGAGACGCAAAGGGGGGCGGGGGAGGCTGCTGGGTGCCGGGGGAGGGGGCTGGTGAGCGCGGCAGCGGCTGCCCGAGCCGCGCCTCGCTCACAGCCCCAGTGACAATGGGTACAGCTGAGTACCGGCCCCGGACTTCAGGGGCCCCCCCTGAAGTCCGGGGCCCGGTACAGCTGTACCCGTTGTACCCCCCTGTCGCCGGCCCTGAGTGTAGTAAATAAATAAATAGTGTAATAAATAAATATTATATAAAAATATTTAAATGTCTCTGATGTGGAAGGGTCAAAGACAGCCTCATGATAATCAGAGACTGAGTCTTCTAGAGATCCAAAATATTTAGTTCTTCAGAAAGCTTTTAGTCTTCATTCTCAGCTGGGGTTACTTTATCAGTCCTTGTAATGCTGAGAGTTGGGACAGGATTATTAAATTATGCAAAGTTAATATCAATGTACATACAACAATCTTTTCTTTCTATAACACCCTTGTATTCTGAGAATTACATCTTGAGCAGCCTTGTAATATTTCATGCATAGACCCGCACATATGGTATTTCAGCAAATGAGAGAATGTCTGATAGTTATAGTTAATGATCCCTCTTATACCACGTTCGATAGCAGATATGGAGTATGAGTGGTAAATAAGGAAAAGTACTTTGAGCAGAAACAAGATGACGATTTTATTCTCCTGTGCCAATCAACAGATATAGCATTCATGACTTGGTTAAGTGATCAGATTGCAGTACCATGGTCTAAATAGTCCCAATTTATTTGGAGGCAAATAAAGATGTGATGGTTGGAAAGAAGGACTTGATTCAGAGGTCAATGAGAAGATGTACCATTATGTATTTACAATATAAATGTTCTTCTGTGAAATAGGTACCTGTATGTTTTTCTTTCTTTCTTTCTGTGTGTATAAATGCATCTTACTTCTGTTACATTCTATGCATCCGATGAAGTGAGCTATAGCCCACAAAAGCTTAAGCTGAAATAAACTGGTTAGTCTCTAAGGTGCTACAAAGTCTTCCTCATTTTATTTACCAATAAAGTTAGTAAGTCATGTTTCTCTAATACAGTCACTGCCATTTATCAGTATGGAATACACCCTCCTTTCCTCACACCAACACCACGGGGGAATAAAGTCATGGGTGAAGTCATCATTTCTCTTCCCCTGCTCAGCTACCTCAGAAGAATTGCTTCTCTTGAAATTCATGTTTGTCTTCAGGCTCTGGTTGTCCTGAAGGCTTTGAACTGTAGTCTTGGACTTGGCCCCAAAAATATCTGAATACAAAGTCACTTAGATTTCAAATCAGTATCACATAGGGAAGAGCAAATTTTTGTTCCAGCCAGACTCTGTTGAAGCCAGTGTGCTTGGTTTGCATACTTGAGCACAAAAGCTGACCCCCACTGTGGCATGGGTGCTAGTGTTTGCAATATATATACACCTTAATGAGGTCTGACTTCTGCCTTGTTCCTTTACTCTACTCCCCTCGCAGAGGTATTACCTTCAGAACCAAACAGGGACTCTTTAAATGCCATCATGACTAAATACAAGAACTTTTCTAATAAAAGAAAATCAAACGATTCATGAACTGTACAACAGCACTTCCTCCCTTCTTTTGTTAATATTTAGTTTTACTCACTTGCTAAGTTCATGCAAGAAAATCAGCTACTACAGGCACTTATTAAAAATAAACCTGAAGTGCAAAAAGCTGTGGAAAGAGAGAGAATTCAATCCAAATTACTACTGTAAATAGCTTGATTTTTCAAGAGCTACAATTCTCCTCTCACAGGGAATTTCTTTAGGCTCCTTTTTCATTAGGCTCAATGGGAGTTACTCAAAGCCTGAAGTGGTAAAAGAGGACCCAAAAAGGTATGTGTACTTTCTCCCATGTTCTCTGTCACCCCTGGGAGATGCCCTCTATAAATAGGGTGATCATATTTCACTATGCTGAGTATGCGACACCTGGTAAAATTATTCATATTCAAACAAGTTCAACAGCTATTGATCAGAAATATGCAGTACAAATGTTCAAATTAACATCAAGTTGACTGAGCCTCTACTAAAAAGTTGGAATCTCTTTATTTACTGTCTTCTCTTTAAGGTTTTAGGATTCACACAGGGAGAGGTGACACACACACACACTCCCATACCCTTCTATCTCATGGGGGAGGCAGGAGAGGAGGGAAGATGACAGACTGACCCAATCCTCCCTGCCTGGCACTCTCTGCCCTCTATGCCTTGCTGGGTCCCTGGGGTGGACCTGCCTCTCCTGAGCCCTAGCTGAGGGGTGGAGAGGCTTCCTCATGCCAGTGCTGAACAGGGTTTTCCCCAGGTTGGAGGGTCTTGGGCTTTCTCAGGGCATTGGCCCAGCCAGAGGCAGCTGGGGAAGGAAGGAGCCTGCTGCCCAGGTTGTTGGTGAGCTGAGCTTTCCAACCATGGGCTGGTTTGCCACAGCGCTGGGAATGGAACGTGTCCCGTTAGGAAAGATCTGGAGGAGCAGCAGGTCTGGGGGAGGGTGCGAAGGGGTAAAACAGGGAGAGGACAGCGAGAGGGGAGTATGTAAAGGGCTGATTGGTGGGCAATAGAGGTGTCATGTAACTGGCCACTGCCTGGCGCCTGCCCTAACTCACTGGCCACCACGTCTCCCAGCCAATGCCAGCTGGAAACAGGAGGGGGTGTGGGCCCTGCTGTCTGAGAGCTGGCACGCCGCAGGGCTGCGCTGACAAACCAGCCAGGGGAGCATCTGGCCCTGTGCGCTGCATCTTTGCCCTGCCACCAGCCTTGCACACCAACCCCCATCATTGTCCACTGGACCCCAGCACTCACCGCTGGTGGGTGGGCAGCTGGTGAGCTGGGATCTGTCCAGAAGCAGGATCTGCAAGTACTGATGAGGGGGAGACAGAAAATACGGGACAATTTGTCCATTTTTAAGAAAAAGTCAGGATACCTGCAGGAGGGCTGTCCATTTAAAAACAGGACGTGTGGTCACCCTACCTATACATAACTGCAAAGCTTCCTCATTATCCACCTTCAAATCCCTCCTCAGAACTCTCTTTTGCCTAAAAAACCTGACAATGATTAGGCCATTAAGGTCCTGAGATCACAGATTATCACGTTGCTTTTTTTGTCTTATACCCTGTCTATATCCTTGTCTTATATTTTGACTGTAAACTCCATGGGGAAGGGGTTGTCATTTTTTCTGTGTTTGTAAAGTGCCTATCACAATGGGGTCCTGGCCTATGACTAGGGGTCATAGGCACTATGGTAATATAAAGAAATAAAAACTTTGTATTCCAAAAAATGACCATGAAAAATCAGCACATTTTTTATTCAGTAGATCTGCTCCCTGAATGAATTCAGAATTAATATTATCTACTTCAGTAACAGGCACATGTCTGATTCCTTTTAACATTGCAAAGCCAATACAGTGGTGAGACAATGAGCTGGATTCTATTCTGGGTCCTGGATCATCAACAGAATTGTTATAACTCAATTCTAAATGGAAGGCCAAATTTGAACTGAGTTATATCTGTTCAGTCCCATTGAAGAAAATGGTTTCCACAGACATAAATGATGACAGAACTGATCCTGTGTAATCTTTACTATTGGTGATTGGCATGTAAGCCAGAAGGAAAACAGAATTATTCTCAGATTCTAGGATAAATTTGCAGGGAATTTTTAAAATCTTTTAATTCTTACATTAATCTTTCTGAGTTAATTCCCTAATCTAAATTCCATCTTTTTATGCAGATATATGATCTGGAAGCACTATGAGAACCCTACAATGCCACTCAAAAAGTCATTTTTCAGAGGAGAGAAAAGTTCCAAACAAGATGGGGTGATTTGTACATAGTGTTTCTGTAATGTCTTGGGAAAGTGATGCAGTGCACCATTTTCTTCTAAATGCATATCTGCAGACTTCAGTGCTTACATTTTATAATGTGACTACTCATTAATATCTTTGGATACAATAGTGTCTATGGAAGTCATGAAGTGGATTCCTATTGATTTCAAAATATGTTGAGTCAGGCCACTTCTACAGAATTGCTCATTCATATTCAATAATATAGTTTGTGACAGTCTATACTATTATAGTCACCATTTTTACAGGACTATGATAAATTTTGCACAATGTATGCATTGCGAGATATCATTTGAAAAGTGATAAACTGCTGAATATCATTATTCTATTAAAATATGTGTAGCAACACTATATGAGAAGTTGTAAGATTCTATTTTAGAATATGCTGACATATGCTGTAATTCTGGGTAACAATCACAAGCCAATTTTTCAAAGACACACTAGAATCCCAGTTATGTATTAAAGGGTCATCACCTAATTAAGTGGCCACAATCCACCGAAGAGGGCTGGGAAGGAAGGTGTTAACAAGACATTTAGATTTAATCATAGGAATGATTCAAACCTCACATCCACAATGGATTGTGTGTTACCATGTCCCAGCAAAATTGTTTCTAGCACAAGGAATTAGATTATAAAGAGAACACTTTAACCTCTCCTCCTCCTGTCTCTCTGCTCATTACATCAATGACTCTCAAATAAATGAACTAAGGGGGAATGGTCCCAGACTGAAAAGAGACCCAGCCTATGAAATTTACAATACCATATGGTGAGACAAAACCTTTGCTTTCAAGTTCACTTATCTTAAATTAGGAATGAGCTTGTGCATTGCTCTTTTATTTTCTTTTGTAACCAATCCTGACTTTTATGAATCATCACTTGTAATCACTTAAAATCTATTTTATCTTAACTCACTGTTTTATCTTAACCAGTGTATTTGGATTAAAGCATTGTGGGAAACTCCATTTGCGATAACAAAGTTAGTGTATATATCATTTTCCTTTGATGAAATGGCAGATGTTCTATTAGCTTGCATTGTTCGATAATGAGCTGGACAGTACAAGATGCACATTTCTGGGGGAACAAATCTGGAGCTAAGAATTTGCAAGTATCGCCCTGTATGTAATTCATGAGTGACTAGTCAGAGTGCTCATGTACTTATCTGGGAGTGAATTTCCATGCTGAAGGCTGTGTGAGTAGGCCAGGAGTGGCTGTTCTGACAGTAAAGCTGTGTGAAAGGCTACAAAATTAAGGAGACACAGCTGTTTGTTTAACAGTCCAGATTGTATCCTGGGTAATATCAAATAGTTACTCCTTATTTTTAAGACAGACAAGCATGGAATGTAACGTCCACCGTCTTTAACTGCATGAAAAATTGTAAAATGAGAGGCTGATCCAATATATTGAAGGCAATGGGAATTTTGCCAGGAACTTCAGAGATTGGATAGAACTGGGGGGTAGGGAGAAGGGAAGCAAAGGCCCAGGGAGTCTACAGTAGCCAAAAAGGGTTATTGTTGTGATTTTTGTAAAGGTGTTGATCGTCGGGTGTACATCTGTCTAGCTAGCTACAAACACAGTTTACAAAGGTTAAGAAGAATACTAAGTTTGCTATTCATATGTTGTTACTTTTCAATCAATAAGCCAGACATCACAGCATTCAGAATAATAATTTTTATTTTAATTAATATCTGTATGATTTGAGATTTAACTGAACTTTAGGAACACATTATCAATTGCATCTTTTCTTTGAGGCTTTCTGAGTGATGGATGGTTCCCATATATATTCAATTCATGAATTGTTTCTTTAGGGGGGAGAAGGGGAAATTGAAACCTTAAAACAGGTTGCCTTTTAATCTCCCTTCGCCCTCTGTTAAAGAGTTTATTAAAATAAAATGTTTCTTCAGCTCCTGATTTAAAAAGGGAAAGAGAGAGAAAAGATCTAAACTAATTGTATTTCTTATTTGTAATGAACAATATCTCTCCGTCCTTTTATAATGTAGGAAAAGGTCATATGGTCTCCCTTTTTCTCTCTCTTTACATTTTTGACACCTATGTGAATTTGTCTTATTGTTTTGGGCTGTTTACTTCATACGTTCTTTAATATAAATTCCTTTGGCATTTTGTTGGGTCTCTTCCCCAGAGATTGAAGTTCTCTTAGTTTTTAATTAGATTGACCTTTTGGTTCACTTGGCTGCCCTCATAATGACTGAGAGCGGCTGTTCTCTTGGAAGGCAACTTGAAATGAGACTGAAAACAATTATATGAAATAAAAATATTTTATACCACTATCCCAGTAATATAACTGCATAATCATTATTTTCATAGCACCTAACACAAAGAAATACTAGCTTCTGCAAATTTTGTGATGTTTTAATGAGGACAGGCTGTTTCTCATCTTCTAGAATGAAACGTTTATAGTGCACTTTGTGACTAACATCTTCAGAGTATATTTTTACTGTCCTGTAATGGCTTGCCTTTTCCATCCTTCCAAGTTACAAAAGGTAAACTTTAAGTAACTGTAAAGCTTAAAAGGCCCTTTGCTGCCATCCATTATGTAGTGTGTGTGTGTCTTATTTTTGCCAATTTTATGCAAGAGAGGCACAATTTAAGTTATGCTCTCCAGGTGATAGAGGACATTCAGTGGACTTTTCATGACACTAGGAGTGAGTACACATCCTTCAAAGAGTTTGAAAATGAATAGGAAGAGCACATTACCCAGCCTTGTGTAATTGTCTTGAAAATGTATGCCAAGGCATAAAAACTACTCACCCCCCTTTTACCATGATAATGATGTGGATGTGGGTTGGAGGGAAATACTTGCACAGCAAAAATAATTATTCACCTTGA
The DNA here is from genome assembly GCA_032164245.1 of Sternotherus odoratus. Classification (NCBI taxonomy): domain Eukaryota; kingdom Metazoa; phylum Chordata; order Testudines; family Kinosternidae; genus Sternotherus; species Sternotherus odoratus. The sequence continues at coordinate 44,167,076 of JAVMKO010000006.1, forward strand.
GCCAATGAGTAAATAGGATTTTATAGTGCAGATTTTACTGGGGATACATTTTGAGGTACTTTGATACTTTTAAACTCTGTGGGCCTGATTGTCCTTTTACTTTGATCAGTGGACTTCAGTTGAGTTACTCTTTATTTATATTGGTGTCACTGAAAGGAGAATTGGGCCCAGTGACTTCATAACGTAGAATAACTCCTGAAAATGTATCATAAGGTAGCATTGCATATTAAACAATACATCTCAGTGAATGTTTGTGATATAAAATGTCAATGGCATCATCATGAAATGTCATGATTTCTTATATTAGTATCACAAAGTCCCCTGAATGTTAACTCATACTGTTGTGTGCCTTGTAAACAGGGGGCACATTAAACCATATAGCTTACAGAGTTTATCATAGAACTGAGACATGCGAGTCATCATTATTATAGAAGAAAATTCTGTTGGGTCATGCTACCTATACTCCTGCTGCAAGCAGGAATACAGGTAGTACTTTATTCTCTGAGGATTCCTGTTCTGATTAAATAAATTTCAACACATTTGATATTTTAAAAAAGCCCAAGGCACTAGTATTTAGTGCAAAAGCTTTGTTGGTTTAGATCTCTGAACCTCTCTGGTATGTCACCAGGGTATGGAGCCCTGGATGCTTACTAATGCTCTTGAAGGAGAACCATCTTATGTCCCTGTTAACTGTGTAGTCCCCTCAACTATTCAAAGGAGATTTCAGTAGCTGTATATGATGGTGCCTCTCTAGTGTTCCTCTATTTGGTTACCCGAGAAGTGGGCGGGATCTAGTGTTCCAGTGTAGTAAATGTAATAGGTGTCTGTTGCCATATAAGTAGATGTGAAGAAAGAAGGTCAAGCTTCAGGAAGGGCCTTATCCTGTATAGAGCATGGGGACTCAGTAATACAAGCTGAGTCCAGACTTTTATTTCTCGAACAGGCATCCACATGTAACAATGGCTTCTCAGCATACTTAATAAAGATCTCTATCCTACAATTCTGCTGGTCATATCACTTATGGCTAATGAAATAGGTATCACAATTAGTTGTGAATGAAAGAACCACTTTAATTCTTTGCTGTGCCAACAGTATCTGATTCTGTTTTCAATTTTGTTATCATGAAAGTAAATATAACTGTCATGAAATACATTTCTGTATTATTTTTAAGTGGCACAGTCTCACTTTCTAAATTATGAGCACCTATGTTTTCATGAATCCAGGTGTTTGGCACCTAAACTCTCTAGCATCCAGTCTCTGATTTGTAAACATAAGAACAGCATTTGAACATACATATGGAGCAGTAAGTACACAATTGGCATGTGCAAATGTCATTTGCTCTTATTAGTCAGCTTTTAGGCAACCAAAATTTCAAGGACCTGAATTCTGGTATCTAAATTTTGCTACTAATAAATGCAGGTACTTGTAATCACAATCCATATCTGAAAAATGGTCTAATGTGTTTAGTATTGGACAACAATTTTAATAATATATTTTTTAAAGAAAATGCTTATAGTTGTGATTTGGAGGAGGCACCCCCTGCCAACAATTGATTTTAGTTGGTGCGTGACAACATTTTACTCTTTTTATTCCATTTTCTCTTCCACCTCTTTGGAATTCTTTCTGGATAGATTTCAGAATGAAATTCTCTGACATCAGTGAAAGAATAAGCAGAAAAAATATGTAAAGCTCATAAAAGCAGTGAAATAAATATGAATACTGATTGATAACATTTAATGAAATAGAGAGGAAATGACAGAAATGTAAAAAATTGTATGTAAAATTTCACTTTTGCTTAGAGTTAAGCATGTGCTTAAGTGCTATACTTGAATAGAGATGAGTAGTTCTGCTGAAGTTAATGGAATGCACAAGTTTAAAGTTAAGCACAAGCTTGAGTGATTTGATGGAAGAGATCCTAAGTAAGCTTTTTTTGTGAGAGGGTAAAAGTAGATTTTTACCTATTTAAATGGTTTAGAACTTGTCATCCTCAGTGTTTCTCAGTTATTTGGTATTTAATTCCAAGCTTCATAAGATATACAAAATCCAGGTAAGGGATAAGAAGCTCCAGGAAGGAAATCTATATGTTATGTATGACTTTCTGCAGCAAAGACTAGTTGGCACTATGAAACTTCAGTGGTCTGGGAGAGCTGATCTTACAATACAAAGAAATTTGCTTAGAAGGATATGGCCAGAAATCCTCTCTTCAGTAAGGAAAACAATTTCCTGTAGAAGGTCTTTGAATGAACAGCTAAGTATTGTGAAAAGACTAAACACTCTTTACTGCTCCCAGTTATAAATATCAACAATTAACTGAACTGATCCTTAACTTTAGTCAATGCATCATGGCAAGTTCACTCCAGCAAAATAGCTGATGCTTCCAAAATAACTTGAGAGTAGTTTAGCAAAAAGCTTAATTTGAAGTACCGATAAGTATAGCAAACGTTATTTTATAGTAACTGGTATTTTCCCTTCCAAATGAGTGGACTTTGCCATCTTTATCCCTAATGACTCACCACCTGTTATGGGGAAATTTCTACTGTGTCCAGGACATGGCAGATGGGGTGTGCTTGAGTAGAGTTCCACTAAGCCACACCTCCACTGGTATAAGGTCCCTAACTTGCTCTACTCAGGCAGCGTAGAGCATTGAGGCCAGTGACTCCAAGATTGTGCCACTGAAAAGATACTGTCCAACTTAACTTCCTAGAGATGCTGCAGAATATTACACACAACTCGGCAAGTCCACAGTTTCTGCAAGGTAGAAAGTATGTTTTGGGATATAGTATATAAATATGGGAGCTGAAAAAGCAAGAGGTAATACAGTATACAACCTTGTCTATATGTTTGAGTGAGAGAAATTTATTTAAAATGACCCTAGGATGATGGTACTGGTGTATTCCACACTGAATTACCTGGTAGACATGTCATGCAATTACCTGCGAGACAACTGACATCATATAATGCTTCTGAGTTCAGCCAGTATTTCATATTTCTGTAATGAAGGATGTTTGGCCATTTCGGCAACTTCATATGCTCAAAAAATGGCAAATTTAAAACAATGACCTGTACAACAATCTTTAGCAGGTCATCATCATATACCAGTCAAACTTGTTTACTCTGATGTGGATTTCTGCATGAAAATCCACACTGCTGGTTCTGTGTAAAGTGAAAAAAAAAATCATTCTTTCCCTTTAGGCAGCTTGTCAAACTGTCTACCAGGCAGCTCCTGGGGCCATGTGAGTTCTATAGAGGAAAGACTTCTTATAGAGTTTTAAGTAGGGTTTGTTTCTATGGGGTTTGTGGAGGTGGTCTGTTCCTTGCATAGTGATAATACCTGGTAAAATAGAGGCTTCTTGGTAGAAAAATTGATGTGAGATACTCTATAATTCAGTACACTCCTCTCCTGACCAGAATCTGTGAATATTTGCTGATGACAGGTGGAGGGAAGAGGAATGTGATCTTCTTTAATGATCCCTCCAGTGGTGGTTGGGTAGACCAGAGGTATGATCAGATCTGCGAATAGAGAGATCAGGATGGGCTTTAATTGAAAGGGACCATGCAGCAGAAATAGTAGAGAAATGAAAGGCCTCTAAAAAGTTTAGATTCATTGTGAGGGATTAGTAAAGACCAGGGCAGTTCTTTGTGTAACCAAACTAATCCACTGATTCATACCATATGTATTTTTTTAAGGAAATACTTTTTAAATATTCCAGTTTAAGCTTTTTAAGTACTCAGAACCATGGTGGGCAACCTGTGGCCCGCAGGCAGCATGTGGCCTGCTAGGGTAATCCACTGGTGAGCTGTGAGACAGTTTGTTTATTGTAGCCACAGGGAGTTGCAGGTGGTCATGCAAATGTAAATAAATGGGTTGCAGGTTGCCCACCACTGCTTTAGTGTGTTGGATTCTACGTATCCACACAGTTCCATAAGGGCAGGACTGTGGCTTTCTATATGATTGCAAAGCTGGGCCTTTGGGCATCACCAATTCTTATCTCTCTCAATGGCTTCCTGTACTGAGTTCAGCCAAGCAAGACTCCTGTGAGAGAGGTATTCTTTAACCCTTCAGGGTACAGTGCGCGCAGTAAGTATCTGCAGTGACAGAAGGCAGCATTTTCAAAACGAGGTTAAAATGTATTAGTCACTTGAGAAACAGTGTCTGAAAATCCTTAGATCAGTATAGAGAAGGTTAGATATAGTCCCTACTGGTTAAAGCAGGAACCCATCGCTGCTTCCTTTCTCTGTCTCTGTCCCTTTCTTCTAGCTCTAACTAGCCCCTGGCCCATCTCTCTGAGATCAGCTCTTAACTGAGCCCTCTGACACCTTTCCTCTTTGTTCTGCAGCTCAGGGCTTTTGTTCTGTTTCCCTGCTGAGAGTTGAGGGGAATCTCCTTCTCTTGGCTGTTTGTCACTAGGTGTGAATATTCCAGCCATTGGGTTTTCCATCATCTCTTCGAGTTCCTTAGCTCACGTGTGTGGATTGCCACGGACTCGTAGGGGCAAGGAAAAAATAATTGCAGGCCTGTTATTTACCAGGCCGCACGTGGCAACAGACTATATAGGTAAGATGCAAGGGGAGTGTGGGTCAGGACGTGAGCTGCAGATGCACAGACACACACACAACTAAAATGAATCAATTTAAAGTTTTACTGGGGATAATTACAAGGGGTAAGGGAGCAGTTTTTTGATTAACTAATAGAGTTAATGAAACTTAAAACACACAATGACTAAAATACCTGCTAACAATATTTACAAACAAAGATGCAGCATTTAGTAATAACTGATACTTACAAATACAAACCAACGCATAAGACGACCGGTAAACGTATAAGCTCTATTTGAAAACACGTGAGCTGAGAGAGAGGCTTCGAGTTGATCAGGCTCGGTTACGTGGGGTACACGGGATACACGGATGCATGGGATTCGTTTTCCTCTCTCTGTCTGCACATGGCAGGCAGAAACATAAGTACCAACTATGACATCACAAAAGTGTCATAGGGGACGGGGCCCAAAACTTGTTTGTGTTCGCTTCTGATTGGCACAAGCAAAGTTTACACCAAGTAGGGGAGCAGGTGCCTCAAAGTCTGGCTTCGCCCCCAAAGGTGAGGAAATGCACATTGTTATAGAATGCATGCAAAACTGAATGACAAAAGAAGAGGCCAGGGCAATACCGGTATGGACAAGTGTTTAGAGGATGCAGACAGAAACTGAACAACGTGTTTATTAATGACTCTGATCTCCAACCAGATGACTACCTGAGTCCAACACATCATCCTTTCCCTTTACACTCAGTGCAGAGCTGTGCAAAGCACAGAGAAATGGTGGTGTGCATAGGACCCATAAAAATATTACTAAAATTCCCACATTCATCACAGCCATTGTAGCAGTCCTTTCCATTATGATCTCTTTTGAAATGTGGGTTTTAATGCTATTTTAAAAATAACATTAAAGTAGATAATGCAAATCCTGTCAATCATAATATAAAATGCTTATCTAGAGGCCAAATCCTGGAGCTACATCTATTTAGACCAGCTGAGGAGATGGCCTGACATTTCTAACAATTTAATAAGCAACATTGATACAAGTACTGAACATGTGGAGTGAAATCCAACTACACCCAACCTCCACTATGTTCAGTTTCCATTATAGTGTGCAATATAGCAGAAGTCAAATGTAATGTATATGGTGTCATGAAATCAAGGGCTATTACTATTAAATGTAGAGCTGACTGTTTTCTGCTTCATTGGTGCAGTGAATTAATTGAAATTAAGTGTATCTCAACATAAATTTTGCAGTGTCTTTGCTTCATTTTCTCTATTAATACTTGAATGAACTGAAAATTCATTAGGTACCAGCTGAATCACTCTAAACTCCTTGAAAGTAATCAAGTACATTTTGTGTATTTTACATTAATTCCTCCAGATTGATATCAATTACAGGTATGTGCAATTTAATGTATATCACATCTTCCTCTCTACTTGTAATTTTGTGATTCCAATTACATGGGTAAAATAATGTTGTTACTGGTTTGGTTTTTCAGTAGAGAAGGATGCAAACTATTATACCCCAAATATTAACAGCCCTGAACTTGAAGAAGTCTGGGTTCAAAGCTACACTTTTCAGCTTGATAACAGTCTTCTTTCTTTCTTTCTTTCTTTCTTTCTTTCTTTCTTTCTTTCTTTCTTTCTTTCTTTCTTTCTTTCTTTCTTTCTTTCTTTCTTTCTTTCTTTCTTTCTTTCTTTCTTTCTCCATTTAGCAATATATACAAAGAGGCAGATCTTGCTATTGGCTTAAATAGTATAGAGCACAAGAAACGGAAAAAATATAGCAATGCAATGTCTCAAACGATCTACCAGGTGGTTTTAAAAGTCTTTCACTTATATCATATCCCTCCTTTCTCTAAGCATTTGTGCTCAATATCCTCCACTCTTGAGTACTGAGAGGCTGTACAAAAAGCACAGAACACACATAAGAGATCTTCATTTTATGGTGAGAGCTATCAGCAAGATCATTCTCTTGCCTCATTTAGGAAGCTGAATTACAGGAGATGTGAAATCCTGCCACAACACAAGTGGTGCCCACCATTTGGGATTCATTCCAGCTAACGATAAGTCCTCTTGATTCTGTTTTTCAGTTGTCCAAAGCTTTGGTTTCTTTCCCACGGAACATTCGTTTTTCTAACAGCCCACTTTCCTCACTCACTATCTTACCAGCCACTTCAGTTTCATGGCATCTGTCTGCTCAGGGAGAAGATGACTACAAATAGGCCTTACTCACTGGTACAAACTTCATAATGTTGATTATCTGGGAGTTATAATCAAATCCCTTAATGTTAGTCTAAGAAGAGATGTGACTTACATGAAATTACAAAATTACAAGTAGAAAGGAAGATGGTATGAAATGTGATTAACTCTCACATACCTGTACTTTATATCAGTCAAAAGGAAATAATGTAAAATGCATAACCTATTTCAATGCTTTAAAGGAGCTTAGAGTGATTCAGTTAGTACTCAGTGAGGGGTATGAACACGGAAGGATTGGGTGCATGGTGACAATGTAGCAGAACCTTACAAAAAAGTTGGGTTGTTTTCAGCCTTTTTATTCAAATGGGACTCATTTATGTAGCCCCACAGTAGAAGCTGCGGGTTCTGGAAATCTCTGGGCTCCTGGTAGTACCTGAGAGAATGGCATGAGATCTGCCAAAAAAAGATGTAAAGCCAACAGGAGAAGTGTGAGTTAAATTCTGGGGGGAGATCTGGTTTCAAAAAGAGTTATATGGCCTGGGCTGCAGTTTTGTGCCCAGGTGGAAAAACCATCTTACTGATGAACTGCCTTTTCAGATAAGATAGTTTAGATTTAGAAGCATTCTTTGTCAGTTTTGCAAAGTATTGCATTTTTTAAAAAGACTACTATTTAATGTATGCAGGAATATGAAGCATAACAAAATTGTGAGAATGTTATTGAAATATACTAACATACTTTATGTCCTGATATATCAGATGCCTCGAAAAACTGTGCTTCTGCAATATAATAGTTTGTGCCACAAACACTAATGCATAATGGAAAAAAAGGCTGAATTTTTGGACCTATTTTCATATGTCCTTCCTTGTCCTTTTAATATTGTCATAAATTGGCTTTATATATTTATAAAAACATAATGTGATTAGGGCTGTCAAGGGATTAAAAAAAGTAATTGTGATTAATCACTTCATTAAACAATAATAGAATACCACTTATATACTTTTGCATGTTTTCTACATTTTCAAATATATTAATTTCAGTTACAACACAGAATACAAGTCTACAGTGCAAAGTTTATATTTATTTTTATTACAAATATTTGCACTGTAAAAAACAAGAGAAAGAGTGTTCTTCAATTCATCTAATACAAGTACTGCAGTTCAAGCTCTTATTATGAAAGTTGAATTTACATATGTAGAATTATGTACAAAGAACCTGCATTTTAAAATAAAGCAATGTAAGGTCTTAGAGCCTACTAGTCCACTCAATCCTGATTCAACCAATTTCTCAGAGAAACACATTTGGTTACAATTTGCAGGAGATAATGCTGCCCGCTTCTTGTTTACCTTGTCACCTGAAAGTGAGAACAGGCATTCATATGGCACTGTTGTAGCTGGCGTTGCAAAACATTTATGTGCCAAATGCGCTAATGATTCATACATTCCTTCACCTTCATATGTCCCTTCATCTTCAGCCGACAACATGTGCTGGGCCATCATCCGAGGCTGTGCTGGGTCACGTGCTGGGTCATCCTCTTCAACCACCATTCCAGAGGACATGGGTCCATGCTGATAACAGGTTCTGCTCAATAACAGTTCAAAACAGAATGGATCTATGCATGTTCAGCATCAGCAGCAGCAGCAGAAGGCTGATTTTTTTTTGGGTGGTTCAGGCTCTGTAATTTCTGCATCTGAGCTGTTCTTTGAAGACTTCTAAAAGCAAACCTCGTCCCTTTCAGATTTTTGGAAGGCACTTCAGATTCTTAAATCTTGGGTCAAGTCTTGTGGATAGGGGGAAGTGGTAGATGTAATATGTCTTTACTTCAGTAAGGAGTTTGATACTGTCTTGCAAGACCTTCTGATAAATAAACTAGGGAAATTCAATCTAGATGGTGCTACTATAAGATGGGTGGATAACTGGTTGGAAAACTGTTCCCAGAGAGTAGTTATTAGTGATTCACAGTGAATCTGGAAGGCCATGTCAAGTGGAGTCCCCTGGGGATCACTTCTGGGCTAAGTTCCCTAAACTGATCTGAAAATTGTGACATTATACCCATTTCCAGAATAACAATGGCAATGACAATTTGTTATATAATAAGCAGGAGGAAGATATGAGCTCTAAATGAACTTCTATTTAGTGACATTTCTTCTTGTTTTATGCATATCGTATGTATTTTTATTTTCTCATATTTACTTGGAGATTTCCATCTTTCACTTTAAAATTTCCCATAAGACATCACTTATTCTGTAAGAGCAACATTAAAAAGAGCAATTGAGGAAGCGAGAGTACAGAATAAGTCATTTTGGCATTTGATGATTTAGCAAACCATTATGGGGAAAAATACTTAAACAGAAATGGAAAAAAATAATTCTTGTTATATCTCATTTACTTGTTTCTTTTTTTAAAGATAACTTTTCTCTAGGAGGGTAGACCAGTTTCAGTGCAAGGAAGTCAAATGATTAAAAGACCCTAATGAGGAAAAGAATCAATGGCCCAGAAGAACTGGAATTAGAATTAAGATTTAATTGATTTTGAAAAATCGGATTCAAAGGGAATATTAAAGGTATTTCCTTTAGAATCATTAAGCCCATAGTAAAGAAATGAGTGGGTTTGCTTTGAAAGTAGATTCTTTGTATTAGGTAGGTTTCATATCTGAAGAGGTAGATTTTTCACACAGAATTTTCTGAAGCAATCAGTAAGGTTTTTCTTATTGGTCTGATTAGCAATCTTATAGCTATCATCACACCCTTTCTGGAACAAAAGTGAACATGCTCTTCATCAATACTGTTTTTTTATTTAATATTATCAATAAAACAGAAAATGTTTTGGAAGTCTAGGATCTTTGTTTCTTTTATTTCATGACCTGCCTCTGCTTTGGGATTTGGATAATTAGGCTCAAGGTCTGTAATCGGATTTGGCTGCCTTGTACCTCTAAAGAAGTGGAAAGGAGAAAATGACCACCGGGGTCAGAAAAAACATTCCCCATCATAAGGGAATTGGCTCGAGTCCCCGTAGGGATTGGACATGGTAGAATTCAGCTTTGCTGTGCATATGCTACACTTATGTAGACCACAGTCCATTTAGGACCCTGTGTCAGTGGTACAACATAGACCTGCCAAGAAGAAGCACTAGCTCCCAATGGGACTAGGACTGGCCCTGGGAATCAGGAAGGCAATTCTGTCCCAAAAGTCACCCAGCAGTGATCAAACCAGCAGAGATCGAACCCAGGAGAAAATCAAGCCTTCATACTGTACATTGGAAAAAGCCTCTCTACAGTAAGCAAGATGCTATTCTTTGACCCAGCATGAGTTTTTCGTAGTGAGGAAGGGTATACAGTTGTTTAGCAATGCAATCAAGGAATGTAAACCATTAGTCCAGTCAGGAAATTAAACATCCTCTTTCAAGCTTTCATTGTTCCTAGAGAAATTTAGATGAGCAGATGTTTATATAGCTGTTTGATATTTCAATAAAAATACTAATCTTTACATACATGCCAAAAATAACAGGTGCTGTGTAAACGGGCTTTAAGAAAGTGTTATTGAATTTCATAGATTTATTGTTTAAAAACTAAGAGTGTATGGTAGGATAAACTGCAGACATAATAAAGTACCTGGAAGCTTGATAAGGATATATTCAAAATTGAGAGAGAAAACTATTTAGATAAGGCCAGATTCTATGAGACTAGAATGTGATTATTTGGCGGCTATTCAAAGGTATTAAACAATTATGCATAATTCCTCCTGCACAACTGGCCTTTTGGCTGAATTATCAGATCAAATAAAAGGTAAGCTTTGCTTATAAAGTCTCTCTCTCTCTTTCTCTCTCTCTGTAGATTGTTTATACTCTGTTCAGTATAAATGTTGTCCATAGGAGAGAATGACAGTAACTTAAAGTAATATTGTATCCAGGACTCCAGCCTATTGCAACCTGCTTTAAGAAAACTGGACCCAGGGCAGAGTCAAAGTAATTGTTACTCAGAGGAGTAACAGTCTAAAGGTATTGGATAACCTAGCCCAGCTGCTTGAGCCCTACCCAAGCTAATCCTTTGACATCACTGCATCAGACTCCTCCATCCATAGGTTTCTATGGCTGAGATTGTCCAAGATGCCTAAGGCAGTGGACCCCAACCTTTTTATCGCCGCGGACCGGTCAACGCGGGCCAGTCAATGCTTGCGGCCCGGGGGGTCATTTTATTTTTTCCCTCGGCGCGGCGGACCCTTGTATGTCCGCCGAAAAGCCGCCGAATACAAGTGACATGCCATACTTCGTCGCGGCGGGCTCCTATATGTCCGCCGAAAAGCCACCGGATACGGAAGTGAAGGCGGCCCGGAAGCTAAGGCGCACGATGCGGAAGGGAAGGCGGCCCGGAAGGGAAGGCGGCCGATGCGGAGGGGAAGGCGGCTGCGGCCCGGTACCAATTGCTCCGCGGACCAGTACCGGTCCGCGGACCGGGGGTTGGGGACCACTGGCCTAAGGGATTAGGATGCCCAGTTTCTATTAATTTCTAAATGACACTGAGCGCCAAAACCCTTGCACAGCTTTAAAAATCTCAGTCTAAGATTCTTAGTAAGTACATCTCTGCTAGGTTCCATAATGTTCTTACAGATAGTGATCTTCCTAATGGCACCCAGAATGACGGCGAGTAGTAAAAATGCACTGCTGTTCAGCCAACCACAACAGCATAAGCAAAGGATTTAGATGTCTCTGTACAGTGATGAGGAACAAATATTAAAAATTTAACTTTTTAATCTAGCAGGCAAAGATATATAAGAAGGCCCAAAAGCTGGAAGTTGAAGCCAGGCAAATTCAGACTGGAAATAATGTGTGTAACGTTTAACTGTGTGTCCAATTAATCATTTGAATAATATACCCTCGGTTGTGGTGGCTATCCATCACTGGGAATTTTTAAATCAAGATTGGATGTTTTTCTAAAAGATATGATGTGGTTCAAACAGGAGTTAATTGAGGAAGTTCTATGGATTTTGTTATTCAATAAGTCAGACTGGATGATCACAACAGTCCCATCTGGCCTAAATCTATGTACATCACAGCCCATGTATATGACTCAGTGTAACTGTATCCCATCTTCAGTGCAATCCAAGATGTTTGTGACAGTTCTTTATTGCACATACAGTGTTAGCACCATAAAACTCTTTTCGTAGCACATCTGTCATGTAGTGTTGACTCACATATGCTGCACATACAGGAATGGAAAACAATAGTAGTTTATGTTCAGTGCCCCAGCTAGCCAGCAGCCAGATGCTTTGAGGGATCTTTCCCATGGGTAATTCAGAGAATAATATGCTGTCATTAGAAGAAACAATCTTCCTCCAACACAGGTGCATTATTTGAACCAAAGCACCTTCCCTGAGTTGTAACTAGATTCTGTCCCCCTCTTCACAGCAGGAATGAGTCTGGGCTGGAAATAGCACTCTTCAGATGGTGTTACATCACTCATTGCCACCATACAACATGTATAGCTTCTGGTCTTTAGTTCTTATCTCTGCAATGGCTCAATACAACTAGCCTTTAAGCAGGTCTGTTAAAGTAAGGTACCTAGAGCTTGTCCTCACTGGGGGGGGGGGGGGGGGAGGGATCGACGGCAGATACGCAACTTCAGCTACGTGAATCACGTAGCTGAAGTTTGTGTATCTGCCGCTGACTTACCGCCCATCCCCATGGCGGCGGCAGGCGGCGACGCGCTCTCCCATTGACTCCAGCTTGCGCCTCCCAGCAAGCTGGAGTTCTGGAGTCGACGGGGAAGCCACGGGAGATTGATTTATCGCGTCTTAGCAAGACGCAATAAATCGATCGCCAGAAGATCGATCCCGGAGCAGCCTGTGAAGACAAGCCCCTAGGCTTCTGTCTGAGTAGATAATTCATCATTATAAGCCTTTTGTGTGGTGCAATGTTAATCATATGGACACTACCTCAAATTTTCTCTCATGCAGGACCGGCTCTAGGCACCAGCAAACCAAGTACTTGCTTGGTGTGGCACATTTCCAAAGGCAGCATTCTGGTGCTGGCCATTCCTTTTTTTCGTTAAAATCCACCAATGTATGAAAAAAATAATATATGAAGATCAAAAAAACCTCCAGTACTGAAATAGGAGCGTGACGTGAAAAATATCATGTCACGTCATGACACGGTCACTCATAATGTGAACATGTGTAAATGTGTTAACGTTAATGGTTATTGATTAATTAAATCTGGAATTAAGATTACTCATATGTACTGTCTCAAAATCATTTGTCAGGACTCACAATAATTTCAATTGAATGTACCATTGCAAAAAATTTAGATTTCACTGAATTATTAAAAGACTACACAAGTATAAAAACCAGAAAAATCCAGTTCATATACCTTCTTTTAATTTATGAGAAACTGGGCTCACAGAAGACACTAATGTTTTTCATTACAGTGTATAGTTGAACCCAACTATAATTGTAATTGTGATTTTATTAAAATTAAATGAATACACCAGTAGGAAATTGTTATGTTTCACTAACTACACATTCTCTGTTTTCATTTTTTTAAATTTTGAACAGTCAAAACAAAACAAAAATTGCAATGTGTAAAAGCCAAAAAATGTTTTGCTTGGGGCGGCAGAAAACCTAGAGGTGGCCCTGCTTCCATGAACTTTGTTACAGTTTTATAATTTTTAATTTGCAACATTATCTTGGAGCACCTACTCTATTTGCATTAAAGGTCACGTTTTCGATTTGATTGCTTAAGGGCATATGCTGATAAACTGATTGCTTAAACACCACTTACCAATATCTTTCCTTTAATTATAGTGTGCCAAATCTTTGAATCTTACAGCCAACACTCAAAATTTAAAACCTTACAAGGGACTTTGTTGATTTAAATTTGATTTCTTTATTATCCGGCAGTGTGGGTGATGTTATGCAGATTTGTAATAACACTCGCGTCATAGAGTTAAACAATCCCTAATTGCTCTGTCACACATCTGCACACAAGTGTCACCTTGGCACAACTATGAGTTTACCAAAGAAAGACTGAGCTGAACCTATAGAGTAAACGTCTAGGCTTGATGTAAGGATAGACTATATTTCCAAGGAACACACACGCTTATTTTGTCTAAACTCAAACCAATTCAAAATTTGGTGTTCAGAAGTTCAATTCAAGTTCAAAACTGGTTAGGTTTATATTCTGTTTAAACTGCGGATGAAAGCAAAAAGCAGGGCAAAGAGGAGAAGAGCTAATGAAAAGCTCAGGTGAAAATGATGCAGGGAGAAACAAGAGAATGCAGACATGAGCAAAAATAAATAAATAAATAAAATCAGAGATGAAGAGAGAAATGTTAATGAAAAATATAGTAAGCAGTAGGTCACACACTTTGCCAGCCTGGGGTTTGTATGGTTCTTATTTCCAGTACATACAATAGCAACAGTATCACATTTATATATAAATTGTATGTACTGTGCTATTGTTTCTATTACTATAGCTGTTGTTCAGTTTGAATTATCCTAGTCACATTTGGAATTCAACAAACTACTTAAGTAATGTTCCTTACTTACACATGTGATTAGTCCCATTGACTTCAAGGCATCTTAAATACATTGCTGAGTCTGGATGGTTAGTGCCTTTCCTAACCTTTATTGCATATATTAAAAAAAACACCTTTGCTCAGGCCCTTAAGAGATTTGCAGAAACTTAAGTGCTTTATTCCCCCCGAAAACATATGGTCCTATCAGCAGCTACATTTTTACCATAAACATTCATTCAAAATAAAATATGAACCTTGTTCACTTTCTACAAACATCTGAGCAGTTGACCTTTCACTAACAACAAACCTAACATGTGACATTCAAATATGTATCAACTGTGAATATTGAACTGTATACTCATTAATAATGTTCAAACTTTGCACACTGTTGGTTAGTTATAGAAGTCATCTGATCAGGAAACAGAAACAATACGTGATTTATGTGGCTAAACAACAAAACATAGATTTTTGAGTATGAATATTCACAATAATGTGCAGGGGAAAAATATTTGTGAATAATTAAATATTTTCATATTATTCACCATGATTTATTAATTCATCTGTAAGAATATGCAAGCTTCCAACTATGATCATGCAGTTTCTTATCTGACTTAATTGAGGCTTGCAGAAATGCCTCTTACTTACTCTATTTTCTCACTCTATTGATATATTTTTTTAATTTCAGATTGAAGTATGTTCATGATTTCAGAGGCCCATACCAAATTTTATAGTTTTTCTCAAGATATTATAACAAATATCTGTGCATAAATTTGTATCTAAAATGTACTTTATTAACCCTTCACTTTAATTCTTGGGAAGCACTCAGCTACTACAATGATGGGAGCCATATGTGGATGAAGGTGGGAAGGGGTGAGTAGATGGGTACATTGTTAGATTCTGAGGGTTACTATACATAACATTATTAGAGTGGTTTGGTATCCGACTTTGCTCTTATGGTTTTGATCCTGAACTCTGCATTTCAATGACCTATATATTGGAGAAGGCCATTACATTAATGTATTTTCAGTACAGTCCATGAACCACTATTCAACCAGACAAATTTCTCAGATAAAATATTTATTCTTAATGAGATGCATATGAATGAATCACACAATGCTTTGTACAACAGTCACAGTATCTGCATACTGGGAGATTTCTTAAAAATATTTTCTTGATGTCCAATGAACTGACTTTGTTTAGTGTGCACTAAGGCCTTGTATACATTTAGAAGTTAGGTTGACATAACTAGACCACTCAGAAAAAACTGTATCTCAGAGCACTGTAGCTATGCCTCCCTGAAGCCTGGGCTCAGGTACTGAATTCCCTGAGTACCCTATGCCTTGATATCTTTCATTAACCAGCTTAGGTGGGGAGCCACCTAGCATGCTTTGTTTTATGAATCCCATTCCTTGTATAGGGAACCTAAACACTGAACTAAGGCTTTGTGAATTACAGACAGACCCCCAACCTGAAACAAGTACTCACCAGCAACCGCACACCACACAACAAAAACACTAACCCAGGTACCTATCCTTGTAACAAAGCCCGATGCCAACTCTGTCCTCATATCCATTCAACTGAGACCATCATAGGACTTAATCACATCAGCCACACCATCAGAGGCTCATTCACCTGCACATCGACCAATGTGATATGTGCCATCATGTGCCAGCAATGCCCCTCTGCTATGTTAATTGGCCAAACCGGCCAGTCTCTATGCAGAAGAATAAATGGACACAAATCTGACATCAGGAATCATAACATTCAAAAACCAGTAGGAGAACACTTCAATCTTCCTGGCCATTCCATTAAAGATTTGATGGTTTCAGTTTTGAAACAGAAAAACTTCCAAAACAGACTCCAACGAGAAACTTAGGAACTGGAATTAATTTTTTAATTGGATACAATTAATCAGGGGCTAAATAGGACATGTGAATGGTTCGCTCATTACAGTAATTGATTGCATTTCCTGAGTTAATTTCCCTGACACAGAAATCCATTTCAATAGGGGTTTTTTCTCCTACTGATAATGACCCATCTACATTTAACAGCCCTTTTAGAATTGGTATGCTAATGTACAATTTTTTTTCTTTTCTTTCTTTCTGTGTGTATAAATCCATCCTACTTCTGTTCCATTCTATGCATCCGATGAAGTGAGCTATAGCCCACGAAAGCCTATGCTGAAATAAACTAGTTAGTCTCTAAGGAGCTACAAGTATTCCTTGCTTTCTTTACTGATATTCTAGGCATCGAAAAATTAGATGTGACTTCACTAAGCATCCTCCGGCCTACTTTTCTTTGTGAATCCATCCTGGCATGAATAAGCAAAGTATTGTTCCATGTGACTCTTTAGGTATTTGCCAAATGTAACATTTTCAAAAACACCCTAAAAAGTTAAGAACTGAAGGTCTTGTCCACATGGAGACTTGGTATTTGGCAGGCTAGTGTGCTGTAGACTTACATTCCAGCTTGCTGTTCTCTGAGTCTCCATATAGACAAGTCTTAAGTTCCCTTTTCAAGAGAGAATTTAGCATTTTGGAGCCTAATGCACCTTGGCTTTCCATGAGACATAGGCTCCTAGTTGCCCATGTCACCTTTCAAAATGAGATTTATTTTTCTTAGTCACTTTTGCAAAAAAAAATATTTCAAATCGAAGACTAACAAGCTATTACTAAAGGCGTAACAAATTCCCTCCACATTAAAAATACAGGGCTATGAGCCATTTGTATAGACAGAAGTTGAATTACTTGAGTTTTGCTGAAACAGTGAAAGTCCAATAGCTGTTATATTGTGTATAAATGTTACAACATTTTATGGGACATGACAGTTTCCTTTCTTAGGGCATAAGGAAGAGGGAATTCTGTTAAACATAAACTACAGTCCAGAGGATTACTGGAAAACATATTTTGAATCCTTCAGCTGCTATAGGGGAAACATTGAATAACGAAAGGGAAAAAACTTATTTATGACTATTTTTAAAATTGATACGAACATTTGTAAATTTATTTGATGGGATATTATCTCATCATCTCATAGAACTGGTTGAATGACAAAATTATCTCTGCTTAATGTATGTGATGGCAGATGAGGAAAAAATAGAAAACATTATTCCTGGTAATTTTTTTTACCAGCTCCCTGATTGTGTTGTGCAGAGGATATTTCAGCTTGGGCTCAACTGATCTTGAACGTTTTATGACACAGTACTATCTGATTTATCAGTGGATCAGAGTGGATACTTCAGTCAAAGCGTAATGGTTTCTATGTCCTGATTACTGATTATAGTAGTATCTTACTGCTACCCTTCAACAGCATTTGAGACAAGCAATCACACAATCCCATTGTATCTCTTTGGGACTTCCAATATGCAGGGCTACCCAGATTTCTTCTATTTGCATCCCACTCTGACTTAACACTTCACATCAAGTTTGCCAACTTTGGCCTTTATACCTCCATTTTAGGAACCATTCTACTCAACATCTAAATGTTTCCTCTAGATTCAGGGAATGCACAGACGGCTGTGCAGATGTTAAGTATCAGGGGGTAGCTGTGTTAGTCTGTATCCACAAAAACAACATGGAGTTTGATACAGTGAACAGGTGTCTCTTTTCACCTGGCATGAAAATACCATAGGGAGAAGGACACCAGTCCTTCTGTTACTGTGTATGTGCCCAGTCCCCTCCTAATTGAATTCAATAGCAAAACAACTCCCTTTGATGAGAACAGGAATTGTTCCCAGGCAAATTTTACTGCAGTTTGACTTTATTATGGTAATTCTGTAATATGTTTCCCCCAAAACTAGTGGTTAGGCTAGCAGAGGAATATCACTGGCCAATAGCTGATGACATTCAAGAAACCTGAACATCTAAATCTGAGCAGGGATAAATATTAATAGTCAGAAAGGGTTACTGCATAATTTTTTCTTCTAAATGCTTTGGTACTCTACTAGAGACTGAGAGTTAAGAAAGTGTTTGGAATGTAAGCATCACTGTTCATTTAAAACAGGCATTTTGAATTTTACCCTTTTGTGAAAAAAAAATTGTTATGGGTTATTAGTTCTTCTTGCTTATACCATATCAGATACAGAGAGGGGATTAGGTTAAGATCTTCCTTTAAAGCTATTTCGGCATCTAGCTCCCACTGAAATCAATAGTAGTTGGGCGTCTAAATACGTTTGAGAAGCTGAGCTTTAGCCCTATAGTTTGGAGGAAGATTTGTTGAGAGATTGTACATTCTGTATTTATTATGTTGAGGAGTAAGAATGCCATACTAGTTTAAAGAGTGCAGAAGAGATAATGGAAGGCAGAACAAATAGTTCAAGTGCCTACTGACTTTGAATTTTAGAATGAATTCTCTATTTCCAAAATGTTCAAGACTAACTTAAGCAATGCACTCACAAGAATTGTCATAAACAACACTGAAAGCCAAATAATTACATGGTTTTTTTAGTTTGTTTTTCTAATAAAGACACCAATCTGGTGGAAAATAAAACAAAACCAGAAAGACATCAGAAATTAATATGGTCAGATAATGTGTTAAATGAAAAAAGTTTAATTGATATGGGGTGATGATGGTAGGGTTCAGCGAAGTATGGTTAGGGATGCAAATGGTAGCACTCTCTGGATTAGGGTTTGGACTGGGACTGTTGGGTGTTCTGAGCTATGGTTCAGGTCACAAAATGTATGACCCTCCCAAGACAGGGTAAGGGCTGGTGATTTAAAATATAGGGTTCCCTGCCCTAACCATAGCTCAAGAAGATTACCAGCAACAATTGCAACAGAAACATAAAATAAGAAAAATATAGACATTCAGAACTTCATTCGTAGGTTCAGTCTCTAACTAGGGTGACCAGACAGCACATGTGAAAAATTAGGACAGGGATGCAGGGTAATAGAAACCTATATAAGAAAAAGACTCAAAAATCAGGACATCTGGTCACCCTAGTCTCTAATACAGCCTGAGCTGCCAGACAGACTGACAACCAACAAATCTGTTGAACTCTGCACCCCATAAAAGGCCCAGACCTTAAAGATGTACTAGATACAAACAGTAGCCACAGTTCTAAAAGCTCCATATGCAACATCCAATATCTCCAATCAGCCGTACAGAGGTGTTACACTTGGTAACCGATACCAAATAGAGCAGTGTCTCTTTGCATCCTCCTTCTTGATTTTTGTCACAACTATTTACAAAATGGCCAGAGAGAAGGTGATGGTGTGATGGCTCTACTGTTCCTCTTCCCTCCCTCCTTCCTTCTCTTAGCCCCCGCCCCCAATACAATTTAACTTAATGGCTAGGGTCAGAGGTCATCTGGGTCAGAGAGACCTCAGTTCAAATCCCTTTTCTGGAACAGTCCCCAAATTGACTTTTTTAAATCACTGAAAATGCAAAAACATTTCAAATTTGGTTGACCTGAAGTGAGGTTATTTTTCTTTTTCATTCTATTTTTCTGAACTGCCACAGAACAGCAAAATCAGCTATTCTCCTGGTTCTCTCTGTATGCCATTTATCTGTGTCCACTGTAGTGCAATGTGACATTTGGGCTGCTTCAGACACCAGTTTTACAATCACAAATACCCCAAGGTCCATGAATATGTACAACTGAATGGAATATAGCAGAAACTTGCTAGTGCAACTTTAACCTGGAAACTTGAGCCATAAAAGTTATGAACTGCTGTCCTTAACAACACTATGAAAAATAACATCACTCTCATATTTAACGGTTTTTGCTATGGTCCTTGATTATATTGTTGAAATATGTTGTGATATGAGATACCTTAGTACTCCTGTTCGTAATTTTCAAAGGAGAACTACTTTTTAGCATTGTATATTGTAAACTGTGTGTCATGCAGTCTAGTGTATCATAGTATACCTGTGATTGAGCAGCTGTGCACAGGGCAATGTGGAATGCAACAGCGGAACAAGAAATAGGACTGAGTGGACTTATGTTCAGCCCCATTCATCATGCATTTGTAATAATGCCAGTCTCACTTTTATAATACCAAGAGAGGCATTCTGGTATTTTAAATAGTCATAGGCTTTGGGACACTATCCAGCTGAATAACTATCTAATACTAGTATACAGCTAAGTACAGTACAGTAATTGTGGTAGATGGTATCAGCATGACAGTACTGTCTGATCCTTGCCTTCTAAATGTTAAAGATTAGAAATGTGAAATTTGTCTTGAAGCAAATTCTAATCAGCCAATATGTACCAATATTTTTTAAAAAATTACACAGAGCACCTCATCAAGCAAAATGTATTATCTTGAGATGTTTTTGCTCTGCATTGAACCTAGAATCTTGTATAGGGGATGGAGAGAGGAAATACCTTAGGAAAGAGAGGGACTTCTGTAGATGGAAGTTTGGTAGATTGGAAGGTGCATGCTTCATTAAAATTAAACATGCAATAGAATTGCAAGAGATATGAAATTCATACTCAGAAACCAGTAATTTCTCTAAAAAAATCTTCTCTAAAATAGGCGGCATATACAGAACACTTGTTGGTATAGTATAAAGGCTCTTGGCACACATTCAGTGTGACCTGCATAATACATTAGTGGCATTGCCAGTCATGTTTAATGTGACTGTTTCAAAGTCATATTGATAATACTTTTATTGCACACCATTATGTAGTGTACATCCATAATATATGTCATAAGTCATTATTACTTGTTATATTTTTCTTGTTAAAAGTTCCCAGGCTCTTCTAGAAAGAGTAATACATTGTAAACTTTTATTAATTATTGCAATATGTGTGATTATATCAGATTATACCATCAGATTATATTATCAGATTATCATCAGATTATATCATCAGATTATATCATATGTGATTATATCAGATTGTAATAGTGATTACCCAACAAATTTAATTTAAGATGGTCAAGCAATTTAAAAAAATTAATCTCATGATTAATCATGCTGCTATTAATTATTTGGATGTTTTCTACAATTCCAAATATATTGATTTCAATTACAGCACAGAATACAAAGTGTGCAGTGCTCACTTTACATTTTACAGACAAGTCCACTCAGTCCTATTTCTTGTTCAGCTAATTACAGCACAGAATACAAATTGTGCAGTGCTCACTTTAAACTTTACACACAAGTCCACTCAGTCCTATTTCTCATTCAGCTAATCACTCAGACAAACAAGTTTGTTTACATTTTCAGGAGATAAATTCTGCTCACTTCTTGTTCACAATATCACCCAAATCTACATTTGTAAATTTCGCTTTCATGACAGAGATTGCAGTACAGTACTTATATGAGGTGAACTGAAAAATACTATTTATTTTCTTTATCATTTTTAAAGTGCCAATATTTATAATCAAAAATAAAATACACTTTGATTTCAATTACAACACAGAATACAATATGTATGAAAATGTAGCAAAACCTCCCAAATATTTAATAATTTTCAGTTGATATTCTATTTTTTAACAGTGCGATTAAAACTGCAATTAATCACGATTATTTTTTTAATTAATTGCATGAGTTATCTACGATTAATCGACAGTTCTAATTTAATTATAATCAGAAAATATCAAATTATTAATGCACTCTGGTTGAGAATTTTAGCAGAAAGGCCAAGGATTCAATTAGTAGAAACTGAACAGTCCTCTCATGAGTAGTTCCCTCTGGTTCAAGACCGAGACATTGGAAGGACATTGCCCATCTGCTGCTAATATCTGTGGAGCATGTATTCTCTGGATAAAATCCTCAGTTTTCCAGAACTGTCAGTCTGGCATTCAGCAGCATTCAAGTCTCTTTAAAGACAAAATAGTGATATGTGGATCATTTCTTTCCTGTGCATATGTTCTTTGTTTGCTCTTGGCTCTCAAAGTCTTTCTTTTCCTACCCTCCCCCACTAATTTCACACTCTCTTAAAACAGATGAATCTCCAAGCATAAATATGTAATATTGGCAGCTTTCAATCTACCTTACTGTCATGAGTCCAACCCGCAAATGGCATGGAGTTTGCAAGTTTATGCAGGGGATATTAGAGAAGCCTGTTAGCCACAGCTGTCATTACAAGCTGTTATTTGGTAATGTGTTATTAGAAAATGGAAATGTTTAAAAGTTTTAACAGATTTAATTTGCTTCCTATCTAAGACCTTAACACTCAAGCCTTGACTCTCATTTGCACGGACAGCCAGGGAAAAAATAGAAAGCAGTATTTAAAATAGAAAAATGACTTTAGAACTTCCCCCTAGTTTCAGCAGCTTTGATGGTTCCAGAGGCTCCATCCATGATCTTTGCAGGGACATACCCATATATAGGCAAACCCCATTTGATTTTAATGGCTGCAGGGAATTGCCTGCATGGAGCTCATAGCAGGATCAAGGTCTAAATTATAAGGATTATGTAATCCTATTTGTCTCTTTGGACAGCTCCCAGAACCTCAAATTTAAAATTTTGAAAAACAGTGAGATACAAAAATATTTCAGACAGGTATGAGCTACCTTGCTTAACTGGATATCTGCATTTGCAAATAAAGGAAATTGTGAAGAATGATATTATTTGGTGTCAGATTTTGCTGTGATTTATATTCCATGCACCCTCATTTAAGTCCATTCTGTATGGTTTTAAAAATGATATTTATGGTCTATAAATTAAAGAGAGGAATGTTAATATATGTAATACTTTTCACTTGAATAGCACCTTTCTTTAGGGTTCGAAATACACTTTACAAAGTAGGCAAGTATCATTGTTGTTATAAATATATAGTGCTAGATGTTCAGGTAAGATTTTAGGGACTTGATTATGATCTCATTTACATGTCTTACACTGCTGTATCTCAGTTCACATTAATGGAGTTACTCTTATTTTCCACCTCTGTAAGTAAGAATCAGGCTCCTAAGACATGAATATTGATCATCAAAATAATGTAATTCTGTGGCAAATGACACATTTCAACAGCAGTTACCCCAGTGATAAGAATTTAATCTAAATGGAGGTTCAAAAATAGATGAAGCGTGTGCAAACAAAGAGTGGAATTTCAAAGTTGGTCACCTGCTTAATAGACAAAAGAAAGCTTTATCCGGATAGCAGCTAACACAGGCTTGGGCTAGCAACATTCTAGGAACATTTCTTAGACAAACTGTCCTAGGCACACCAGGATGTCAAACAGTACACTTTAAAATAGAATTTAGAGACCTTTTCTGTTACAGATATGAACATGGTGTTAAATGGTGTGTTTCTCTTTCACATGACAGATTGAGGAATAGACATTGTTTCTGGGATCTGAAATATAAATAGATCCCAAAGAAAGGTCATGCACTTGTCTAGAAAAGAAGAAAGAACATTCAGTGATAGAAAAAGAAGAGCAGCTGTATGAGTCTTGGGCAAGTCTAGGGAAAAAGTCAAGTATAAAATTAAACCTTTAAAATCTTTAATAATAATGATTATTAAATAACAATCTTGGTATCCGATCAAGGATTTCCATCGAAGATCTTGTGTAGATATCGATATTTGGATAGGATTCAAAAATGTAATTCTCTTTTATAATTTTGGATCATGAAAATGGACTTCTAAGTTACTAGAGCCTCTGCTTATATATAAGAACATAATATGCAATTAATGTCTTGGTTAATGGAGTGAAGAGCACGCTAACAAAATTTGCAGATGACACCATGACACCAAGGGGTTGCAAGCACTTTCGAGGACAGGATTAGAAAACAAAATGACCTTTATAAATTGGAAAATTAGTGTGAAACCAACAAGATGAAATTTAATAAATCAGGTGCCAAGAAATGCTACCTGTAGAAAGCAAAATCAAAGACTCAAATACAAAATGCAGAATAAATGTCTAGGCAGTAGTATGGCAAAGAAGGATCTGGGGTGGGATACATCGGATCACAAATTGAATATGAGCCAACAATTGTGATGCAGTGAGGAAAAAGGTTAATAGCACCATCAAGGCTGAATCCCAACTCTGTCACTCTGAGTGCAGAAATGGGGCCTGCAATGATTTTAAAAATTAATACTTGCCATTCCAGGCTGGCATTAAGCTCCCAAGGTTACAGCTTTTCTCTGACCTTGGCTTGATAAACACTGCCACCACCCAAATTCAACAGAATCCCCTTTAAAGCCAGGAAGGAGCACTTGGGAATTCCTCCCTGTGTGGTCCGTCAAGCCCTTTCACACCCCCTTCAGGGAAGAGCTGAGAAAGGCTTTCTTTTCCAATAAATTTGGCCCAAACAATCACTAACAATAGCAGATTATTGCATATATGCACATTATGTTAATTGCATATGTGTGCCTAGTAGAAATGGTGGGGAAATGGGACTTCCCCCCCCCGCCCCCCTCATGGAACAATTTGAAAAAAAAAGTTTTAGCCAAAATACTGCCGTGGAGCCTCCCATCCCCATGAAAAAGGAGCTGTAGAAAATATTGTTGTCAAGCACTACTTGCTGACTCCAGATCAAATTTGCTTATTTATAAATAAAAAGATTTCTTCCTAACTGCCAGTCCTGCAAATTCAGTCGGGGATCTGTAAATTAATCTGGGCTCTTTCTTTCTCATTGCATCATCAGTAGCAAGTGATTATTCCGACCATATTTATCTCTCAATGGAGTCACATAGGTGTAATTGAGGGTATGAGGAACATGATCATAATTTGGTTATAGGTATTAGTCTGTATTCCACTCTTAGTCACTGGGAAAATGCAGCCTGAAATAAACAGGCTATGCACTGAGGAAGTTCAGGAGGCAGACATGGTAAAGGAAGAACAGCGTAGCTGCTTTGGGGCTGCTAATGCATGCTCTTGGCTCTCTACTATGCCCTAGATACTTTGTGGGGCTGCAGCTTTGGATCTTGAGAGCAGCACATTCATATTCTTCCCACTGATCAAGAATCTGCATACTAGGGTGCTAGCAACCCCGACAGCACTTGGGGAGCATGTTCCATCTGCATGTGCTGCCTTTATGCTTACAAGGGGGTCCTGGTCCATCACTAGGGCTCCTTGATGCTACAGTAATAGTATTATTATTATTATTACTCCCATATACAAGGTCAACTACATTCAGAGCCCTCCAAAATAACAATTGGGGGTGGCAGGATTTGGCCCTTAAGGAATAAAAGCATCTTTGAAATGCCTGTGCTCCAAAAAGGCAAGATTGTTTCACAATGAATAGTACCTTCCTATTAACTCCAGTGGGAACTCACATGGAATAAGATGTTATCCAGCAACACAAACTGGCCCAAAGTGTATTTCCTATGCTTCCAGTTTGACATACAGTTCCTGAATCAATAGGGGCTGAACATGTATATCCCAGAGAAGAATAGGGCCCAGATAATGAAGGGTACAGACATATCTGCCTTCTTTCATTGATAAATAGTTCAAGATTAACAGGTTTAGTAAAGTAGTTAACACTACATATTTTCTCTGACAATAAACTAATAGATTATTTGTAAAAAGCTGTTTTCCTTATTATAAATGCATACACATGACAGCTGTTAAAAAAAACATAATTTGTACTTTAGAAACACTGTCTTATTAGTGTCTCTAGTGTTAACATTGCTCGGGTCCCTTTAACAACAAAAATCATTTTAATTTCAATTCTTAGCTTTGGAAATATAATGTATTCAACATTTCATCCAACTATAATGTATTCCTTCATATTTTAATCATTAATTCTGTGAGTTACAATAGATAATAATTTCAATTTTTGTCTCTCGCTGTGCTCTGATTGTTTTTTTGTAATGCCCCATTTTGATCTGGGATCCTGACTTGAGATTCTAAATAATTTGTTTCATTAACACACTTTGTCCTCTCCCAAATCATCTACTTAAAAAATCTGAGTTCAGTAGCTAAGAATGGAAGGAGCAGAAACTAGAGCTGTGAAAAGTATTCCACTCACACCTCAAAGTTCTTTAAATTAGGTGTGGTTCTCGTCTGACCTGCATTCACAAATCCTTACAGGTTCGTATACTTACAAATCTTTTCATTTGCGAACTGGCCAGTGAAGTCTTTTGCATACTCTTTTTTTGTTGTTTTAGCTGGATGTTTGAGATGGTCCTGAGTTGTTGTAGAGGGTACGTTTGGAGTTTGGGCTGGATTCAGTGAGAGAGATACCATAAAAGGAAAATCACATATTATGTCTCTTGTGTCAAGGATGTTGAGCTGAACTTACCCTAAAGAAGAGCTCAGTGTAACTCAAGAACTTGTCTCTTTTACCCACAGAAGTTGGTCAAATAGAAGATATTACCTCACCCACTTTGTCTTTCTAATATCCAGGTACCAACACAGTTACAACATGATAAATAAGAAAATCAAGTCAGTTCAGCAGAAGCCATTTTTTTTCTTTTTGTTTCTCAGAGCATTTACTTTAGTTGATCTTTACTCCATTGGAAGCAGTGGAACAGAAAACACTTAAGGCACTGCCTCACTCAGAAAAATAAGAAAACAAAATTAACAAAACAATTTATTGTTGTACCAATTCCATTAGTTGTTCGCATCTGTTCATTTAATGGAATATCTCATTCATGTTCACATTTGACCTCCAAGGGGCTCCCTTACTTTGGCCCCAATCCCGCAAAGAACGTAAGCTTGTGTGTGTTGAAAGTTGCAGTTAAATTTTAACTTAAATCACCTGATATCAATTAATAATCACAATATATGTACACACACAAAACTACATTAAAAGAACATTAAGATTGGAAAGTCAAGCACTGAAAAGTTAGACAATGCCAGAATTAAGGCTAGTTGGCAGAAAGCTCTGAGCGAGTGTCTGCAGGAGATCTTGAGGTGATTTCAGAAAAGGAGTCAAGGCTCTATCCAAGAGCCACAGAGGGAAACTGAAAGGTAACCCAGAAGGTTCTGTAACTTGGCTGTGGAGAAGAACTTAAGGCCAGTAGATCTGTTTGTTTACTTTTGACTTTTGTTTGGACTTCTTACTTGAGACAAGATTGAACTCAAAGAGTGACCAAAATTGAAGGGTTGAGACATATCAACCCTGAGATAGACAGAAAATGGAGTAGGAAACTGAGGCATGGAGCACCTGCATCACTGCACTTGGCCAGCAGAGTGCGCCACAGGGCAGGCATGCCCCTTGATAGGGTCTTATAGTAGGAAATATCTGGCAACCCTAGTAGGCAGGAATACCAGCCCCACCTATAATGTATAGTGGTTGTTAATAGTGTGATAAAATTATAGTGACATATAATTTATAGGATATCATCTTTTTTGCATGGAACCAAACCAGCCCCTACCAATCATGAAATCCCTACTCTAAAGCATACAGATGCCACAGTTATAATTGCAAGGGGGAATTTGTTTCAGAGTTCAGAATTTTGGATCTTACCAAAGGCTCACGATGAGACTCAAAGTGGGAAAACATCTGAAACATAATATTTTCAAGATTCAGCTCCTGCAAGCAGATTTCAACTAGTTGTACCAAAAATGCAGGAATCCCTAATTAATTAAACTTGGAAGTGTTCACAAGACACAATAAAAGATTCTTAGTCTGTATGAAAATATTACAGACAAAGAACTACATTAAATGAGTGTTAGAGTTGCAAAGTCAAGCACTCAGAAGTTAGAAAATGGCAGAATAAAGGTTACCCATTGTGAGAGAAAGTTGGGTGAATCTTTTGGTATCACTTTACAACTGACTGTGTGAAATATATAGCAGCACTGTGTATTTCACATTTAAAAAACAAATCTTTCCCAGAGAGGGAGAGATTGGGTAGAGGGCACGAGGATGCGGAGGTTGTGTCTCATGTGAATTGTATTTGATTTCCCTCTTCCCCCATTATCCTGCATAGGCCAATCTCCCTGGCTGGAGTATGACTCCCATAGTGCATGATGATCTCCCCTTTAACTGAACAATGATGGTGCATTATAGGAGTCACATGACCATTGAGAAATAGTCTATCCAGAGACCCTGGCCCATTGAGGCACCGGAATTACAATTGCCACAAGGCACTGTGAGCGCTCAGAGGAACACACACTAATGTCAAACTAAGTGAAAATGTGTGTGGGGAGGGGTTCAATTCAGCAAACAATCAAAATATTTGGATCAAGGCATGCCAAAATATTTCATTTTGATCAGAAAGGTCAAAATGAAACAGTTTAACACGTCTCAATAGATTTTTTTTGGGGGGGGGACTTTTTGTTGAATGAAAAATTTCAATATTTGAAATTTTTATTCCATTTGGAGATATAAAAAAATCAATATGTGAATTACCCACAGGATGGAAATTCCAATTTTTTGACCAACTCTAATTACTCATAAAGATGGCCCTGCTCCTTCAAAGACTTATGCATGCAATTAGCGTTAAGCATGGAATAGTCCAATTTAAGTCAATGGGGCTCCACACAGTCCATGAAAAGAAGCACATGCAGGATTGCTGCCTAATACTGTTGTTCATGTTAAGCTTTTTCTGGCTAAAATCCTCTTGAGTTTTAAGGTGTTCCTCACAAAGATCATTTGCTGTTATGACACTTCTAGCATTTGTTCATTGTCCTGAGTTGCACTCTAAAACAGCCTTATCAGAATATGAGCCAGAACATGAGCTATTGGAACTGAGTAAATTAAAAAAGAAAAGTCATGAAACAATATCTAAGGTTACTATGACAGCTAAGAAATACATTTTTTCTCCTGGCTTGGCTTGTCCTTTGTCTCATTTTTTAAGCAAGAGCCAGAAATACAGCTTGAGTCAGACAAGCTCAAACTTACATTGTGCTGACAACTTATAGATGTCATAGTTATTCTCTGTTATTAAATTGTAAACACTGACATTTAATTTCCTGAGCTAGAGAGGAGAGGAAGGATTGGCTCAAGAACCTCTTATTCTGGACAAGGTGTTTTCTTAAAAAATTAGGACCTCTCATATCTCATATCTTCCTTGAGGGGAGGAATTGACAGATGAGATTTTTCTAAAAGTAGTCTGTCCTGAATTGCTCAAAACTTCTTTTTGTAAAGCTGATTTCTGACCTTTGTGATATTCCTCTTGATCACTCCATTATTGGTGGCAGTTGCTTAATGATGTCCAGTGCTTAATTTGAGGGGGAAAAGAGCTGTCAAGGTAAAATGTCTTCCTCCACACCAGACATCATGTGAGGCCACACCTTGTGCCACTGACAGAAGAAGTGGTGGGGCTCAGTCATGGCAAGCTGTGGCACAAAATAGCACCTGGTGCTGCCCCACTCCCACTAATCTCTCTCTCTTTAGCTAACATACATCTGTCAGCAATGTGCTCACACAAACCCAATCCTCAATGACAAATCCCTCCCAAGCCCCCCCCAAAACATTTTTTCACAGCTGTGCACTCTCTTTTCCTGCATTCAGTGCATAGATACTAAACTGGGTTTATGGTTTGAGAAACAAAGTCATTTATTATCTGTGACAGATATAGCAATAGCCTGCAATATCTTTGGGAGATCTTACTGTATTACATTTATGCATCATTTGTGTGTAATTCCTTGGCAGAAAGTGATCACAGCTTTCCCAGGAACTATGAACAGCAGGGAATGGATACGCAAATTCACTCAGGTTGTTCTACCACCTGGACAGGTTCACATATACTCGTGCAAACTGGATTCTCCAGAGATGAACAGACAAAGAAAGGACTTTAGGATAAATAGTCTGAGTTTAAACTGAGTTAGGTCCCTCTTTCTGATCCATCAGATGGACAGGACGTCTGTCCAAATGGTGAGGGTTGGGGAGCCGGAACCTTAGAGAAGAATTGGAAGGACTGATGCCCAAGCTCGAGATTGGAGCTGGAGTGACATCTCCTAAGCTTTTTAGGAGGCATGTATTTTTTTATTGTTTTTAATGTTTTCTATGTAATGTTTTCATATTAAGAATGAATGTGTTGGCTTAGAAAGAGCTATGTGGGAACATAACTGATGACAATTATATTGATCCTAGCTTTCAAAGAGAAAGCTGTTCAGGCACACTGGCTTGCTAAGAATATCACAGTGTAAGCAGGGGACTGTACAACTTAGAAAAACTCCAGTTAGGAGGGAGTCTAAGCACGGGTCTGTGTCACAGAGTGGTGATGACTGATGACCTTGGAGCCTAGAGTGGGTGTCCTCAAGGGACCAAAGAACTGGAATTCAAATGAAGTTGACATACACTGTGACACTGTGTTCCTGATAGTGCATGCATATTTCCCTTTATTCCTAAGGGATATATAATATGTATAGGGATGTAATAAATTCATTAAAAGTACTTTGTATTAATGTTGTGCCTTTCACCAAAAGACCTCACATAATTTACAACTATTAATTGGTTACTACAAAAATAATGATCACTTGTATAGCACTGTAAATCTACCCAGTGATTTGCAAACATAAAATAAGTTAATCCTTGTCCCAAAGAATTGACAGTCTAATGCCCAGCTCCTATTTCCTTTTAATTCAATAGGAAGTTTACTTCAGTGGAAATAGGAGCAGGTGGACAAGACATGAGAAAACCATTTGTGTACGGGGAATGTGTAGGAATCACTGGTGATGAGAAGATGGGAAGGATTTCTGGAAGAGACAAGTTTTAAGGATAGATGTAACAAAATATATGTGTGAGGTAGATAACATATAGTATAATCTTTTTTACAGATGGAGAAACCGATGCACAGAAAGGTTAAGTGAAAATTTCCCAAAGGTGCATATTGAGTAACTGAGAGATCTGGGACTAGTCTCAGGAGAGCTGGTTCCTAACCCCATTAACTTTGCAGCTTCCTTTTTGTTCTACTATTTCTTTTTCTCACCTTTGACACATCCTTTCCAATCTTATTGTACATTTTCTCACAGGTTCCCCGCTTAATATCATTATTGCTTCACTTTCTTTCAAAACCAGGCACAAATCTTCCTTCTACAACATTTTGGCAAGTAATCTTACTGTTACAGCTATGTATGGAGATTACCAGTAATAGCTGTATATTTTATTCAAAAGTTAACCAGTCAAAAATGTACCTCTACTTGCATGTTTTTGTAATTCCATTTCCTCTACGACCCCAATTAAAGATTTAGGGAGTGGGCTTTTATTTGAAGGATGTGCAAAATGGCCTAAAATTTTTTTACAATTTACAACCTCTGTGTAATTTCAGCTCCTTTTTTTTTTTTTTTGGTGGTCTGGATTTAACCCACCTTCGCAGTACATGGTAACAAAATGGCCTTTCCATTTATGCCCATAATTTTGCATGCACAATCATCTGTGTATAAAAAACCAGAACAAACAAAAACATTTTGATCCTCATTCTGGGCTGGGGGTATTTTAAAAAGCTGCACAAAGGCTTGTGTAGCAATTATAGAACAAGCAACTCAGCATAGGGTTATTCCTTTGGAGTAATGTAGCTCTACCAGCTTCATCAACTCACTCCTTGTGTGTTCTCCTTAGCTGAAGATCTAGCTTTTACATGCAATTTAGGTAGACATTAGCCAGTTTTGGTTGGCATTTACAAGTTTTATTTGTGTGTCCAAATTTGGATTTTTGCATACACAATTGATCACCTTAAGAAACTTTGAGGCCAGGTTGAGATCCTTATGTGGTTCTTTGTGATAATTCGGACATCAATTTTTTGCAATTACATTGAACTATGGACAGAAATGTTTAGGGTTTTTTTTTTACACTTAGGTTTTCAACTTAATATGTGTGTATGTTTGCCTGGGAGGTCACAGCAGTTTAATAGAGTATAGTGTACAAGATGGTGTAGAAATCAGAACATTTAGAGCACTTCATTCCTAATTCAATTTTTTTTCTTTATTCCCAGCAGATCTCATTTAAATTTGAGGGAGAGATATGGATACTGAAGTCCACACACTTCTGAATAGAACCTGAAGCTGTATAAAAGACACTCTTTGAATCCAGTTAAAACAGTTTTATCTGACTCCTCACTGATTCCCCTTCACTGGTCATGATCTGCCTGTGGCAAACCATTTCTCCTTGTGGTTGTGAAGATTACTCCCACCGATGCTCTTTCTGACAGTGCGAATATTGACTTGCACTTATAAAGGTCAGGCAGCTCCAACAGTTACTGGGAGTGAGCACATGAGCTCCAGCAAGTCTCTCTGAAAAGAATTTAACCTTCAAATGATTAAACATGTTACTCTGCAGAGCCAGCATTGCAGTCAGCTCAAAAGTTAACCCCATTTAGCTGCAGACATAAATGGGGACCTGAACATTGCCACAGCCAAAGAAAATAATCAAACATCTAAGTGATCAAAGTATCTAAGGTATCCATCTAGCAGGCATTTTATTTAATTTTTAAAAGGTTGGTTGGTGGCACAGAAAGAGTCACTGCCTGGGTCTTTTAGCTTTGAAAACACATAATAGTCCTTTCAGCTTTTAAGAACCATGTGCTAAAAAGATAAACCACCCCATACATTTCTTTTCACCATCACTCTGACATTAGATTAAGAAAAATGTTAATTCCCAGAGAAGCGCAGGAAATTCTTACTTCCCCTTTGAAAAGTCTTTTGCCTTCCTCAGTATCTGATGTCATGTGAGTAGAAGTTCAGAGTACAGCTGGGATAATTTAACGTCTGTGGGAATTTGGCCTATCTGCTAGCGGCTCTGTCCCACAGTACAATAAAAGAAGAATAGCGGTGCAAAAATGGGGCTGCAAATGAGAATGAAAATTCACTTTTCTTCTGGATAGAAAGTAAAAACCAATATTTTAAATTTTTAATAGAACACATTTATATTGTGGCAGTAGCGGCAGAAGTGTGCAGCATATAAATGAAGATGGCCCTCTGGTTTGTCTCACACAGCAGATGAAGGGAGACATAATGATGAAGAGTGCCTTTTCCAAGTAATACAGAGGAAGAAGAATGGGTCTTGGGTGTCTTGGAAAGGCAATGCTTTCTTGATTCGGCACAGTCTTTAGAAATGCATTATGACTTTCAGAGTTGTAAGTTTGACATCAGCTAGATTTTAGATTGTGCTAAAATCATCCTTAATGGCCTTTCTGCTTCATCAGTGGGGTACCATTCAAGTAACAAAGTGCCAATCAGTGGCTCTTGTTCCTCTTTAGCTCAAAGATATTACTGTAGACCTTTTTTTCAGAGATCATGATCCCTGTCTGCTTAATATGCCCCTTTATTATAACTGTGTAGTTTAAGGTCTTGTGGCATATCCATTCTAAACGCTTAATTTTTTTGACTGCAACACTATGCTCCAGGAGAAAGTGTATCATATTAAGTCTTAGCCCCCTGAGAGCACTAGTTTATCTATATTTGAGAGAAGGATAAAAACTATGGTTTTTTTTAGTTGTAAAAGTAAAACAGATTAATAACAGTATAATTGTTTAAGGTGCTTTATTGTACGGCTACACATATAACTAAAAAAGATTTTGTAATTAAAATGAAATTTCACAGGCAATTAGGTCATAATGTGGAATAAATCACTTTTGTCCCCTTTTTTTGTACTTTTAAAAGTAAATGGTAAAAATCAGAGAAAATAAATGAATTATAGGGAGTGTTTGAAATGAAGTGTTTAAACAGTGGGACTGTTTCCCTTCTCTGAGTCTGACTCAAACATTCTGTGCCGGGGACGACCTATCACTGTCTCATAAAGCTATTTCTGAACAGCACATTTTAGCTTTTGCACTGCACCAGATTGCGTCAGGTATTATGTATATCCAAAAGATGTGCCAGAGGGTTTTATCCCTTTCTGAAAACGAATCACCTTGAATATTGGACATATTTGTGGCTTTTTTATTGGTATAAAATAACATGAGGATCATTAACTTATGAACTTATTGCACTATATTGCCCCGAGAGACCTGGTTGTCCTGCAACAGCCATTATGGTCTGCCAGTAAATGATTGTTAATTAATATTTCCAGCTTCAATCTCAAACCTAAATTTCGACAAGAAGAAAAACAGTCCCTCAATGTATTGCCACAAAATACAGGATCGGTCCTTTATCAAGATGGGTAAAAGTCTTTTCCCTAGACTACCATGATAAATTCAAATTATTATAGACAAAATTTTGCAAGCTAGTGTGTCACTAGTACCTGGACTGAATATGTAAACCATGATGAGTCCCAAGCAATCATTATTTTCCATCTGGCAACGATCCACTAGATACAAGGTCTCCATGTAGGTCTCAGTCCACCAGACTGCAACTCTTGGGAGAAATTCCAGCCATAATGTGGAATTTCCTGTGATGTCGTGCCTTTAAATCAGTATTTGTTAATATTACTGACATTTTATATTATTGAATAATTTTACTTCAAATAAATTTGATTGAAAAAACGTAAACCTTTGAGAATGTCAATGCAAACACAAATTAATTCTTGTCAGTTAAAAAAAGGGAGTATGTTTGCAATGTTGTTGTAGCCATGTTGGTCCCAGGATATGAGAGGGAAAAAATGGAATAGCAATCTTTGATAACACCAATTCTTTGGTGGTCTTGAGATGATTTATAAAGCATAGCAGCTTCCTGTCATAAAATAGCATTATCACTTCTTGAAGTTAATTTTGGGATCAAATTGTAAGGACTCATTTGAGATATTACTTTAAGATCCCTTAACAATATTACTTATCACTAACTGTAATAAATCACTTAATTATAGTAATTCCTAGCACTTTTTAACAATATATCTGTCAGTGTGACTCAGTAGCATGTGAGCGAGAATGTCGTAGGTTCAAATCCCAAAACAGGCCTTGGGCATGTTCCCATTGTCAATATTGTAGGAGCCTGCTGCTCTATTACAGACACTTTCCTGTGAAGATTCATTAAACTGAACTTCCTTTTGTCCATTTATGGTTCCTGCCACCATAGAATGGAACTTTCTGGGGATAATGGATAATCTGTGTATTGAACAAGGTATTGTCAGTCATCAAAACTGATTTTGCTGCGACATTCTCTCTGGTATGGGCTTCCTAGACAGACTACATTACCAATGATGCATCACAGTTGCATCACCAATGATGCACCATCTCCCTGAGCTGCTACTATCCCTGACCATGGCTTATCTTGGGAGATGTAGTCCATCTTTAGAACCCAGTGCATAGGAGATAATAGGGGCATGAGGCATTGTGGAAGTATTTCCAAATTTAAAATGTTTGGAATTTGACTCACGACTTTTTGGTACTCGTGTTTGGGTTTTTTGATGAAAAGATGGAATTTTCTGCAAGAAGCAGATATTTTACAAGAGATATTTCATTTTCTTGAAAACCTAATTCTCCTCTGAAAAACATTTTGATAGGAATTTTTCCACCAGTCTTAACCCTGCAGTCCCACTCCTAAGCAATTAAAGCCATTGTAGAGCCACTGCAAACATTGTAGCTCCCTATATCTGTTAGTAATCTCACATATTGAACGGATCTCACAGTAGGTCACAGTCTGTTATCCTGGATCTTTAAAAGTTTTATTTTCCTAGGTTTTGTTTTCCATTGATATATAGTTGCATTGAGCTATATGATGGTTTTCTATATCCTTGAATCCTCTTTGTCCATCATTCTGTGAGCTGTTAAAAGGAGAGAAAATTGCCTATATCCTTGTTTGTCCTTTGCTTTCAAGGAGACAAACTGTTTCTCCCAATTGCTGCAATACATCTTTTTTTGAAAAAAAACTTCTGCTAGAACTGTTTTTAAATTGTTTAGTAGGAGTGTAATGGCTTGAAATGCATTACTAGCTTTGTTATCTTGCGGATCCTGTACTCTCAAGAGAGAATGATGATCATGTTCTGACACTGCCAGCTGGAAGCAATGTCATATGCAGGATTTAAACAGCTACCTAATGCCCCAAATTATGAGCTGAAGGAGGTGGATGATTTTTATCTATGGGAATTCTCAAAGAATACAATTACTAAACATTCAAACTTTATTGCTGCTCTGTTAGGCCTGCATTCTAGCATGGGCCCAGCTGCTGAAGTTGAGAGAAAGCAAAGAGTAACAAAGGAAGCAACTGGCAGGAGGCAGCAGTTAGGAGATACTGAAGGGTGATTAAAGATGCTTCTCGCTGACAGTGTGAGGTGGATCAATCTGCCTTGGAAGGCACCTTATAAATAGATATCTATCTAATAGCAGGTTTGTGAACTCAAGATTATTGTGGGTGGAAAATTGAATGCTATGGGGTAGGGGGAAGGGATGGAAAAAATCCCTCATCACCAAGAGAAATCATTAAAACTTACAGTATCTTGTTATTGTTCATACGGTTGTGTGTGCATGTGTTCACTTTGCAGCAGGGCCGGCCCACAACATTTTGGCACCTGAGGCGGAAAGCTCAAGTGACACCCCCATGCCCTCTCGCTTGGACCAAAACGTTGAAAGGTCTCAATTCTTCCTTCTTCTTGTTCTACTCCTCTCATGGTACTGCTCTACTGCCTACTCCAGTAAAGGATAACTAACAACTTGTTCAAAAATTTTAAGTAACACTTAACTTTCAGATGCCTGAACAGCAAATGTAACTTTTCTTGTCTGCATAGTAAACACTGGCATTTTTATCTGTTTGAATAATCAAAGTTGCTTTCCATGTCTTAGTTGCAAAGATTTGAACTGCTTCCTGAAGGTCCACAGTCTTGGCGATCTCATGCTCTAGTGAGATGGTTGCAAGGCCAACCAGCCTCTCCAGTGTCATGTGTCCTGTGTCACAGCCTCATCTGTGTCATTGTGGAGCGTAGCTTTCTCATCTGTCCTATAGCCCCATTGTGATTGTTGGCTATTAAAATCACCCTTGTATGGGGGTGGTTGGGGAAGAGTTAGTAATGTGAGCTTTGTCCATTCAAAATTTGGAGGTTTGGAAATATTTTGTTATGGTCATTTGTTTGCTTATCACAGTAATACAGACTCCCATGGTGTTGGATTCTCCAGAACTGAGACATCTTTAAGACCATGCCTAATATACATGACAATCTTCATGTCATTCATAGTGGCAATGAATTTATAGCCATAAATTTTGTATCTTTCAGCTTATTCATAGTCTTTAGCATGAGTTTCTTATAGAGCAACAATAACAATGTTATTCACTTTAAGAACTCTTGAAAGATAGTCACACAAAGCATATTAAGTTGGTACCCACATAGAGCTGATCCTACAGTTTGTTGATGTTGTGCTGGACAAAAACTCTTAACAAATTTCACATTGCTAATCCTACCAGGAAATCAATATTTGTTGTGTTGCTCAATAACACGTAACAGGAGCAGCACATGATGACTGATTTATAGTATTAATAGCCCCAGGAAGCTTACACACTGGAAGAGCATACTTATGTGACCATTCCTGAACTTTGATTCCTACAATGCTAGTCACCAACCAGGCCAAATAAACTCTGATTCAGGGAATCATTTACAAATGTGCTGAAAGTTCAGGAAGAGCACTGTTCAGGAAGAGCACTCCAGGACATGTTTAAGTCCCAACTTAATAGGACTTAAACAGGTGCTTAAAATTACGCATTCACATTAAAAAATGTTTTCCTGAATAAAGATGATCTTTATAAACCCAGGTATAAGTGCTTGCCTGAACTGGTGCCTGTATTTGGTGATCAAGAACTGCCAACCTAACCACAAAGAGGGATAGAGGGGAGTGTGTAGCATGGGTAAAATGATGTACTATCTTTGT
The DNA here is from genome assembly GCA_032164245.1 of Sternotherus odoratus. Classification (NCBI taxonomy): domain Eukaryota; kingdom Metazoa; phylum Chordata; order Testudines; family Kinosternidae; genus Sternotherus; species Sternotherus odoratus. The sequence goes on from JAVMKO010000006.1 coordinate 44,204,834, forward strand.
AAATGGGTTTATTAAAAATGTAAGTAGTTTTTGTTCTACAAAATCTGGGCCTCTTGATAAGCTGGTGTTCATTTTGAAGTTCATAAATTTTGGAACTTGAAGGAATATATTCAATATATCCAAAAACTAAAACTTCAGAAACATCTCCAAGTTTTGAAGTGAAAAAAAATAATCAAGAACAACTGGATTTTGCCCCTGTCTTTTGCATACAATTACCTCAGAATTCCATGGAGCCCTAGAAATAATGATTTTATTTAGAAGTCTGAATATTTGTTTAAAAATTTATCAAACTCGTAAATTATGCTTTTTATGCTTCAATGCTGTGCTGACAGATTCATATACGATGCTGCCATTTGGAAGTGGAAGATTTAAGGAGCTTCTTTGTCCTAAGCAAAACCATTATTTTATAATTTAGGGCTTAATCTTATTGCAGATGTGCTCTGCAAACTGATTATTCTCAATAAAGCTCGGTCAACTCAATCTCTTTTGTTTCTGGAAGAGTGGGGAACCACACTAAATAGCTCGTCAAAGCATAGTGAGAGGCCGTAGAGGAAAGAAGAGTCACTTTTGGCTACATGTCCAGTGGCAGAGGCAGCAACATCAGTAGCAGAGAGACAACAGAATATTTCTTGTCCTACTGCTTTAGAATGGTGGAATCTGTTAGCCCTACTATACCGCCACCCCCGGTTCTCCCCTTTCCTAAGAAAAGATGGTATGTTTGGGGCCAGAAGGGTAATTGATAGAGTGCCTGGGAAAAATCTGATAAAAGATCGCAACATGCAGAGAGAAACTGCAGAACTAAAATTCATTTGCAAATTAAACACCATTAATTTGGGTTTGAATAGGGACTGGGAGTGGCTGGTTCACTACAAAAGCAACTTTGCCTCTCCTGGAATTGACACTTCTGCATCAGTTATTGGGAGTGGACCAAACACACCCTTGTTGGATTGGCTCTCTCAACACTTGTGAGGTAACTCCCATCTCTTCATGTGTCAGTATTATGATGCCTGCATGTGTAATATTTACTCCATGCATCTGAAGAAGTGGTTTATTTTACCCACGAAATCTTATGCCCAAATATATCTGTTAGTCTTTAAGATGCCACCGGACTCTGGATACAGACTAATACGGCTACACCCTGATACTGGACAGCATGCGGAGAGTGGGCTGCCCAGTCACCAACGAAAACTTTTAAGTAAGGAGCAGTATATAGGCTACCAATCAATCAGCCACCCTTTTCTGTCCCCAACCCTATTTCTCTAGAAGGCTGTAGTTCTGTGTGAGAAGGGAAAAGATATGAGGGTAGATTATTGGAATGGGAACCACCAGGGTTGTAAGGCTAGAAATCAAGTCCTCCTGTGCAAAAGCACAAGCCTCCATCGCTTGTGTTAATAGAAACTGCTATAGTAGAGTTTATACTGTTTGGGGTTTTCTTCTCCTGGGCTGCCACAGGATAACAACATGATTATACAGACATAGGCATGCTGGACATTCTGTCCTATTTAGGACAGTGATATGCACCCACAATAGCCACTACTTTACAGATGCTCCAATGAGCTGCTTCTGTTTAGAGGCGTTCAAATCCACCGTTTAGAATAGATGCATCAAATATCATACACACTCAAAGCTCCATTGAACTCTTATGACCCTGACCCACAGGATTTCGTCCCCAAAACTACATGAACTAAAAGTGGAAAGTTTTGCCCAGCCCTTGTGTGGAGTGAAAAATAAACAGATTGGAACAGCCTATGTGGTCATTTTATATTACTCCAAATATAAACTAAATGAAAAAAATATAGACCTTTTTATGAGGACTTGACTCTAGGCAGAGATTTTTTGAGCTATCTAATTTAATCGAGTCTTTAAAAATTTTCCATACACATATGGCAACTAGTTTCCAGAACCATTATTATTATAGGAGCACCTCACTGCTGCAATCCTAAGGTTTCATTGTGCTAGACACAATGCACACACACACATAGTCAGACAGCCCTTCTCTAAATAGCTTATAGTCTAGACAAAGAAGAGTGAGAGGTGAAATAGGGATGTAGAGAGATGAAGTGACTTGCCTAATGTCACACAGCAGGTCACTGAGAGAGCTGAGGCCTTGTTCCTTCATTCTCATTCCAGCACACCATTCACTACTCCACAATGCCTCTCTACACTTCAAAGATGTCCTCCCTATGGGCCCTTAAAAAAGCATCTCCCCCCAAAGCTTTCTCAGCTCTTTGAAAGTTTCCATCCCATAAAAAGGATGGGTTCCCTTTTGTGGTCGTGAGTTTCCTTGGCAGTTAACTGGATGGCACTAGAATGTTCATATAAGTTGCTCTATTAAAATGATTATTTGGTTTGCAATTCTCTGCTGATAACAGGTTTTTGGTATAAAGAAATCTGTTCAGTTCCAACATGGAGCTGTTGCTCTGTTCTAATTACCGTATTCTATAGAACACCTTTCCTTTGTTTTATTGCTGAGGGTGAGTGGTTCTTTGGGGATTTTTACTACATAAGGGTTCTCCGCTAGGAGGATCTTACTTAAACTTTTTTCACAAAACAGAGCACCAGGTGCAATCCAGACCTCCTTCCTGTAAGTGGTTTTCCCATTCTTAATAGAGTCTCCTCTGAAGTACCTCTCACTACAGCCAGTTTTCATCTGGCTATAGTTTGCATAGTGTGAGGACCTCTTGAAGTCCTGTTCTTCATGTGAATTTGGAAAAAAAAAAAGATTTTCATTTTTAGCTTATTTTACATCACATTGGCTTTTGCAGGAGCAAATCATGACTGCTGGTCCTTAAAGGGTTAGTAACTGGATGTGTGCTCGAGGCTCACTAAGGCTGGAGCCACAAAAGCACAAAGCATTAACTCAGAACAGTAACGGGGAAACAATGTCAAGACAAGGACAATAATCACTGTTATTCTTGGTGCTCCAGGAATAACAGTGATTATTGTTCTTGCTTTAACATCATCCACATGTTGTTTTCACAATTTCTCCAGACAAGAACATAGTGTAAGAGGAAACTCTGAGGTGATCTAGCACAAGATTTTAAAATAATGAAATAGAGACAAGGAGCAAACTTTTACCCCAATAAACAGTTCTGGAACTACTATTAGGAAATAAGAGGAAATAGGGAACTTAAGCATATTAAGGAAGATTAATTTAGAAAACATGCCTACCCTTGCACACCTGCAAATTATGTAGGTAACTAATCTATATTATAATGTGTTCCTCTTACTGTTATCTTTAACCTTTCTCATCTTACCCTGACCCCACTTCTTATACCGTATCTTTAACTAGATTGTACCATACCAATCTTTAACTGTATCTTTGTACAATATCCACCACATTAGGGCTTCCAACTTGTTTGAAACTTCTGCGTGCAATTAAAAAAACAATAATAATAATGATAATAACCTTATGCCAATGGCAATGTGCTTGTTGATATTGAATAAGTTACTGGTGAAGATGATACCTTGTGTGGATTTGTTTCAGGATTGGGAGTGGATTGATGTAGACTACACCTAAATGGACCATGTATCATGAATTACCAGAAGTCTTGTCTACACTAGAGCATTTTGGCATTGCAAGCCCATAGGAGGCCTATACACAGGATTGGTCCACACACAAAAGTGCTTGCACAGTTTATACATAATCATTGTGAATGAACTTGTTCTGAATAAGGCTAAGTCCCAATCATCCACCACCTTGTCACTGTAGACCACCAGCCTTGGTGTACCAGTTGTAATGCTACATCTAGTCTTCCTAGTGCAATCCTACAGTATTCCAACACACATTTTATTGGTGGGGGAAACCCATGTGCCATCTGTAAAGCCATTTACCTACCAGTTTCATACAGGCCCGAGAGTACAGGAGATAGTATTTGACTGGTCTCAGCTCTGCCCAGCTCCCTAATCTACCCTCCTGCTCCCTTCGCAACAGTCATCTTAGTATATGGCTTTATGGGTATTCATTCCCTAGGGTCATGTCCTTTTATATCCCAACCCTCCAGAATAGAAAAGGCACCAAATATGATGAAAATACATTTTTATTAAGACAGTTAAAAACACATACACTTTCTTTTCTTTTGCCCTTTGAGGGGTTACCTGACAACACCAAGCACAATAAACAAACAAATAAATCAAGCAAAGGTTAGTTATCATATACCCAGACCCCACTCCCAATGCCCTTACTCTATTGAGTACTGCTAGAGCAGAAACAACCATGCTCCTGAGGTCTAAACAAGAGTAGATAGAAATGGGGCACTGTGTATTAAAGTGTGGCAAATTCCTCTCTTCCCCTGTGTTGCACTTTCATCACCATGCTCCCAAGGAATCCACTTACCTCTTCATGATGTTCTACAATCCTCTCATCATCCATGATCCCCTGTGTTCTCCACAGGGGTTCCACTGAAATAGGTAGAGAAGGAACACTGGAGAACTGGTTGGAACATAATGAGGGACCCAGAAGAATATTCTACATCTAGACCTCAATCACTCCCAGATCAAGCTCCAAAGGAGAGAGAAGGGAAAGTTTTAAGGCAACCACAAAACACCACAAAAAAAAGGAAAAGCATACCATTTAAAGAGCAAAATTAAACAGTCTGAGAGCGAGAGAGGAGAAATGAACAAAGAGAATCAAATCAGGCTCCTTACCTTCTCTGAGAGCCCCACCCAAAGGTGAAGGTGCTTGTCAGAATTTATTGCACCTCCTACCCCATGGCTGACCTGGTACTGGGTGTGGCAGAAACCATTGTTATGGTCCCAGGGCATCTGCAAATATAAGGAGATAGAAGGGTATAGCTTCTGTCCCTTACAATACATATGCAAATCCTTGAGCTGCGTGCAATTGTTCAACTCAGGCACTGGAAGAAACCAAAAATGCAAACAGGTGCAAGGAGAGATTATATACAGAACAAGAGACTTTATGCACTTGCTCCACTGAGCTGTGTCAGGGATCATGAGAGAGATGCAACAATCTATAGAGTCTGTAATGCATTCAGGGAGATGGGTAGGAAGATGCTCTGTGTGCCTGTGACAGGAGGCACTGTGGACATTTACTGTGGACATTTTGTACAGGGTTAGTCGTGCCAGTGCAAGATGGAATAATGCAATCCTATAGCATACACAAGGCTAGAAAGTCTAGCAGGCATATAGCATTAATCTGATTTAATTACCTCCCATTAACATTCAATTAGCCAGAAGTGAAATACTTTTAGCAAAGGGGAGTTGGAGGGCTTTAGAGACTGGCAAGTGTGATGACATCTTCCATTGACAGGGTGTATCATCACTCCAAAATGTGGATCATTCACTCAAATCACTGGAATTTTACAATCTCCTATAACAGAGGAAAGAGGAAGCTCTAAAACGAAACAAATTATGGACTATAAAAATATGCCTGCTTCAAGGCATCAGTACAATTGCTGACGGGATTGTCTCTGTGTCACAGGAGGATGTTTATAGGAAGTGGTTAGGCATATGGAATCTTATCAACTTTTCACCACAGGGAAAGATGTTGTGTGTATTGGCTGCATATCCCAGGTTTTATATATTTTGGGTTTACCCATACACAAATAGCAGAGAATGTGCTTATGTTCTGCGATATTCATAGTCAATAACACTCAAAACATGTTAGAGTGTTATTGACGTCTGCCTTTCCATTTCCATCTTGTTATGCCCTGTTCCTTAAATGTACTTTGGTATGGAAGGCAAAACCATGCCAGTAGTTACACAAATGAGATAATCATAGACACAGAAGGATTTTGCAGTGCTGGCTCTCGGAAACTGAATTAACTGTTGATGGTGATGGCAGCAAGCTAGCTGTTATTGCTTTGTTTCTTTAAAAATAGTTTGTCAAAATCAATAGTGTTTATGGTTTTAAAATGAAGCACTGTAATAAATCCCTTATTTCAAACATTCCAGGCATATTAAACTATTCTGAAACTACTTAACCTTATCTCTAGAAAAATGAAAATAAGAGAGTTAAGTTATTCTGCATCTTCTTTTAATACATGTCACTTAATGTTATTGGCAGTGGGAGTTAAGAAATGTCTATTTTGGCTTCATACTCTTCTCGCTGATAGTGCGTGTAGATGAGAAAGAATGGTGTGAACTGGGATAAAGATAAAGAAAAAGAGTGAAGGGAGAAATACTACTGATTTAAACACCAAAATCAATTTTGGAAAGATTCCAAGCTAAATTGCTTTATAGAAAACATGTACACAAATGAGTGTGTTCTGAAAGAATGTAAATTCTTGTAGAGTGAATGTTATCCCCCTACTGGATTTTCTGTTTCAGAGATCATGAAGTCATCTAATTAAAATGGGATTATTTCTCAAATTTTCCATCCTCTGTTTTGCTCTGCTGCTCTTTTTCATTCGAATCTCAATGTGGCCACTGTGGGAAACTGGAATCAGAGCACCAGTTCTCCCCTAACCTTTTAAGTCAGAATCACTGTAGAAACAATCAGTAGAAGCTCCAGTTTTAAAATAAAAACAAAGGCTCTACCTTGCACTAGATGTCTCCCCTGTGGGATGGGAGGGGAGAGGTTAGAGTTTACTCTTTGGCTAAATTACTCTTGCCCTGCTAACTATAACTAAGACTGCACTGTTGCACTCTAATTTAGGTTGATATACTTCTGCGTTTTGGACATCACTTTTTTGCTATTCTTTACACTAGCTTCTTTAACTTTGAAGCAGTGAGTTAAAAGAGGCCACATCAGACTGAATAGTTTCTGCAAATGACCCTTGAAATATTTTTTGTCAGTGTCACTTAGTATTTCCGACCAAGAGCTGAACTACATGCTGGGTTTTGATGTGTTTTTATTACTAGTGATATCAGCCCAGCTCTCCTGCTGGGGATCAAGATCATGCATCTAACTTCTCTCCCTATGGCAGTTTTTCCCTTAACTAAGCACGAGCTTGTCTTTCCCCAAAGACTCCTTTTAGCCATACAGTGCTTTCTTCGTATCATGAAAAATGAAGAAGGACACCTCAGGGGGGAATCCTAATTTATATGCTTTATCTAAAAGTGCCCCTTCAGTGGGAAAAGTCACTTTGTAAAAATGATACCTTGGTGTTGTATAAATGTACTCTCAATATAATTTGTCTGTCCTAATGCTCATTTCACTCATCAACCATTTTTTTGCAGCTTTTTGTAATTGAAGTTCCAGTTCTAATGCGGCAGAGAGAAAATAAACCAGCTTTTCTGATGTATTTTAGTGATGAGCTCAGTCCTTTAAAAATTGGGTACTAATTGAAATTTTTTCCCAGCCAGCACACACTGTTGTTTATAGTTTAGCTACCTCTAGGGCTTTCTAAGCTATACTGAGTTTCATCTGATTGTGTCAGATTTAGTGAAATGGATAATTATTTGCCTAGAGGAATAAAAATGTTTTTTAAAGTCTTACATAGATATTTACAATTTTTAAGCTTCAAAAATAGTTAGACTAGGCTTGAGAGAATTGTCCTCAAACAGTTCCATATATGAAGTACCCATGCTTTGCATCTAGCCCTGTGTGTGTGTGTGGGGGGGGGGGATAAAAACAGGGTACGATGACATGGAAAAGGGGGAAATAGGTTTTCTATGAATTATCCACTGACAGTCTAAAATGCTTGGATGGATGTCAATTGTCTAGTTCTATTTCTTTCATGTTGTCCTTGGCCAGATACACATAGCATCAGATGATCTCACAGTGTAAAACCATCATTGTTGTGAAGAAAGATTAGACTGAAGCTGTTATATGAACACTTATATGAATATATATATATCAAATGTTTTTAAATACAGAGTTCCCAGTACCTAACCACATAAATATCAATTATTTTAGTAATCTTGGAGACTTTTTTCTCCCCTTAAAATGGTAACTAAAACAGTAAAACCCCGATTTAACAGACCCCGATTTAACGGACTTCGGATGCAATGGACAAAATTTCTGATGCATCCCAAATCCGTTTTTCGCGGGCTGGCTGCCGACTCCCAGCTGCCGCCCGAGTCCCGACAGCGGGTGGGCTGGCTGCCAGCTCCCGCCCGGGTCCCACCTGCAGGCGGGCTGGCTGGCTGCCGGCTCCCGCCCGAGTCCCGCCAGCGGGCGGGCTGCCGGCTCCCAGCTCCCACCTGCAGGTGGGCTGGCTGCCGGCTCCCGGCTGCCGCCCGGGTCCTGGCAGCGGGAGGGCTCGCTGCTGGCTCCCGGCTGCCGCCCAGGTCACGGCAGCGGGAGGGCTCGCTGCCGGCTTCCGGCTGCCGCCTGGGTCATGGCAGCGGGCGGGCTGGCTGCTGGCTCCTGCCCGAGTCCCGCCAGTGGGCGGGCTGCCGGTTCCCAGCTCCCGCCCAAGTCCCAGCAGCCGGGACCCGGGCGGGCTGGCTGAAGGCTCCCGGCTGCCGCCCGGGTCCCAGCAGCCAAGACCCGGGCGGGCTGGCTGAAGGCTCCCGGCTGCCGCCCGGGTCCCAGCAGCAGGGACCCGGGTGGGCTGGCTCCCGGCTTCCGGCTGCCGCCTGGGTCCCAACAGCCAGGACCCGGGCGGGCTGGCTGACGGGTCCCAGCAGCTGGGACCCGGGCGGGCTGGCTGACGGGTCCTCGCTGCCGCCCGGGTCCCAGCAGCCAGGACCCGGGCGGGCTGGCTGACGGCTCCCGGCTGCTGCCCGGGTCCCGGCAGCGGGCGGGCTGCGGAGCTGCCACCCTGGCCCTGTGGCGGGCGGGCTGCTGCTCCGACAGCTCGTTTTTTTTTTTTATTAAATAATGGACTTTCGGCTTTAACGGACACCCCCTCGCCCAAATTAGTCCGTTATATCGAGGTTTTACTGTATACTAGAATCTTTCATCCTAAATTATAAAGTTCACTGAATTTTTTCATATAAAAATGGTTTTTGTTTTGTTTTGCTTTTTTGTTATTGGGGGTGGGATTTTTTTTGTCAAAATGGCTTTCTTTGAAAATGAAAAATTGTCAGTATTATTGAATTTTACTACTTGTTCATGATAATTTCTGTCACATTTTAAATGTTTCTTTTTTATCAAAATATGTTGTTTCCCATAAACTATTAATGAACAGATAAATGAAATAGGCTATTAAATTAAATGTCTCATAGTTCAGGGCACCTGCTCATGTATTCTCCTTCATAGACCATTGAGGGTCCCCTCTCTAAGCTCCCAGATCCTCAGCCATTATCTCTCTTGCACAGAGATCTTTGTCTCTTTCCCTCCTGACAAGGGTTTTTCCAGACTGCACAGTTCCCTGACTAGACTGTGATATTCCCAGCAAGCCAGACAGCCTGCAAGGCCAGTGTATGCAATTGCTTTCCCTTCAAAGGCTATGAACAGTGGTAACTGTTGCAGTTATAAATTATCACGCAGCCATTTAAAAGCAAGCATATTTATTCTTAAGATGAAAGCATAATATTCTTACAGTGAAAAGAATCAGAGAGGTAGCCATGTTAGTCTGGAATAGCAGAGGTAACAAAGAGTCCTGTGGCACCTTAAAGACTAACTAAAGTATTGAAGCATAAGCTTTCGTTGGCTAATACCCACTTCGTCGGATGCAAGCAGTGAAAAAATATTCTTAGCATGCATATAGGTTTTTTTGTTGTTTTTAAAACAGAGATCATCCTCCCCAACTCCGAAAAGGGCTCTGGTAGGAGTCCCTCCTTCAAACCCCACAAAAGGTTGTTTCAGTGGTTACCAAATCACGATAGCTGTAGCCCGGAATAAGAATCCCCATGTATAGTTCAGTCTTTCCTTTACACTACTTGAGACTTTGATCTTGAGACTTTGATCATGGTCCCCTCCTCAGGATGTAGCTTCAAACGCCTGGGCTTTTCCATAACAAGCATGGGGGGGAAGGGGGAGAATTTGCCTTCATATCCCTCTTTAGATTCTCCAGGCAAAGTACTTGACACTGTTTATCCTAGAAGTCCATTCTTATCTGGCACATTGTTCAATACAGTCCTTTGAAGTTCATAATACATCTCAAGGTTCACATCACATCTCTCCCCTAGAGAGGCTACATACAACCCCAGCCTCTCTGCTTAATTTCTGCTGAGCGTTGCCATTGTTGAGCCCTGGCACCTCTAAGCTTGGCAGTCCATAGCCTCAGCACCTCTGGTTTTGCTGAGCCAGTTATGAAAGTAAAACAATTGCTTGAGTCTGGGCACCTAATTGCTTCCACTCAGGCTCCTCTTTCATTATAAGTTAAACACTGCTTGGCCCACAATAATATATAACCTTTGAATTTAATACAATGGACTCAAAGATACTTAAACTTAATTCAGTACAAGTTTTCAAGGAGATTGCCATATCTGCCACAAAATACTACAGTACCAGTAAAGCAGTGCTCACTACCTTTAAGCAAAGTCAATTTCCAGAGGGCACTCTGAGAAAGATTAAGGATGAAATCCTGGCCCCATCACTGTATTCTGATGAATGTAGCGGCTTCTCCATCACTACTTCACTGGCGCCTAGGTGGAGGCGAAGCTCTGCCTTCATTATGAAAGCACCAGGCAGCCAAAATCACCAAGTAGGTGAGCGGAGGACTAAAATGCATCCTACAATGGGGTATAGTAGTGAGTGTCTCCCTCTATAGGACTGTGTAACACTGTATCACCTCTTACTACTGGCTGTCCCTTAACAGCAACATCTATCTCTATTTGCAGTACATTTATCACAGCACAAATTAAGCAGTGGGGCTGGGGTTGTGTATAACCTTTCTAGGGGGGAGATGTAATATGAACCTTGAGAAATATTATGAACTTCAAAGGACTGTATTGAGCATTGTGCCGTGACGTTAATTATAAGACTTGGTATAAACAGATGTGAGTAGATTCATCTTAACATGCACTTTAGCAATTATCCTTTTCAGCACAAACAGACAGATACTTTTACCATAACTAAAGATGAGGGCAGGTAGTAAGTGGTAAAACTCTACAGTCCATTTCATAGCAGCTGAGATCAGGAACATTTGTTAGAGCAATTTGAAGCTTCAAAGCATTGAAGTATGTGCGAAACTCTCCAAAAATAATTATTATACTCAGCAAACTAGATTGTCGGTCAACTTGCAAATTTTGCAGATATTTGAGTATTCTTTCTGCTTGCTTTCATATTCCAATAAATGAGAATGGATTTCTAATATCCATTTGCATTAGTTGAAGCTTTCAGAACTCAGATGAGCAGGAAAGAGAGATTTGAAAACTTTCACATGGTTAGTCACTGGGGAACACATTTCCTCATATTCTTCTCTATAGTGTATTCAGCACATTTGTCTCTTTATAGGCCTGGATTTTAAAAAAGAGAGATAAATGGCTCCTTTATTAGTAATGTGATACAGAGTCCTTTACCTGCACTCAGCGCACCACAGTGGAGGGAAAGGACAAAAGTGTCTTAAAGCTACTTTCCTGCTCACCCACTCCTTGGGGCATCCAGGAGCTATGTCAGCTCACAGTGCACATTATAGTAGCCAGAGGGTGCTGTACCGATGATAGCAGGGATCAGCAGAATGCAGTGCACTCAAGTCACAACTCATCCTAAACCCGGAATCCCTCCATAATATCCTTCATATGGGGGAAACACAGGGATTGAGGAGGGAGGTGTCAAGAGGCAAATATGCTAGCTCTGTGCAAGGTTCCCATGTGTAAGAGAAATCCCCAACTCCTTTTAGGACAGCTTTGCAGTTCTTTCCACCACTTTTGTGGTGCACAGGGCCATAGCACATGCCAGCATTCTTAAGTTACTGTAGTTAACAAATTAATATATAATAAATTAAACCTTAGAAGATCTGAAACAGCATTTATTTACCGGTTACATACCTACTTTACTGAGGAGAATGAACTTTTGGGGAAGATCCAGAAAATTATGCTTGATGTTTCATTCCTGTGTCCCGGGTCCTTTGGGTGGATACATTTATACTTTTCAATATCTGGGCAATGCAGTTTTTTCACCCAGAAGAAGTATTCTGAAGTTGTTCAGATAATTGGTTCCCATTCATCAAAAGAGGTTGTGAAAATGAATGAATAATTTTTATTGTTTCTTTTCCACAGACTTTTTTTGTTTATTTATTTTTAAATTTTGTTTCATTCAAACTAAACCAAGGATGTGACTATTCAAAAGATGTATTTAAGATAAAGTCATTGGGCCAAACTCTAGCTCTAGCTAGTTCTAGCTGTTTAGTGTCTCAGGAGCAAAGCATAACCACTTGACAAGCCAAGTTCATGGCTGCTTTGTATCACCAGTAAATCGGACCCTTTGTGACTACTGTTTGTTAATTATGTTATAGTTATTAATAGCCACAGAATGTGAAACATGAAAACAAAAGAGATGTATATCAAAGATATATTTTACTGACCTTAGACATTCAAGAATGGAAGGCTGACCACTTCCAGCTTTTACAATCTGAAGAAACTATCACAGTGATATTCCGTTTTCTTCATACACTCACTTTGCAAACGAGAGATTCTCTCGTGCATCATGTCATCCCAACATCCCAGTCTTCCACTGCTTTGTCCTCAACATATTTAATTCTAATGGTCCATGGGAAACAATTATTTGAGATTCACTGGGATAGAAACTTATTGCCAGTTTCTTGGCAACCGACAAGGGACAGGTTGTTCCGTCCCTAACACTTGTAATGGACTTTAATCTGCGTCACAGCTGCACACTTGAGGGAGATTTATTGAAGGGGTGGAAGATGGAGTCTAGAATGATTGAGGAGGTGATTTGTCTATTTTGTTTCTTGTGGTAACTCAGTTTGGAGGCCAGTAAAGACGATAAAATACACCCTCCCCCCATGCTATGCACCTTTTATCTTTTTTCTATTAGTTGGATCTATCTCTACAGTGGCTCCAGCTATCCATCCATCCTAGCACAGACCCACCTTGTTTGACATTTTTTCAGAGAAATTATTGAAATAAATATCACACAAACTCAAATGCACATGAGAAATTACAAATCTAATACAGTCCTTAGTCAAATAGTTCTTTATGAGCATGGCTAGTGTTTGCCCCAAAATGTTTATGCAAATGAAAATCGAATGAACATTCATGTTGATCAGATATAATTCTTTACTTCTCCTGAACCATTGAGAAATACAGCTGAAAGAAGGTCAAGGTATTTTTATTCCTAGCTGTTATTTGGACAGATGGCCATCTAGTGTAGTCATTGAAGCTTCCCTGTTTTTATTTTTTTATTTTAATTTAATGAGCTGAAGAGATCCACCAAAATGGCTTTATTTTTAAAATATATCCTGGGGGAAATAAAAGCCATCACTCTTTTTCTCTCTTCCTCACTTTCCTCCTCCCCCTAACCTGTTTCTGATTCTCTCTGCAGCTGGTGCCTAGAAAATTCACCAAGGAGTTCTTACCTGTGTCAAACTCTCTAGCATTTCTTAGGCTAATGAGAATATTTACAGGTATTCTATTTTTCATTACAATCCATACAGAGTTATGCCTGAAAAATTCCATACATCAAGAAGAGAATTTTCCTCTTAAAAGAACAAGTTGTTTGGACCACAGTTTTGACCAGATCTGTTAGTGAATGTCTTCCAGATTTTAAAACATTTTATTTTCTAAATCTATTACTCTGTGACACCAAAACTTTAATCAAAAAAAGAAAAACAACAGCACAACTCGTCAATATTTTTCTTTTGCTTAGGGAGATGCAGCCAGCAGAGTTAAATGACAAAGTTCGTTCCTAGAATTCTGCTGACATCACTGCTGATGTAATAACAGAAGCTTTTGACAAGTTAAAGGTATGTAGTCATAAACAACCCAGTTCTCTTGGCTTGTGCTTCATAAGAAACAGGGAGAAAACAATGTTTGTTTATTGGAATGGAAAAGAGCAAAACTGGAAAGGAACGAGCTGTTATTTTCTCGTTTCTAAGATGATGGCACAAACAATGGAAAGTGAAAAATCAAACATTCAAAACAAGAGATGGGCCCCATGATGAATGTGGGTATTTTGGTAATATTTGTATGATTCTTCCTATGCATGACACAGTTTCCCTCCGTGCTTTCTACTGCCATGCACTGAAAGTAAGGGACAAGGTGTTACCCAGTTGGAGATCAGAGTCATTAGCAAACTGAATAAAGTCTACACATGTGAACAGAGAATCCAGAAGAGACAATGGAAATACCAGTGGCTGTCACATTCACACCTTATGACCAACAGCCAAGAAGAAGGAGATTCTCCCTCCCACTCCCTGCCATGTAGGGAAGCAGAGCAAAGGCCCCAAATTGGGAACAAAGGATAAAATATTTCAGGTGGCTGTGTTAAGAGCTGAGCTCTTGGAGGCACTGGGGCTCTCATTTGGGTGCAGACAAAGGGGAAAAAAGCATGGCTCAAGGAATCCCTGGCATTGGCCGGTCTGAATTCTGCCTTAACCTTTGCTTCTCTGTCAATCCCAGGTGCTTTCCCTTGTTTGAGGCCTTCCTGTTTCTAACTTAGCATTCACATTTCTCTCAAACTTGTGCAGGATCTTCCTCTCTCAACAGTTTATTATAGCAAGAAAATATTATTTAAATCATCTGGCTTGTTCTTCATGTGTTTTCAACATCTGTGCAGGTGAGTCCCTGATGGCTGTCACCTGTAACAGTCTGGTATATGCACCAACAAACACAGCAGGCAACAGTGAAAATGATAAATTCCATGAGCAGGTGCATCATGTATTAGATGACATGCCTAATCATGATATCAAGTTGATGATGTGTGACACAAACTGGCACTCAGCTGACTGGGAAGGAGTAATGGGCACAGCCGTGTAAGATGTCCAAACTGATAATGGGGAACATTTCTCGAATCTCTATGATACAAGCAACCTAAAAGTAGGAGGTAGTCTCTTCTAGCACAAGGGCATTCAAAAGCTCACTGACAACCAGATAGATCATGCGTGAACATCTAAGAGATGGGCATCTTCTTTGAGGGATGTCAGAGTCAGCAGAGGAACAAATGTTGGTTCAGATCATTATCTTTTAGTGGCCACATTACAACTTAAGCTCAAAAAGATCAAGAAGATGCACAAAAACAGTGATATGACAATAGAGAATGTTCAAGGACAAAGAAATGCAGACCAGATTCCAGACTGCATTTAGCAACTGTTCCAGTATTTTACAGAACCAGGCAGATGAAAGTCTGGGAGACTTTCAAGCTGGAAGATGACAGTATTTGAGACAGAAGAGGAAGTAGTGGGGCACCAAAGGTGGTGGAAGAAAGATACATGGATTACATCTGGAACATGAGCAGCTATTGACAAGCAGAAAGCTCTGAAGGCAAAAAAAGGACAGTGAAAGACACTGGCAGAACTGTTAGAGGTGCCTCCCAGATACAGAGAAAGGAACACAGAAATAAAGAAGAAAATCAGGCAATGTAGAAATATCTAGGTTCAGGAGAAGGCTACAGAAGAGAAGCAGCAACACAGATGATAGACTTCAAACAGTTCTGTAGAATATTGAAAGATTTCTCAGGAGAATCCAGACTATGTCTTCAAAACAGTTTCATCTATTAGAATGAAAATAATAACAGAGGAAGATGACACAACAAATAGTTATTCTAGAACAAGAGCAAGATCAATATTGCCCATCCTACCTCTAAAATTGCAATGGACTTTCAGATAAGGTTCTTAATTCTCTCCTAACGAAGTGCTACACACACTCTTCTGGATTCCATCTCCATTTCAGTCTGAAGAGAGGTGAGTTTCTGTTGGCCAGGTTTTGGAACTTTAAAAGCATGAGGCACTGTGAAGCATTTATGCTTTTTTGAAGCATTTTTTTTCAACAAATAAGTGTAGCCACAATAGTGTAAAGGTTTTCTATCAGTGGGAACTTCAGTTCATTCAAATTGTTGCTCAAATTTCAAATGAGATGAATATGAGAACTCAGTTTTCATTTGTGCCTATCACAAAATCACTATATATTTTATGTATAAAATTTGATGAACTAACTAATCAGTCCTTGGATGGCTTTCATGATACACAGGCATCCATACTATGCTTGACTCTAGCCAATTTGTTTTCCCCACCCTTTTCATCAGTACTACATACATTTTGTTCAGGCATGGAGGCAGGGCCGACTTCAGGCACCAGCTTAGCAAGCAGGTGCCTGGGGCGGCAAGCAGCGGGAGGCGGCATGCCAGGCACTGTGAGGGAAGTGCTCAGGTGGCTGTTGGAGGGACTTCTGCTGCAGTTCTGCTAAAGAGGGAAGAGTGTTGAGTTGCCACAGGCAGGAAACAGGAAGTCCTGTTTCCAAAATAGGAAAAGCGTATTTCGGTTGCATGCCTGCGGAAGCTCAACAATCTTCCCTCTTCCACAGAGCTGCTGTCGACAGCCGTTCCTCCATTATCGTCAACTTATTGTCCCTGCCAGCAGGTATATGGGATCTTGGGGAGCAATTACCACACAGGTGGGGTGCAAAATAAACTTTATTAAGAAAATGCAAAAACAGGGAAAATTCAATAGTGAGGGGTATGGGGTTTGTTAAAGTAGACAATTGGGGAGGGGTTTCTTTTAGTAAATGGGATAGGGGGTTTCAATAGTGGGGTACAATACAGTGGGGTACAATACAGTGGGTAACCAATTAACACTGAAGTATAAATGTAACAGGTAGCTAACAATTCCTATGTAAAGAGTGTGTCACAGCAGCATATAACCAACTAACAGAGTTTAAGAGAGGTTTTAAGCAACAGATCAAGGAGTTTAAGAGAGGTTTTAAGACACAGAGTTTAAGTCTGTGTGTTGGGGAAACAGAGCCAGCAGCTAGAGTAATTAAGTATAGAAAGTTTCACAGAAGAGAGGTTCTCACCAGTCCCCAGACAGCAGCAAAGACTGAAGCAGCAATCAACATCAGAAGAAGCCAGGAGGGCTCAGCACGGTCTTGATCAGCAATTTGTTCTTCGTGGGGGGGGGGTGTTTAAAAACGGGGGTACGCTCAAAAATAAAATGAGAGCGGGGAGGGGGTTAAAACGGGGGTACGCTCAAAAATAAAATGAGAGCGGGGAGGGGGTTAAAACAGGGGTACGCTCAAAAATAAAACGAGAGCGGGGAGGGGGTTAAAATGGGGGTACGCTCAAAAATAAAACGAGAGCAGGGAGGGGGTTCAAACGGGGGTACGCTCAAAATAAAACGAGAGCGGAGAAAGGACCCCCCAGAACCCCTGGCTGATCAGACCAGGTAGCCATGCAGGAACCTTTCTGATGCTAGTTTCAAAAATGCCTGTTCTTAAAGGCAAACTCAGGCAGTTTCCCTGCCAGTAATGCTGATAGGCTCCTTCTGTCACAGGGGAGGAGTTCAGAGAAAAACTACAGGTGAGCATAGAGACATACCTGGGCAGAGTTCTGGACCGTAGGTGTGAGTTCCACCTCATGACTCAAAAGCACATGAGGCCTATGACTCATGCCCAGGATCTTCAAAACACATTGATCTTACAGCTTGGACATTGTCTACCCTACACCGAGCCCAGGTTTAACAAGGTGATAACAGGACCAACCCTTTGAACAGGGCAGTTATCCCACTTAAGCACTAGTGGCCATCCCTTTGAGAAGGGCAATGGCTCTTTGTAAACAACTTAAGGGGCCCTCCCTTTGAGAAGGGCAGTGGCCCTGGTAAACAATTTTAACAGCCAGGGAGGGGCGGCCACAGGAGAACAAAAACAAAATGGAGAAAGGGGACAGCTGTAAGAAACAAAATGGAGTAGGGGGAAAGCTGTAACAGACACTTATCAACAGACTTCTCTCTCTCTTCAGCATACCTGCCACATGCATGCCGCTGAAACCAGCTCTTCCCTTTTATGCTTGGGACGGCACATAACCTAGAGTCGGCCTGCATGGAGGATCATCCACAAGGGGACTACAACTATATTGTGCATTACGGCACCCTCTTAGTCACAAAGCACATGGGTAGAATGCCTAGGGGCACATTTTACTTCTTCTCTACATCAGACCAGAAGACTCTGCACTTTAGGTGGCTTTGTGTTTGTGCATATAAAAATATATCACCTTTCTTCCCAAAGGATCTTCCTAACTTAAATATCTGTTCCAACATCACTTCCAAAAGCACCCCAGGTGACATCCTGGCCCCAATGAACTCAGTGGAAGTTCTGTCAATTTCATCCCCTCTATTTTCTATGGAGGTGTCCTATCCAAATACTGATCCGGCCTAACAAGGCCTAGATTGTGAGATCTAAAACGATCGTCATCCAAAGTGGTCTATAATGATACCAGGTGACCTATTACAGCTCAGAATAAATTCCAAAATTAAAATGCTTGAACTGAACTGTAACAGGGTGCTGGCTAAGAGAACCAAGCCAGGCTCCTATTAACCTGGCCCCAGGGAGAAAAGGTACTAGTTGAGGCTGGCTGGGAGGCCACGGCCTAATTACTTGAGGAGATGCACCTGCAGTCCTGAGTAGCCAGCCCACTATAAAAGCTGGCAAGAAGGAAGCAGGGGAGAAAGAGATCAGAGTGACTAAGGAGAGATTAGGGAGAAGGGAGAGACAGGAAAGGAAAGGGAAGAGTGTGGGGCTATAGATCCCTGCTGGCAAAGAAACTAGAGGTCTCTCTGCCTGTTGGTCTGTATATATATGTAAATAGTAGGTGGTGGGGACAGACACAAACAATAAAGGACACGGGTGCTGCACTTTAAGTGGTCTCCGGGAGTTTTTGTGGAGAGGACCGGCAAGGGCGCGGTTACATGAACAAATTAAAAAATAATAATTTCGCAAAGTTAGTCAAGTATGGCATCAAACAGAGCAGCTAAAGCACAAAGCAGTTGTCAAGAAGGACAAATGGAAAACATTAGTTTCTAGAGCTGCCAGCACCTTTCAGCACCACTAAAGACATTTTAAGTCTTGGAAAGATTTTGTTTTAAAAAACTGCAGCTTTTTCATGTAGAGGAGAAGAAAATTCCAGTTATCTGCACACATGCAATCAGTTCTACAATTGTTTATCCATTGGCTAAGAAATACTAGTGGTTTTCTCCCCAGTCATAGAAATATGAAGAATAAGTACATTTAGGTATCTAATTTATCATTCATTCTTATTCTCGGTTAATGAGTGCAAAGAAGTAGCATTTTGCATAATTCTCCACTACTGTCCCTTCTCTTCCAGGCACACATAAAGACTTGAGTGAATATCCAGCTTGAAAACAGGGAGGAAAAAAATCTTTACGTTATACTGACCTGAATCGCAACTCTCTTCATTATGGTTTATCTAAGTCTGGCATTAGGGAGTTAGAATGTGCTTTCAAAAACTCTTTAAAATGCTATTCAAGCAGTGAAACGGGACCTTTAAAAAAATTCTCTGTATCTTCAAATACCTGGGAATGGAGAAGGTGACGTACTAGTTAACTTTTCACATTCTGATGCACAACTCCATTCCCTCTTTGGATAATTTTTAGAAAGCAACATTATTGTCATGGTTATAGGGCGAGCTAGGCTTTAAGCCTCTTTCCATCTCTCAGGTGACAGGCCTGGCTTCCTACACCTCTGTCCAGAGGGGACCCACAAAGTTTGACCACTCTGGGATGGGATCTCTAGGTGTGAGATTTCTAGTTTTCCCAACCCTTGTAACAGAACAGGCCCTACTATGTTTGGCTACTGTCAGCCATTTTCCTTCAGGAGCCTGTGACTGCAGTTGATTAAAGTTGCCACCTGTCCGTGTTTCACCTGGACAGTCCAGCTTTTGGCATCTGTGTCTGGGTGCCATTTTAGGGTTGCTGGGTGTCCGGTTTATGATCAGAAAGTCCAGGTGAAAAGGGATCTGGCAGTGTCTGGTCAGATGTCCGATTACCACTGGGCGGGGGAGGCGCTTAACTCATGCCAGGCCCTTCTCAGTGGGGGACGCCTCCTGTCTGCAGGCAAGCTCCTCTGTCAGACTGCAACAGCTCCTGTCCCAGCCCTGGAACAGAGGGAGCCCAGCTGTGGGGTGGTGGAGACAATCCAGTGAGCAACACAGGGAGAGGAGGAGAGAAGCTTATGACAGGGGTGGGCCCTTCAGAGGAGAGATAGAGAAGGGGCAGGGCCTTAAGGGAAGAGGTGGAGAAGAGTGTGGCCTCAAGAGAACAGGTGGAGCAAAGGCAGGGCCTTGAGGGGAAGAGGCAGAGCAGTGATGGGGCCTTGGGGGTCCAGTTACTAGCCATTAGAAAGATGACAGCACTAAAAGAGACTCAAAACCAGTACTTCAAGACAAAGCATTATTTATTCACCCACGGATACATAGCATGCAGGGCAAAGGGAAAAAACAGTACAGGGCCATATACACAGTTCCCCTTACCTAAACCTTCCTTAATCATTCCTTAAAGCTTTGGCTAGTGCCATTTAGTCCAGTTTCCTCCATCTCTGGGCTGGGAAAAACAAACTGTACTGCTACAGCACACTCGCTGTTTCTCTGTTAGAGACGCATCTCCAACTGCTGCTAACAACTCACTCAACCCCCGTTCCATTTCCTGGCCCAGGGTCCTTTACTGGTTTAAGATTCACTTTTGTTTTAGGTTTAGACCTGGGAAGAGTAAATGTTGCTAGTCTCGGTGGAACCAAGACAGGGCATTCCCCAATAGCTCCTCCCCCATTGTTCCCCAAAGGAGCCATAGCTCTGTCATTGTTTTGTCTCCTGTTTGCTTCCCACTTACCCCCACAATCCAGTTTACAGCTGTTTTGATTTAACTCTACGTGGAGTCAGGCAGGATATTATCAACTTGATAAATTGATGGGCACACAATATTTATTTAAAAAATACATAACTCCCTTATTCTGCACAATTACCATGCCACAGAGTTCTACAGGCCTATCCACTGAAGCAGAACACTTCAGTACTCTCTGGTCACTCTCATTAAGATACTAATACCAGTTATTGGAGGGCAGACATAGTATCTGTGGAATCAGATGGAGGCAGAGACTCAAATCTAATTAGCTTTGTGTTCTTATATGGGAACTCTGAGGCACTGCAAGAGCAAAGATTGGCTTCTGTAAACAGTTTGTGGAGGACATAATTCTATTTTAATGCAAAGCAGCAATGCCACTCAGTAATGAGACATTGTAACTGCACCTGCCTTTCAAGCTGCCTGCAATGGAATGGAATTCTTTTTTTTTAGTAGAGTATGGATATCACATGAAATATTGGTATGTGAGTCAGTTTGACCCCCAGCCTATTGAAATAACTTTATCTGGAGTTAGGTACTACAGCTGTACCTCCAATTACCACCTTCAAATATATGAACTTGCAGAACTTTTTGTTTATGAAATCAGTTCTCAGAAAGTACTTGCTTCTGAATCCAGGCAATAGCTTTAGTAGCAGCCGTGTAAAGTTTTTGCTCGTAGGCAAAATGCTTTTGTCCCAGTGTTCTGTAGGTGACAGCCACATGCTTTCTGAATGGTAAGAAAATAATTAAAGTTTTAATGTACAATCACTCAGACAAAAGTAGCTTAAATTTAATTTTTTTAAAAGACTGTTATTAGTTCTTCTTATATTAGATCTGTATAAATAGTGAAGAAAAATGTTAGCAAATGTTCACCCAAATTAAAAATTGAAATTGCTTTCAATTTGCTCATTCACTTTAAGTGAATAAATTTACTGGAAACAGCAATTTTAAGCATGTATTAGAGATGATCTGAAAGAATGAATGGTTGCAATTTTAACAAAGAAAAGTTCATGAAAGAAAACCAAAACCATAATCACAGTAACAGTGAAATTTTTAAAAATGAAGGTAAGTATAATACCTTGTATAGCTCATCATACAATATTATTTCACTTGTTTATTTGTTTGCATATTAAAAGAAAACAAAATGTTTGGTTTAATTCACATTTGGCATATAGGATTAATATTTTATCTGAATCAGTTCACTCATCACTATTCACTGCTGTTCTTTTCAAGTTTCTGTGTTTTTTCCCCTTGGTGTTCGCTTATGAGATAACACTTAATGCAGAGTCTTAGTCAAGTCCCAACTAAGAGAACATGCCATATCCATAAGCAACAAAGTAAACACGGTAGCAGCAAAATCTATCACTGAAAGAAAATGATAATTTGAATGAATGTGTAGCTGGGTGACCACCCACTCCCTGGCTGAAGGAGCTTGAAACAGCCCAGGAAGGGGTTGTGGCCGGAAGCCAGCAAACTCCCAGCCTGATTGGGGAGTAAGCTCAGCTG
This sequence comes from Sternotherus odoratus, assembly GCA_032164245.1. NCBI lineage: Eukaryota > Metazoa > Chordata > Testudines > Kinosternidae > Sternotherus > Sternotherus odoratus. The sequence goes on from JAVMKO010000006.1 coordinate 44,226,934, forward strand.
GGTGGCCACGCCCCAAACACTCGCAGGCCATATAAAAAGGCTGTGAGGCAGGGAGAAAGAGAGAGTCTCCTTCTCTAGGGGGAAGGCAGACCAGCCTAGCTGCTGGGAGCCTGAGTAGCGTCCAGGGTGGTGCAGGGCTGGGGCTAGGCATGAGGAGCTGGGGAAGCTCTAGCTTGGGAGCCCCAGGCTGTAGGGCCTGGAAGGAGGACCCACTCAGGGGTACTGGGGTTGCAGGGGGCAGCCCATGGCTCTAGAGATAGAAGCAGCAGGCCAACCCCCCAGGCTAGTTATGAGTGGCAATGATACTGCAGTCTGCCTCAGTGAGCGGGGGCAAGTGGTGACTGGCAGTTGCCTAGTCTGAGGCAAGGTGGGGATAGGGGGTGGAGGGTTCCCCAGGGAGGGGAGACCCTTAGACTTGAGGGGGTTCTTCAGGGGTGCAGCACCCTCAGTAAGAGGGCACCGGGATCTGGAAGGGACATGGGGTCTGAGCAGAAGTGGGACATTGGCCTGCAGAGGGCGCTCTGGAAGCTGGCGAGCTAATTCCTGGATGAACCAGCAGGAGGCGCCGCAGGGGTGAGTCGCCGCCCAGCTACAGAATGATTAAAAAAAATCAAAATCAGTTCATCTATGCATGATAAGAAACCACAGGGGGGGAAAACAAATTATACACCACACCAGAATGGTTCATGATGCAGAGAAAATGCAAAAAGTTTATAAGAGAGGAAACATAATGCAAAACCACAAAGACATTGAAATAGAATAAAATAAGAGAGAATATAATCTGAATCAAGGACAGACAAAACATATGAATAAGAATACATTTCAGGGAATGTGGATGGAAGTGCCAAGCACCACTGAAGATGATATATACATGATGGGGTGCGTAGACTCTGCTCTACAGCAACTAGGAAGGGGTTAATTAATGGATCAAATACTTCTCCAGCTATGACTAAATACCTAATTAGCAACAGGTGGGATAAAAGCTCATGGCTCAGGCAATGCTACCTTGAGAAATGTCCTGGAATGGGAGGAAGTTCTACAAAGCGAGAGAGCTGTAGGGTGCAACGAATACAGAGTTCAGCTTTGTGGAAGCAGGCAACGGCTGGCCTAGGCAAGCACCAAAGGATTGTAAGAAGCAGACATTAGCCACCTAACACAAGGACTCTGGGCTAGAACCCACAGGAGGTTACCATCCCTCCTGCAAGAGACAATATAAATCTCAGGAGTAAAGGTGAAAGGGCTACTGAGCCCAAATTGGGGCAGAAGGGCTGGCATAAGATAACTAGACTTGGTTTTGTTTGGACTTCTCTGTTACCCTAGAAGGGGTGAAGCTTAGTGATCTGGCTCAAGGGCTGAATTGCAAAAAGGGATAGGTTACTGAGTGATTGGCCCAAGCTGCCACCAGCAGGGAGTGATAGACAGAGTGTGCTATGCCAATCCCAGCCACCAGGGGACACACTAAACAGTGGTTGACCCTTCCATAATATATTCTATTTACATCTTTATGTAGAGACTGCATACCCTTGGGGTACTAAATGGCAAGAAAAGCTATGATGGACTTTTTCTGATGAAACATTTACTGTAAAACACAGAATTAACATGTCAAGTTCCTTCTGTGCTCCCTTCATCTTTGGCCTGATGAGTACAAATTAAATTTCGCACTAATTAGCCCAAACCGTTAGTATGTAATATAGGAATCTATGATTTCGACTCGTGCTTACTATATTTCTCCTATTGGCACATTATTTTTCACCACAATTACTCTGTTTATATACAATGAGTCTTCAGACATTTTGAATGGTGTTTTACTCTTTTTTTATGTAATTTACAAAACAGCTTTCTCAGCAAGTATGTCCACAGGTACAGTTATACAAAAGCTAATTATCCTCATCAACAATTTAAACTTCAAAAATATGAACCTACTGCATGATTTAAAAACATGGTCAGAGCTTGGTCCCTATTACAGCAGCCAAGGTCCATAAAGGTCTGCTAAAGGTCTACTTAGTCTCTCTGTGTAAATGAATCTGTATGTGACGTGGATGCTTCTGCAGAATCCCCCCTTTGTAGCCTCCTCTGCAGAGGACATGGCAGAGAGAAGTTGCAATGCCAAAAGTAATGCAATCCTTGGCCACCAAAATGGCCCCCTGGAGACTATCATCACACGTTGAACAGCCCTGGGGGAAGAGGTTGGTAGATCTTAGAGACATGCAGGGCAGGAACTTTTCAGTACTGCCAGAGGTTGGCCTATAACTTTCTCTAACTTGGGAGAATGATGAAGAATAAAGGCTAGGAGCAGTGTAGCAGTTGAAATGTGAGTGGGTGGGTGGAAGAAAATAAGTTAGGGCTTGTCCTCACTGGGGGAGGGGGGAATCGACGGCAGATACGCAACTTCAGCTACGTGAATCATGTAGCTGAAGTTTGCGTATCTGCCGCCGACTTACCTGCCATCCCCACGGCAGCGGCAATCGGCGGCGCGCTCCCCCGTCGACTCCAGCTTGCACCTCCCGGCAAGCTGGAGTTCCGGAGTCGATGGGGGAGCCGCAGGCGATCGATCCCGCACCGCGGGAGTGAAGACGAGCCCTTAGTTAGGTTCCTTTTTACCCTCAAAATGTGAACTGTTATGTTCACAGCATACACACAATTTAGATAAAAACATAAATACCCGTGCTGGAAGATTGCAACATTACACAATTTTATTTCTTAGAATTCAAAATGACAACACACAAAAATCCTTAAATGCACAAAAACAAAGCAAGCTTCTCCCTAAAAGCAGAGAGGCCCAGTTCACCCCACCTTACTCTATGCCAGCTGACTGCAAACTGACTGTTGATAACATGCTTCCCTACAGAGCCACCTCACCTACAAGCAACCCCAAACTCCTTTACCCCTGCCCCAAAGTGATAGCTTGAAAAACCAGCAGTCTTCAATAACGCACATGAATTTGGGAAATTAAGACCTGTTGGCATCTCCCCTAAATTTTTGAGCGATAGGGCAGGAGAATCTCCAGAAAACTGACCTGTAAAAAGCCCCAGCTCAAAATCAGGAGAGATGAGAACAAAAGTGCATGGGTGGCAACACAACTTTTTAGACTCCGGGGCCCGGAAATGTCATCAGAAGTAACCTGGCTACTTATTTTATCCTGTTGGGTGAGCATTGGGGGAAAAAGGAGGGCAATTGTTTTAGCATAAGGAGTTGGATAATTTAGCTAAATTTATAAAGACCGGTGATCAATATTGGTGATGCAAAGACTCAGCATTTAAGAGTAGTCCTGGATCAAAAATGCCTTCTACTTCCGCCCAAGTTCTAAAAAAACCCACCTTTCGATCTAGCCACAGCCTCACGACTTATTTTTTCCAAGGGTATGTCTATATGTACAGCATTGCGGCAGCACAACTGTAGCGTGTCTGGTGAAGACGCTCTATGCTAACAGGAAGAGAGCTCTCCTGTTGACATAAAAAAATCCACTTGCCTGAGCAGCATAAGCTAAGTCAGCAGGAAAAACTCTCCTGCTGATGTAGCTCTGTGCACATGAACAGTTATGTCAGTGTAACTTATGTCGCTTGTGAGTGTGTGTGTGTTTGTGTGTGTATGTAATATTCACACCCCTGAGCACCATCACTTTTGCTGACATAGGCTGTACTGTAGACAAAATCTAAGTCATTGTGGCTAGGACTGAAAGTGGAAACAATGCAGAGGATCCAGTCAATTACATTGTTTTAAACTAGAGTAAGGCTGTGGTGAATAAGGCCCGCAGTATTTAACCATATACCAGACTTCAACTTGTGCAAGCCTTCTGTTGGGATAGTCTGTATCCCTAATATACAGCACATGTTCCTTTCACTAAAAACAACAAGCTGTTTATGTTTTTTCATATAACTGAACTCTCCATGGAAAAACAAATCTGAAAATTAAGGGCAAAAAGGTTCACCTTTACCTAAATGAATGCTGAAACCAGTTTGAGAAGTTAGAGAAAGTCCTGAAATATTAACCAACTTATTTATAAAGCCTATAAAAAGCAAACTGAGCTGTTCATTCACTCACATTTGCAATATATGCCCACAGACTAGTGTATGATGTGAATACAATTATGTTAATAACTGCAGTTTTAGGAAAAGGACATCATAGAAACTTTTCTGCTCTAATAGCTTTTAATATAAGTGTAATTTTCCTGAACAGCAAGTCATTATCTGTATGTGATACTTTAATTCCCATAATGTTGTATTTATTACAACCATTTTTAAGTATTAAGCATTGCTGATAGAGTTTTCACTGATGTTTTGAAGTAATTACTTATATAATCTATTTTTACTTGACATAATGGTACAGAGCTGAATCCTGCAGTCCTCAGTAATTCAAAACCCCAAGGGTTACTGGATTGGCCTCACAATACTCTAATTCTTACTATATGTTCATCTTTCATCAGAGAATTTCATGTCACTGAAGGCTGGATTGGCACTTTGCAAGAAAGAGGGTGCCCTGCATAGCTGTGTGGCCCCAGGAGTAGAGTGGGGAATCAAATTGTGATTCTGTGCCAGCCTTTTTCCTGGTACAACTTCCTTTCCCCTCAGACCAGTTCCACAGAATTGGATGATAGTCAAGCCTTTGTCCACTGCCTGCTTGAGCAGGGATTACCAACCTGGCTCCTTGTGCCCCCTTTTCCCCTGTGAGCAGGATCAGGATCTGGCCCTTAACGAGCAGAAAGTGACTAAGCACCACCACTCCTTTGTGCAATATGTATTGTTAGACTTGTTTTAAACACCTAGGTAAGCTGAGGCTTAAGAGGTAATGAGCACCGTACAGATCTCATTCGTACCAGTTTTAGACCAGTGAAACTCCAAGTACTACAGTGAAATTACCACTGACTTACAGTATTGAGAGAGGAGGATTTGATCTTAAATGTCTCTAATGAAGACCATATGATCAGTCACTGTCAAAGCAGTAAGAATCCCTGCATATCTTCAGAGAGATTTTCAAAACACCATTTAGACTCCCTATAACATATCAACAACAACAAAACATTAAAAGTCATGTAAGATTCTTTTCTGAAAAACCCTTGAAAGCAAGGATATTAAAAATGCTACAGAAACTTTCCATCACATACTTTGACACCCAGAAGTTGTCACCATTCAGACTGATGGACTCTGGACCTCCACAAGAAACATCCTTGCCCAGCCCAAATATAGTGAAACATATAACATACCTCCAGTTCTTCCACCTTGCACTGGAACACAAAGTCTTAACTCCATCCTCTATTATAGCGACATGTATTTGCTGTAGATAGATATGCACTAAGTTTGTGATTGGTTATGTGTTTAGGGTTGCAAATGTGGGGTCCACATATCATATCAAACCTAATCCAGTCTTAGGTTTGTCTCAGAACCTACCTATAGCCCCTTGGCCTCTTCAATTTCAAATGCATCTTTGCTTGGAATGGTTGTTTTGAAATATCTTAACATGGAATAGTTTATTAAACTTGAAGTTATTAACAGAACTAGCAGAAGAATAGGTACTATTTGTTTTTCTCTGAATAATGATATTAATGCAAATTCATAATGTTCATTAGCAGTTCTCTATTTCTACCCCTAGGTGCCATTATTTATTTCTATTTGGGTTTCAGTATGCAATCTAATCAACTTTTTGACAGAATTAGATTTAATAGTACCATAGGAAGTCTTCATATTCCATTTGTACCTTTATTGTTTCAGAAGCTATAATTTTGTTATTTTTTAATTAATGCATTCTCCTTGAAAGGATACAGGAATATACCTTACTTGCATCAGTTATGGTTGCATTTTGAATAGCTCTTTGTTTCAGGAATTCCTACTGCTAGATGGCTAATCAAATAATGATATACGACAAGAAATAAAAATGAATTGTTTTGCCCATTGCAGTAGAACTAATAGCCTAGTGTTCAATCTAAAGTATAATATAATCAATACAATCTTCAGAGTAAAGCAATGTAATATGCAGTCTCTTTTATCAATACAAAAATGTCCTACATAATCAAGAAAAGTATCTTGTCACACATAAAAGCCTATTCTGCTTTGTTGATAAAATGTTAATTTGTTTGTCTATATATTGGCACATCCATCTCAGTCATCTCGCTCAATTTATACTCACCTTAGTTTTTTAAGTTTTCATAAATAGGTCCAGTTTTCAGAAGAAAAATAGAATATCCATAGAAAGCATCAACCATTCAGTTCAGATATTCAGGTCAGTACTAGTCAGTTAAGATATTACAATTTGAGGCCCCAGACCAGCAAAGCACTTTAGCATGTGCTTAGTTTTGAGCATGTGACTAGTCTCATTTATTTTTGTTTCAGTTTGGGATTACCACAAAGTTTCCAGAATGTATCAGCTCAACCAGTGTCTATATTTTCTGAAGACTCTGCGATGGGATGTAAACCCCACACTGGTATTGAAAGGGCTAATGGGAGCCTGATAATGCAATTAACCCACCTTGCTGGTGCCTAGAGGGGCATTAAGTAGGTCAATTGGGTCCACCTGGAAATGAGTGAAGTTTCCCTGGGAAAACTCAGCTGGGGGCGGGGGGAAGCTAGCTAGTTAGCTAGCTCGCTCGCTCGCTCGCAAGCACACACGCACATCCTCTCTCTCTCTGAGACTGGTCTGATGTGAGGTCAGGCAAGAGGAGAAATGGGAAAAGCCACAGGAGGGGAGTTAGCTCCTGTGGTAGATCTCAAAACACGGGCAAAATCCAGGGAGGGATCCCTGGTGCTTGGTGCTCAGCTGAGCAGAGTATCATGGAAGATTGATGAGCTCCCATTCAAGCTTGAGAAAGATTGAAGTTTGTACTTTTGGGATAGGATTTGTTAGAGAACTTTTGGCAGGTGGGAAAAATTCTGAGAGCTACAGCTTTGAAAGAAGGGAGAAGCCCGAGATCTTGAGGAACCTGAGAGGAATGTGGATACATGGTGAGCAAGAAAAGTGGCTGGTGGGAAAGGCCTACAGACAGACTGAGGCAGGAAGAAGACCAGGGAGGAGGTCAAGGACCTGAACAGACAGGGTTGGCCTGCTTATTACAGGGTCCCTAGGCTGGAACCCAAAGAAGTGGGAGGGGTTCCTTCCTGGCCACTGGAAAAAGTGGTATGAAGACTCCAGAGACCAGGAATGGAAGGATGATTGAGTTGGAATTTGGGCCAAAGACCATGCTTGAAATTGCAGAACTATTGTCTTTGGACTTTCAGTTATTTCAGAAAGGGTGAGACATTAAGGTGGCCTGGCTGGAGGGGTGAATCATGAAAAGGAGCAGACCAACACAGGGCTGGTGTGGCTGTCAAGAGATGGTACTAGATGACAAGATCCTACTATGCCAGCGGTGACTGCACTCTTCTGCAAGCTTCTTATTTATCAAATCTGAGGATCTTTTTATCTCAGATAGGTGTATTGCAAAGATCACAACTGTTAGGAATGGAAAAGACCTATTAGACCATTAATTCAACTCTTCTATTATGTCAAAGTATAGTCTCCAGTGGGTGTTCCAGAAAGTAAACTGAAGTATTTGGTCTTAGCCAATCTTTCCCAAATGGTTTATTTCCCACCAATTTCATTGTGGGTCCTTGCATCAGGTCTCTTTGAAGTCAGGTGGCCTGACTGTTCTTTTAATATTGTATGTCCAATGGGCCTCTCTGTAGCCAGAGTTGTAAAATGGGGTGCCTATGGTATTCCGCATTTAAAAGACAACAACCAGAGGAGTAGATAAAGGTAGATCTGCACAGGCTGTATATTACATTTCACAGGGGATTTAGATTGTGAATATCGGAGGACATCACTTTCTTTTCTTCTTTATTTGTACAGTGCCTAACACATTGTGGGTGTTACAGGAAGTAAATAACAAATGATAATATGAGCAAAGGCAGGGGAACTGTGATGTAGCCCTAATCTTAGATCAGGATGGGGGAATAGGAGGGAGTGGATGAGAGTCATCAAGTACTAACCAGGGGACTCAGTCAGAATTGGTTGTATTGAGGGGAGCAGATGGAGGAGAAGCAGGTCCAAGGATCAGGTGGGGAGGGAGAAAGGGATGGAGAAGGATTGTATGAGGTTAAGATACATTCAGACAAGATTTGGTATCTTAAGCAAACCATATCTCCAAAAGTTGAGAGGGCTGCCCATCACTAAAGCTTCCCTCTATTGCATTTGCTATAGGTATCAAAGCTGTCAACACAAATTCTTTTCCAGTAAAGACTAAGCGGGTATGTGGCTATGTTCAAGTGGTTGTTGGCACTACAGCCAGAGTGAAATCAGTATTCTTTATAGCCTTCTTCTTAGGATTCAAAGTTTCTGCAACAATGAAGAATGCTATTCAAAAAGAATTAAATTTAATAATCAGGCTATTAACCAAGGATATTTTCTGTGCATTACACAGAGACAAATTTAAAAGACTACTATAGTTTCCAAAAAACATCTGTTAAACAATGTCAAATAGATGATAAAGAAAATTGAGATCCCTTTGCAGTTGAGTTTAATCCAGCTGTACCCAGCAATAAAAGAGCTATCAAAGATAACTATCCATTTGTTGTTAATTCAGAAATGCTATAGTTAGGAATGTTTAACTTTCTGCCAAATTTTTGCTCCATTGAAGTTGATGGTAAGAATCAAATGTGTCATTATTGGCTCCTTTGTCTGGAGACCTGCACGATTACTTGTTACTCCATCCTCTATAGCTTAAGCATTTGGGGGAAAGTATAGTGCCAGTGAAAATTTCCAAATATAAAATACATTTTCATCCAGCTCCAAGAGAAGGAAAAGAGGTACCTTTTGTTGTTGATACTGTTTTCTGAAATGTTAACCAGTTCAAGTGATTACTTTTACCATCTTAGACCTTGAATTTACATGAATGATCAGGAAGTTCTGCCCATTTTTCTGGCACTTCCTTTAAGGTTTGATCCAGTGCCCACTGAAGTCAATGGAGGTTTGGATCAGGCCCATAATATCTAAGAAACAACAACTGCAATGATAATGCTAATAGTAATAAAACATATGTATTTGGGATCTTTGGCGCTGCCAATCAGGATTGAGGTCCAATTGTGTTGGGCACTCTACAAACACAGTTCAAGAGACAGTTGTACTGATCCCTGCAGGATGACTACATATTGTTACCTTTGGGGGGCACAAGTCTTTGGGGGTCTAAAGAACTGTTTTGACACTTTCCATGTTAATATCCTGGAACTCACAAATGAGACTCTTCTTGTGAGCCATAGTCCCTGACATATGGTCCACTGAAGCTTTTCACAGAAAACTATACACCAATAAATGTTTGCTTTGCATTCAAACTAACTTTCATACACACTTCTGTCAGAGCAGGAGTTTCATAATATTGAACTCACGAAGCCAGACTAAATGTTCTGTATCTTACCCGCTATAATAAAAGTACTTTTATTCAGTGTTTTGCACAGCTCTTAGAAATTCTTTGGAGGAATTTGTTTCAGTGCATAAAACATTCTTGAACTGTTGAAGCACTATGTCCAGATTAGATTAAACTAAGGGCCACATTCTAGGGTGACCAGACAGAAAGTGTGAAAAATCAGGATGGGGGGAGGAGGGGAATAGGAGCCTGTATAAGAAAAAGTCCCAAAAATCAGGACTGTCCCTATAAAATCAGGACATCTGGCCACCTTACCACATTCTGATGCCTTGGCTCATGTTAAAAAACCTCTTATTTCACAAATACTATTGTTGAAGTTAATGGGTCTATTTGTAAGGTAAGATGCCCTCTAGTATGATCAAGGGTATCACAGTCGGGCCCGAGGTTTCTTAATATGCCATTTTTGAAGATGTTTTTTCTTGCTCTGTGTACTGTTAGAAGTTATCTCTTCATTTAGTTCTTTTTCTAGAATTGTGATCAACATGTTATTTTTGAACACTTAATACAACTCATTCCCTTGTGCCATTTAGAGGAGGCGTGATCTGGAATCATGGATCATTTTTCTTGCTCTTCAATTCACATACTGTATTTTAGTTCAATTTCTTCCTGCGCTTGCCTTCACTCAGATCTTTTCAGCTCTGGATTCACTAGTGGCCAGGATGAGTAAATTTTGATAAATAACTCTTGCAGTTCTGGTTTTGATTGAATAAGATTATCTGTATTCAGTTGTTCATGAGCTCTGTTTCCTTGTGTTCAGAGTGGATTTTCTTTGATATAGATTATTGTGATATTTCCAGAAACACACGCTAGAAATGGAAAAAAAATTAAGAGGTAATACAATGACATAATTGCATATCCCAAATACAGGAAAATCCTTGCTTTATCAGTAAAGAAAATTAACATACAAAAAATAAGGCTTAACCCAAATTCTTCACAAATGAATGATTATAAGAGAAACCTGAATTGAAATAAGAAACTTCAGACAAGGACTGCACTTCTATATCACACACAAGAAACCCTGCTTAATGGAATTAATTTCCCTAATACAAATTGCCTTACCGACAGTAAACAAATCACAGCAGAAACAGCAGCTGTGTCTCAAAATTACCATTGAACACCAAACCGTTACTGAAAATAGTAATTAAGAGCGGAAGTCCATTGGCAGAGCTGACAAAGCACCTTACAATGCTAATATTGCTATCAAATGCAACGAAGAGTCAGTTGCCATACACATACAGAATTACCATAACTGCAAAGTTTTGAAATGCATTGCAATTATTTATTGAATTCAACAGACTCATCATAGTAGTTACAGCCAGAGTACTGAAATAAATTGGTGTCCTATAAACAGAATTTCAGAGCAAGGATCTTGCTTGCACTTAGGCCTTGATTCACTATTGTACTTAAGCACACACCTAACTTTAAAAGCAAAAGTAATTTCATTGGCTTAAGGGGGAACAAATTATTCACATGATTAAAGTTCAGCATGTGCTTAAATAGGATATTCAGTTGATCTCTCATTGAAGTACGCCATTCAAGTTCACAGAGCTTGAATACTTTAGGGATGACAAAAGATTTTTTTTTCTAATATATAGCTTAACTCAGGAGTTTTCATATGTTTTGTCATGTTGTGGGACACATATTAATAGAGTTCACCTCCTTGGCCTCTCCTCTCATTCATGAGTGCATAAAATCATGTCCTACTCACTGAGCAACACTAGTGGCTAGGAGCCCAGATCCTTAAAGATTTTCCCAGGGGAGTTAGGCACTTTGATACCTTTGGGGATTTGAGCCCAGGTTTGCTGCAGTCTAGGGGTTCCTTTCAAAATAAATGCAGAGATCGGCTCAATTCCCAACCTAAAATGTTAACCACGTTCCAGTGTTAGGAACTTTCAACCCACTGATTCCCATTACAGGGATTTCTTCCCCACTTGCAAGCACTCAGGAATCCTGGGGAATATGAAACCACAAATATCTTTTATGTGAGAAAACCATAACCTTATAATAGGTAGCTCTGGCAGACTTGATTACATACATTGTAATTTTGCATCCGTGTTTTGCTGTGCAATGTAACATGTTGTTATGTGTAGAATTTGTGTTCTGATTTTAAAAATTAATATGGTGCATGTAAACAAACTTCTGAAGGACAGATAAAAGTATGAGAGGGGTAGGCTGGGGAAGGTGAGTCATCTTGGGCTTATAGGGAATGAACTCTGCCTACTCTAGCAAATGCAAAGCCAACAAGGGGGACTGAAAAGGTTCTGCCCAGTAGTCTTTCTTTGTGCTGGGTTTCCCACTCAGACTGTGAACCCTGCATATAGCTTGTTCTGTGGCACTGGACCTGACAGTAACAAAACTGACTTAGAAGGGCGGATTCAGGCAGTGGGGGAACTGATTTTGCAGAACCAAACTGGGCAATATCTGAGGTTGGGATGCTGACTTAATGGGTTGGGCCCAGGCCAGGTATTACAGAGTATGACAGTTGACTGAGCTAACTCCTGACACCCACAGACCTACACTGAGTCTAACAGGATTCATAAGTGAGATGGGAGGTAAGTGGGCATTGTTCTTTGAATAAGAATTCTAAGCCAGGTAACTAATAACTGGGACTGTGAGACTAGCCATGCCCCTCTGACACTGCGTGGGTCGTGCTAATTTCATACTTTTGCACCCCTTTCAAATATTCACGTATATGAACCATATAATATAATTTCCAAAAACAGAACATTACCTCAGAACTACACAAAACGCTGTGGCAAAATTATAATGTATACAAATTAAGCCAGCCGGAGCTACTGCTTATTCCTTTCTCAGACAGGGGGAAATACTTCTTTTTGTTTGAAGTAGCCCTGCAGTTTATGTAAATGTTATTCTCTGTTTTTGTTAAATCTGTATGGTTGATATGAGTATGGACAAGAAGCACTTGGACCAGCTATTGTAATACTATATGTACCTATTTTAGGATAGACAAAGATAGTCAAAGGGAGATACATGGTCACTAGATAGCAGTATTATGTGGTAATAAACTAGGACAATAAGGGAGGTAGAATTTCCTGTAACAGAGAGTGGAGAAAATCCATAATCTAGTTAGATTTTTAGAATCATAGACCCATAAGGCTAGAAGGGACTACAAGGATCATCTAGTCTAACCCTCCACCAAGATACAGAATTTGTTTGTTTTCCTGTGTCTATTTATCTAGGAAATAATATGACCCTCATTGCCATAGTCATGTGGCTTATAAGTGAATATTAAAGCCACCTACCTCAAATCTGTTTTCAAGACTGCCCTCGTCATCTCATAAAATGCTTTTAAGTCTATGCACATTTTCATTATGCTATTATTTTGGCCATTTCATTTCCATCCTGAAATGTGCTCAGAGTACACATACAAACATGACTCTCCTCACTTCTTGGTAGGAGAAGATTCCTCTAACACTTCTTCCAGGAGAGGAAAGAGAAAGTTTTCCCTCTCCCTCCTATTGTGACTATTGGAAGAAAGGGGTTTCCAATCTCTCTCACTCACTGATTTGGGAAAAACTCTTTCTATGACCTTTCCTAATCAGAGCATCTCCTCTCTCTTTCTTCCTGCTCCCCCAGGAGGGTTTTGAATTTTGTCTTATTGCTAATGGGCAATTGGAGGTAGCAGCTCTCTTGTGTCCAGGGAGGTCTGTACGGTTCCTGCTTCTCTGTGCCCACAAGGGAGTATGGAAGCTCTCAAACCCAGTTCATTTAACCGGGGTTCCCAACTCTCAATGACAGAGCAGTGTGTACTGCTTTGATGTGCTGCTGCCTTGATCCACGTATGTCAAGACAGAGTTGTGAGCAGCACTTTCCTTGAAGCATATTCCATTTCTAATAAGGGAAAAGTCATGTCTTTTTCATACTGCTTGTATGCATAGAGGTTTACAGGGATCCACTGAGTATGCTATCTACATAATAGTGCACCAAAGGGTGGCATGTGACCAGTGGCGTCGCTAGGGTTGGTGTCACCCAGTGCGGTAAACCCGGAAGCGGTAAACCCGGTAAACCCGGAAGCGGTAAACCCGGAAGCCCCTTTTCAGCCCCGGAAGCTTTTTGTGCCCCGGAAGCCCCTCGGAAGCCCCTTTTCAGCCCTGGAAGCTTTTTGTGCCCAGGAAGCCCCGGAAGCCCCTCGGAAGCCCCGGAAACCCCTTTTCATTTTGGAAGCCCCGGAAGCCCCTTTTCATTTGGTGTCACCCCTCTGAGGTGGTGTCACCCGGTGCGGTCCGCACCCCCCGCACCCGCCTAGCTACGCCAGTGCATGTGACGTCTCTGGCAACAGCCAGTTATGCACTGGTCATTCTAATCACTGTGTATGTGTGGATTATATTTAAGGAGTTATGTATCTTTCCTGAAAACTATGTTCTGAAGTTATGTAAGTTAAAACAGGCCACCAGAAGGTAATAAACAGGTTATGTTCAGGCAGGTGATGGGAGACACTTAGCACTCCCTGGTGAGTTATTGTGCATTGTGTGTCTTACAATGTAAGTCTATTTGCACACAGACCTACCAGCTAATCAGGATCTCTGGGAAGGAACACAGAGCAGGAGGGTGTCTAGAATGAGTCTGGTAGATCAGCAAAATGCAAGGAGACATGTTATCCTTCATGTAGGAGACAAGCTGTCAATGTGCTTATCTTATGAATGGCAGGGCACAGCCGGCCTGGCTATTAAATGTTGGGAGAAAGGTGTGGGTAAAATAAACTTCACTAGACAGGAAACTGTCATGGTAGTTAAGTCTAGGCCCTAGAAAGCTTGGTGTGATTTTATTTTACACTAGCAAAAATACCCGGCGTTGCTCAGGTCCATCGGAGGGGGGGAGGGGAGAGAGAGCTGAGTGAGTGGGGGGGCCTTTGGAGTAGGGGGTGAGATTTTAAAAAATTTCGATTCTTACCTGAGGGGGGAGAGAGCTGAGCAAGTGCGGGGGCCGTTGGAGGGGGGAGAGAGCTGAGTGAGTGCGGGGGCCGTTGGAGGGGGGAGAGAGCTGAGAGAGTGCGGGGGCCGTTGGAGGGGGGAGAGAGCTGAGTGAGTGCGGGGGCCGTTGGAGGGGGGGAAGGGGGTGAGATTTTAAAAATTTTCGATTCTTACCTGAGGGGGGAGAGAGCTGAGCAAGTGCGGGGGCCGTGGGAAGGGGGGAGATTTTAAAAATTTTCGATTCTTACCTGAGGGGGGAGAGAGCTGAGCGAGTGGGGGGGCATTGGAGAGGGGAAGGGGGGAGAGAGCTGAGCGAGTGCGGGGTCCGTGGGAGGGGGGAGAGAGCTGAGCGAGTGGGGGGGCGTTGGAGTGGGGGGGAGGGGGCAGAGAGCTGAGCGAGTGCAGGGTCTGTTGGAGGGGGGTATTATGACATCATAACTATGTAACAGAGAACAGCAGGTGTTAACCTGCTGCCCAGCTGATGTGAATGGGCTTTAAAGAATTTCACCCTGGGGGGTGTCAGAGGTGAGATTTGAAAAATTTTCGACTCTTACCCTGATTAGGACCCTAAAGCCTATAACTGTACCAAATTTCAAGTCTCTAGCTCAAACGGTGTGGAAGGAGTAAGGCAGCATACATACACACACGCACGCATACACACACACGCATACACCATTTTACTTTTATATATAGAGAGGTCACTATTTGTTTCTAGTATTTTTACTTGCTACTTATCAATTTCTGTTGTCTGTTAATTAAACTTATGTGAGCTAAGAAGAGCAGTGATCCTGTGAAGAAACTAGTAAACGGAGGTGTGCTGTTCCTCTGGAACTGAAAATTCTGTGAGCACCCAGGGGATCAGGGCTGGACACTTCAGAGGTACACTGCGAGGGCTCTAGGGTTGTCATGTGCCTCTGACTAACCTGAAGGAGGATAGTGAAGGCTACATAAGCTGAGAGGGAAGCTAGAGGCACCAATTCTGTGGGTGCTCTGGGGCTCAAGCACCCATAGAAAAAAAATAGTCGGTGCTCACCACCTAGGAGCTTGAGTGTGGAATGTGATGAGTTCTGTGCTGCTAACAACTTCTGCCATTTGGGAGTTTGTTTATAAAAAGAGGCCAGGTGATTAAGATAACAAAAGGCTTGTCATTAAATTAAATTGGTGTTCCTGAGGGGCTTGTAGTGGGACCAGTGCTGTTTAACATATTTATAAATGATCTGCAGAAAGAGCTAAACAGCCAGGTGGCAAAGTTTGCATATGATACAAAAATTACTCAAGATAGTTAAGTCCAAAACAGACTGCAAAGAGTTACAAAGGGATCTCACAAAACTGAGTGACTTTGCACCAAAATGGCAGATGAAATTCAATGTTAAATGCAAAGTAATGCACACCGCAAAATAAAATCCCACTATAGATACAAAATGATGGTGCCGAAATTAGCTGTTACTCATCAAGAAAGAAATCTTGGAGTCATTTGCAATACTCTGGAAGCACTATGTTTCCAGAGTACTGCAAATTTATAAGAATCCTTCTCACTGTGCCTGTATCACCCTGAACTCACTCTGCAGCTTCAGAAGACTTAAGGGTTGTCTCCAGACATCAGTGGGATAGATGCAACTGAATAATGTAGGTATCTTTAACATGCATCAAGACAATACTAGTAAACTAGATGTAAATAACGGCTAAACCACCCTGAACATGTCCGATCCCATCTGATCTCGGAAGCTAAGCAGGGTTGGGCCTGGCTAGTACTTGGATGGGAGACCTCCCGGGAATACCAGGTGCTGTAGGCTTAACATGGGTGTGGGGCTAGCAACTCCACCCTGTAAGGGAACCAATTGCTACTGAAACACCAACACCAGTTGGTTCCCCATACCCTGGCTGGGGGGTGATGGGCAGAGAGAGAGATGCAGATAAGATTGCTGACAGTTTCATCCAGAAAGTTACAGTGAGACATAAGGTCTTTAAACTGGGACATTAGTTTAGACAGCTTGGAGGTGACTGCAATGATTTTAATATACTGGAATTCATGATAATGTAATGATGTAGTTCATAACAATTTAATCATTATTAAAATGGTAAAGATACCAATGATAGACATGTTCAATAACTAGAATATAAAAGTAGTATGTAAATATGCAGAATATAGCCTCCCCCCCCCCCAAATGGCAGAGTGCCCTCTCCCCACCCAAACACACACCCTTCTTCAAAAGCATCCACCAGCAAAAACAAAAGTCAGCATCTATGAGGGCAGCACTTATGTTTCCCTGTGGCTGGCGGAGTCAGGGCACAGAAAACACTTCTTCACACTAAAGGCAGTTGGTAGCGAGCTGCCTTACAATCCTAGGAAGCATCACAAGCCCCCAGACATCTTTGGCCTACAAGAGTTTTGACATGACTACGTAAAATATTGTGGGCTTGTTTCTGCCGTCCTTATTCGCAGTGAGCACTACTTTAGTGTGAAGTAGTCTCACTGGGTTACTCCCAATGTGAGTTACTACTTAGCCTGTGAAAGCTTGGCAGGAAGAGGCCCTGTATGATTTTCTTGAAGTGGCAGTGACTAGAAATAAAGCCAATGCTCCAGCAATCTGGATCAAAAAAAGAAAGAAATATCTAGAAAACACAATCAAGATACCCCCCCACACACACACACACCTCACTACAGTGATTCTGCTGTACAATATTGCAAACAGAATGTGCATTATTATTTTGAGAAATTCACTAAGATATAATACTATGATATTAGCAATTATATTGTACCTATTTTTATTTTTTAAAATGAAGTTATCCTCTCTTCCTGTTTATACACAGCTTCCAGATAGGTTAGATTACATTTCCTGCAATATCTTCAGATAACTAACTGAAGGCTCAGTTGTGACATCCTAATCATGGTGAGTATCTCCTTACAAGGCAAGCACTAGTGAGTTGCTGCTCAATGGTAGTAAATGTGCCAGAATTGGACACAGTCACAGAAAGCATGAATGGTTTGCAACAAATATTATTCATCACAATTTTTTTTGACCAGCTCTACTACTATAAAACAGCAATCAACAGGGCCTTTCTACCCTTTGTTATGACAAACATTGCAATTTTTTCTTTCTATATTACAGATAGGTTATTTTTTTTAAAAAAATCTACATTTACATTGAGCATTGAGCATATGGGTCTCAAATGCTTTATCATCTCTTGGATTTCATTTACAGTAGACTCTTGATTATCCAGGATTGGGTTAACCAGGTTGTGGATTAACCAGGATGTCAAAAAAAATATTTGTGTAACTTGCGTAACTCGCAGGGCCGACTCTGGCTTTGTTGCCGCCTCAAGCACACACACACAAAAAACAACCCACCAGGGTGCAGGGCAGCCAGTGAACCAATACCCCCACCCACAGTGCAGGGTGGCTGGTGAATCAACCCTCCCCCCCATATTTCCTATGGATGGCGATTATCTGGGATTTTATTAACCAGGATTATTTTTTTCCCTATCATACTGGATAATCGAGAGTCTACTGTACTCTGCTCTCACCAAGGGTTATATAATGACCCACAAAGAGCCTGCTGCCAAGGGTTATATAATGACCTACAAAGAGCCTGCATCATATGCTTAACAAAGCAATAATCCCATGAGCTATAGCAGTACCAATTGTTCATTTATGTTTACCGAAGTAAAGGGCATAAAAATATAAGCATCTGAAATGTCTGAAGGAAGCATTCATAACATACCTGGTTAGATTTTCAATGCTATGATCTTTGAAGAGAAAAAAAAAAGGTTTTAATATAAATAAACTTAGTGAGACTTTGGGGGTATAATGAGCAAATAAAATGGGGTATACCTATAAGCCCAAAATCCACCAGTTTTATAAAGAGTCGGTAAGCCAGATTCTGCTCCCATTGAAGTTAGTATGTGTTTAGTCACTTCCTCAGAGGGAGTTGTATCAAGCCCAAATGGGTCCTAATTTGACCTATTTTCATTTTTTTATGTATGTTTGCAAATTCTCTTCCTGGCTACCATTGACTTCAGTGGGAATCTCACATGTGAACAAGCAGGAAGTGGGATACCGGGAAGAAACATCAGGAAGAGGGTGCAACAGGGGAGGCCTCCTGATTTATACTAAGAAAGTAGGGCAATCGTCTAGTTGCTTTAGGTGCCTGTACATGAACGCAAGAAGCCTCAGAAACAAGCAGGAAGAATTGGAAGTCCTGGCACAGTCACGGAACTATGATGTGAGTGAAATAACAGACTTGGTAGGGTAACTCACGTGATTGGAGCACTGTCATGGATGGGTAAAAACTGTTCAGGAAGGATAGGCAGGGGTGGCGGAGTTGCTCTGTATGTAAGAGGGCAATATGATTGCTCAGAATTCCAGTATAAAACTGGACAAAAGCCTGTTGAGAGTCTTTGAGTTAAGTTTAGAGGTGAAAGCAAAAATGGTGATGTCATGGAGGGCGTTGTCTGCTATACACCACCAGACCAGGAGGATGAGGTAGATGAGGCTTTCTTTAGACAACTAACAGAAGTTTCCAGATGATAGGCCCTGGTTCTCATGGGGGGACTTCAATCACACTGACGTGCTGGGAGAGTAATACAGTAGTACACAGACAATCCAAGAAGTTTTTGGAGAGTATTGGGGACAACTTCCTGTGCTGGAGAAACCACCTAGGGTCTGTGTGCCTCTTGATCTGATGCTCATAAACAGTTTTGGGTCCCTCACTATAGAAAGAATGTGGACAAATTGGAGAGTCCAGTGGAAGGCAGTGAAAATTATTAGGGGGCTGGAGCACATGACTTGTGAGGCGAGGCTGAGGGAACTGGCTTATTTAGTCTGCAGAAGAGAAGAGTGAAGGGGATTTGATAGTAGCCTTCAACTACCTGAATGGGGGTTCCAAAGAGGATGGAGCTCGGCTGCTCTCAGTGGTGGCAGATGACAGAACAAGGAGCAATGATCTCAAGTTGCAGGGTGGGGGAGGGGGGTGGCGGAGTCTAGGTTGGATATTAGGAAATACTATTACACTAGTAGGGTGGTGAAGCACGGAATGGGTTACCTAGGGATGTCGTGGAATATCCATCCTTAGAGGTTTTTAAGGCCTAGCTTGATAGAGCTCTGGATGGGATGATTTAGTTGGGGTTTGTCTTGCTCTGAGCAGGGGGTTGGTCCCTGAGGTCCTGAGGTCTCTTCCAACCCTGACCTTCCATCATTCTAAGACAGAATATGTCCATTTAAGTGAATTTTTATCAATATCCCATTAGCACTCATGAGCAACAGTACAATAACAAACCAATGTGGAAAACTGAAGAATGGAAAGGAGAAGAAAATCTGGTTGATCACAGTTTCAACTATTAAAATAGTACAGGCAAAAAGAGAGATGTTAAATTATTAAATATACCTTTAGTATCCTTTTATGTCTGCAAAATTGCTTTCTCAATATAACCCCCATTGAGACAAAATAATATTAAGGAATGATAAAAAAATGGAAAAAAAAATCTGTAATTCTCCATAGTTTAATAAACATAGTTATAACATACCAACCAAATTAAACTCTTTAATCTTTTTCTTTCCATTTTACCTAAAGACCGCACTGTGTTAGTTTGATGTTAATCATTCTAGAAATAAAATCACTGATCATCTTGGCATGCTGAAAAAGTGTGTGCTTTTCATTTCTTGTGATCCTCAAGATACAATATCTGAAGAAGAGATTTGTGTTCAATTCTGGTCCACTGATCTGGAGTTACCAATTTGAGAGAGAAGTTAAACCAGTATTTTCGGCACACAGTATTTTAGGCGCACCATTAATTCTTTTGCAACAGGAATAAGGCAGCTGTTTGCATCTGTGTTTTTAAATAATATGGATAAGGTCCCATTCTTCCCTAGACAGGAATCAATAACCTACTGACTGGAAACTTAGATTCATATAAATTCTTCTCTTGGGGTAGAGGGATGGGCTTTGCCTCTGCTCTGTTTTCCAGCTCATCAGCGCTTGCTGACCGCTGAAAAACTCATCTTCTCACAAGCCAAGTTGCCTGAGGGTTCTTCCCCACAGCTCCCTGTGGGAATTCCATAGCACAATTGGGGAAGAGCTGCAGCTGAGAGCCTTCCTAGTGTGTCTTGAAGGGGGATGTAAGTGGGCCTCTGGCCGCCCTCTTCGAAATACAGGCAGGAGACTGCTTTTTGGCTTCACCGGTGTCTTTTATTCTTTTACACAGTGCAAAAACCCCACCACCTATATACAGTTTATTTACAAGTTCAGCTTAGGCTCAGCCCTCAGTCTGGCTGGCCTCAGGATTAGCTAGCTCCTGCAGGCTTTCAGCCTCAGCTAGCTTTTTCCGCTTCCGCTTCCGCTCCCGCTCCTGCTCCTGCTCTCCTGGATTTCTCCCTGGCAGGCTTTATATCCTCTGGAGGCAGGTGGAGCACATTAAGCTCTCTGCAGCCCAGGGCTACAGCCAGGTGGCTGATTAGCCTTTCCTAGCAGGCCGGCTTGCAGAGGCTTCTGCCTGTTGCTGGGTAAGGAGGGAGCAGGGGCTGTCTCAGCAGGGGCTGACTCAGCAGGCGCTGAGTCAGCTGCCTGCTACAGAGGAGAATTCAGAGGAGCCCAGATGTCTTCTCTTCAACCCAGCCCCAGCTGAGGGACTTCTACTGGTCTGTTGGGAAGTAGAATCATGCTACAAAAGCTGAATTCCCTGTTCTTTGGATTCAAATGCAGATACAGAGAGTTTTTAGTTTTCTAAAGAAAAATAATACATTTATAAATGCCAGTATTACTTTCTGCTGACAGAGAAGGAATGAGCAGAGAAGACACACAGACTACTAAAGGGATAGTAGTATGTATAAATCGATACTGTCTGCACTTATTAGCAAACTTTGGCTTAAAACACAAAGAATCTGCTGGGCCAAGTGGCTTTGAAACCAGCCTTGGCAAATGTATGTTCACCTTAGATAACAACTGAGCTCCTTACATTAATTACCACTCATCATATATAAAGATGTACATATTTAGAATGTGAGAGTTATTAGCTCTAGTAGATTTTTTCTGTAACTAAGAAAGGGAGCAGTGGCGATAAAACAAAACAAGTTGCTTAGCTTGCTCAAATAATCAAGATTTTATATTTTAAAAACCCTCGATTATCCCCTCCCAGTCTGGTGTCTTCTCTGCATTCTGCGATTTAAAAAGACAAAAAGAATGTAAAATATAAAAATAGCTGTTGCACTTTCTGTTTTCAGAATTATTTACATTTAGGGTTTTTTGCACTTTATCTTCATTTTTTGTCAAGTCTTATTTTTGAGCCTGGTGTTAAAGTTTTTCTTTGGCTTTTATCTCAGAGGTAGGAAGTATTTCATCCTGCTGTCATTTTTTAATATGGGATCTAGTGCACTAGATTTCTCCAAAGCACTGGCAATTTGTACTAACCTTCTACTGCTTGATGGCATATGCAGTAAATCCAGCTTTGCTCACTTTTAGTGACTCCAACGATATGTGGAAGAATAGCCAATAATTCTATTGCTGAATTCAGGAAGATGCAACAATCTCTCCCTGTGTACTTTTTGGGAATTTTCTCTCTAATCCTGCACAAGCTCAAGTGAATGGTTACTGTTTTCTGATTGCTACACAGTCAGTTGGGTATAGTGCGATTGTTGATCTCTGCTTCTGACATCTTTGCTCACAGGTAAAGCACTGGGTTTTACATTGCAGGCTGAATGGGTGTATTTTTAAATCAGTATAGATAGAAGTATGAAAAAAATCAAATTCTGGCCTCAAATAAACAGGTGTAGTGGCCATTGACAGCAATGGCCATCTAAATGTGTAACTGAGGACAAGTTCATACCCTTTAAAAAGCATACCTGTGAGCAAAGATGTCAGATACTATTTATTGTTGAAAGGATGTCAAAATGTATACCATGTCTAGCCACATACTAAAGATTATGGATGGATAGAAAGTGAAGTATGACATACATTGGCAATTTGCATTTCATGGGTTCTTTCCCGTGCTCAAGGAATGATTAATTCTTCCCTCTCCTCCATCCTGATGATAGTATACTGCATGGACACAGGCCTGAATGCAGAATTCATAAGTAGTATGGTGAGGTCCTCCATGGTCACAGTCTCTGTAAGAAAAGACAAAGGTCAACTTTTATATTCTTTTTTTATGTTGTTCATAAGGAAACTTCTGTTCAATAAGGAGTGGGGAGGGAAGAGAAATATAAAAATATTTGTAATGCTTGCTTCACCATTCACTTGCACTTTGTTGCATGATGAACACCTGTACAAACTGGGTGTAAAATGTTACTATACTGATTTGGTAGATTTTTATGCTCATTTCGCCAGGTGTAAATGGCCATAGTTCAGGGCAGCAGAAAACAGCCAAAAACACAGAACCTAGATTTTGACTTTCATTTCTGAGCAAAACTCACTGTTTCCTATTAACTAGCAATTAGATATTGCTACATTCCAAAGTACAGTTGTCATGGTTACCAGGCTACATCCACTATGGTCCTGTCACTGGGTCTTGTTGTGTGCACCATCTCAAGTGATGAACTTCGAGCTGTCATCTTTCTTGAGGCTGGAATCTCACAATTTCCCCACTCTTAGGCCAGAATCTGGGCTGCAGATCCCTGTGTACTAGCTGTGATTATTTCAACAAACCTAAAATAGGTCCAGTAGTCGCAGTTCTGTCCCCTGGGAGCTGCACCAGTTGTATATACAGAGTGACCATATGGCCTCTAAAATCATTATTCTTTAAAAATAGGAATACTACATAGCAACATTGGAAGAGGACAAGGATTTTTAGAACAATAAGACATTCTTTACACCAGCCTATCTACCTATGGCTTAACATCTCCTGATGTCAGTTAGGTAGATGGAACCCTGGGAGCCCCTCAGTGCCAATTGGCGAGGGCTTGCTGTACTGTAATTCATATCAGACCTGATACACTTATTATCTCCAGTACACTTGTCATAATACGTTTTTGAAAAGTGTCACGTAAGGTACTGTATCTCAAAGGATGGCATGGTCCTGAAAATCCTTGCATGATTAATTTAGGAGGTGTAGACAAAGTTATGTATGTGTGCTGGAGATACGTCCTTAAAATGTGTTTGGGAGGCAGTGCGTAAATCCAGCCTACCCTAGACAAAGGAATGTGTATTTACCTGTCTTACTGGCTTGCTTACTGGTAGAGGACAATGAAGGTATATTTACATATATGGTAAACAAAGCTTTCAAGTGAACATGCATCAAGTTAGTGGGCACACGAGGGGACAGTATCTGCATCCTAGGAATTCTTTTTGGCTCTTGAGGTAGTCGCAATGGACTTTGGATAATATAAAGGGAGAAAGAAGACCGTTTAGTTCTCTATAATTCAGGGAACAAAAGGAATAGCCCCCTCTGATTTTGTGAATGTTGGGTCATGGAGGGCAGGAAATGTTGGTAAATTAATGGTTAGGCAAAGATTGTTACCTGCCAAATTTAAGTTTGAATACCATTGAGTCCTGTACGTTCCATTTTGGCTAGGACAGTCCTTTTTTTAAACCGTGTCCTGGCTGTCCTGACTTTTTTGGCAAAAGTGGGCATTTTTCCCATTTCCTCTTGCCAATCTGAATTCTTTTATTTATTTATTCTTTTGCATAGAGACTGTCTGGTGTGGCCAATGTACATGGCAGAGGGGCATTGCTGACACATAATGTCTTAACAAAGAGTCCTGTGGCACCTTAAAGACTAACTAAAGTATTGAAGCATAAGCTTTCATGGGCTAATACCCACTTCGTCGGTGGTTGCATCCGACGAAGTGGGTATTAGCCCACGAAAGCTTATGCTTCAATACTTTAGTTAGTCTTTAAGGTGCCACAGGACTCTTTGTTACCTCTGCTATTCCAGACTAACACGGCTACCTCTCTGATTCTTGACATGATGTCTTTTAGCACATTAGTAGATGTGCGGGTGAACGAGCCCCTAATGGCATGGCTGATGTGATTAGGTCCTATGATTGTGTCACTTAAATAGGTATGTGAATAGAGTTGGCATTGGCTTTTGCTGTTCTTGCTTACAGACAGCTCCCCCCCCCCCCAACCTGAAGCAAATACTCACCAGCAACCACACACCACACAACAAAAACACTAACCCAGGAACCTATCCTTGCAACAAAGCCCAATGTTTCTGAGAGGTGTGAATAAGCCACCTCACACTCCACCAGCATAAGTTACACTGTCGAAAGGGCAGGTCAACACTACCACCGAATCGGCGGGTAGTGATCCATCTGTTGAGGATCGATTTATCATGTCTAGTCTAGACGTGCTAAATTGATCCCTGAGCACTCTCCCATCCACACTGGTACTCCACCACCACGAGAGGCAGAGGTGGAGTCTACGGAGGAGCAGTGACTGTCAACTCAGTGCCATGAAGACGCCAAGCTAAGTTGACCTAAATACGTCAGCTTCAACTATGCTATTTGCATAGCTCACATTGCGTATCTTAGGTTGATGCCCCTCCCCTCCCTGCGGTGTAGACCTGGACTAAGTGTTGGTGTGAAGGGTGCTATACTGATGGGAGAGCATCTCTGCTCCCTTGCAGAGGTGGTTTTATTATTCCAGTGGGAGAGCTTTCTCCCATCAGCATAGAGCATCTTCACCAGACATGCTACAAAGGCACAGATGTGTCACTATAATCCTTCTAGTGTAGCCTAGCTGAGGGCTTTGGACTGGGCTATACATTTAGGTCTACATGCTCCCCTTGACCCAGAGTAGAACATTCACTGATATCAATGGAAGGTTTGAATAAAGATCAAGGGTAATTAAGTGCTCCATGTGGTAACTAAGCTTCTAGTTACTATTTGTTCACTACCTTATTTTCACATTCAGCATTACTCACTGAATTCTGTACTCGTCTAATTGCTAAAATGATTATCATGTAGATAGTTATGTGGAAGTTGAAATTTCACTATTGTGATTTAGAATTGTCACCTCAAATAGATTAATAGATTATGGGGGTTAACTTCTCTGAATATGTGCTTCAGGCAACACAGATGGCAATGCATCAGTTATATGCATGTCACTGTTGGAAGGTTTTCTTCCCAGCCATTAGGGTTATAACACTTTTTATTTAAAGCTAACTCTGAATTTTATGCATACACATCAGTACACTAAAGATACCTGATTCAATCCATCAGGGCCGGCACTAACTTTTTTGGCCCTCCAAGCCAAGAAAAAGGAGGAGCAAAAAGAAAAAAGGTGGCATGGCAAAAAAGGCAGAAACAAAAGGCTAGCCCACACCTCAGCCAAGGGTCAACAAAATCAAATGGACTGTCAACTAAAGTGGCCATTCTTTGGCAGGAAAAGGGGTATGGGTAAAGATTTACATTTTGACAAAAACAGCTGGAGGTTCCCATCCACACAGACTCTCTCTCTCCTGAAGCTAGAGATAATTTTCAAAGAAGAGGGAAGATATATGAAGGGAGAACAAAGATCACAAATCTTTCCTCCATTTCTCTTTACCCATGGCATCTACAACACCTGAGGAATAAAGGAATCAACATTGGATGGGGGGAGGGATCCTGACTGAAAGGACTCAGCCAGTAAGACTATCTTTTGTAGTTAATAAACTGATTTTATTATTTAATCTAAACCAGTGTTCTTGGATTGAAGTGTTTGAAGAAACTCTATTTGGGATAACAGGATTTGTGCATAACATTTTTGAAGAATAAAATGACAGACTTTATATGAGTTTGTATTGTCCAGGAGAGTGCTGGGCTATGTAAGATGCAAATTTCTGGGGGAAAGTCTGGGAATGGGAATTTGCTTGTGTTTCTCTGTAGTATAATTCCATGAGTGACTGGCTATAGCACTCATACTACCTAACAGTGAGTACCTTACATGCTTGAGGCTGGGTCTGAGCAGACTAGGAGTGGAGGCTTACACAGCAAAGTAGTATAAAAGGCACCCCAGGTTGGAAACTAGAGTTATTCATCAGCCCATATTGTTCCATGGGTAATGACACAATTACTAAAGGAGTATACTGTATTTTTCTTCTATAAAAATAGTATACCATATTTTTCTTCATATTTTTAACCCATGAAAGCTTATGCCCAAATAAGTCTATTAGTCTTTAAGGTACCACCAGACTCATTTTTATGGATACACACTAACATGGCTAACCCTCTGATACTTCACAGAATCAAACATTCACTAGTGGCTATAATAGAACATATTTTTTCCACATACTTCCCATCAGGATTGAATCTGCTTTGAATGATTGTTAAGAGCTATTTAAAGTGTTTGGAATATGTAAGAATAGAATAACCTGGGGAATAGAATTCAGGTTTTTATAGCTTGGGGTGCAGAATCACTAAAGGCAGTTATAAATTATGTATGAAATGAAAAATCCCTGTCCAGTGCACAGAAACAATACAGATAATGCTGTACAATCATTTACATACTGTACAATACGCAATAATATTCAGTTCATTATTTATTTTGAGACTATCACTTTCCAGCCTCCTTTGGGAAGTTTCCACAAGAAAGCACTGTAGAAAGGAAGACAGGATATGAGAGAGACCTTCCCTCCTGAAGGGAGAGGGAAGGAAAAAAATTTGAAGACTAATACTAATTTGATTTCATTTTTAAATAACAATTTTCAAGGTGGTTGAATTCTATTGTACCTTCAAAATAATTAAGTAAAACAAAACATGTAGCACAGAAAATATATCCCTGAAAAATACTGTAATATTTTTCTTTTAAAAAAAGTATACCTATGGTCTCAAAATCATTTGGATTTTGTGCACATAGATATACAAATATCTTTATATCATGCACATCTAACATCCAATAGTTTGCTGAAGGCCAGTGTCTTCAAGGGTTAAAACCATATCCTTTCCGCCATGTTCTAATCTTCCAGAAGTGCTGAGCACCAGCATGGTATTGCTTTACAAAAGTTACATGTTCTCCTTGGGTTTATCTTTGACCAGCCCATTAATAAAGAACAAATCATGAATGAAGAATGGTAGTTATCTTTCTGTTTACATGTTATCTTGACCCCCAGTCCTAGCGATAGTGTTGTCTTTGTTTCATTCTGAGCATTCCACATTCACCTGTCTCAAGGTCAAGAGGAAGATACAATAATGAGAAAGTAGAACAAACAATGGCTAATAGAAGTAGCATTTTCTAAAAAGCTGTGATGGCAATTCCACAAAGACAGCAAAGGAATGCAGCTTTTTAACTCAGCACTACCTGACAGTTTCAATAATCAGGGGAAAGCCTTAATTGATGACACTTCATTAGCATAATGAGTTGAAGCTGGGAAAAGAGAGTCCCTTATTAATTAATCAAGGAAAGCAAGAACTGTTTCAGTCTCCTACACTCTGCCATTTTCCATTAATCAAGAGAATGTGTATTAAACTCATTTGAATTCACCATGTGTTGCATATCAGTCTGTAGGAAAAGTATTGGCAGTGAGGTATGCTCAACTGAACACACTTATGTGGGTTCCATGCATGTTAGCAGTTCATGTCCCATCACTCAGGACACAGGGATAATATTTCTTCAAAAATTCAAACTCTCAGTTATCTCTGGAAGAAAGACAAACAACTACCTAATCTCCATCTAACAACCTGTTGTCTTACAACTGTTACTTTTAATTTGTGGTATATTTGTTTTACAAGGAAACAATGTGTTTTACCCAGCAGGTTGGCCAGACATTACAAAATGGGTTTTAGGAAGTATTGTGTTGCTTGCGGTCAGAACAGCATGATGGAGCAAAACACCTATTGGTAATCAAGGTCTTAGGAAGGCTGCCCCTGGAATCAAGATGTACATTTTTATTTCTGTTTTAAATGTGAAAGGGGGTCAATTTATGAATTTACCAAAGTGCCAGTTAGATTTAAAAGCTGAAATCAAACAAACAAGGTTTGCTAATAAATAATAGAATCCAATAGGCTAGCCCATTTTTATTGAATCCAGGAACCATTAACTTAGTTTAATGCTGGATTCTTTTCAGGGAAACTTTTAAAATTGAACAGTATTTCTCAAATCAGGACACTTGCTTATTCTTAAGCAGATGACAATTTATTAATTTACCCAGAACCACATTAATATATAATCAACAGTTCATCACTTAAGTGTAGATACAACCAATTGTGTGTATGGCACACATAATAGAGTCTTGCAAGCAATTACCACAGACTACAGTTGAGGCTCAGTAGTTATATCAAAGAACAAGGCAAAGTATCAAGATTTCTAATTACATTTACTTATTATGATCAACCAGTCTTTATTCTTCAATACCTAACAAATATATGCATCACACTTCCAATGGTTCACTTATCTTTAAGGCACTTTGAAGAGCATGGTTACTTCTCTTTACCTAAATTAAACTCAGTTGGCTCAAAAAAGGGACAAGTTTGGAACATTAAAAGTAATTGCTTAAAATAATTCTTTTCAATCTCTCTTAGACCAATTTTCTTGAATGTATAAAATAATTAAAATATAAAATACAGTTCCTTAAGGTCTTACTAGAGAAGATAGACTCAGCAAAATAACCTACAGTTATTCCTCTTAAAGAATGGAAGGGGAAATATGTTTTTTTAAATTAAATCTCACTTCTTCTTCTCCTCTTAACCCTGGGATGGGGGAAAGTCCTTTCCACATGGCTGGTCAGGGCATTTGTTGCACTTAGGATTCTGCAGCTCCTTGTGTTGGATTCAGTCAACTCCCTTGAGCACATGGTGATTTCAGTTTATACTAACAGGGCTACCACATTATTAGCCCTATTATCAATTGAGATCCCCACTTCTAAGCAGTTTCTCTCAATATCACGAAGATATACCCTTGATATAAAAGATATAGATATCTTTTAACATTTCTCCATCCTTGTGCCAGTCTATTACTTCTAGAGTACAACGATTATTTACAATGAAAACCAACAAAATCCTTGTAACCTTTGAAACATGGAGGGCATACTCCATACCTTCTTTGATTATACATAAGTACTTCCTTTAGTTAGAATAGAACAAGAGGCATGTTGCACATATAGAAGAATGTAGCTCCATCTCACAAGGCAAACAAATGTGCAGATTTTAATTTGCAGTATATTTGTTTTACAAGGAAACAATGTATAGTTTATAAATTGGAGTGAAAAGATATGGCTTGGATTTCTTGGAGTAATAGTTTGCCCTGTTTGACCTTCAGTCTGGCAGCCACCTTTCTAGAGTATTTAATTTGCAGTTTATGCTTCCCACATCTTTTATTAATCCTCTCAATGTGCAATGGTTTTAATGCTTTGCATAGGAAAGCAAGGTGTCTCTTGCTTAGTAACTTGGAGTTCTTTTCAGCTAGATTGGGAAGGAGAGAGGTTTTATCCAGATGCATACTATGAGAGAGGCTTGCCTAGGTAATTAGCAATGCTCTCATTTGGCCATTTAAATTTCTGTTCTGGGGGAGCAGGAGGTAGAGGGAATGCCCAACATTTTATGATTTAAGGTTCTCTAGACAAAGTGTCTCACATGATGTGAATCATTTCTTATTGTTTTTATAGGTGTCTCCTATTTGGGGATAAACAGATAAACAGAGATAGATAGCTTTTTTTTTTTTTTTTGGAGGGCTAGAAGGAGTCTTAGTTATTAATCATTCAAGGCATATCTGTTCTGTATATGCCTCACATATTTCACATCTCCTTGATAATGTTTATAAATTCTGATAAGATAAATTACTTCAGAAATATTTTGGTACCTTGGGAAATGGGAATAAATCTAGAACTTTCCAGATAAGGACAATTTATAATTTTTTTTTAACCAGGTCCCTATCTCTGATGGGCTGGGGAGAACACTCCACTTCGCTTCTGTTCTTGCTTTAAAAATCTTTATATGACAATAAATGACTCATTTGAATCAGCATGATAGTAATTTCTGCCAAGCATTGAAATGAATGGAGTAAGTATGACACAAGCCCACAAAAGAAAGGAGTTTAGGCTGTGATGAAATCTATGACTCTTGCTACTGTGCTTGGGTAGGACAATATCAGATAATGAATTCTGAGGACCAGCTGATAAAGAAACACATTTCCTTTTCTTCAGAACACTAACCTCTGTTCAATTGAATAGGATCGGCATAGTAGCAAGATATGTTCTGCACATAAGTAGGTTTATTTTGCAGTGGTAAGATTAATACAGAGTTGATGCACTGTACTAGAAAGCATTATGGAAAACTGCAGTACTGAACATTTTCAGAAGCTAATTTTCAGGTTTCACTAAGTGTTTAAATATATAAATGACCAGAAATGATTCATATAGGTTAAGGACATCTGACTGGTTGCAAAATTGTATGTTTCCCCTCCCTAGCAAAAAACTATTTTAGGCCACCAAATTGTTCAGTCTGGCTCAGTCTCACTATAGATTGCGTATCCATTTTTGTACATTTCCATCCATAAAACACAGACATTCAATTGGCCAATTTGCATACATAAATGGTATTGAAACATGCAAAACAATGCACATCAATGATACTTTTTCATGTGTACTCACCCTTCACACAGAGCATGAAAAACTAGAGGCCGGACTTGTAAATTTAACCCTCTGAACTCTGGATATATTCTGACAATAATAAAAAACTATGTAAAAATGTCTTCTTACACAACAGAAGTACTCCTGTGTGTATTCAGGGTGAAAATTATCTAGTGGAGAGAACTATCATAAAGTCTGCGCATCACATAAATCCTGTTGAAATTTACGTGGATTAAAAATAGAGTTTTTGTGAACACCGCCAGATGCAGACCCTCATGTTTCTGTTTGCTTACTTTAGTGACAAAATACAGTAACCTCTTATTCCTGTTAGTACTGCAATGTCAGCACAGCTAAGGAAAAAAAAAAGACAAACTAGATTCCATCTTTCCTTGTGCATCATCAATAGAATTGGTTACTATGTACCAATCAGCTATACATCTGTGCAACTGCACGTGCTTCTTTGGGTGGCACAGGTGTAACTGGTTGGGTCTAATTGTTCTATAGACTCTTTATTGTTCTATAGAATCTTTATTGCTCAACGGGCTGCATGAGGAGGGAAGATACTTGAAGTCTGCATGTTTAAATGGAATCCATGAAGGGACTTAGGCATAGTATTGCTAAGAATTACAGCAATGAACTTTTAGCCGCCCAGCAAATCATAGGAAACACTGCAATGCACAAAGTGGAGATAGGTGCTTAGGCTCCTATACAACAAAAGGGGAGAGAGAATAATATCCACAAAAGCCAGCATGGTAGGTGAGTCCCTGCCTAAACTAGCCAATGGGAGATGCTGTTCTAAGCCTCACCCCTCTCAGAGAAAGAGTCACTGAGCCAGAGAGAGGGAAAGACTCTGTTGTCCAGTGTTTAAGACATCCACTTGGAGAGCAGAAAGGGCTGGCGAGTTGTATGGGCCCGTAGTGCCTCTGGCTCCTCGACAGTTCAGAGCCAGAGGCACCCCCGTGCACCTCCCCCAGAGCATCCCCCACCCCGCCCCCGGGCAATTTAAAAGGGCCCGTGCCCCTGCCCCCGCCACTGGTAGTGCAACAGGGCTAAGGTGCCTTCCTACCCGCCCATCTGCTCCGCTTCCGGAAGCAGCCAGCACATCCCTGGGAGAGTAGACGTACCCTAAGTCAGTTTAGACACCTACAGGTTTTGGTGGAAGTTTTGTGGATCGTGGGGAACTTATGTAAGTGCCTCAGTCTGGGGTTTAGGCACCTAGGTTCTTTTGTGGATCCCACCCCGCTGATCTCAGTTTGCAGGACTGGCAGTTAGAAGTGGCATCCTTTTACCTGTAAACTAAGCCCATTTGATGTTTAAAGCATTGAAAGACTAAACAGGAAATATTCCCCTTGTGTTATTTTTACAAAGTCAGTTTTCAGAGCAAAAGGACACTCTTAAGTTTAGAGCTTTGCAAACAATATGTCTGGGGAAAAAAGGCTCCTTGTAGGTCAAATAAAGTATACATATAGCCACACAATGTGAATTCACACTTTTCCATTTATATGGAAAAATACAGGGTTTTGCAAATGCAAGTTGTGCACATGTATTTTTCTGGATGTCTCCCTTGCACCATAATTTATCAATCTGTCCACATATGTTTTTAATTCCTATAATAACTTGATTAATTAAAGCAATTTTATAGATGTTTAGCATATGAATAAACCATTAGTATATCAATATTCAACTCATAGTTTGAAACCTTGAAAATGGGTTTATAAGGAAAAGCTGAGACTTCTTAGTTATAGACTCTAGATACGTCATAATAAATAATCTGAAATGTACTAAAAATTGAACTGAAAGGAATGTAAGACTTTTACTTGGGTTGGAAAATACTCACTTGAAACTCATTTTGTAAGGAACTATCATGAGTAGAAACCAAAATCCAGTGTTCGAGAGATTGTGTCAGGTTCTCCAGCCAATGTTAACTGACTTCCGTGGATCTATGATCATTTATATCAGGTGAGGATATGACTTTTCTTTCTTCCCTTTAAGTAAGAATCTCAATTTACAATGTACAGTTCCTAAAATGTTATGGTGCATGCAGCTTGCTCCCTGTCCAGCTGTTTGGTCCACAGTCCCCTCCACCGTAACAGAGCCCAGCTAGCCAATCTTTTGTCATCGTTAGTTGGGAGAGCCTTGCACAAAAACATATCTTGCCCTGTGCTAGGAATCGAGCCTTTTGTAGCTCTTAATATTTCATCCTGGGCTAACAGCATTAGTGTGCCCATTGAAGGTGACTGCTGCAGGTGGTCTCTATGATAGGTGGGATCATGCCACACCATAAAGTCTATTTGCACAAGATTCTTAGCAGCTGATAGTGATCTGTGTAAATATGTTTATTAGTACAAGTAAGAACAAACAAAAGATGCAGTAGGCAGATCAGATGACTACATTATAAACATACACGTAACTGTCATCACACTCTTTGCCACAAACATATGCTTTTTACATGTTCCTGTGAAATAGTGCATACCAGCAGTTTGTTTGCAATGTGTGATGTTGCAGTGAAAGAGATTCATAAATCCAGATATAACTTTACATTTTGTTTTGCCTCATGAGACCTTTCATAGATTTATTCTCCCATCTTTTTCAATGTATCGGTGGGGTCTTTTGACAATAGCATCTCTACAATTGCCTTTCCCACTAAACAAAAAAGCAAAAACAAAAACATATCATTTGTATTGTTAAAAAGCAATATGTAGTTAAAAAACTGTACTGTGGAGGTCTGAAACTGTATGAGAGAGGAATACAATGAATGCATATTTTACCAATATCTGCATGTTCCACAATAAAGTCTTATTTACATAACGTGGGATGCAACAATTAATGTAAAATATTAGACATGGGAGGGTTAGTTAATACTTTCCACATCTCAATAGATCAGAAACAAAGTTATTTGGAACAAAAGCATTTAATAACTGTGATACATTCAGAAATATCACTGTGTTCAGTGCTCTGGGGTTTGAATCAAACAACATAAATGTGCAGTGCTTTCAAGTTTGAACGTTAGACAGTAGCATCATATCTGACTCCAATAGGATTTATTTTAACATGATGTGCTATTCTTTTATCCATGTCCATCTCACGGTTTCCATATGTATGTTTAGGCAATAGTCAGAAGAAACAGAATCTGGTACACAAGGATAAAGAAAAGCATTTGCTTGAATAATTTCATTTATTTTAGCAAACGATGAATTAAAAAAGCTAAGAATTGACAAATGAAAGGCTTAAACCTCAAGATAAGTATGAATTTATTTTCAAACTCACCATTTCAGCCTCTTCTAATAATAAAAATGATTATAATAAATTAGGCTGGAGCATTTTGTCTAGTGATACAAAATGAGCTTTCTGGAACATGCTATTTAAAATATGTCTTCTTGACAAATTGTCTAATTTTTATGGTACAATTTTAGATTATTTATTGCTGTTTCAAAATGGGTTCACATCGTACATTTTCTTCATATTTTATGAGTGATCAAATTAGTTTGAGTAGTATTTTTAGAAAACAAAACTCTTAAACGATTAACTCTCTTCACTATTGGTGCATGGCTGAGTTTGAATTTCAAAATAATAATTCAATTTTTTCTTTAACTGTTTAGAACAGTTCTCAATTTATATTTTCGAACATTTTTCCATTGGGCGTGTACACATGAAATGAATAATATACATGCTAAATAAAAGAAAAGAGAATATAATGATATGCTGATAAAGTGAGTAAAAACAATTCCTGCATAGCTTATTGACTAACTACGCTGGTCTTGATTCAGCAAAGCATGAAAGTAAATTCTTAACTTTAAGCACATGCTTAAATGCTTTGCTGGATTGGGACCTCTATTGCAAAAATGACTCACGCATCTAAACTGGAATCACATTTTCAAGTTATCATAGAAGTTCATAGAAGGTGGTTCTTGCATTTGACCTTTCATCATGAGATGCTGTGGGTTTCTCTGTCATAGATCTTTCCAGTTTTCTACTTTACAGAGTGTGCAGAGGGGCTACAGAACTTTTTAAATAGTTTTTCTGTTTGTTGCGGTATAGAAGCTATTACTAAAGTGAACAAAGCTCAGATTTTCCATGATACATTACTGCAAATTAAATTTAAAATTTCTTCGTAGATGATGAGTGGAATTTTTAAAGTGCCTAGAAAATCCCACTCTTATATGGAAAGAACAGTGTGTGCCTCCGTGTAGCCGGCTACCTCTGATATGAATACAAGATGGTAGCTACCTCCAGTAGATCCCTACAAATTTCAAGTTGTAGTACACAGAAAACAAAAAGGTGACAATCATACAGCAGTACATACAGTATGCTTTTCATGTTTACCTCTTACACATTGTCCACAATACAGGTTTTGCCAAGTCTACAATTATGTGAACACTGATGACATGACACAGGACGGAGAAGTTAGATGTTACTCTGCATAGATACCTGTACCTCCTGCCATATTGAGTGGACGTGGTGACCACAAAAAAAGTCTGTTTGACATATGGGGCTCTAAAAGAGAGCAGTGAATAGTTTTTCATTACTAGTATGAAGCCCAAAGTAACTCCCGTTTATGACATGGCTGGGTTCTGCTCCGATCCTATATAGTTTGTCAACACCTCTTCTACCACCAGTTGCGTACTCTGCCCAGTGCTTGTTTTGCTGAGTGCACTGGAGAAACTCTCTCTCAATCAAAATCCTTCCCTCTCCTCCCCCAAATGCAAATTCAGCTTGCTTTCCTCTTTGAAACTTACTGGAGTTGTCAATTCCCAGGGTTCTGAGGGTTGTTTGTTGTTATTTCTCTGCTCCTGGGATCTTTACAACCTTGGTATTTTTTTGATACCAATGCTCATATCAAATGCACTCCTGCAACTCCAGGAAAAAATTGCCCAGGGTAAATGAAATTATTCTACATGTTTATGAACATACATTTTCGGGGGGACTGACAAATATATTGGTAGTCTTTGCCTAGCACGTTCATCACATCATTATATCTGGATAGGGGGGCAATCAGGTAGAAGAGTTTTGATATTATTTAAATTTTTATTAAGTAAATGTTTCTAGATGGAGAGGGAAACACTTCATAGGTCAAAATACATTGTGAAAGACGAATGAAGCTGATTAACATTACACAAAAAACAGCGAGAAGGAAATTTCAGTATGGACATGACATGAAATGATAACAAAAAAAGCTCTTGACTACACAGTAGTTGAATGTATTTAGAGAAAATGTATATGACGCATTTGATCGGAATTGCACTATTCGGAATCATGGCAGTATAGCAGCAATGAAATTAAGTAGAGGCAAATATTCTCTGTTACTTAGAGCCCTAGTGGGTGAGAGAGGGGGAGGAGATGGAAGAGTTGGTATCCCAAATATCTTTTTAGCTTTGACCACCTGTATGGGATGGTAGCCTCAATGGAAAAGTGCAAATAATAAAATACAGATGGATAAATCCCCATCCTTGGCTGATGCCTTGCCTGAGAGTTGATGATTGTGACTGTATCCCGACATAGGGTCTGTTTCACACCCTCTGTATTTATAGGGGCAGCAGTTAATAATATCCTGCTGCTACACGGGGCATGTGTCTGTACAATCAATAAGGATGCCAAATGAGGTGGTTCTGTGACAGGCCATGCTCAGCATAACATTAGCTGACACTTCTCAGATGATCAGGACAGTTTGCAGCCACTCCATTGCTCATTTTAGTGTCACTGGCCAACTGTCTGAAAATTAGTGGTGTTTGCCTGGAAACAAATTGAACTCTCACAACTGGTTTAACACCATTCTCTAAATTAGCAGTAACAGTTTAAAAGTATCCCTTCATGCCACAGCACATTGGGAAAGCCCTTTAACAAGAGTAAGTGTATTTTCTCTTCTCTCTTTTCTCTTAAATTCAACAAGCCTTTAGAAGTTTGTACTCCATTAGGTCTTTCTTGAGCCAGTCATCACGTTTTCATTCAGACACATTATCTAGTTTCCACACATGATTGAAACAAAGATTATGTCTTATAAGGTGCCTTTGGAATTTATGATTATATATAAAACTTTTAAAGTTAATGCATTAATAACCAATCCAAGCTGGCCTTCTTTTCCATCTGTGAGGTTGGTGTTGGTTGCCAATTCCATCTCAAAAGTTTTTGTTTCTTATTAACAGTTAACTCATGAGACTGAGTGGGAAAAGAGTGATACTTCTGTTTTCATATGACTGTAATGAGCCTTTGTTTTTAACAGATATTTTATAAGAACATAAGAATGACCATACTGGGTCAGACCAAAGGTCCATCTAGCCCAGTATCCTGTCTTCTGACAGTGGTCAAATGCCAGGTGCCCCAAAGGACAATGAACAGAATGGTAATTATCAAGTGATCCATCGTGTCACCTCTTCCAGCTTCTGACAAACTGAGGCTAGGGACACCATCCCTGACCATCCAGGCTAACGGTCATTGATGGACCTATCCTCCAGTAGTATTTGACTTCCAAATTTTAAAAGATGCCTTTTTGCCTCTATCTGCTTCTTTTATGCAGTGATTTAGCCATGGTGGCATTTTTTATGGTCCTCTTACTCTTTTTTTTTAATTTGAGGTATACATTTAGTTTGAGCTTCTAGCATGATGTTTTTAAATAGTCTCCATGCAGCTTGCAGGCATTTCACCTTTTAATTCCCATTTAATTAGTTTCCTCATTTTGAGTAGCTCCTCTTTTTTAAGTTAAATGTTCCTGTGGGTTTCTTTGACATTCATCCTCCCCGCCCCCAACAAAGAAAATTAAATTGAATTACATTATGGTCACTATTACTGAGCAGTTCAGCCACTTGTGTCCTCTGGGATCCTCCTGGCATGAGGGACCAGACTCCTCATGCCTGCCCTCCCAGAGCAAGGCTGTAATTGCAAAGGTGGTGTGGGATTTTTTTGTGGGGAGGGGCAAATGAAGTGTACTTAAAGGAACCTTCTTTCTCAGAGGCTGGTTGCCCAGAACCTCCTAGAATCCAGTCCCCCTCAACCAGGCCCCCCCATTAATAGGTAATACTTAGTCCTGCCATGAGTTCAGGGGACTGGACTAAATGACCTCTTGAGACCCCTTTCTATGATTCTATGAAAATGAAGGTGGCTGAAATAGCCAGTCACTGCTGGAAATGTTGGGGTCCTGCTCTGTGATGGGGGTCCCAAGTGGTCGGATGGGGCTGTGTCCTACAGGAGGCCCTCCATGCTGACATGGGGCACTCCTGGATCAGGGGGATCTGCCCAGGCAGGGTTGGGCACCGGTTCAGGACCAGGGGGCACACAGCACTGATGCTGACAGCTCTAGAGATGGTGGATGGAGAGGCAGAAGGCAAGATTATGATTGGGCTGACATGATTTCAAACTCCATCTCATGAGTAATGGGGAACAGAAATACCTGTGCTTCACCCTTGGAAATGCATGAGCCCCAGCTCACCAGTGGGGCATAACATTTTCTTCTATTGGTACAAGGTCCTGGGCCCTAATACCAGGCAAAAATACAAGTCATTTTTCTGTCTGCCCCCATCCCAAATCCTCCAGATCCACCTGTCGTGCAGGATCATTGCCTCGAGTGACAGACAAAGCTCAGAGAGTGCTGGGTTGGGCAGAATCATGAATGTTGGTGCCAGAGCCCCTTGATCCCCCATCGTGACTGGCATGCCCCTAGGAACTGGTTCCCTGATACATTTTGGTGCTCCCTGCCTGGGAGTGGGCTAGGGAAGTATGTGAATGGACCCCCTAACTGTGCTTTGCCTTTAACACGTGCCAGTAAGCCTGCAGGGGTTGTCCCTGTGTAGTGGACCAGCCTCCTCTCTGTGCTACAAATGGGGAAACTGAAGCAGAAAGGCAAAGTGACAGAGCTAGAATTAGATCCCGGTGTTCCTGGAACCATGTCCTGTGCTGTGATCATTAGATAACCCTCCCTTTGGGTGAGAATTGAGCAGGACTTTGTATGATTCTAACTGGGACACTTTCCCTACCAAGATATGGCCCTAGAGCTGACCCTGTGCATTCACACCTACTTAGGCCACCATATTCCAGATGAGTGTATATATATATATAGATGATATATTGCAATCATACACACATACAGGTCCAGTTCCTCTGTCACACTAGGGCAGCACTCAACACAGGATGGGAACTAAGGTCATATCCAGACACTTTTGTGTCTTATCAGTTCTGGGGCTGACTTGCACATGGCCCTGCATAAAGTAGGGCAGCCCTTGGGCTGCTGTCAGTATCTTTGGTTGCCAGCAGCCCCCAATGGATGGTTTGAACATCCAGAAATTGATGGAGCATACCGATGCTTTTTCTCTGAACACATATCCTATGCCAGAGACAAGAGGGAGCTGCTACAGTGCCATATGCCATCAGAAGGTTCACATCAAGTGGGGCAAACCCAGATTGATTGCTCAGCCAACTTGACTTTGGAGCAATTCAAAGCTACATTTATAGGACCAAAAACCTGTTCCTAAGAATTATCATCAGAAAATAGCTGGTAAACGTCAAACAACTGAAACATTCAAGATAATCTTGAGTTCTTCCCAGATTGGGTAATACCATATATTTCAGATGCCTTACTCTAGGCATTTAAGGTGGTATTTAACTAAGCATCTAAGTGAATTACAAGCACAAGTCAATTGAAAGTCTGTTGGTTGGATTATGACCTCAAGCATGAGGAGTTACAGCCTTTGTGCATTTTTATCCTGTCTAACATAACTGCACATGTCCTTGTTGTTTGTATAATTCTTTTTTTTAGCTAAAACTGTTTGCTTCAATAACATCTTGTAGCAGCAGGTTCCATACGTTAATTATGCATCACATGTAAAAGTCTATTTTATTTTAGCATGGTTAAAATTTGTTAATTTTAATTTTATTAGGTGTCCTCCTGCTCACATATTATCGGAGAGGTCAAATACTAGTGTCTAACTGAACTTTCTCTATACCGTTCATTCATATTTTGAGATACCAGTAGTATGCAACTTTTTATTCTTCTCCTCTTAATACTAAAGACTCCTAATCTTTATCACTTTTCCAGATATCTATGTATTTCCATGTCTTGGTTTTCTTTTTCCTAGTTCTGTTATATCTGGTTTGAGATGCGTGTGTCTGGACTAGAACACCATATTCCAGATACTGTGGATTGCTTTATTTAAGAGCTTTACTATAATATTTTCAGTATTATTCTGTATCCCTTTTGAAAATGCACTTTAACATCCTGTTTGCTCTCTTTGACCATTTGATCAGATGTTTTAACTGATCTGTCCACAGTGATGCCTATGTCTGGTTCCTGAATGGCCCAAGAGTGCATGCAAATCAGAATGTAGTTAAGTGTAGGAGGATGGGAAGAAAGAGACAACTGACACTCATTGCATAAATACTGAATGTCCACAGTTGAGTTATTACTCAGTAAGAGCCTGACCCATGGTTCCAATGTTGTTACTCCCACTTTACCCTTGTGTGAGAAAAGAATCAATATCTGGATGTTTGATACACTACTGCATTACTCTAGACTGACATTGGTATAATTCCACTGCTGTGAAAGAGCCAGGTTGACTCTCAATTCAATGGAGCTATGTTGATTCATACCAGCAGAAGATCTGACCTGGAGAATTCGCTGTCGTGAAACTGGAACAATGTAGTGGTGACTCAGAATCAAGATCTTTAAGTTTTGCTGATGTAATTGATGCCAGTAATGATTTTAAATGTAATTAATCCAGAAATGATTATTCCACTATCCACAACAGTGACATTTGACCTCATTGATCATGAACTGTCTTTTTGGAAAGCATTTTCTACTTTGTCTTATAAGAAGAATGAAAGGGTTGTTCTGAATTACAATTTCACTTTGACAACTTCTGTGGACTGCGAGTTCCCTAAGGTTATATTGTATTTAGATGTTTCTCCTTGGTTCAGTTCCCTTGCAACATAACCTTAGTTGTTGTTATGCAGATAATAGCAGATCTGTTTAGAATTTCTTCTTCGCTATTCAGAAGCTTATTTTCACTCTTGCTGATTATTCTGATTCTATTCTTGAATTTAATAGGTTTTTATGCTAAAAACTAAAATTAAAGCTTTGTTCACTGAACTTACAAGTCTACACTAATTATAATTCCGTTTTCCTTTCTTTCTTATACAGGGCAGATGAGCCAAGCAAACCTCATTCCCTTGTCTGAAATCTTGGGTTTAACACTCCAAGTATTACTCTGTATGGGTGTCTGTGTGTGTGTGTGTGTGTGTGTGTGTGTGTGTGTGTGTGTGTGTGTGTGTGTGTGTGTGTGTGTGTGTGTGTGTGTGTGTGTGTCTGTGTTTATCCAGTTTACAAGTGTCCACAAGATATTTCTTTCACAGTATAATATGTCAGCTATAATGTCAGCTATAATATGTCAGAAGCAGCTAGGAGGGCAATACATTCTGGGAATGTACAGAGAGAACTGGAAAGAACTAGGTCCTGCTTACAAACCAATTAAATAGTAGTGGTTAGAAATCCCCTCTACAATAAACACACACACACACACACATACGATTACAAACTGGCAAAAAAGAAGAAAAGCTTGTACCTGTCTGTTACAGCTTTCCCCCTACTCCATTTTGTCTGTTACAGCTGTCCCCTTCTCCATTTTGTTTTTGCTCTCCTGTGGCCGCCCCTCCCTGGCTGTTAAAATTATTTACCAGGGCCACTGCCCTTCTCAAAGGGAGGGCCCCTTAAGTTGTTTACAAAGAGCCATTGCCCTTCTCAAAGGGATGGCCACTTGTGCTTAAGTGGGATAACTGCCCTGTTCAAAGGGTTGGTCCTGTTATCACCTTGTTAAACCTGGGCTAGGTGTAGGGCAAGGCTCTGTTCAAGCTGTAAGACCAATGTGCTTTGAGATCCTGGGCATGAGTCATAGGCCTCATGTGCTTTTGAGTCATGAGGCATGCCCAGGCATGTCTCTACTCACCTGTAGTTTTTCTCTGAACTCCTCCCCTGTGACAGAAGGAGCCTATCAGCATTACTGGCAGGGAAACTGCCTGAGTTTGCTTTTAAGAACACGCATTTTGAAACTAGCATCAGAAAGGTTCCTGCATTGCTACCTGGCCTGATCAGGCAGGGGTTCTGGGGGGTCCTTTCTCCGCTCTCGTTTTATTATTGAGCGTACCCCCGTTTTACCCCCCCCCCCCGCTCTCATTTTATTATTGAGCGTACCCCCGTTTTTAACCCCCCACCCCACGAAGAACGAATTGCTTCCTGAGAGACCTATTGCTGATCAAGACCGTGCTGAGCCCTCCTGGCTTCTTCTGATGTTGATTGCTGCTTCAGTCTTTGCTGCTGTCTGGGGACTGGTGAGAACCTCTCTTCTGTGAAACTTTCTATACTTAATCACTCTAGCTGCTGGCTCTGTTTCCCCAACACACAGACTTAAACTCTGTGTCTTAAAACCTCTCTTAAACTCCTTGCTTAAAAACCTCTCTTAAACTCCTCCTTAAACTCTGATTCCCCAACACACAGACTTAAACTCCTTGCTTAAAACCTCTCTTAAACTCCCCTTGGTCTGTATCTGTAATCTGTTTCCTGTGTCTTCCTGGACTGTACCTGGGCACACAGCACTCTGCCCTCTGAAACTACCCCTAGTATAAGGTGCACCCATTAGGTTAGATTTTGTCTTTTAGTCTAGATAAGTTGTAATTTCATTTTGCATAGCTGTAGTTAAGTTAGGTTTAAGAATTGTTGCATTGTGTTTTGATATTTGCTAATTTGTGTAGTTTTGGTTAAGTTAAATCATAGATAAGATTTTGCTGTGTTTGTATAATTGTCTCTCTGCTGTCTGCTCTGTATCTCCCTGAGTTGAAATCTCCCCCCACCACGTGCTCCTCTTCCCCCATTCCCCAACCTTTACTTCTCTGCTGTTTCAACTTGCAGCCTGTCTGCTCT
Source organism: Sternotherus odoratus (assembly GCA_032164245.1). Lineage (NCBI taxonomy): Eukaryota > Metazoa > Chordata > Testudines > Kinosternidae > Sternotherus > Sternotherus odoratus. The sequence continues at coordinate 44,269,619 of JAVMKO010000006.1, forward strand.
GTGTCTCCCTGAGTTTAAATCTCCCCCCACCACGTGCTCCTCTTCCCCCATCTCCCAACTTTTACTTCTCTGCTGTTTCTACTTACAGCCTGTCTTCTCTCTCTCTTTCTAGCATAAAACCCCATTGGTTACCCCCTTTTCTCTCTAATACACCTCACATTTTACATTTACATTGTTACCTGAAATTGTTGGTTGTTTAACACATTTTATCCATGCTGTTAGTTGATTATATGCTACTGTGACACACTTTTTACATAGGAATTGTTAGCCACCTGTTACATTTATGCTTCAGTGTTAATTGGTTGCCTACTGTATTATACCCCACTGTATTGTAGCCCACTATTGAAACCCCCTATCCCATTTACTAAAACTGAAACCTCTCCCTAATTGTCCACTTTAACAAACCCCATACCCCTCACTATTGAATTTTCCCTGTTTTTGCATTTTCTTAATAACTTTATTTTGCACCCCACCTGTGTGGTAATTGCTCCCCAAGATCCCATATACCTGCTGGCAGGGACAGTACCAACCTAGGCAAGTGGCAGAGAAAAAGCTACTTGCTTTTTCTGAGCTTCCATCAACTGACCAAGTATTAACCAAAACAAGTAATGTTTTTAGAGGTAGACTGACTTAGGGATTTGTATGGCATTGTAGCATCTAACTACTTGTTAGTAAATAGTACCAAAGTTGGTTTAAAATAGCTTTAGAGAATCTGTATTATATATTCATATTGCATTTTGTCATCTTAAAAACACAGATTTAAAAGTCTACATTCTCCAAATTAGATTTGAAAGCACATATTTTTCATTTTCTAGCCCCTAGGATTACCACTGTGTTGTTCAGCTCCTTCAGATAAATTGATTTTTAGATTGCAACTGAACCAAATATACAAGTGGTTGGTCTGACTAATACTCAATGGAATTCATATTTTACACTAATTCAGAAGTCCTTCCATTGGCCTCTTATGCAGCTTCGAATTAATGTTAAGGATTTATCTCTCAGCCAGTGCACTTATCTGAATTTCCTGTTCCTTATACTCCCAGCCATGGCATGCATTTTCTTACAGTTGGTATCCTAGAACTTAACATCAGTTCATTCAGAATTAAGCTTTGATTTGAGCATACCCAGGATAAATAATGATCATCTCAATGAAAGTCTTTAAGTCTACAAGAAATCTCACAGAAAGACTGTAATCATCCTTGCCAGAACAAGCTGATGATGGTCACTTTCTCAGTAGATTCTCCTGATTTGCAATAAATATACCCCCTTCACTTAGCAGCTCTTCTTTATTTTGAAGGTTGATGGCAACATTATTACTTGGAATGCATGCATTTAATAACAAAATATTACATTATTTGACTAAATTTCTTAAAGTTCAAGGGGATTAAAAATGTGAAATCATTGCTGTAATAAAACATTTTCAAAAACCATAAGTGTCCTCGCCGGTCTATAAATATTTCATGAGGCTATTAAAGCATTTTACCAAGAAGTGCAGAGGTGCCTCTTGCAGGCTCAAGAATTTCTGTCTTTATTGATGGCATTCCTTAAGATATTCTTGAGTTGTTCAGATCTGAATATATTAGCTGATCTGATGTATTTCAGGCTATAATGCCATTACCTTTGACAGAGGCTTTCCAAATATAAAAATATGAACTTTGCCCCTAAAAGCGATATTTTCCAGGTATGCCTGTCCAAAGGTAACATCAGTGTTCCCATTTAAAATTACATATTCCTTACTGTATCTTGCATCCCTACAGGAGGCACCCTAGTACTGTTCCATACAATGAGTACTGCTGGCTAAAGCAGCAGTAGAACAGATGCCAATTCTTCCATAACCAATGCCTGTCAATGCCTTTGTTGGCTTCACTCTTCATTATAATTCACCCTGTTATGGAAGAAAACAGCTGTCTTCTGATCAGGGTCTGGAAGCTCGCCATAGTAACACACTTAGTTAAAATGCCAGTTTAGTACTAGGATTCAGTCTCATGACTATTGGTGAATGCATTGTATCATATTCTTAAGGGGATAGAGCATAATTGATTAATTTTTTTCATAATAATCCCTGTCTGGAAAGTGTTCTGTGCTTGAAAATCTTTATTATATGCACAGATAATGTACTACTGACATTTTACCTTTACAAAAGCCAAAAATTGAAACTTAAGATTCCTGCTGCAACTCCAATTCACACCCCACCAACACATATGTAGTATTCTGTATTCCTATGCATGGTGTTATGATTTAGTTTCCTGCAATCATATACAGCCCTTGATCTAGTCATGCAAGTCCCGCTGAGAGCAGTATATAGTTCTTAACCCACGAAACCACTTTTGCTTTAAGAACTGTAAATTTATATTTCTTGACTAGTCTGTACATATGTTGTTTTCAGTGTTGTTGTTGTAGCTCTGTTGGTCCTAGGATATTAGAGAAACCTGGTGAGTGAAGTGGTCTTTCACTGGACCAACTTCTGCTGGTGAAAGAGACAAGCTTTCGAGCTACACAGAGCTTTTTTGCAGGCCCAGACCATCTCTTGTCTCTTTTGCCAACAGACGTTGGGCCAATAAAAGATATTAACTCACCCATCTTTGTCTCTCTAATTTGTACATAAATTCCCAGTCATCATGTTTTACTGCCAAATCTCATTTGCAGGTGCTGGAGAATTGCACATTGTGATTGCACAGTCCAATACACTGTGAACACACATGGATCTGGATTAAGGCATACACATTGTAGGCCTGTTACTATGGCTCCACCACCTGAAGTCATTTGTCTACATCAGTATTTCAGCTTTCAAAAAATGTACATTTCTAGACCTCATGGTTAGGATGAGAAATGATTCAAGGCCAACTGTTGCAGAGATGTCTGACTGTGTCTGCTACTAATAGCCTGAGACAGTAGCTCAGAGAAGTGTAAACAATGCCAATGCATTTCAATTAATAGCAAACCCTACTGTCTGGGGAACTCCACCTATACCACTCCAACAAAGGACTCTGTGTGGCAGGAGCCTGGAGGGGAAGAAAGTCCACAGGACCAGCTTGCTCATCCATGTTTCTCCAGAACAAGAAGTACCTGTTATTATTCCTTGGAGGAGAAGGAAGCCTCAAGCTTAGGGCCCTACCAAATTCACAGCCACAAAAAATTCATCGTGGACCATGAAATCTGGTCTCCCCCTATGAAATTTGGTCTTTTGTGTGTTTTTTTTCCCCTACCCTATACAGATTTCAGAGAGGAGACCAGCATTTCTCAAATTGTGGACCCTGACCCAAAAGGGAGTAGGAGGGGGGGTTGCAAGGTTATTTTAGATGAGGGGGTCACAGTACTGGCATGCTTCCTTCTGTGCTGCCTTCAGAGCTGGGGTCGGGAGAGCAGTGGCTCTCGGCCAGGTGGCCAGCTCTGAAGGCAGCCCCACGAGCTGCATTACAGAAGCAAGGTTGCCAAGACCTACCATGCCATCCTTACTTCTGCACTGCTGCCGGTGGCAGCTCTGCCTTCAGAGCTGGTCTTCCATCCAGCAGCCACCGCTCTCCAGCTACCCAGCTCTGAAGGCAGTATCACCACCAGTAGCAGTGCAGAAGTAAGGATAGCAGTACCACAACTTTCCCTACAATAACCTTGAGAAAAAAACAACTCCCCCTCCTCCTCTTTGGGTCCATACCCCTACAATTACAACACTGTTAAATTTCAAATTGAAATAGCTAAAATCATTATATTTACAATTTTTATAATCCTATAACCGTGAAATTGACCAAAATGGACTGTGAATTTGGTAGGGCTCTACTCGTGCTGTTCTTTCCCATGAGGTGGTCCCCATCCGCCATTCCCACTCCAACCAGAAGAGGGTGCAGGGAGCAGGGCTATAGGGACAAAACCATGAGGGAGTCCCATGTAATTTGCCTAAGACCTCATATTGAATGTGTGTTCAGAGGTAGATACGGGCAATCTAGATTTATTTATTCTGGATCTGTGAGCATCAGGAAATTCCATGCCCCACAGAGTGCAAAATCTGAAACAGTAAATACAGGAAACAGCAGAAGGGCAGCCAACCCTGCTGAGCTCCACTGATCTTTAACATGGCAGAGGATAATGGTTACTCTCATTATGGATTTCACATTTTGCATTCTCAGCAAGGTGCTCCCAGGTGTCTAGCCCAAAACCACAAAACCTCAGCTGACAGGGTGAATCTAATAATCACCTTGTCAAAGAAACATGTCAGATGGGAATTTAGACTGATGTCTAAGGAAGGATTGGAAAAATTACAAGGAATGTCGTTTACACTGTTTCAGTGTAGAGTATTCCAGCTACACATACATTAATGCATGCAAATATGTGGGCATCAGACCTTGAGTTGTTGAAAGATTAGTGAAATATGTGGCAGGATGCTGGCCAGGAACTGCTGAGCCAGCCCTGCTACCCCTTTAAGAAAGCAAAAGCCTCTGCTAGCAGCTTCCCTAAGCTAGGGAAGCTGATTACCTAGCAGAGTGCAGCCCTGGGCTAATTAGGGCCAAATGAGTTGCACCTGGTAGCCTCCTCAGGGGATATAAAAGCCTGGCAGGGAGGAAGCCCAGAGTGGTGGTGGAGTGAGAGAGGGAGAAGGAGACAGAGAGAGAAGGAGGCTAGGGAAGCAGGATAGGGAGGAGTATTCAGACTCTGGATCCCTGTGAGCCAGGAAGAAGGGAGTTGTCTTCCTGAGCTGTGGCCTGTTCTCCCTGAGCTGCAAAGTACTGTTAGAGCTGTACATAGAAGGGGGGGGGAGGGCTGCACTATAAATAAAAGGACACTGGTGGAGCCACAAAGCAGTCTCCTGCCTGTTTTTTGAAGTGGGCGATGAGCGGATCTCCTACAAATATAACAACTTTGAAGTTATAAATAGAAGAAATTTTTATGAGATATCCAACTTCCTCTCCACCCAAAAATGCTCAAATTTCTTATTGATGGGCAGGATTTTACTATGCTGTCCATCAACCAAATGTCATTTCAGGACTGAACAAATATGAGAAGCTAAAGTAAAAGGCTTTTGTTTTTGTTTTTAACCTAAAGTTATATATACTTGGAGTTAGATACAGTTTGGGGTTGAGAAGGAAAATACCTTTGCAACTATCACTATTGCAATGCTACAGTAATCAGAATCTGAATTACTAATATTGTACTCAACAATATTAACATTAACATCAACATTAAGTTCAAAAGTAAACTGTAAGGTCTTCACGGTAGGCACCCGGCACTCATATTGTGAGAATCACAGAAGAAATAAACAAGAATATTTCCTAATTTGGAATGGTGACTAAAACTAGCCATAAAGCTTTCTGATATGAAATTAATGAAAGACTAAATAGTAAATTACCCAGTTTATCTCTTAAAAGTGCATGCAAAATTCTGATGTGCCAAATCCTATTGTGATACTTGAATACCTCCAGAAAATGGAAAAAAAGCAGAGAGCCAGCATAGCAAAGCTCTGGGCCACAAGGTTTACCTGTATGTGAATATTTATTTATCTCTATTATGCAAGGACATTTCTGTGCCATTAAGAGACTATTTACTTTCCCATTATTGTAAATAGCATTATAGGTTTGCTTAGTATGATCCAAATGTGTTGGAGTATCCCCCCCCCTCCTCCTTTTAAATATCAGTTACTTTTCTTTGGCTACATTTCTTTGGACATGGAAGGCTGAATTAATTATTTTTTTAAGTTGCTGTGCATATATCTAATTAGTGTGAGAAACAAAGATATTAGAGATGGTTTGTGATACCCTAACTCAAAATCAGCAGGTCTACTGGCATACTAATGTGCTTCTCATCATGACTAAGAGTGGAAGTACATGACCCCCAATGCTACTTAATAGGGAATTTTTTTGTTTGTATATTGCCATGTGTTTGAAAATATATATTTCATAATATACATTTGTGTGACTTCTATTGAAAAATCATTTGAAAGCAAAAAACGCTGATACAAAGACAGACTGCAACTACCAAAAAAAGTATTATGACATTATATTAAGCTTTTGTGCTGATAGTGTACTGAAGGTATCTGCCATCATTCTTAAATATACAATTGGGAATCTTTTTTAAAATAGTGAGCACACTACAGGAACAAACCAGGTTGGCAATAACTAAATCTTAAAGACTAACAAATACCAATAGTGTCGATGAAGAAAAATAGCAAGGAAACTTCTCACTGAAAAGCATTTCATGGTATGTTAGAATTTAACAGGGTTTTTTAAACCCCTTTCACACTTAGATTATCACAGAGTACTGTACTTTACAAAGGAATTAGATATTGGTAAAGCAGAGCAAGTGAAGGCAAGCACAACAGCCATTAAGCGCTTAGGAATAGCTGACACACTGCTTTGGAAATGCATTCTATAAGGGACTGAGAATCTACTCTATGGTGCTGAGCCTCTTTAACATAGTGGTGTTCTGAAGAGCATCCTATGGTTCTGCACAGCATCAACTCCCATAATGGTGAATGGGAGTCGATGCTGTTCCGAACCATAATGAGCAGTAGGAAGGATCAGACCCTATGCACATTAGAACTTGTTTTATTGAAAGAAGGAATGTTGATTCAATTATTAAGCAATTTAATAGCATAATTAGAATTCCTCTGAGTCTGGTAATTTTTACCCATCATCAAAAAATATAACAGAGCCATAAAAATAACCAACCCCCACAAAATTCTCCTGGAATTCCCATTCATCTTTTATACTTTTATTATTTTAAAGTAGATCCTGTAATAACTCATTCTGAACCATGAAACAAATTTTTTTTAAAAAAAAGCATACAAATAAATTGGGCATTTTCAATAGGAATATATACAGTACAAAGCAGGAGAGGCATACATTTTACAGTGCAGTTTCCTAAGATTTGTGTATTCTCTGTTTCTAGGATGAAAACACACTAATCCTTTTATCATCATCATCATCATCATCATTATTGGCAATTCTTCGATTCAAGGATGATCTCTACCATGGATTTACATATGGGTCCTCAGATGACCTAGGGGTCCGATCCTGGAATCCCAGATTTCTCAGCAGTAGGTACAGATATTTTCTGGCAGGCCATCTGCCTGCTGGCAGAAAGTTCTTTCTTTTTCCTTCATTCTCTCTCTTTTTTCAACTTCAAGGGCAAGGCACTTCTCCTTGAAGCAGGTGACTGGCTGATGGAGGATGTGGTGACATTGAGGTCATTTGATGGCTTGCGCCTCCCAACTTGTGATGTTCACATCAGTTTTCTTAAGATACGCTTTCAGTATGTCTTTGTAGCATTTCCTCTGACCACCTTAGGATCTTTGAGCATGTGTGAGCTGAGAATAGAGGACTTGTTCTGGGAGGCGAGAGTCTGGCATCCGCAAACAATGTACAGCCCAGCAGAGTTGGTGCATGAGGATCATTCCTTCAAGAAAGTGCTAATGTGATGATCTGTTCAACAGTCATCGGTTCCATGCATGGCCCTCATGATGTGGACATCTTTCCGATCTCAAGCTGTAACAATAACTTAGTCAAGAAGGTGCCAGCCTAACCCTGCCCCCTCCTGCACCCCCACTCTCTTCTCCCCAACACCTGTACCTCCTTCCTGCACCCCCAGCCTTTGCACTGTGTCCCCTTCACTCCAACACCTGCCCCTTCCTGTGCCCCTAACCTCTGCATCCTCCTCCTGCACCTACATTGGAAAACTGACCTGCATGCAGTGATGGAGCAGCTGGCATCGCTGCTTTCTCCCTCACTGAACTGCTGTTCCTCTGCCCCACACACCCCTGCCAGTGGGGCAGTAAGGAGCAATATCAGGCCTGCCTGCATCTAGGTCACTTTCCCAGCCTGAGCTGCATAAGGACAGGGCAGGAGAACCCGTTTTCCCTACCAGCTTGGGACTTCCAGAAACCTGGCTTGTTGAGCCAGCCACCCAGGTCTGGTCCATTCCCCCAAAGCTGCAGACTTTAACCAAAAACTGTTCAGAAGTTTCTACTACTGAGACAAAAATATTAATGGGATGAACAAGGACCTTCTGGTTTGATCCAGTATGGCAGTTCCTATGTCCCCGGGCTTCCTTGGCCTACAGAGCAGCTAATGATGGATGAAGAGGTTGCAGAGTCTCCCACGGAGAAAGTAAATATAGATTTTGAACCGTGCATCACAGGTCAGTCTCTGAATTATATTATATTCATGTAGGAAAACATTTCACTAAATGATGTGCCTTTTCTGGTAGTACATGAGAATCGTGACATCTTGGGCTGAAGGTTGTCTGAGTTTTGTATAATAAGCTCTAAATTTTGTGCTATTCTTCTCTAGTATCTTTGTATATTAGCAATTTTTGTACCGTTCTTTGTTTCCTTGCCTTTGTTTCCATTCCTCGGTGTGTGTACCATACAACATTTTATATTCAAACTATGATGTAAAGTATAATTTTGACTGCAATATCTGCAAATTTTAGCAGAGAAATCCCAGCAAGATCTTGGGGGAAGGGAGGTGTCTCCCCTGGCATATTTACATGCTTATACAATCCTTGTTTGCTTTTGTTTAAATTTGTAGTGTGGCTTTCCTAGTGCTCCCAAATGTGATCCCTTTAAGGAAGATGTACTTTTTAATTTTGTTTTAAATGCCATTGTCTACAAGTAGTATGAAACTGGAAAATCTGGATCATTCCTCAATTAGTGACATCATATGGGCTGTTCTCCAGAGTTCATTCATAACCTTTGCAATATGTGAACTTATGGAAATATGTGATACACCTGATCAATTTCCATCTCTACTTCCTTTCACACTCTTGAATGTACTCTGTGATGACCTGGATCATTTCAGTGTCAAGTTTAAATGTCTACTACTTTCCAAGGAAGATAAGTGACAGTATCCTTCATAATTCCTCCTGACCCCTTATCCATAAATTTAATCTTTGATTTGAATAAAAAGTTATACTGTGAGATTGACACAAAATTATGTTATATTTTCTTATTTTCTGTACTTTTTTCTCTTTTGGAAAAGTTAAAAAAATCTCCTTCTGCTTTTTGAAATACTTGAGTTGCCTGCAAGTAACTTTTATTGTTTTTAGTGCTTAATTGTTATAATAATAACATTATTATACACATCTTCACCAATGTATGAGAGGAAGCACTCATCCACGGTTTTTCATCATAACAAAAGGACACACTCAAGAAATAATAATGTCCTTTGTATTTATAGCACCCGTCAACTGAGGATCTCAAAATGCTTTGTATTAATTAAATAAGCTTCACATCTTCTATCTATGGTAAACTAGATAAGTATTAGTATATTCCACACTGAAATGTTCATTTTGATGCAACTAAAAGCTGTAAATAGTATGTAAAAAATTAAAAAGAAATTTGTAATATTTTTTTAAATCACAAAGCTTGGAATCTCTTAAAATAAAAACACTAGAAAATATAAAAATGAACAGATAGGATCACTCAACCGTAACTCTGTCCCCATCCTGCACCAAACTCGACCTGTTACGCTATATGTTGAATTGAAGACATTGTGAAGATGTAGGTTTTGACAAGGAATTTAAGATGTTGATATCCTGGACCAGATCCTATAGTCTGGCCTATCTGCATTCAAACTCTCTTCAGGCATAGGTGCAGAGAAGGGCTTTTAAGATGATCAGGGAAATGAAGAACCTATTATTTTGAGAACAGACTAAAAGAGCTTGGCTCGTTTAGCCTAGCAAAATTACTGCTGAGGGGGATATGCTTGCTCTCTATAAATATATTAGGGAGGAAACACTGGTGAGGGAGAAGAGCTATTTAAAATAAAAGACAATGTTGGCAAAAGAACAAATGGGTTTAAATTGGTCATTAATAAGAAGGAATTCGGTTCTGGAACAGCCTTTGAATAGGCATAATGGGGACAAAGAAGAAAAGGATTCTCAAGATGGAGTTTGATAAATTTGTGAATGGGGGGGACATATGACATGGTTTTGTGTGATTGCTAGGGATTGGACTCAATGACCCAAGCAGTCCCTTTCAGTCCTGTTTTATAGGGGGAGTGAGATTTGTTAATCTTAAATTGTTGATTAAGTAATTTGATAGGATTTGTGAAGATTTCTATAAAGAATCACCTATAGGTGCATATTTTAAAATTAAAATGAATAAATCCAGAAACATCTCTGATCATTATTGGCTATTTCACAAACAAGGAGGAAAAGAAGAAATTTGCATCACCTCTAGAAATATGCCACTTTCTTAGGAGCCCCGCACTGTTATCCCACGCACTGTCAGAGTAAGTCATATCTCCTAGGTTACTAGGCCTCTTTTATCATCAAACACATTTTCTTTATCTACCTTTTCAGGTTGCTTTGAAAATCAGTTTTCTATCTAGCTCTCTCTCTCTCTCTCTGCCTGCCTATCATTTTCACATATACAATATTTCTACCCAAATAATCTCTGTTATGCTATCTCTACACAGTTTTATTTTATTCTCACACTCTAAACTCTTTCTCAGACCCACATCACAAACCTTCTGTTATAAAATTGAGCTGGTCTTCTCTAAAATAAATATTGTTCATTTAACAGCCACAACTAGTGTCATGTTTGCCAAAATTATATTGCCTTCAATTCAGTTCTGACAATGGTGCAATCTTGTACTGTTTGTGTCTTGCATCTAAATAGAAAACAAATATGGTCACTTTTATTTCCATCTCTTTTAGCTCTTTTATATAAATAACTAGTGTAAAAGCCCATGTACACGGGCCAACAGTAATGGCTCGCGGCCCCCCCACTCACTCAGCTCTCTCCCCCCTCCCCCCCAATGCCCCCCCACTTGCTCAGCTCTCTGCCTTTCTGCCCCTCCTGACTCTCTGCCTCCTCCCCCCCCCCTCGCTCAGCTCTCTGCCTCCGCCCCCCCCTCGCTCGGCTCTCTGCCTCCTCCCCCCCCCTCGCTCGGCTCTCTGCCTCCTCCCCCCCCCTCGCTCGGCTCTCTGCCTCCTCCCCCCCCCCTCGCTCGGCTCTCTGCTGGGCACAGCTGGCCGTGCTGTGCCTGGGCGCCTCCGCCCCGCTGGCCCAGCGCCCCCTTCCCGTGCCCCGCCCAGCCAGAGCCCCCTGCCCGCGCCTCCTGCGCCCAGCCACCCTCCTGCCCGAGCCCCTGATCCAGACCCTGCTTCCCTCTCGGCGGTGCACGCGTGGCGGCCATGTTGTGCTGCCGAACTACACCTCCCAGCATGCCTTTCGTCTGGGCCGTCTCTACTGCGCATGACGGCGTCACACACACTTCTCTAGTCTTTTATTATATAGGATTATACATCCTATATATATGACTGTCTATACTTTCATTTTTATAATTATTTTAGGTTCCCTTTATTTTCCATAAACTTTTAATCTTTCCATCCTCACCACTTTTTAAAAAAAATTAGATAACATTTGACACCAGTTATATTCATCCTTTCTTGATGAGATTTATCTCCTTTCTTTCTCGGCTGCCTCTTTGCTACCCTCATAACAGATCCTGTTTGTTCTTATAGCCTATTATTTCAATCTTTAACAGTAAAAACTATAAGACAAACTACCTTGTTTTCTGTCTTAATGTAATAAAATTATTCTAGCCACTGAAATTCTTATCCTCCCTCCCCATGTTATTTTATTATTTAACTTGGCAGGTTCAGCTTTGAGCATATGAGTATCATTCTCACTAAAAGAAAATTAGTAATTTGAGGTAATACTGTATTGCACTTGGTCTGTAGAACAGGCAGAATATATTTTTAGGCACTGCATGTTTATAACCTAATTTTCACTCATTGCTTTACAGAGGTGACCTTGTTCTAATACCTTCAGCACCTGATGTTATAAAAGTGAAATTCTGTTCAAATCTACTCTGTGAATGTGCTCCTGCTCTGAAACAAATGCAAGATAACATTAACATTCATCACACAAAATACCTGCTAATTTGCTTTCAGTGAAGATAGAAAGCTTTTCATTACATATCACAAACTTCATTTATGTGGAATGAGTCACCAGGCCTTCTGAAAAGCCAAATGAGTACCTAATCTCTAATGTTGCCTTCAGCTATAACATCAATCCTCCCTGGTTTGACTCATCCTTTATCAGCTACTCAGTTTTTAAAAATTTTCGTCCTATTACAAAATTGTGTTGTTCATCTGTCAAAACAGCTTTGATCTATGCTTTTTTAAAGAAAAGAAACAATCATATTATAGCTTCAGAGAAAAAACCCAGAGAAATATACTATTTTGATAGCTGAGACAGAATCAAATCAATGTAACGTAAAATGAGCAACTTTGTTGGAACAGTTGTTGACACTATTAACTCAATAAAAGTTGCCACGCTGATGGTAAACTCTGTTTTATTTCTATTCTACATACCTTTTCTAAATTTGAATGTTTAGCAGAGAATAACATGATGATAGATATATGCTTTTTATATGCATGTGAGTGTGAATACCATATGTCATCTGATCTGTGCTTTTTTGTCTGTATTATAGTATATACTAACATTCCTAAGCATTGTACAGCTGAAGGCACACATATCTGAGACCTCTGACTGGAAAGACCAGAGATCATGGGAAATTGTGATAACTAGCTTTGGCTGGTCTATCTGTCTCTTAATGGCATCTGGAAGTTATATGTCATGCGTCGGTCTTCATTTGCTGTATTCATAGACACATTCCATCATTTTTTAGATAGAAAACTTTAATACATATTTTTTGTAGCATTGCTAGTAAAAACGGGCCTTAAACTTCCCAATTTAAATCCAATATTTTGCTTTATTTTGGAATAAGTATTTTAGCTCATGAGTAATTCTGATAGTCAGATACATATCCACCACTTTCTTTGTGGGCAGTGGGAGGGAATGTATGCTGTAAATTTAATTTGGCAAGTTCTCTGAGAAGAGACTGCTCACTCCATCTTAGCTAGGGGATTCTCTAGCATGGGGACAACCCTAATGGACACAGAGTTGGTATTGCCAGCTCTTGCACCACCCTTTTAGGGTTAGCTGGTAAGACCCCATTCACCACACCTTGAGATGGCAGGGAACAGTTTGGGGTGGGAAGGAGTGTTTTGGGGAGGACTGCTCTGATTATGCTCAGCTATTCAAGGTTCCCTTGGGGGTTATTGTTAGCTGGACCACGTTACAGAAGTCCTCAAGTGTTCCAAAACCAGAGACCGAATAGCGAACAGGGAATCAAGGAGATATATAACTGCTCCCTGATGATGTCCCAACTCACCTCACTCAGCACAATGTTGCCAAACCATAGACTCTAGTTATTGTCTTTAAGTGGTTAATTTAGCAGTCCTTTTGCACAAGTCCTTAGTAGTGTTTCCACATAGCAGAAAAGAAACAGGATTTAGCTGTAAGAAATGCAAAGGTGACTTTTTCGTCAAGCTACTGTACAGAGATGCTTTAATTTCCTCTGACATTTTAGTGCCCAGAATGTAACCCTCGCAACCTCAAAGGCGGGAGAGGAGGGGTCATTGTCTGGACTAGTGGAGAAAAAAGGGCAGTGATTCCTTTAAGTGTCCCACCTGCCCACCACAGTGGTTGAGAGAAGGGGGAAGGCACCACCTGAACAGATGAGTGGGCTGGTAAGCCATTGGTTCCCACACAACGGTGGGGGGGGGGGAAGAGGGGGTTGGATTTATAAACTCTGTTACAACCTGAGCTCCCTCACATGCCCAGATTTGGGGATGGGAGTAGGCAGTCAAACTAATTGCTGGGTATCCATTACAGATATTTGTTCCATAGGGGGCCCTGTTCTCAACCAGAAATGGAAGTGGATTAGGGAAAGGCATCTATGGGGCTGAGGCTCTTAATGTCTAGTAAAGAAAGGAGACACCCTTCCTTCCTCAGTCCCTTAACCCTCATAAAAGGGGAGGGTGCCGAGGTCCCATCAGTGGGCTGGGGACTGGCTGTGGCAGGGTAGAGGGCTGACTTCAGCACTTTTCCGGGGGAAAACCATTCAAGAAGGAATAATGGCCTGCACTGTACAAGTTATTGATGGTCAGTTCCCAGATAAGTTAATAAAGTTGTAGCCTAATTAAACCATGTTCCTTGCATCTTTTCTTTCTTCCTGCATTTCCAGGCAATGACTGATATAGCCTTTGATGTCTACTATGGTTTCTCTAAGGGTATGTATACACTAATCACCAGATTGGCAGGTAGCGATCAATCCATCAAGGGTCGATTTATCATGTCTAGTCTAGATGCGATAAATTGATCCCTGAGCACTCTCCCATCGACTCCTGTACTCCACCGCCACGAGAGGCGCAGGTGGAGTCGACAGGGGAGTGGCAGCAGTTGCCTCACTGCCATGAAGACACAGCGGTAAGTGGATCTAAGTACATTGACTTCAGCGACATTATTCTCGTAGCTGAAGTTGTGTATCTTAGAACGATCCTTCCCTTCCCTCCCCCCACCCCAATGTAGACCAGGGCTAAGTCCTGGCTTGAATATGTGCTCTTGGAATGAATCAATTACTGTACTAGTCTCCATAGTCCCGTGATTCTCATGGTGTAGGTTAATTCATAATGTGTTGAGCACCCTGTTATCAGTCTGTACAGTGACTGCACAATGGGATTCTTTAATTCTGCAGCTCATCAAACCATTAGACTATCAAGAATGCTTGAACACACTCTCTCACCTTATAAAGCCTTATCCTCCCATTGACTTCAGTGGGCACTGGATCAGGACTGGAGGGTTGTGTCCTACACTCTGTACTTATGGACTTCAATGAGAGTTCAGCCTGAATAAGGATAGCAAGATTTGACTCTAAGATGCCAGAATTAAAGATGAAGCGTTACTGTTTTCACTTTAATTTTAGGTGAGACATTTCTTTACAAACAAGTGAGACATTTCTTTACAAACAAGTGAGAAAGTAATACTTTAAGAAGAGAAGGATTAGCCACATAATGTTTTGCATTTTGATAGCATCTCTTATGCTTGTGAAAATATATGGCTATGACTTATCATCAGTAAGTAAAATATGGCAGAATATACATAAACCAGAAGTTAAATCTTAATAGCATTATTAGTGTTCAAGCTAATAGACAATGAGAGTTAATAACAGTTCTGATGAATGTGCCAGGTAGGGGTGCACAGTACAGGAATTTAAATCATATTCAAGCTACAGATGTTCTATAGCATAGTATATATGAGAAGCTTCACCAGGAATCTTCGTAAGTGCTGTTTTGACTGCCATGACCAACACTTAGTCCATAGAGTTGCATGTCTAAATCCTGGTGCACCACATTAAAATGTATCCCTAGTGGTCACTGTAATTCTGAAATCATATAATAACAGAATTATCCAACAGTAAAAAACCTGACCCTTAAAAAGCAGCTTAGAAATGGAATTTCTGGATAATTTAGCACAGTGGTAATTCTGTAAGCATGGGCTACTGCTTACACTGCATGCTGTTTTCAAATGACTTGATTACAGTTCAAATTTATATAAGGATTTACACTTTTGACAGGTAATTAGGGATCTCAGATCCCATGTGAAGCAAAAAATAAATAAATCACATTTAAGGTAATTCAGAAAGTTCTTTACCACCTGCACATATCATGTTAAATTTTAGTTCTGGGGTGACAAAATATTTTCCTGTGTTGCTCACACGGCAAGAACCAAAACCTCTAAGACTTCCTGGACCTGATTATGCATTTGTATGAGAGATATTCATTCAGAAATGACTTTGTCTCATCTGTGAAGCTTTCTGCTTAGATGCTCTTTAGCATTCTGAGTCTAATTTATTACACTGTAAGTGTTGCAGGATATCATAAAAAAAAAAAAGCGTGGCATCAAATTGAGTATGGCCTTTTGGTAGTCTGTACAAAAGAAAAAAAAAAGCTCTCCTTGGAATCCCTCTGGTATTTGGTCATATCTTCCAACCCTAGAGAGCTGCTTCTTATTGATTTTGCTTTCTTTATTATAAAAGAAATATCGTATCTAAAGTACTAGTAGACAAACCATTTGGAGTCTCTAACTGCAGTTGGGAAGAATTCTAACGCTGATGTGTGACCCTTTTAATAACAAGTATTAAAGAAAAGGATGATGCCATGTATGGAGAATCTATATGAAGAAGAAGCTTTCAGTTTCTTTGAACCCATCAGTCAGTTGTGGCACTGAGCCTCGATTACATGTACAATATATAGAAAAACATAGAGTGGGAATATTCAAAGATCTATCTACACAGCTTCAGGAAGCAGCTACTGAGCATGGCTAATAACTGTTCTGAATGTTTATGGGTTCTTCTAGATGAGTTGCCTGGTCCTGCTCTCTGTACATGTGCAGAGACACGAATATCCAACTAGGCCCCATGTCTCTGTACCTTGAAGTCCTTAAACCAAGATTTGAGGACTTCAGTAGCTCAGATATAGGTGAGAAGTATATTGCAGGAATGGGTAGGTAAACGTCTGTGGCCTGCGTTGTGCAGGAGCTCAGACTAGACGATCCCTTCTGACCTTATGAGTCTACTCACCTCTGCTTCTCTCCTGATCTCCAGGAGAAACAGTCAAATGCTGCAGTCTAAAGCACAAGAACAGAGGAATGCTACAGTCTAAAGCACCAGAACAGAGGAATGTGGAAGATAGGAGGAGTAGCAGACTAAGAAGGAGCCAAAGAAATATTGGGATGGAGGAGTGAGACCAAAATGTTGCAGGAAGAGACAGGGGGATTGCAAGGCAATAGAGGTGGCGGAGAGAGAAAACATAAGGGATAAGAGAGTTTAGGGAGATAGAGAAGAAAAATATGGAGGATAAGAGCATATAGGGCCACAGTGGGGCACAGAGACAGACAGAGAGCATGAGGGCAGCATGTGAGAGGAGCTGGAGACTGGCTGGGACACAGAAAGAAACACGATATTGATAAGGTGGGGAGGGATTGGAAGGTGATAAAAAAGGCAGTTCCCTGACCTCAGGGAATAGGAAATGGCTAGTGAGGACTGCTTCTGAACAGCTAACTGGATGGCCTGCATTTAAAGTTGAATTTTAATCCTGAAATGATCCCACTCACACCAGGGAAAGCACCTCCCCTGCTGACTCAAAACACAGAAGGCAGATAATTAACAAACAGCCTTTAAAAGCCAAACTCATGATTTTGTGGGATCTAACTCATGGTTTTTGAAAGGTTGGCAATACTGCAGAGAGTAGGAGAGAGAACATGAAGGATTTTATAGTGGAGGGATTTATGTTAATTAAGTGATGAGCACCAATGTAGTATGCAAATTAAGATATTTCCCAATTTACATTAAAATCTCAAGCCTTCCAAACCTACAGCTCTAGCAGTTATATTACACTGTAAAGCTCTTGCTTCACCTGAGGGACACTCACTCACTCTAGTAGAAAGGAGACTGAACTGTTCCGGGCTCAGTCAGCAGTAACCAGACACACCTGTGTCAGACTTGCTTTGCCTTGAGGGAGGAAGCTTTAACAGGGAAAGCCTGTCACAGGAAAAGGGTGGTGGTTAGGGAAATGATTGCTAGACTGTAGGCACTGTTGGCTACAGAGACTGATCAGCAAAGAGGTAATAAATCCTGTTGCTCCTGAGACTGCATGGCCCAGGTATAAAGTGGTGAATGACTAGCAGGGGCTGGAGGCAGACCCTAATAAAAAAAAACTGGATTTGCAGATAAGCTGCCCCCAAAGGGGTGACCTAGAGACTTACCGCTTTTTTTTTCTTTTCCCCTGTTGTCAGGTGAAGGAGAGGAGAAAGAACTTCTTTGTTTTGGT
Source organism: Sternotherus odoratus (assembly GCA_032164245.1). NCBI lineage: Eukaryota > Metazoa > Chordata > Testudines > Kinosternidae > Sternotherus > Sternotherus odoratus. The sequence continues at coordinate 44,287,292 of JAVMKO010000006.1, forward strand.
TTGCAGAATCCCTTGTGTGCCATAGGTGGGAAGGGCTCTGTAAGCTGCTCCAAATGTGGTCTGGTAAGGAGTTGGGTAAGCCTAGCACACTTCAGATAAGTTATTTTGCTTTGGGAAATACTGCTGATGTTGTCTTCTCCACTTCACTTTGTAACAAGCTCCTTATATATGACCCACCTATTATTATTCTGACATGTTATTAATCTTTGCTTATATAGGAGTGACTGTGATTGGCTGAAAGATGATCTACCTTGACCAGAAGTTGTTGGTCTGGTCACTCTTCTCCCTTGCCCATAGATTGTTTTCCTGTTGAGTCCACAAAGTGACTGAGTGCCCTGCCATTACATAGATCTGCAATATTTAGCACTTTATTGCCAAGGGTAGTTTTCAGGAGTACTCAAAGACGTAACCTGGAACCAAAGAACTGTTGCTGGCATATGGCTTAGCTTATGCTTTGGTATTTTCTAAATGTGCTGCCCTCCCTCATGAGAAGAATGGTTTATGACTGTATTATCAATGTCGATGAAATGCTAAGTATTTCTGCAATGTAATTTGAATGTATTAATATGTTTTATCAACCTGTTGGGAGTGCTTACTGGTGCATTTGTAGCAATTTTATAGAGCAGATGTAAGACTGTTTCCTTTGTGTGTGTTTGGGACTAGAGGGGCACTCTGTGCTTCATCTGTTAATGGCATCTGTTAAACTGGCACTGGCTAATGTCACTATTAAACATGTGTGAATTACCAAAGTTTAATTTTCCTGGCTTTCACAGAAAAGGCAGGTAGAAAGTCTTATGACACATTACTATACAGAGAGCAAGAACACAGAGTGAGAAAATGCTTTTCAGGACTATTAGTATTTAAAGACCCTTCATTGATGATTTGAGGGATGGCCTAAAGAAAACTGCAACTGGAAGATTGCCCTCCAAATGTCTTGCTGCCTGGGTCTATTTTTAAACTGTTTTGATAATCAAGAAGATAAAATGTGTTTTGATTTCAAGACTGCAATCACTCTGTGTCTGTCCACTGTATTAAGATCATTTTGTTTTCAATTATTGTCTTTTGTTTAGCTTCATTATCACTCATCAGTCACTGAACAAATATCACATTGTCCATCTTTCCAGACAAGTACTGTAATTACTCAATAACTGCAATATTGATTCTAGAGCACTGAGTCCTACTGGCTGGCATACAAAGTTGCTTACTAGCTCAGAACAGAGTTGTTCTTAATGTACTTCCAAGCAAGAAGTTCCTCAAAGGAAATTTTAAAGTTTCTCTCCCTATTTGATGCCAAGAAACTCTGGAGTGGCTCTGAGTCTATTTTGTAAGCAGATTTGCCCATGCATGTGAGCTGTAAGAGTCAAGCCATGTAAAGCTTTGCCAGAGGCCTTTGGAGCTCAGTGTAAGCAAAGGCATAAGCAGAGGTTGCACAGTCCCTTTCATAATGTATCTGCAATGTATTACCAAGATGTCATATTGTGAAACCTCAAAATCCATGAAGAGGGGGCCCAGAGTAAAACATCACACAGATATGGTCAGTATACTGGCAGTGATCTCCGCCCCTCATTGCTGAAGCTGTTTTATCTTTCCCCTTCTGTCTCACTGGAGTCTTTTCATACCGGTGCTTCCCATGGTGAGCAAACACCACCACAAATCACATAACATTTCTATAAGAATCTACACGAGGAGCAAATATTTAATAAGGGGCTTGTCAATCTAGCAGAGAAATGTAAACACAATCCAATGGCTGGAAGTTGAAGTTAGACAAATTCAGATTGGGCTACTGAACTGATGGCAGCTGCACAATGCAAGATGTGTGAGCAAAATCAAATTGTAGGACTGGAGCCACATAGTGGGGACCTACCTGAAATGAGGGCGAGAAAGGGGGATAGCTCAGTGGTTTGAACATTGTCTTGCTAAACCCATGGTTATGAGTTTAATCCTTGAGGGGGCTGTTTTGGGATCTGGAGCAAAAATCTGTTGGATGATTTAATTGGGGATTGGTCCTGCTTTGAGCAGGTGGTTGGACTAGATGATCTCCTGAGGTCTCTTCCAGCCCTGATATTCTATGATTATTTCTTAAAACTATTGGTTGCTGTCATTGTATGGGCAGCTAGAATAATTCAACTCTGTGTGAAGAAAGGACTCTTAGTTACTGCTCTTTAATTTAAAGGTCCTTCTTGCATTCAGTGCTGGTCACTCTAGACATTAAGAGGGCTTTCACTTCTTTCTAGCCTTAAAGGAAACAAGTATCTGGCAATGTATTTAACATGGTATTTTAGCAGGCAGAAAGCAGGTGGGATGGCAAATGTACTTTTGCGTGAGTTGACATGAGAAGCTTTCCTCCCCATTTTTGTTTTGCTTTGTCTTCCTTTGTAAGGACCAGCTCCTGACCCTAACTGGTTTCTTTGCATCACTATGTTCACACTAAACCCAATGCAACATTGATGAATCCAACCCTTGAATATTCCCCGTGCATATGGGATTCCTTGGGTGGCATAGACAACCATAATACAGGAGCTGCTTCTATCTTCTCTGGAAAAGGAGAAGATAGAAGCACCTATTGTGATCACCTATTGACACAAGGTGATCCTTGCTGTTTTGATTTATACAAGAAACAATCCCTAGAGGCAGATTAGTCCCTCCAGCCCAGTCTAGGGACTGATATAAGTGGCTTAACACCATCTGTGCTCCCTTAAGCCATACTGATCTGGGAACCTGGGCAGTGGCCAAGTGGCTAATCCACTCCTAAAACCCCTTTTCAAAATAGGGTAAAGGGGCCTGAGGGTAACTGATTATCCTGTCCTTGGTATTGTATATAACCACCTATTTTGGCTGATAGCTGTAACTTTCCAATACCAATTTATATCAACTCTTTATGTAGGACCAAAACAAACTGATCTGTATGGTCATTCCTAATTCCCATGAACCTCTATGCTTAGAAAAAGTTGCATTCTTAAGCAGTCAGATCTGACTTCAGCTATGGGAACTTCTGTAATTGATTAGCTAACACTAAGAGTATCAATGTAGCTGAAATAAATTACCATAGTAGAATGTAGGGGCAGAGGTTGAAGGTCTCATAAAGAGTGTTGAGGGGTCTTTTTTTTTTTTTTTTTTTTTTTTTTTTTTTTAAGCAGATGAACAGCTACCTGTAAGGGGAGCCATGACAGCTGAATCCTCACTTTGCAGGAAGCTGATGTAACCAGCTGCACTCCACTCCCCACTACCTTCAGCCTAGTGATTTGAGAGTGGGTAGAGAGGGGCATGCTAAAGGCAGAAGGGGAAGAGGTAGAGGACACCATGTTCTTTCAGATCCTAGTCTGCAGCTGCCAAAAGTGTTTCAGGCCTTTACCCTGCCCAAGAGAGGGAGAGAGGAAAAGGAGCTTAGAATATAAATACAGCCTAGCTGAAGATCCAGTCTGTTAACTTTTGCCATTTTTGTGCTTTTTAAGTGCTTTATTTCTCAACTATAATGTGTTATGGGCCTGGTGCAAATGCCCATTTCTTTTGTTGACGTCACTGGGCTTTGAATCAGGCCATATATGCAGATTCGGAATTTAATTAAAAATCCATTTTAAAAGTGAACTGTAAGACATGTTGTATCTATCTAGAGCCATCAAATCACTAGATAGGAGGGAATGATGAGACTAGAAAGTCTCTTAACTCCACATCCTCTTAATCCATTGGATTAATATTTCTTGCTAGAAAATGATGTGAGAAGAAAATCTTCAGATATTCAGTGTGATGCTCAGACATCCCAGAGCTAAAAGGGGCCAGAAGTAAGTTCAGGATAAGTGGTTGTTTCTCCTCTCACCCTAGTGTGAATCAGGAGTGACTCCACAAATGGAAAACTGGTGTGAGAGGGGAATGAGGCCAGGCAATATTAAACCTAGTAGGACAGAGAACTGATGTCACTAAAGATCACTTGAGCTGCAGTTATTTCAGTCCTTTTCAGCATCACCTTTTCTGGGTCTCTTTCTCCCCCCCCCCCCCCCCTCCAAATTATTTTAGTCCCTTTGTTTTTTTAGGAAGGAACCACACTTTTAGTAATGAGTCACATGGTAACATCTATTTGTTTCTACTGTTGCTTTTTGCTCAGTGCTCTTCCAGTAACGTGCTGAGTCCCAAAGTGTCAAATTATAGTAGAGAATTATAGTAGGGGAGACAGGTGGGCAAGCAGCGGAGCAATGTGACACACAAGATATGAAACAGTGGCAGCCCACAAAGTTGTCTCTTTTTGAAGGAACAGTTAAAGGGCAAGATTAATCTCAACACATGGAAATTCAAATGGCTACACTGCCTAAGAAACCTTTTATCATTTGGAGACAGCCATATAATGTTTCTCTTAGATATGCAAAGAGACATTTGACATATTGAAGATCTTAGCCAGGATGGTTTTAAGAAACCAACAAAAAAACTATTTTTGTGGGTGTCGGTTGGCTGGGTTGTGTTTTTGTTTTTGTTTTGTTTCCCCTCCCCAACTGGAGCTTTTTTAAAGGAGCTGCAGTTGGTGCAAAGTGTAGATGTGTTTTGGTTTCTAAAATGGCTAAATTAAGTACAGTTTTTGCTCACCCCCACCCCCAGAATATCTACTCCTTTGCCAGTTAGCTTGATTAGAGAGACAAGGTGGGCGAGGTAATATCTTTTATTCTTTTTCTGGTGGTGAGAGAAAAATACAAGGTTTTTTTGCTATATAAAGCTCCTCTTCAGGTCTCGGAAATATGCTTAGTGTCACAGCTAAGTTGGTCCATTAAAAGATATTACCTCATCCATTACCTCATTCTCTCATATCCTGGAACTAACATGGCTGCAACAACACTGCATGCATGCAGTTAGGTCCATTAAAAGATATTACCTCATCCATTACCTCATTCTTTCATATCCTGGAACCAACATGGCTGCAACAACACTGCATGCAGTTAGCTTCATGTCAAGTACTATTCATTGTTGGTTCCTGAGTGAGATTCTTTCAGGTACAAAGTGTACTGGAGAGGGGACACTGGAAATGAGGTATTTAGATTCTAAACTTTGTGGGGGCAGAGATTGTGTTGTGGAGTCAATTTGGATATCTATATGTACAACTAGACTGACTGCCATTGAATACATTGGCGTATCTGGAGTCCTCCATATTTTGTCGGGGCTGTGTGAAGAATTTCCAAGAACAGGCTGAACCTGTTGATGCCTATTCATGTGGGAGCATCTGGACAATGGGATGACTGAAGCCTAGACAAAACAGTCTGGCCAGGTTTATCTGCAGGAAGGCATTTGGGATATTTGAATTGCTTTAGAGGCAGAACAGAGATCAAGTATTAATACAGAGGTCCTGAGGGCCTAGGACAGCTGGGTCACACAGTCCCAGTTCCATGAAGGGATGACAGTCTGCCTGTGTCCAGGAAGTGCTCCAGAGAGGCTAAGGAAAAAGAAATTGCTGCAGCAAGGGGAGCTTAAGGGCATATTTAGCAAGTGTGGTAACCCAAACACAGTATACTAGTGCATGTCCAGCTGGGGGAGCTCTATACAGGCTGTGTAATACTCACACTTTGTGTTTGAACAGCTCCTAGCACACTGAGGCCCTGATCTTGATTGACCTATTAGGTGCTACTGGAATGCACACATGATAGTAATCATAGGATACCAAAGAAGAATTGTGTCTAAAGAAGATGACCATAAAGAGCTTCAGCCTTCACTACTAAAATTAACAGGAGTTAGTGTTCAAACTTTAGTGGGATCAGGATTGAGAACCAAAAGGATGAGAATGGGGTAAGGATGAGAGATCCATCAGTTCACGACCCCTTGTGATCTTATGCCTGTTACATCCCCCTCATGCGATCTTAAAAGCTTGGTCCTAAAAAGTAGTAAAATGTGATACTAAAATACATTCCCATTTCTCTTAATTCTTTTGAATATTTGTTTTTGGCTTGTATCTTAAGATTTCTGTCAGTTATCAAACTGTCTCCACAAACAATAAATCAGGAACTTTCTCTTCCACTTCTCTATGGGGATTTATTTATCATATGAGGCCAAAATCTGGTGCTTATGATGTGGTGGTTTTTTTTTTAACAGCAACAGCCTGTGATGTGTCAAAAGGATGTGTTAACGCCATCCTACGCAAAAGAGAGAGTGGATCATGACCGAGAGCTCCTTTGTCAACATTTTTTTTTTTTCAATAAATGCACATCAAAATAAGTAAACGAGTACAACTGGCTCTAAATTCAGTTCAGTTTCGGCACCCAGCAAAAAAATCTACACTACTTTAATTTGAGACTGGGATTTTGTAGGGTCCCCTTATCTATTTATTTAAAAAAAGAAAAACTGTTTCCCCTCCCAATTATAACTATTGAACTATGTAAACATTAGTTGAACCTGTTAGTACTATTTCATAAAAATACCTGACATCCTGGTCTCCATGTTTTATAGTGTGCCCATCATTGCGGTATCAGCAGAGACTGTTCTAGGGGCAGGTGAGCAGAGCAGTTGCCCTGTGCACACCAACTTCTAGTTCAAATAACTGCAATTGCAAGAAGGCTGTTTAACCACTAATCTCTCACTGCAAATGTGTCACTTCATTGGTGTGTATGAAGTGACTCATCTAGTTTGTAAAGTATTCTTTAGTTCCATTGGGATGAAAGGTACTATATAGCATTGTAAGCACCTTTTCCAAAGCTAAAATAATTGTTCTAAATAGCTATTGAACAACCAATGTAGAATCTTTTTAATGTTCGTTTTTCCTTTTGTTGGACTATTTTGCTGCAGGAGGAGGAGAGATACTTATTCTCATAACTGACAATCCAAAATTAGTTGAAGTGCAACAAAATATATCCAATGGAGGCTTCTCAGAAAGTGAAAAACCTCAGATTAGACAGCTCCCATTAGAGCAGGTCAATCTAGTTGTTATAAACAATGGGTCTGATCTACAAACACTGGAAATGGTGGGCCTGCTGAAGTCACTGTTTTGTTATGGGGTCAGAATTTCACCCATAAGCTTTATTTGTCTTTATTTGTAGTGCTCTCTGCCTCCCCCCCTCGCACCCCCCCCCCACACAAAAAAGATTACATTTATGTGATGTCTAAAAGAATTAAGATCGATAGTTGCCAGGGCTGGTTACCCATACCAATTTGTACTCTAATTTATGAGATCTGTGTTTTGATATTTGCTCTATAGATTTAGAGAAGAGAGGATGCTGGGCGCGAAAACAGTGGTGGGTCACCTCTGCCAACTAATTCATGGGGCTGCCTTGACTTGGGTTCTAGATAGAACTGCATGGGTCTATCCATCTTTTTTTGAAATGGTAAACAATTTGAAAACCTCAAAAGTGAAAATAAGTAAAATTTACTTTTATACCACTATTGTGGCTAATAAAACTTCCCTGTAACAGACCATTTTGTATTCATAGAAATATAACAATTAGATTAATATAATCAGCAACTATAATTTAAATGTATGAAAATGTAATAATCTCACAATGAGTAGAGCTCCCTGATGCATACAAAGACACAGGTTTTTAATTCAGTCTAGTTCCTAGAAAACATCTCTATTTAATACAAGTGAAAAATGTGTTTTTTCTTAACAATCTCTTTTTGGGTGGGGGGAGGAGTTCCAAGTAGTTGAAATTGTTTGATCTTTATTTCTGATTTAAAATACAACCTATATCACACTCTGGGCTCTTTAAACACAAATAGCTTGAGACCTCCAGAATTCAAACACATGGAGATGATAGCTCAAGTATCCTAGAAATCCTCACAACTCACTTTAAATAAATAAATAAATAAATATAAATCTAATATAGAAATGAAATATCCAGCATTCCTATTAAGATGTGACAGGGCTAGTACCTTCACCTGGAGTGCATAAGTGTTTAAACACTGATGATCACTGTCTTTTCTCTCAATATGAACAGAGGGTGAATTTAAAAAGAAAATAGAAGGAATGATCAAAATTGATGTGATTTTTTTTTTAAAGAAAGATTAGTAAAATCCCAGAAATTCAATTAAATATTGAAAATACTGTAGATTACTTTTTGACCTTTAAAATGAAGCAAACCTTATGTGAAGAAAAATTGTTCTTAACAAATATAAGAATGTATGCCTGTCAAAGCTGAAAAATATATTTGAAGTTAAATAGCTGAAATATATTTATTCTTTCTACAAGGACACTTGAATCTTGGCTTATACTACTGCCAAGGCACTTTTGCTACAAAACAAGGCCTTGAATCTGCCCTCATATCCACATGGTACAGGACCTGACAAGGACAAATGCTACTTTTGTGGTCCCTTAATCCCAAGGAGCCAGATTATCTCCATGTATCTTAATTAGACACCAGTTAGAGCAGTCTCAGGGACCATTACAGCAATGTGAGGCACTGAACTGTAGCAGCTGTCTGACTAGCAGTAGGGAGTGGATATAACCTAGGTTTGCCCCACCCAGTGCATCAAGTGGACCAGCTGAGCAAGTGAAAGGGATGTTGTAATTTGCTGCTGGTGTAGGCCAAGGGGAAATCAAGGGAGATAATGCGGTGTGTTTCTACACCTTGGGTGGTACAGTTTATGTGCTTACCTCTTCCTCAGAGTGGTGTCTAAAAGCACAAATTGGGCCCCTGCATATAGTTTTCTGAAGAAAGTATGTTTTCCAGAAGTCTGTAGTGGTGGATAATTTTATTATATGTCCGAGTTTAGTCTCCAGTTACAGAATTTCAATTTTCCCTTTTGGGGGGGGGGGGGGAACTTTACTTTCATCTGCACTACTAAGAAATACAAGCTACCTCAATAACACTTTCAAGAATAGCAGCCGTATGCATCCGATGAAGTGAGCTATAGCCCACAAAAACTTATGCTGAAATAAACTAGTTAGTCTCTAAGGTGCTACAAGTATTCCTCGCTTTCTAAATAACACTGTACCTGATCTTCTGAGAAAAGCTGTGCCTTAATGCAGATGCATACTACTACACTCAATCACACTTGAACTTGAAGATATTGAAGAGAAACAAGAAGGGGGCTGGGAGATATAAAGTTTGAGGACTATAATATGGGCTGGAGATCCTGGGCATAGGGAGACCAGAGAACATGTGTGGAAAAATCAGGAGGGGGTGTGGGGAGTAATAGGAGCCTATATAAGAAAAAGACCCCAAAATCAGCACTGTCCCTATAAAATTGGGACATGTGGTTGGCCTAGCTAGGCCTAAGCCAACCCTGAGTTCAGGATAAGCCCCACTTGAGAGGAATGAGGTGATTCCAGTATAAAAGGAGCAGGAAGTTGTACTAGGTCACAGGCAGCTGTGGTAGTGTGTGGAGAATAAGGAAAGCTCTCCAGGCAGCGAAAAAGATTGCAAAGGTCCCAGGCAGGATAACCTAGGAGGAAGAAGAGAAATTGTGTTCGTGGACTTATGAATGGACTTTTGTTCACTCTTGTTTTTTTCTGGTGGGGGGGGAAGGGGGAAGGTAAAGAGTTGTATTTATTTTATGAATACACCTTTTGACTAAAAAAGCTTGAAGTTAAATTTATTTGAACAATCCAGAAGGGGAAACTGAGTCAGACTACTCCTAGCATGTATAGGCCAGGAGGGGGTGTATAAGAGGAGCTGGTCTGATTACAAGGACACTGGCCGCCTAACGGACAGTGATCTGATGCACCCTTTAGATCACATGGTTTCTCAGAATATACAATGTATCTTGCAGAAGAGTGCTGCCCGCCCAGGCATTCTGGTTGAAGATGAGCTTTTGTCAGATGACTGTATCAATTCAAGCACAGAGACATCCAAGGTAATGGAGCATAAAATAGTTGTGTTCGGACAGCCAGGGGCACATAATCCCAAAGGGTGTCTCAAATTGTGTTTGATGCTCTTTCATGTGGAGGAAAGTCAACCAGAAACTTTGCAAATGTGGAATTTTACAAGCCCTGTGTATGCCTCCAGGGATGTAGCATACGTTATTAGCAAGTATACAGGTGCCAGATCACCTTCAAGCACCAAGCAACCCTGTCACAGGTAAACAAAGAGAAATGTTAAGGACTAATATTCATGGTATCCGCACAAAATAATTTAGCACAGGTGATTCTGTAATTGTGATTCATTAGGGAATATTCACAGTGCTTAATGGTGCTCAAACACATCAACTGTGAGGTGTTCTGATGTTAGTGCTCTAATAGTGCATTGGAAAACATGCAGGACAGAAAACCTCCTTTGAAATCCTGCAGGCATCTTTCTTTTACAGGTCTTCTAGATGTGCTTTCTTTTTTCAGCAAAAATCATGATGATATTTAGAAATGACACATGTTGCTGTTTAACCATTTCATTTTTACTCTAACGTCATTTTAACCAAATAGCTTTCCATAGCTGGTCTCTTACAGTAAAACTAAGGCTTATAAGGCCTTGGGTAAAATTTTCAGTCACCCAAGTGATTTGGGAGACTAAGCCCCCATGACTTGTAATCATTCACAGCAAGTTCCTAAGAGACAGAAGTGCTTTTGAGATTTTACCTTTTGCCTAAAAGAGTATTTCAGCCAGGAGTGTAGCTGTACCAGTGTAAATCATTTCTATAAACAGGAAAAGTCTCTGTAAACTGCAATTTGCACCGGTACTCAGAGCAAGGGTAGGCTACTGTAAGAGATTTTCTTCCCCACTCTAAACTCTAGGGTAAAGATGTGGGGATCTCTCATAAAAGACCAATTAACTCCAAGCTACTTTTCCCAGCCTAGGTTAAATCTTTTCCCCCAAAACCCAAACTTCTCCAGTTGGGGCTTGGAACCCGCTGCCACCATTAACGTGATTACCCCCAAAACTATGGGGTGGGGCACATTAAAACCCCTGATAGTAACACCCCCCCACCCCCTTGCTACCTGGGAGAGATTGAGAACACAGACTCCAATCCCAAATTAGGATCCCTCCAATAGAATTAACAGACTATTCTTTTATTTATTTATATATAAAAATATGAAAAGGTTCAATAGACAAAAAGAGAAAAGCATACAACTTACACAGACTTCACAGATACTCAGTTCCTAGCCTTAACCCCTCCCTTGGGATTTCTTTCCCAGATGAGGTTAAAGACACCATAGATCGATTACAAGCTTATATAATTAACAATTTCACTTACTGCCAGGCTGACTTAGAAACTTATCAAGGGATGAGTAGAAAGGTGATTCATTACCCCAGAACTGGGGAGGAGATGGAGATGGGCCGAGTGCCCGGGAAAAAGTGAAACTAACTCCTTTGTCTTTAGGAATTTGCATCCCCCATACGTCATTCCCTCTTCTGCTTCAGGTTAACCCTTTACAGGTAAAATAGTAATTCTAAGGCACTTCATACTTATGACAGCTACACTACCTCAAATTATGGCTTATAGTAGCTTTCTGTCTACACTAGGATTTCACAGTGGTGATTTTATATCAGTGGTTAGCTAGCCATGGCTTTGATCATGGGTGGTGAGTGAAGCTTCCCCTGGGGGATGCTAGCTCCCTGTCCCACCTCTTCTCTTCTGTCCACCCAGGCTGGACCCCCTCCCTGCTTAGCCCCCTCACCACCCACTCACCATGTTCCTCCTCTCTCTCATGGGGGTGAGGGTCTTGTAGAGGAGGAGGGTCTGGGTGAGATGGGTGTGGGAGAGTGAGGAGGGACAGGGGGTAGTGAGGTCTTGCTGGGAGGGCAAGGAGGGACTTAGAGGGCAGAGGAGGTTTTGCAGGGAAAGAAGGGTGAGGCGGGATATGGTGTGTGGGGGGAGGGTCTCGGGGGATGGAGGTGAAGGAGAGGAGGGGTGGGGCAAGAAGTGGAGACATCCAGAAAAGGGGTGGTTAGTGAAAGAAAGGAATAAGGAGGGACTCACCAGGCAGCAGTGGGAGCCTCGGGGAAGTGGCAAAGCAGGGAGTGGAGGAGGCAGAGTGCAGGTGGGGCAACCATGGCTTGCAGTAGCCTATAATATCCACTGCCCATGGCTATGATAGGGGCAAAGGCCCAGTGAAGATATGGCCTAAAACAGTTTCTCTCTTCTATATGCATAGAGACACACACACATCCTACATGGGGGTTAAAAAAAAAGCCTCAAAAATTGTTCTGAAAGGAATTGGTGAGCTGCATCCAATTTGCTATTAAAACCTCTTGAATTAAATTAAAAATGTGAGGAGCAACTAGCAGGTATGGCTTCAGTAAGGATAGAAACAAAGGTTATGCAAACACTGTTAAAGCAGCAACTGCAGACTACCACATGGCAGTCTGTGCTAACCATCACTGTTAGCTCAGGTGTGGGAAATCCTTATCTAATCCACAGGAGTATTCTAAGGTAGCACACAGTGTCAGTAGGAGTAGTATAAGTGCGGAGCTGAACCCCAGTAAAGAGAATAATGGAGGTCAGTCAGTTGGGTATAAGATACAGGGTATAAAGAGAAATTGCTCTGTTTCCTCTTTCTAACAGTTTCCTGCTGTGTCTGTGAGCTCTGGAATGCTCATTAGTCATTTATTAAAAAATATATTGTTTGCATATATGCATTCAGTGAAATTCAGCAAAATAGCAACCTCACCAGAAGTCCTACCACAAATACTATTCAGACTCCGCTGGAGATGACTATTACAGATTTCAATATGAAGGCAGGGAAAGCAAATGTTATCAGCTGTCACAAAGAAAGGAATATGTTAACAAAGCGGGAAAGTGGTAGCTTCCATTCTAACTAACCAATGGATAAGATACCACTTACCTCCGTACAGGAACAGCAAGAGAGTGGCATACAAAGCTGGTATCACTGCAAGTGTCCTCTACAGCTCATTGGTGCACATAGAGTCAACCTATAATAAAGTAATTTGCATTCACATGCAGGCTTGCTTGTGGGGAAATTAGAGCAGACTCTGGGAAATGTTGTTTTACTGAATCAAAAGAAATTTGCACATGAAAGCCACATCCTGCTTAGTTAACCCAGTGGTTCACTCGGTGTTACCTTCCCAGTATTCCAAAAAAAATTTCAACTATATAATTAAATCCTCTGAAGAAGTGCTCCTTATATCTTTAAGGGCTCAGCTAGGCATGACAAGTGGCAAATATCCTCATAGCTGATATAGTTGTGGGTACAAGTTTTCTACTCTCCATTTCCTATATCTCCGACTACCTCCTTTCCGGAACACACATCCCAACAGAAGTGTCTACAGCTTCCCAAGCTCCTTCTGTGCAAGTAGGCACTGCACAGACAGTTGGCTTTTTAAGGTGGGAGCCTTAAAGGCATTAATTACATACTTTATTCTTCTGCACAACCAGGAATGAGGCACAGACATGCATGATAAATATTAATCTCACACTAGGCTGAAAATGGATTGCAGTAATGGATGTGTCCATAATATGATAGTAACAGAATCTGGAATAAAAAATGTGAGGGTTATAAATTTACACTGGACCATAACACACTTAATGCTAACATACCCACCATGTGTATACAACAGTTTACAGTTTCTCAGTTGGTAGCTGAACAATTCTGTAGGAATACTAACACTGCTATATAATTTTGCACTTTTGAGGGGGTCAGCTTTAGCCCTCCAGTTCCTGACATCACTGTATTTCTCATGTAAATTTATTCCTCTTTTTTTTTTTTAATATAACCTTTTAAGTGACCTTAGTGCTTGCAAAAGATGACCTACTATTGAATCCATTGAAAAATGAAGTCCTCTCCTTCTCACTGAATGTCTACATTGAAGCTAATGTGCTTCAACCCTGACCTGGAGAGACTTTTATGGCTCATGGGGTTGCTTATTCCCTCTTTGGCCTCTCTTCTGTGACTGTCAACAAGAGTGCAAATTAACACCAATTATTGTACTGTTTTATGTACTGGGCTGAGAACACTAACTCATTTTCCACAGGCCACCACACAGCTGACCTGCTTCAGCTTAATCAAGTTGCTCATATTAGAAAGGGTCTGTATCTCATTAATAAGAGATTGACCCAGCCAGTCTCCCATTACTTTACTTTGTTTCACAAATCAACGTGTGTGTGTTTTCCCATCAAATAAAAAGGGTCAGATTTTCTGCAGGTGTAACTGTTGACATCAATGGAGTTTATGCAGAGAGTGAATTTGCCCTTTCCAATCAGTTAAGAGCTGCCATATTGGGTCAGACCAGTGATCCATCGAGGCCAGTGCACTGTCTGTGGCCAGTACCAGATGCTTCAGAGGGAGTAAACAGAACACGGCAATTACTGAGTGATCCATTCCTTGTTTTTCATTCTGGGCTTCTGACAGTCAGATGTTTAGGGACACAGAATAAGGCCGTGTCCCTGTCCATCTTCAGTGATCACCATTGATGAATGTAGGTTCAGGAAGGCTAATCCTTTTAAATTCAGTTATACTTTTGACCTTCACAACATTTCCTGGCAACATGTTCTACAGGTAGACTGTGCAGCATGTGAAGAAGTATTTTGTTATGCATGTTTTAAGTTTGCTGCCTATTAATTTCAGTGGGTGACCCTTGGGTTTGTGTGTTATGAGAAGGGATAAATAACACATTCACTTCAATTTTCTCCACACCAATCATATTTTATAGACCTCTGATATCCTCCCCTTCTTTCCCCTGCACTGTATAAACTGAACAGCCCTGGTCTTTCTAATCTCTCCTTATATAGAAGTTGTTACATAACCCTAATCTTTTTTGTTGCCTTTCTCTATACCTCTTCTAATTCTAACTTTTATTTTCCTGAGATGAGACAACCAGAACTGCACATAGTATTTGACATGTGGAAATGCTGTGGATTTGTACAGAGGCACTATTTTTCTTGACTTTTCTATCCTTTTCCTAGTAGTTCTAACATTGTTAGCTTTTTTTTTTTTGATTGCTACTGTACACTGAGCAGACTTTTGCTGAGAACTATCTTCAATTATGCCAAGATCTTTCTTGAGAGGTAAAAGCTAATTTAGAAACCCCCCCTCCCCCCCCCCCACACACCTCATTTTATATGTATATTTGGGAATTTTTCACCCTAGTGTGCAGTATTTCAACATACCAACTCTGAATTTCATCTGCCATTTTATCACACAGTCCTGTGAGGTCCTGTGGCAGAAAGCACCCCTGTATTTATCCCCTATACACTATTGTAGTAACTCTAATACAAGGAATACCTTGTGAGAAAAAC
Organism: Sternotherus odoratus; assembly: GCA_032164245.1. Lineage (NCBI taxonomy): Eukaryota > Metazoa > Chordata > Testudines > Kinosternidae > Sternotherus > Sternotherus odoratus. Next base: position 44,302,382 of record JAVMKO010000006.1, read on the forward strand.
ATCTGAAAACTCATAACTTGCTTATTTGCAATATCATGGTAAAATGCATGTCATAACATTATGATATAAGATGAAATTATGACTGAGGTGTGTTTCCAGATAAACTGGTTTAGCCCCTCCCCAGACTTATCAAAGACAAAGGGCAAGCTGACACCCCACCCAGGTGTCAAAAAAGTTGATAGACCATCACCTATCAAGTAGCCATTTTTTGGCAAGAAATGGAGAGAGGGACAAAGATCTCCATCTTAACAAAGAGATGGCATAAGATCTCCTTCCTCCACCGTCGCAAGGTTCTCAGCTGGAAATGTTTTCCAAAGAGGGACTGAAACTATAAAAAGGAGGGGCAAACACCCCAGCCCATTCTCTGCACCTGAGAAGAAGAGGTGCTCTGGAGGAGGGGACCTGACCTGAAGGCTTGGTCATAATTCTGTTGGATGCACATGGTGAGAAACTTTACTTGGAATTAAATAGTTTCTTAAGCAAGGCACTACAAAGTATTTTTATCTTTATTTTTGTGTAACCATTGCTGACTTTTATGCCTCATTGCTTGTATTCTTTGTAAGTAAACTTTTTTGTTTTCTCTAGTTCAGTGTGTTTGTTTGTGTAACTCCATTACAGTGGTAACCCTGTGTATATTGTTCCCTTAAGGAGAATAATGGACTTAATATATTTGGACTGTCCAGGAGAGAGATGGACAGGACATACATTTCTGTTGAAAAATACAGACCTGCTGTGTAACGAAGGTTGGTGAGAGCCAAATATGGCTGGCAGGCTGCAGTTACACATTAGGGTGACCAGAAGTCCCGATTTTAGAGGGACAGTCCTGATTTTGGGGTTTTCCTTATAGACTCCAATGCATGGAATTTGTTTAGCTTCTCTGCAATCGTTTTGTCATCTCTGAGAGCTCCCCTTGCACCTTGATCATTCAATGTCTCCATTAATTGTTTGACAGGCTTCCTGCTTCTGATATACTTTAAAAAAAATAGTTGCCTTTTTGTTAGTTGAACTTCAGATGATTTTTTTTGGCCTGACTAATTAAAATGTTATACTTGACTTGCCAGAGCTTATGCTCCTTTCTAATTTCCTCACTAGGGTCCTGTTTCACTGGGGCCTGACAGCAGCAACTGTCCTTCAAGGTAGAGCTGCTCAAATAAAATAATATTTTAATAAATGTATCCAAAGATTGGCACTGGGGAAAAATCTCAAATGTGTCTGAACATTATGGAACTATCTTTGGGGGTGGTAGAATAAACCATTTTGTTTACAAATAATGTATGGATTCATAGATTCCAAGGCCAAGAGGGCCAATTTTAATCACAGTTAGAGGGTTTTTCCTTCACCCCCTCCACTGGTTCTTGTCACTCAGGCAGAAAGCAGAAGACCAGAAGTCCAAAGTGCAGACAATGCAATGTTTTGGGGGGTTTGTTCCAAGCTAACATGTCCATAGCTCTACACACCGGCGGAGTCTGTTTCCCATTGTTCCAATCCCAGCTCTGACACTGTAGAACATTTACCCCATGACCCCCTTTCCAGCTCTGATGCCCCAGAGCCTTGGTTATGTCCATGTTCCCCATTTCTCACTCTCATTTTCCATTCTCACCTCCTCTTCAGCATGCCCAAATAGACCTGTAATGCACGCCCTTGATCCTACCCCTTACAAGTTAGGGTCATGTTCCATTTTGGGTCTGCGGTCTTCATCTCACCCCTTTTGTATCCCCTGGGAGGGGTAAGAAGTGAGGTTGTGATCTGGTCTGGGATGGCATTTATTTGGTCTTCTAGTGTTTTATACCTCCCCCATAAGCCCTTTTGTCCCTCCTGAAGGACTGCTTGGCTTTGCCTTGATATGGGTTGAGGCAATCTTGAAGTGTGCTCTCAAGTAAGACTTCAACTGCTCTTTATCTGTTCTCATTATACTACCAAATCCAGCTGACTAGGCAGAAGCAACATCAGAGTATTTGTCCCTTGTTTACACTAAGAGTATCAAAAAATCAAACACGAAATTCTATCCCAAGCTAACAAAAAGACCTATATACTAACAGCCACCTAATCTGATCTCCTGTATAAGACAGGCTAGACTTTCCCAAAACAATTCCTAGAACATATCTTTTAGAAAAACATCTAATCTTGATTTTTAAAAACTCCCTGTGATAGAGAATTCAAGATGATCCTGGGAGAATTGTTCTCATTTCTCACAGTTAAAAATGTATGCATTATTTCCGATCTGATGTTGTCTAGTTTCAACTCCCAGATATTGGCTAGTATTATAACTTTCTCTGCTAGGCTGAAGAGTCTATTATCAAATATGTTTTTCCCCCATGGAGGCAGCTACAGACTATTAAGTAACCCTTAACCTCCTCTTTGCTAAACTAGATTGATTGATTCAAGGAACTCAGTCACTATAAGGCATGTTTTCTAATCCTTTAGTCATTCTTTAGGCTCTTCTCTGAAGTCACCCCAATTTATCAACATCCCTCTTGAATTGTAGACACCAGAACTGAACACAGTATTCCATCAGCAAATGCACCAGTTCCAAGTATAGAGGGAAAATAATCTCTCTACTCCTACTTAGGATTCCTATTTGTTTATCCAAGGATTTACTCCTGGGGGAATTTTGCACCCCAAAAAAAAATCTGCACACAATATTTGAAAATTCTGCATATTTTATTTGTCAAAATAACACAACATAACCACACCAGTTTACATTGTTTTGGAAATGTATTTCAAAATACTTGTCAGCAAGTATGTCTGTAATAATAAAGACAATAAAAAAGATTCCAGATTTTTTTTGACATTCCTTACTAGTCATATTAATACAGAGCTTTGAGTAATTCATTTGAGCTACAGTACAGAAACCTATTTCCCACACTCCTCAGAAGCAGTGCAAATGCTTGGGGGAGTTGAGGTAATGGAGACACAAAGAGAAGGAAGTGATTGCTGGGAAGAAGCCTGGGAATGAATCTGGAGGATTGTTGAGTTTGAGTGGGAAAAGTATGGAACAGGGTCTTGTAGATCCTGCCTGACCTCTAGCCTCTCCCATTCAGTCAGGAACAGGGGCAGATGTGCCTATGTGGCCCTGGATCCCTACTCCTATTTAGCTCTGGCCCAATGTTGTTACCCCACTAGCCCTTCTGAACCCCAGTCTGTGTGAGTCCCCCCTCCAACAGCCCGGTGTGCCCCACTCAGTCTGTCCCTGCTATATCCCATGCCTCCTCACTGGTCCCACGAGGAAGGCAGCCTTTTCCCCCCTCCCCCTTCTCTCTCTCTCTCTGCAGCTCATTGCTCCAGCCTGTGAACCCTGTGTCCTCTTCTGGTACTACGTGGTGGACAAATGGTATAATTGCAGCTTTCCTTCACCTCTACAGCAGAATCAATCATTCTACAGGGAAAAAAATCTGCAGGGGACATTAATTGCGCACTTGCACAGTGGCACAGAATTCCCCTGGGAGTAAAGGATTACATTAGCCCTTTTGGCCACAGCATCACAGTGGGAGCTCAGGTCCAGCTGATTATCCACCACAAGCCCCAAACCTTTTTCAGAGTCACTGCAGCTCCAGGATAGAGTCTCTGCCCTATAATTATGGCCTTATTCTTTTATCCTTGGATGTGTATACTTAACCATATTAAAACACACATTGTTTTGCTTGCTTTCAGCATACCAAGTGATCCAGATTGCTCTGTATTAGTGAACTGTCCTTATTTATTACTCCTCAAATTTGTGTCATCTGCCAACTTTATCAGTGATTATCTTGCTTTCATCTATATCATTCCTAAAACTACTATATAGAATGGTACCAAGAGCTGATCCCTGAGAGATGGCACTAGAAACCCACCCACCTAATGATGATTCCCTAGTTAAAATTACATTTTGAGACCTTAGTTTTAATCCATTTAATGTTTGCCATGTTACTTTTATATCATTCAGGATTTTTTAATCAGTGTTGTGCAATACCAACTCAAACACTTACAGAAATCTTAGTATTTGCCTTTATCAGCTAAACTGCTGATGTCCTCCAAATATTATCAACAGGATTCATTTCCCATAAAACCATGTTGACTGGCATTAATTATATTACCCTCCTTTAATTCTTCATTAATAGAATTCTGCCTCAGCTGCTCCATAACTTGCCCATTTTTTTGACAACCGACACAAAAATGAGCCATTCACTATATTATTTGTGAATACTATTCAATCAGTTGTACTTATTGTGGCTATATCGTTATTATGGTTTAGGTCCTGGCTACCTTGGAGTTGTGCTCTGTCCTTATGTACTACCCCAGTTGTTGTTACTAGGTAGGGTGTGTTGTAGCAAGAGACTCCTGAGGGGCTAATACAAGGGCACACTCAATGGAGGTCCTCATTCTGGAAAGTGCTTCCTTTACTGGACTGGAGAACAGGGAGTTTGGCGTATTGCAAAGCTCTTCATTTCGGTCTAAAGCATACCTCTGAGGCATGGCCCAGGAGTGGTGAGGGCCTGGACTCTCCAGAAGAGAGTACCTATAGGCATTCTGACTGTCCTTATGTGGGCAAGGAAGAGGGTCCCTGAAGCCTCTCTCTCTCCACTTTACACCCATTTGGGACTTTTCTTCACGGGAAAGTTACATTCTAGTAGAACATGGGTCCGAGGAGTCAGGGTAACTAACACAGTGATAAACATTGTGTTGGCCAGTCACAATGGTATTAAATACAACAGTCCTTGTCTACAATGAATGTTTTGGATCATGTTACGTGTCACTACTGCTCAACCCCATATTCTGACATATGGTTCCTGATAAGAAATAAGTCCATAAGGATGAAGCAGAAACTAGTTCATAGGCTTTTACATGTTGGATTTGGCTTGACTGGGTTTTGTATTTTGTGGCTTAATGAGTTGGTTTTGAGTTGACCTTTGTCATATAGATTACTGTTTAATTTGTGATGTTTATGAACAGGTACAATTGCCCAAAGGCTGATGCATCTTTTATAAACTGATTAGAAAATGGCAATGATAGCATTTTAGAGACATGGGTAGTGATAGAGATGGGCCAGATAGGGTCCTACCAGAATGGTAACTTGTCAAATAGGTTCATTCTCATTAACACTAGGGAAGTGTAATAGGCCTAATGGCCCTGGCTGTCTGGGACTGAGAGAACTCTCACCACACCCCATATCTCCAAGGAAAGTCCAGTATGTCAGAGTCTAGGAGTAGGGAGTGGTGCAGATCAGGCCATGCTATTTCTGTGCTACCCAGATTATTCCCTCATTGGGTAAATCCTGTACTAGCCAGATTCACTAGTACACACTTAAAGGGGCAGAAGATGTGATTCTACGTGCTGTGTGACAGTCTTATGTTTGCTAGGTTGGGAAATATTTTTTCCAAATAGGCAATTTTCATTATGGGGGTCTGTAGACTCTATCAGGAGCAGCTTGCCTATGCTATCTGGTTCAGTTGTAAAGTGAACATTTGTATATGGGAAGATGTTCTACAAACTGCTGAACCAATGGACTGCAACCCTACCAGCACCCTGTATCAAGATTGTGGAAGAAGATGCAGTCCCATCAATCATTGTGTGTGTCAGCATGAGGAATATGATTTGACCCTGTCTTTTCCCCCTTGCACCCAGCAGACGATAGTATGTGAACAACTAACACTACATGAGCAGTTTCTGGGGAGGAACACACGTCATTGCTCCTTTAAATTTGGTAATGGGAAGATTTGTGCTATATCCAGGACCCAGTGACCACCATCATGTTAAGAGGTAAATGAACCCTTGAGGACAAATACGGTGAATCTCTGAGCAAACACTTCCCCATTACAATACTTCATACAGAAGACCCACCCTTGTAGGCCAGCATGGTAAGTGTATTTTGCAAAAAAAACAAAAACCAAAAAAAAGTGCTAACAAAACATTAAATTAGCATATTTGGTAACCTATAGAAAGGCACAGTCATGAAGAACTCTGATATAGTAACATGTTGTGTGTATTCAGGTCCCATTCAGTTTAATGGTGTGCTACAGCAAGTATGCCTGTTGACTATAGATTGAACTCCATCAATAATCAAATGGTTAAACATTTTATATGTCTACATGCTTAAATTAGATTTTATTAAGGCAGTTATTATAGGCTAAATAATTACCATTAGATTATTGAAAGTGTATTTGTTAAGGATTAACTATGCAATAGGTGCTTATTAACATTGTGAAACCAGAAATAATAATGCAAGTTTTATTTATATAATAACCCCTGTGCTGCACCGAAGCACTTCCAGTGGTATGCAAACAGTTACACTTCAGAACTGAATGCAGTCTATGCAAAATAAGAATAAATCTTACACTGCAGACTTTTTTTTCTAGATACAAAAATTCTCCTCTTCACTTTCTCTGTCCTACAATTTTTTAAATCCTTGGGAAAATATTATAAGAGAACTGTCATAGCTTTAGGTGTGCTGTCTGGCGAAGTACCAGAGTGTTTGTGGAATTTATGGTGTTACTCGCTAGCATTTCTTGCAAACAGCTCAGCAAATATGATGCACGTTTTCTGGCTCTCTCCAACTACAAAATAAGAAAAGGAAACAGAAGCCTGTTTTTTATTACCTCCAGTCTCGAAAAGTACAAGGTTTATTTATGTGTATCCTTAGTAGCTACAAAGCAAAAAAAGTAACACTAAGACTCTAACACTGTGTAGTTTTTTACAAAAATAAAGTTAATGTTCTCCCTGACACTGTCTACCATCTTCTAAAATTATGATCACCGCCACCCACCTTCACTTGCATGGGTAAAGCTGTTTTATGCTGTTCATCACAAGTACATTAGTGCACATCTCTGCAAAATAACTCGGCACTCAAAGACATTTATTATAAAGAAAATGGGAACCCTGGTAAACTTCACTATTTCACCACCCAAAATCCAAAGTCAAAACCTAAGTATGGAGGGATTAATTATTAGATGTAAGCAAAGCATTAGGGATGACTTCCGTCTCGAAAATCCATGTGTACTGCATGACTTATTGACGGGGGGGGGGGGGGGGGGGAGAGTGAATTGTTGATAATTTGTTAGTATTGCAGTGGTGCTTGGGTCTCCAGTCAGAGAACTGGACCTGGGGTACCAGAACACTAAGTGAGGTAGGGGGCCATGCCACCCACTTTTAAAAGTAGGAGGGCTATGCCCCTCCCCACTTACCACCAGCGATAAGGGTGAGCCAGAGGGGGGCCCTCAGGGGAAGAGGTGGCGCAAGGGCGCAGGAGTAGAAGGAGTGGTGCGAGGGAGTGGGACCATGGTTTAGGCACTGGTGCCCCCCACAAACACTTTTAGGAAACTTCCACTGTTCCTTGTGCTTGACACTGTACAGACAGAAGAAAAGACAGTTCTGGCCCCAAAAAGTTAACAGTCTGCAAAAAAACTAACCAAATAGGAATAGACCAGGGGTTCTCAAATTGGGGGTCGGAACCTCTCAGGAGGTTGTGAGGTTATTACATGGGGGGCGGTTGCGAGCTGTCAACCTCCTCCCCAAACTCGCTTTGCCGCCAACATTTATAATGGTGTTATAAAAAAACCCTAGTTGTTGTATTTATATCTTTAATGGGGGTTGCACTCAGAGACTTATGTGAAATGATCACCAGTAAAAATGTTCGAGAACTGCTGGACTAGATGAAAGAAACAAAAAATGCAAACTTTATCAAAAGTGTATCAGCTGTTAGTTAAAATTTCCCCGTACTATTCTGAATACCACAGTCCCACTCCCCACCACTACAATGTTTCCTCTTCCACTCCCTTCTTTAACGCCATCCCCCTCCCTCTTGAGGCCACAGCCAGCCTAGCATTTTGCCCTTGCAATTGTTCTTATAAAGAGGGATGGTGATTAATATTTTATTAGGACTAGATTTAATACACACTTGATCTGGATTCTGCAGTTCAGAAATCTTTTTCAGAGGCCACAAGCATCCTGATTATTTTCTGGGTTAATACAGTCTTGTCAAAATCTCTGTAGAACAGAAGCTGGATGGGGAATTTTTCTTATTTGCTTTTTAATTTTTGGTGATGAATCATATCACAGTCTGCTGGCTCATACAAACCCCTGCTTTTCCGAGTCCTGGACTACACTCAGTGGGCGGGGGGGGGGGAGGAGGGAGTGGTGTTTCAAACTAAGATAAGCAACTTCAGCTACACTATTTGCATAGCTGAAGTTGAAGCATCTTAGTTCGACTTATCTGGCCATCCTCACACTGGCAAGTTGACCACAGCAGCTCCCCCATTCACTCCACTTACTCTTCTTGAGGACCTGGAGTTCCGAAGTCGATGGGAAGCGCATTCGGGGATCGATTTATTGAGTCTAGACAAAACACGATAAATCGATCCCCAATACATCGAACACTACCTGCCGATCTGGCGGCTAGTATAGACGTATCCTCAGTGAAGTAAATATTCGTCTAAATCAAGTTTAACCCAACAGGTTTAATGTATTTGGATTATTATGAAGCTTTTGACAAAGTTTTTTCATGATGAATTAATGTATAAACTCTTTAAATATAAGTAGGATAGTAAGTTATCAAAAAAAGTATTTGCAGGAAGAAAGTTAAGAGTTGGAATTAAAGGATGTATATTGGATGGTGACAGGGTTCTGTACTGGAACCTGCACTGTTGTTGTGGGGTTTTTTTGTTTGTTTGTTTTTAGACAAAAACCTATAAGATCATAACAATTCCCAATAAAAACATAGTTAGGAGAATATACAAGTTAGAGTGTGTCCCAATAAAAGTAAATCTTTATCAATAGTTACCACAAAGTGACAGTTTTTTACTTAGAGTAATAAATGACCTACCACATACCACTGCATAGTAACAATTGGTAAATGTTTACATATAATGGCAACCACTGGAACAGTTTTATAGAATCTTGATAGAGGTTAAGGGAATGGGTTAGAATGTATTTCAAATAATTAGCTGCCACTATACATCATGACATCCCACCAAGAGTCTTCCCAAAGATCACCAAAATGGTACCACTTCAGGGCAGGGTTCTTCTGACTTCACTGATATTTAACCCCAGGCAAATACTTCCATTTGCAGCTGGATAGGAGACTGTCCACTACTGATGGATACATTAATCTCCTATTAGTTAAGTAAAAATAAAAAAGAACAACATTTGTTGCAGTGTGTTATGGAAAAGAAATAGGATGTAAAGATAAATTCTAAATAAACTTGCAGCTGGCGTAATTCTATTGGAGGCACCAGACTTTGAGGATTTTGCTCTGTTTTATGCCAAATGACAGTTGGCATGAAAAATAAAATATGGGCATGCACATGAGTCATGTTGTAGGGCTATTATAAAAGATGCTGAGCAGCATTTTAGCAATCCCATAGCTAAGGCTACATTCAGCAAGGAGACCTCTGTGAAACAACTCTTTCTTTAACACCAGAGACAAGACCCCCTTTTTTCCTATTGTCCCTCAAATAAGATGTGTGTTTAACCTGCTATTGCACCCCTTGTTCTTCTTCATAAGCACCTGAGAAAGGGGGGAGAGTTGGCTCACAAACTAACTTTTTATGTAAAGAAAGCGAGGAATACTTGTAGCACCTTAGAGATGAACTAGTTTATTTCAGCATAAGCTTTCGTGGGCTATAGCTCACTTCATCGGATGCATAGAATGGAACAGAAGTAAAATGCATTTATCCTCACAAAAAAAGAAAAAGAAAAAAAATTGTACATTAGCATACCAATTCTAAGAGGGCTGTTAAATGTAGATGGTCCATTATCACTAGGAGAAAAAAAACACCTTTTGAAATGGATTTTTATGGGAGGGTTATGTTTGTTTTAATGGTTTAAGTGAATCCAAAGGAAAATGTTTCCTTTTCACACAGTTGTGAAATCCCCCAAATGAGTGCATGAGTATGTTTTAGCACAGTGTCCAGAAATTGAGTAATGGCACCACCTGGACACACAAGGTTGACTCATGTATGTCACTTCCTTTTTCCATTGGATGGAACCCATCCCTCGTAAGTACAGAAAGTACTGTTTCTAGCACAGGAAGGGAATGACATTGCATTGACCTATTCTCCAGCTGCTCAGACAGTAGCTCACACACAGGTCTATGATTGTTCTCCTAACCAAAAGGAAGCTTTGGCTGAATTACTCATTCAGCATCCCTGCTTCATTAATTCAGGCTCTCCCTTTGTGTTGTTGCGCTATTATTCCTCAATATTAGTGAAGAAGCCAACGTTAGCTAATGTTAAGACAAACAAGATAACTCTGTCTTCCTAGCTGTTGTGTAGTTGGCTTTCAATACTAATCTGTCTTTCTAAATGGGTACGATCCAAAGTGGAGGAAAGATTAATTGAGTATGTGTTAAAAGACTGAATTGAATATAAATACTGGTATATCTGTCTCAAAATAAAAGGGGTCTGTGCTATCTTTCTCCCTCCAGGACTGCGTTATCTAGCACCTTTCTTCCTCATGCTCATTAACTCAGGAACTAATCATTCCAAATAGAACAAATAAGTATGTACGAAGAAGAGCTGTTCAAACAAAGGCTCAAAACCAGGAGTGCTACTTATATACCACTAGTAGAACAAAGCTCTACATGACCTCTATATATATAGTAGTGGGTAGTACTGAATTTCATAACTAACCAACAGTGGTGTCAACTGTGTACTTTATCCTTGAATATGCAATAGAAAATTTGTGTTGGGTAATTACATAAGACAGCCAAACAAGAGAAATATATCTTATCTATCTTCCATACTTATGTAGCCCCTCATTACAATATAAATAGAGCACCTCATAATCTTCAATGTATTTATCATTAAAACATCCCTGGGAGGTGCTATTATCTCCATTTTACAGATGGGAAACTGAGGCAGCAAGGCTAAATGTCTTGTCTGAAGTCACACAGGGTATCTGTGTTGGAGAAGGGAATTGAACCCACGTCTCTGGAGTCCCAGTCTAGATCCCTAACCAGCATGTGTCTGATATAACTAGTCAATACAAGATATGTGCAAGGAAACTATTCATAAATGGTCTGCAAACCAAAAAGTATTTGCTGAAAAAAGTTCTGCAATTTATTCATGGATGCTTTGTAAATAAACAGGTGAAATTCACAAACTAAATCATTGTGAATTATTCCCCCAAGCTCTTTTTGCTAATGGTTTGTTTGTTTGTTTTTGTTTGCTTCTGCTCTGAGTTTTCAGGTTCACACAAATCCAAATCTCCATGTGTACTTCCAGGGTATGAACCAATTTTGCTGGTTTTATTGTTTCGAAACTGACAACTAAAATTGGGCTGCTTTGTATATCTTTGTGTATAGTGTTTTCTAGCTTCAAAAAAAAGTTGATCTTTCTCTGCAGTAGTTGAATGAGTCACCGTATGGGCTGGTCCTTTGAGGCAGTTCACAAAGCACAGATGGACTAAGCTGAACTCCATTAAAGTCCATCACTTAAGGAGGCAGCTGGAAAAAGGAGCCTGCTCAGCTCAGGGATGATCTGTAGGGAGGCTGTAGGGAGCAGGGCTGTTTTACAATAAGCCAGGTGGGTAATAGTAAGTGCTGAGAGGCTCAGGAAACAGGCAGGCACAGAGAACCCAGGAAGGAGCTGTGAGTAAGGCTCAGAGACAGGCCCAATTAGGAAGTTGTCCAGTGGAGTCCGAGTAGAAGGATCTTTTCTCCTTAACAATGGTCCGTGGACTGGAATCCAGAGTATATGGAAGGCCTGGGTTCCTCTACAGGCAAACTAAAGAAGATGCTGTGGCAAATCCCCACAACAGGAGTGGAAAAGCTATGGATTCAGGAGTTCAGCTGAAGACTCAGGATAAAGATGCAGTATGGCCTCCTTGTTTAACTCGTAGAGGTCTAATCTTCTGACTTAGCTGGAGGGCCAAGTCTTCTCAGGGATCTTGCAGTGCTGCGAGCTGAAGGACCATCATGGGGAAACACTAAGTTGACAGAGATGCAGACATGACAGAAAGCCAAGGGATGTAAGACCATCTTGTTGCAGAAAGGAAAAATTAATCTAGTAATGCTATTTCACAAGCATTCACACTCCTTCCATCTTTAATAATGGTTGAAATCACTGTCCTGTGACACAGTACCAGATCAATATTGCCTTGATCGAGAACTTCCAAAACAAAACGAACAGACATTCTAGAACTTTATTGCACAATTCATGTATTAGGTTTAAGTTTATTTCGTCTTGGAAATCTTGAGTTTATCCAAACACTTACAAAACTGCCAAATTGGAGGAAGTCCTCGACAAAAGTGGCCATATTTTATCTCCATTTACATCCTTAAAATCAATGCAATTGCACAAGCCTGACTTGAACAGAATTTTGATCTAATATTTAAGTAGTCAAGTTATCCCTAGCTATATGTTGATTAAAGTAAGCCATAGAAAAGTGTGCAGCCTCCATTTGTAAATCCTAGACTGAGGAGGTAGGAATCAAATTAGTCCTAATTTTGAGTGGTAAGATAGACTCTTAATGCTAATAAAACTAGGTTTCAGATACCAAGAGAGGGCCCCCAAAGTTTAGTTTCTAATGGATCTGTCTTAAAATATATTTGAGAGGTTTGTTTGGGCTGAAAACCTGGGCTCTCAATATTTCTGTCTTTTTATCCAGGTACTTAAATAGCCCAAATCATAGTAGCATCTGAATGCTTAAGTTTGACATCTCTGAGACATGAAATGGATAAGCTATAAGTGAAACGGCTGCAACCAATATAGTTTTCAATTGCTTATAACTTTCCAAAACTTTTTTTATTTATTGGGCTACATATTTTCAGGCTTAGTTTCTGCTCAAAAGAGAGAAAATTTTGTTTTTGAATATTTAAGTGCTTACACTCAAAAATGGTTTCAATGTGAAAAAAATCTATACTTTTTCTTGCACTCTTTAATGAACAGTTCTACAGCCAAAGCAGCCAGGGTAGAAATGTTTGAAAATAGCAAAGAGATTAGTCCTCAGTGAGAAGCGCTGTTGAGTGTTTGAGTTTGTATCAAGTTGAGTTTATATGACTGCCCAACATCTTTGACAGATGCAAGGAGAGCGTGACAATGTCAGTCCATCAGTAGTGCTTAGCAATGGTATAGGAAAAGAGCCAGATGCTCAAGTAGCAAGCCTTCCCACAGTGACTACAGGTCCACTTGCCAGATGGAAGTTGATGCATTATCTGCCTCCTGCAAGCCTTAGCCTTGGCTCTCCAATGGCTCCCTCTGGTAACTGCACTGCTTTTAACTGGCTTATCCAAACTGAACAATTGTGGGCAGACTTTTCTCAGTTATCAGTGGGAACTGAGGCTTTGCTTGACCTTATCGCTGTATCAGAGCTTTGGCCTCCCTCTGGGTTATAAGCCTTGTAAAGTAGAGGTTTGGTGGCTGTTGCACAAGGGTAAAATTCACTCCATGCAAAATGAGGCTTAAGGCCTTGAATGGATTCTCTGCACAGAACTGAATTTCACCACAAGTGGGCAGCTGAGAAAGCCATGCTTCATTTGCTTACGGAACTGCTGTACCTGCATTCTGAAAATAGAGTGAGAGGGTGCATTGTCTGAGACAAAAGCTCTGCAGAACATCTCTCCTCAGTCAGGGTCTGATCAAAAGGTCATTGAGTCAGTAGAAAGACTCCCATTACTTCAACAGTTTTAGATCAGACACTAAGTGGAGACAGGTGAAGGGAAGCTGACAGCAGGAACCCCCCTTCAACCAATTTTCAACACTTTCAGTGTTTTGGTCTTGGGAACTTCAAGGCTAATGCACAGTTACTCTTGAAGTTAAAAGGGTTGATTGTAACTGAATAGTTCTTGTTTTTTTCCTAACTGAGCAGTATAATTGTTGTTCTGAGGGGTTTTATGATTCACAAGATGGGAAGGAAGGGAGCTGCCTTGCTTTTACCTTTGGAGATACATAGAAGTGAAGGTTCTCTATTGTGAATCTTAGTAGAAGAGCAAAGAAGGTGCTACTCTATTCTAACTCCTTGCAAATTAGCACCACAGAATACTTAAAAGGCAATTGATTGTCTCTAAATGACATCTAGTTTATAAAATTGTATATGCAAACTGGTAGGAGATTCTCATTAGGAATGATAGGGGGAGCCTTGGTTTGTCTGCTGTACCTGGTGTAGTTCAGTGTCAGGTGCTACAGCTGTGTATGTAATTTTAGAAAAAGCATGATATTCTATCAGAGGTGTAGCTGTGTTAGTCTGGATCTGCAAAAGTGACAAAGAGTCCTGTAGCACCTTCTAGACTAACAGATTTCAGGGATCATGAGCTTTCGTGGGTTAAGACCCACTTCATCAGATGAATGGTTGTGGAAATCTCCAGAGGCAGGCATAAATATGCAGGCAAGCAAGCAAGGTTAATTCAATCAGTGGGGGTGGTGAAGCCCACTTTCAGCAGGTGATCTGGAGGTGTGAACACCCAGAGAGGAGAAACTGCTTTTGTAATTGGTGAGCCATTCACAACTAAGACTGTCGAATTTGCAGATGAACTGGAGCTCAGCAGTTTCTCTTTGAAGTCTGGTTTTGAAGTTTTTTTGCTGCAGGATGGCTGTTTTGAGGTCTGCAATTGCATTCCCAGGCAGGTTAAAGTGTTCTCCTACAGGCTTTTGTATATTGCCATTCCTAATATCTGATTTGTGTCCATTTATCCTTTTACATAGAGATTGTCCAGTTTGGCGGATGTACATAGCAGAGGGGCATTGCTGACACATGATGGCGTATATTATATTGGTACATGTGCAGGTGAATGAACCTGTGATGGTGTGGCTGATCTGGTTAGGTCCTGTGATGGTGTTGCTGGTGTAGATATGTGGGCAGAGTTGGCATTGAGATTTGTTGTATGGATTGGTTCCTGAGTTAGAGTTATTATGGCATGGTGTGCTGTTGCTAGTGAGAATCTGCTTCAGGTTGTCTGTGGGCAAGGACTGGCCTGCCTCCCAAGGCCTGTGAAAGTGAGGGTTCATTGTCCAGGATGGGTTGTAGATCACTGATGATATGTTGGAGAGGTTTTAACTAAGGACTGTAGGTGATGGCCAGTGGTGGTCTGTTGGTTTCTTTCTTGGGTTTGTCTTGCAGCAGAAGGCTTCTCAGTACATGTCTGGCCCTGTTTATCTGTTTCCTTACTTCCTCATGTGGGTATTGCAGTGTTTGAAAAACAGTATGCAAACACAAAGAAGCAGAGTTAAGATCCTAAGGCCCCACTTACCTCTGAAATGTTTTGATTCTTGTGAATGCTTAATTGTGCACCCTTAATGATGCCTTATATTGGTTTTTGGTTTAGAATTAATATAGAAGCCAAGTAAGAATGAGAATTGCCTGTCCCTTCTGGACAGTTCCCACTTTGTTGAATGACCCAAAATGCCTGGGTAGTGGAGTGGTTGGTGCTTTAAAAATACTGATCTCTGCATTTCAGAATAAATTTGAGGCTTACCTCAAATATCTTGAGTTTGATTCAGTTTCAGTATTTAGGTACTCATTCAAACCAGTTTGGGCTGGAAACTACTTAACGGGCTCTCTTGATATTTCTCTTATTTCCAAGTCTGTCTGGAACATAAATACTTCAAGAATCTTTTGCTTGTATTTTTGCTGCTTCCACTTCCAGCTATAAAACCTAGGACTTCATAGTTGTAAACAAGTGAAAAAATAAAGATAGTCACAACTACTTCAAACAACAAAAAATAGTTCAGTCTTGACCAAAAGTTTAGATCCGTTCTTGCTTTATCTACATTACTACTTCCATCTCTATTCATGACACTTCTGTTTCACTCATATAAAAGAACTGCTTGTTGGAGTGCTATGATGAGAATATAGGCTATTACATACCATCTCCTACTGGGACACACTCATCTGACACTTTTTTAAAAAAAATAATCAAAACAACAAATGTTGGAGTAAATTAACATTGTTGATGATGTAATCATTTCCCCCCTCCCACTTTAGCACTGTAGATCTGATTTCCACATACTCCCAGCCTATTTAATTCACCAGGAAAACTTCCTTTGATTTCACTGATTCAGGGTGGGGGTCTTAGGCCATGACTAGGTCTCCTAAGCACTAAGATACTACTAATAAAATAAGTATCAGAAACTATAAGAATTGGTCTTTTGCTGGACAAACAAGGCTATGTGGCTGCTTCCCTGGGAAACTTTGAAATACCAGGTACAATTTCCTACATTTTTAAAAAATTTTAGGCCAAATTTTAAGCAATGGCTTTGTAGAAGCACCTTGAGTCTGCATTTCTTAACTCTTTCATGCTTGACATTTGGCCACCTTAATTATGTTCTAAGGTAGCACATATACCGTCATTAATACCATGCCTTTAGTAACGTACTTGCAGTTAGCTTTGAATCTTTTTTTTTCTTGTGAAGTCTTCCCCAAGTTCTTACTGTCATGTTGCTATTGTGAATAGTTGATTGTTTCTTGGGCATGTTTCCAGTCAACAAGATTTTGTCATCCTAAACTTGCCAGATATACCATAGATGTCATAATCAATAAGACCAAAGGTGATACTCCATTTTATTCTGAGAATTCTTCAAAGATACAGCTACTTTGCATGTAAAGTAATTAGAGAGAGATTTAGTGGATAACATTACGCTCTTGCCAACCTTCAGTGGGTAAACCAAATATTTCAGCATGATCGATAAAACAGTTTTTTGAAAAAAAAAATTGACTGCTGCTGATTGCGAATGACCAATCTGGATTGGATATAATCCATGCAGAAATGATACTAAAGTGATTTATTCAGGGAATTAAAGTATAAGGCTGAGGTTGGTGACCAGTGTTACAACAGCCATCTTTGAGTTGCAAACTTTGTTTATGGGTGAGGGAAGGGTGAGAAATTAGAAAGTTAGGTGCACACAAACAGTAAAACAACTTTTAATTACACTGTTTATGCAGATTGGATGGAGTATTCAGATTTGGCTATGTGCGTACTCCTAGATAATGTGTCTCTTGTCTATCTCAGCTCTGATAATAGGTCAGTGTATGTACCTCTTTTCTGGTTGTTAGGTAGACAGCTGGTTTCCTACTATTTCTTTAGGGATATAATGTAGACCAGGTTAGTAACAGAGAATAGCATTATGTTGGAAATAAAGCTTCTGGCTGAAACAACAAAGTTCAGTGTTGATATCCAACAAATACTCGAGCAAGAAATACAAAATGAATATTGCTGTCCCTGCTTCTCAGATTCTGCCTGACTACTGTAATCACATACTGCCTAG
Source organism: Sternotherus odoratus (assembly GCA_032164245.1). NCBI lineage: Eukaryota > Metazoa > Chordata > Testudines > Kinosternidae > Sternotherus > Sternotherus odoratus. The sequence goes on from JAVMKO010000006.1 coordinate 44,319,553, forward strand.
GGATGCTACACAGTGTACCTGTCCAATATGTATTGCCTCACTTTTCAGTAAGATGCAACAACCTGTGACACGAGGAGTACCTTTCAGTAAAGTGAAAGTCATCTCACTCTGTCAATTGGCGGTGTTATGCCACCTTAGCTACAGCATACCAGTGTCTGACAAGCCTTTCACTTCGCTGACAAGTGTGTCAAACTACTGCAGTCCTCTCACTCTCTCATAGTGTATGAGCTATTTCCATTTATTTGTATTCTCTGTCACACGTGGTCCTGATTCATTAAAATGCAGGCTGTTGCCGTTAAGTCAGTAGCTATAGAAACATACTTGAAATATTTATTAACTGAAGAGCATGGTCCATGTTTTAACTATTATAGGTGAAAACCACTATGTAGACAATGTGTTAGTCCTTTCATTGGTTAATGGGCCCTCATTTCTCCAGATACTCACATGATGCCTCTAGTTCCTAGCGTTTGCATTTGAATCTGAGTTAGCTGGCAGATGTGTTTTAAAAACTCCCTGTTGACAGACACATCAGAGGAGGCTCATGTGCATTATTAATTCCCATACACTGTGCTCATGAAATGTGTCCAGAGTTACTGGTTTCAGACAGGAATATAGGAAGAAAAACATTCTGGACCTGAGTATCTCCAATCCACCTATTACAGGAGAGTAGTATTCTGGCACAGCTACAGTTTTGAGCAGAGGCTGATGCTTACTCCACAAATAAATATGCTGTTCCACTTCTGCAATGTACATATTTGAGCTCTTATACATAAAATGAGGACAATCTTTGAGGTACACAGAATGGCGGACATACCCTGTTTCCCTGAAAATAAGACATCCCCCGAAAATAAGACCTACTTCCAGTTTTGCCTCTCGCTGTAATATAAGGCATCCCCCGAAAATAAGACCTCCCCTTTTTTGTTCAACAATAAATGTGTACCGTATTCTTCTTCATGGAAAAATAAGACATCCCCTGAAAATAAGACCTAGCGCATATTTGGGAGCAAAAATTAATATTAGACACTGTCTTATTTTCGGGGAAACACGGTACTCGTTAAATGCTGTCTCCCTTTTTTCTGAGCTAGTATTCTGCCTCCACATCCACAGCTGTTACCTAATCATATAGCATTGGTTCAGCTTCTTGTCATAGCATCCTAGGCTAGAGTGAACATCTTTGGTATTCATTGCTCCTAATGGAAATTGTCATAGCTCTATTGCCTTGAAGTCAATGGCGTTATGACAATTTATACCAGCTGAAGACCCGCCCTGACCTCTTCTTTTAAACATGATCTGCTGCTAGAAGTTGGCACTAAATATAACAGCCCCATCTCTGATAGCTTACACAGTAATGAAAATGGAAAACTTCATCTACAGCATATAATGGAGGGCCATAATATAAAACCAAGCTCTTCTGAGTTACATGAGAGCAACTTATCAGAGCACACTTTGGTGCTCTTAGTTTCAGTTTATTTTGTCATACTGGTGGAACGGGGCGATGCTAACTGTGCATTTGTGTTCAGTAATTCACAGATGTTAGTTGTCGGGATGGGATGGGGGAGAGGCATGTCTCTGAAGATGAGACAGTATGGACCTACTGGAAAAAGCACTAGGCTGACAGTCTGGACACCTGTGATCTATTTTGGGCTCTGCCACTGGTAACCTTGGACAAATCATTTTACCCTTTTGTGCCTCCACTTCTGTGAGTGTAAAATGTGCATTAAAGCACTTTTCAAATGAGGCAAAGTATTACCTATGGCTTCAAAGTGCTACATTAAAGCTAAATATTAATGGGTGCATTTTAAAGATAATGTAGAGTAATAAACTACAGGGGTACTAAAGCTCCATATTCCCTGAAAATACTGTCATTTGGACAGAGGGAAAACAAGTAAAAGGAGTTAGGGAAATAAAACTTAAGGTTTCAGGATGACATGGAGCTCCAAACTAGGGGCAGGTTTACCAGCAAATTTTGCATACGACTCAAGTGTATTCCTAATATACCCGAACATGTACTTTTGATATATAGTAGCCATTAAAGGGAATTTACGATCTATGTAAAGGTGGCATACATCTTTTGTTACAAGAGTCGTTTGATATATTAAATAACATAGCCTTATTTAAGTAGATATGCATTTATTTTCACCCTTACAGTTCATTATTACACACACGCGCGCGCGCGCACACACACGCACACACACATATATCTAGGCTTTCAGTTTTCTTATGCCTCCAAGAAAATATTCTGTAGTTTGAGCTCAGATTGTTGGAAGAACACTGATTGATATTGTCACTGGAAAATCAACCACATTTAGCCACTTGCAAAGAAAACACTATGACCAATATCTTAGTCAAGTTCTTTCTGCTGCTGCTTCAGCTGTCAGAGTTACTGGTGCACTGCAGCATTCAAGGTAATTTCCATTTAGTGGTGAAAGCTGTTTTCTTCAATTTCTTGGCTTCTTTGTCTTTCTGCCTGCCCCCTATCCATCTAATACCACTCAGATGTCATTGGCACGCTTACATTTACCACACCCCAGTGATTCCTATCCACCTGCATGACATGCCTATAGCATTAAGGCTGATGATGCATTATATGTCCAGCACTTTCTGTTGCAGTGACATTTCATAAGAAAGTGCTGCCCGTGGGCATCCACCAGTTTTAGGAGTTTTCCTATGCAACAGTTACTCTGTTTGATTACATGCTGATAAGCTATTAAAAGGCACTCCTGCAGGATTTTATATTTACCAAAAATCACAACCTTCCATTTTTCTTCTTCCATCTATGAATCTAACTGGGGGAGTTAACATGTTGCAGACATTTACAGTTTGTGCAGTACACTGGATTAATGAGTCCTACACTACAAATATCTGCATTAGCTTCCAAAAGAAAAGCTTAGAAAAAGAGTGAGAGGGGGAGGAAGGAGAGAGACTTACTGTAGTTAAAAAATAACCAAGTTCTTCAACTAGCACTGCGAGACATACCCAGGTGCAGTCCAGACCAGTGAAGGGCTGTGTCACCTTTACCCTACAACTTTTGGTGCCTTACAATACTTTTCTGGAAGTAGCTCCCATCTGAGACTGCTCACAAAAAGTCTTCCAGCATGCAAGTCATATCCTGAGCATCTGTGTGTAACTGCAGCCTGCCAGCTAGGTATGGATTACATTCTGGCTGTCACCAGCCTGGATTATGGAGCGGGGTGACCCCAACACACTCCCAGTCCTGGATTTCCTCCCAGAAACATAAGTCCTGTCCTGCCCAGCCCTCTACTGAAAGGTCCACATATATTAAGTCTGCTCTTCTTTAAGGGAACGACATACACTGGCTTCCCACCTTAAATGGAGTTACTGATACATTTTAACTTAAACACAATGAATTAAATAAGACAATAAAACAAGCTTATTAACTACAAAGGGAGAGATTTTTAAGGGAGTCCAAACAATCAGGGACGAAAATGGTTACACAATAAAGATAAAAATGCTTTCTAGTGCCTAGTTTAATAAACTATTAGATTCAAACCAAAGGTTCTCACCATGTACTTCCAACAGCATTACTGACCAAACTTTCAGGTCAGGACCCCCTTCCAGATTCCATTGGCTGCTTCCTTTGTCTTCTCAGGTGCAAAGAATGAGATGGGAGATTTGTCCCTCCTTTTTTATACTTTCAGTCCCTCTTTGAAAATCATTTCCAGCTGAGAGCCAAGAGATGGGGGTCTGGTAGAGTAAGAAGACCTCAAACTGTTTCTTTGCTAAGATCCAGACCTCTTTGATCCTGCCCCACTTTCTTGCCAAAGAATGGCCACTTGATAGGTGACGGACCATCAGCTTTGTTCACACCTGACTGGTGCATCATCTTGCCATTTGTCTTGATAAACTGGTTTAGCCCCTCCCGAGATGTATCTGTAAACACACTCCAATCATGATTTCAGCTTCTGTTCATAACTTTGCACACACATTGCTACATGCACTTAACTCATAACTTACTGATCAGTAATATCATAGTATTCAAATTATACCTCACAAGGCATACCTTGTACCAAGATTATTACAATAGTGTGTAGAGTGTGTGTATACATGGGTACATTTCATAACACATTCTTCTTAGATTTGAACTACTTGGGGAAAATTCAGTTGTAAACGTATGTATATCTATATGCGTACCATGTTTGTAAATCCTACACTGATAATTTACAGGGCAGAACCGAACCAGAACCTAAATACTAAGCAGGTAAGGAAGGCAGCTGTTTACAATGACGATGTACAAATGAGATCCAGAAGAACCTCTAGTAGAATGTGCATTATATACTGGTGGTATTCTTTTACATCTAACAAAGCTACCTCATCTGAGTTAGCAATGCATGAACTGAAATAGGATCTGAACTTCAATTTATCTGAATTATTGGAGTGTCTTATATGGGGAAAAGGCTGACTTGGAAGTCTCACAAGACCATGCTTTCTGATGAGATTTCCAATATTTCCCATCCCCTCTTGAGTGACCCTTTTTCTATTTGCATTTTTCTTTATCTGCCCTGTACAATGGGAGACCATTCATGATTAGAGAGATCTGGTACTACCATACCATACCAATTAAAGCTGGTCAGGAATTTTTCAATGGAATGTTTTTTATCATTGGAAAATTTCAAAACTGAAATTTGTGCAGGAGTCAATTCAACAGGTTTTTAAAATAAAATTGAAAAGTTTTGAAACATCTTGATTGACCCATTCCAATTTTATTTTATTTTATTTTTGAAATTTTGGCTTCTCACCAAATCACTACATTTGATCCAAACAATTTTTTTTCAGTTTAGAGTCCAAAAGGATCACTTCAAAAACAATTTCATGGGGGAAGGGGTTGGTGAAGTTATTTGTGAATAGAAAAGTGCATGTTTTGCCGAGTTTAATGTTTGGCAAGAAAACATCATCTAGCTCTAGTAGAATTGGTATAAATATATATTCTTAGGAGTCAACAAGATTACTTTAGTAAAACTGACAGAGTCTTGTAGCACCTTATAGACTAACAGATTTTAGGGATCATGAGCTTTTGTGGGTTAAGACCCACTTCATCAGATGAATGTAGTAAAACATATAGGCAATGCTTGTATATTATATTTTACTTACCGGTATATTATAGTTCATGGCCAAAGTAGCTGATAAATAACTGATATTCTTTGAAAATATTTGGAAGCAAAATATTAGGATTATTAGCAAATAGTTTAATCTAAATACATCACTATGTAGTGATCAGCATCTCCCAGTTTGACACCTATAATTGTCTACTAAACCTAACGATGTATGCTACTATATCCATAGCTAATGCAAAGAGCAAGGATAACAGGGTGTGCTCTGTCCCCATCCTCAGATGCACCAGGAATCTGATGCTTTCTGAGTGGCAACTTCATGTGATTTATTTACATTCCCATCACCAGCATAATCCTGTATAGCAGTATAATATACAGTGTTTCTCTAATTTTAGCTCTTTCCTAAAGGCCCATGGAAGACCAGAAGTTTTGAGATCACTGTATGCACGGGGCTCAGCAAGCCCTGGTCACTCCCTATCTCCCCTGATATTTAATTCCTGTGTCCTCCTTATATCCCTCAGTGGCTGGACTAATTGGCTTATTCAGCCTGATCAGCTAAATATCTTGCATGTCCCCAGTTAGCCTTCTCCAGAGGAGTTGATTGATGCCTAGCTCACATGCTAGTTTCTGACATGGAGGAGGGGCCTCGAGCTGTGGGTGGGCACAAGAACTGGAACTCAATAGGTGCTGTTTCTGTGAGTCAGACACTCTTGTATAATTCTTTAGTTTATGCTAATATCCCCTGATTCTATAACAATACCAATATTTTTGGCCATTGGGCTAGAGTACATCAGCATGCACAAATATATACACCTAGGGCCTAATTCCATGGTTCCAAAGATACCCAAGACATCCAGACTTTTCAGGTAACTAGGGGCTTGGATATTCAACAGACTCTTAATGCTAAAGAACCTGAGCCTTCTGGAACCTGAGCCTTCCCTTGTCCATCCATGTTCCCCAGTGTTATTGAGTGATAATGACATAAAGGTAGAGAGACCGATATACTGCTGAACCAATTGCCTTTGGAGAAACCTGACCATTCCCTATCATGGAGGGAACACTACAGGGAAGAAGTTTTAGCTGGTTGAAGAATGTAGAAAAGCAGCTTTGGCAGGCACAACTATTCACTTCTCTGAAACCCCCATGCAACATAACCCTGTTTTGGGTTGTAAAGGGATTTGGATAAACGAAGGTCAAATAATTAAGACTGAACTTTCATAATATTTCACATCATAAATATCTCCCAGGCTAGCAAGGGTATTGTTTTCTGCTGCCAGATTTAAAAGTTCTAGTCTCCCATGAAATTTCATTAATATATTGGATAAGCATGTATGGTGTTTCAAACTGTTTTTTGCAAGGAAAAGGCTGGAAATGTGACAATGTTTTTTGTTTTCTTTTAAGGATGAGATCATCATGCCACGTTAAAACACAAAAACTATCAAACTAACCAAACTGAGGATCAAGATTTATAAAACGTTTAAAGATTACTGAAATCTAGACTTGTTAAAAATGTGACTTTCTTGTCAATTACCCTAGCCACACTTAACCATAAGGAAGAAAATCACAGCACAAGTTAATAACATACATAACTAAAATATATTGGATAGCAAAATTAATTAATCCCTGCCCATCTTGCAGGACACTAATCAGCTGTCTTGCTGCCAATATCTATAATTTATAGCAATAAACATTTTACTTTGAAATACTTGCATTCAGTAACAAATTTTACTATGAGTACTTTTATTATACTAGAAAAATACACAGATGTGTATAATTCACATGCTGTGCAATATATTTGTCTATTTTCCTTGTATGCCACACTTTTTTGCTTGCTTTAAAATTTGTGAGAGGGAGAAAGAGCATGCATGAATATGTTAGTATTTCTTAACTGGGTCAACTAGAGAGGATTCAAACATGATATAGATGTATTGCTTTACATTTTATTTTTTTACTTGAAATTCTTATACTAGTACATCCCCTACCAAAGACACAGTTATAAGGTACCTTATACAGCTCATTTGCCATACAAGAAAGGAAATAAGATAAATCGGTAGAACTTTTAAAACAGTGTCCACAATAGAGGGGTCTAGCAGGTAACTATACTGGCATAATTAAAGCAATACAACTTTCATATCTGGACACGTCCTCTAGATATTCACAGAACATATACAGCATGCATACTTGTAGCACTAGTTTCAGTATTGCCAACTTCCATAAATTTATTGCAAGTCTCACAAAACTTGGTATCATCTAGTAAAACCCCAGCTCCTGCAATAAAATGATTAGGTGAAGATCTTCATTTTCATTAAATAAGAGGTTTATAGCTGTCAGAGTTATAGCAAAGTGCTTGAAAATGTGACCCATGTACACCACAAAGGCTTAAAAAAAAAGTAAATTCAATGCGCCCAAGATTTAATTTGTTGTCTTTCAAAAATCATGAGTCTAAAAATAAAAATCATTATGTTTAAGCCGGAGTGTTTGGTCTGGTGATACTGTCGTTTTCATGACCTGCCATGCTATTGTACCTTAGTACTATGCTTGAGGGACCAGGCTCATTCAGTCTCTGTACTTAATGTTTAGGTAGCCAAACATATTATTTTACTCTTAAATAGGTGGATTCTGTCCACTAAGAAATGGTTAATGTATTGTTGAAGCTTCTAAGTAGCTGAATGAGGATTTGGGTTCTTGGAGTGGGTTAATTCGCTGCTGGGAGAGAGACGAGTAAACCTAAATTTATCCTAGTTTTACAAATTTTAAAGTTAATAACCCATAGTCATAAATTTTGTTTTACATAGTTTGTTTACCTTGAATGACAATGAATTAGAATTCAAAACTTATATAAAAATCCTCCATTTTGAAACACACCCCAAACCAAACTGTTACTTTCTACAAACTGCTCCACATTATTGTGTCACTGAGTTTCTTCAAAGACACTAAACACCTTTCTGTAAGAAGTGTCAATCAGTCATCCCATCAGCCAGTTGTTCACTCAGTACAAACATCCGAATTGGAATTGCCTTGGGTGGGATTTTACATCCAGACAAGAAGGTAGCCAAACCCAAAAACACCCATGTTAAAATAGTGAAGTACTTTCTTATGAAAATGCTTTAACATTGTAAAATTATTGTTAACCATTGGGAGAGTCTCTTGTCTTGTTTTCAAATGAAACCTTTCAGTGGAGAGTTTCATCTCAGATACTTTATTTAATTAAAGTTATTAAATTAATAGCAACACATTAACTACTGCAGAATCGTCCCAGGTGAACCTTAGGGTAATATGACTAATAGTAACCGATGCGCTCCATATCCCTGTCAGAAAAGAAATGCAGCCGAATACAAAATATATGCATAAATATTAACATTTAGAGAGGGGCATAGGGCAATGATAGGGCATAGCGATTTATGGAGGGACATGGGGAAAGATTCAGGGCCCAGATCCCACTTTCCAAAGTGTCTTGGGGCAACTATAGCAGTTTTTGAAAATCCCACTAGGTGTCTTCAGTTTCAAAAGGCAGTTGAGCACCTATCTACATCTTTAGGTACCTAAATGCCTTTACAAATCCTAGAGACTTTTAATAAGACTAGGGCTTCTAAGGCCTAAGACTGGTCTACACATTGATTTTTGTATTGGTATAACTATTTTGGTTAGGGGTGTGACTTTTTTTTTTTTTAAATGGAACTAGTTATACAGGCACAATGCTTAGCATGAATGCAGTTGTACTGATATAAATGTGACATATATATTGCTTATTCTCCTTCCCATACTGGAACAAGCTATACCAGTTAAAGAACACTCAGGGAAGTAAAAGTGGGTTGTACCACTTCAATTATATTAGTATAGTTAAAGCAGTGTAACTTTTGTGTGCAGACAAAGCCTGAAAGTCGCTATTAAGTATGGCGTTAAGTATTAAGTATTACCTCTAATGTTCTTTTTTCTCTGTATTATGCCACTGTTTCACAAATCTGTGTACTTTCCCATATCTATCTACTTACAGTCTCTTGTTCCCTATATAGTGCCCTCAGCAAGCTACTTAGAACCACTTTCAATCACTGCCAGAAGTGTGGCAATTTTTTGCTATGGACTCTGGGATCTGACATTGCTAAGTGCCTCCGTAGAGCCTATTCTAATGGCACTTTCACTCCCATCACAACTGTTCCAATCTCAGTTTCCCCAGTTGCACTTTCAGTTCCTGCATCTAGCCAAGAAGAAATTATCTTTCAGATGAACCATTGGTCTGAGTCCTATTTGAGTTTCTCTCTCTCTCTCATATTTTATATTTATATAATATTCTAGTGTGTCCATCCCAGGCAGAAAACGGAATACCGGACATGGACCTTAGAACAAAATTCTATGCCCACTTTGCTAAATGATTAAGGAAGACGGAACTTTTTGTTAGGTTATTGTGCTATCAAATTTTGATTTCTTATTTTGTTTCATTTATATTCAGTTTAATAAACTGATACCCTGTGGGTGTGAATTATCTTAATAAATGTACATCAAATTCCTATTATAAGAGAGTTGTGTGACTCATAGGTAAAAGACCCTTAACATTCCTTCCAGGCGTCCAACAAGATCCTGTGCAATAATGGGATGTTGTATATTAAAATCATGTTTTGAGTCTTTCAAGACAGGAATAAAATAAATTTCTCAATGAAGAAGAAGCTCAGTGGTTTTCCAAGCTGTCTGGCCCCACATCCAGAGAAGTGATTTATAAAAACTCGGGTGGTTGATAGTTTTATTTTCTATTCCTCGGATGCTTGTGACAAAGCATTCACTAGTTAGAGTGCTGCTGATGTCATGTGCCAGGTTCTGTTTTATATGAATTTAATGCTCCTTAAAGGCCCTTAGTTTATGATACCTGATACATTATATTTAAATATGTCATCTGTAATAATAAAGCTAGTCAAATGATTATTTCAGAGATTATCTATATAAGTGCTCATGTATGTAAACCAGCCCCTCCTCCACCAAGCATTATAGTCAGAAATATAGTATTGTATTTCACAATTTACAGTTTTCTGGTGGTTTACATTCTGATCAAATGAACCCTACAATCCAATAGTCCATTTGCTTTAGCCTTTCTTTAAACAGTTAATCAGCCTTTCCCCAGAACAATTATCAATATATCATTTTAATTAATACATTTTTAAATAAAAGACTTTAGCAGAGTGGTTTAAAACAGCAGTGTTCCCCTGGGACATTGAACTCCATGTGACCTTACTGTAGGCATATGGTCATGACCGAAAAATACTATTTGGGGGAAAAAAACTTGTTTTATTAACATGCAGCTGTTTCTCTTCAGTCTTTCCAGTTCAGTGATTTCCTTTCCAACCACAATTTACAGTATTTTAAGTGGTGTTTATAAACCACATGCATAGTATTAAATGATGCATTATTATGCCGTTGTATAAGTTTGTAGAAATTTAAACCCTTTACAAACTAAACTGAAGGTTTTTAGGCTGATATAATATGAAAACATGCCAAGTTTGGTGGCAAATTCCCAACAGATAGCGATATTGGGAATATATCCAGGCACGGATCCTGCGGAGGTTCTTCTGGCCGGGAGTACACGAAGATTTTCAGCGATATTGCATCTCTTGTCCAGAATGTCAGTTACATAGCCCTCGTCCGCACTTGCGGGCGCCGTTGATACCTCTTCCAATAATAGAGGTACCTTTTGAACATATAGCTATGGATCTGGTAGGATCCCTTGAGAAGACAGCTCGGGGACACCAGCATGTGCTTGTTGTAGTGGACTATGCAACCCAGTACCCGGAAGCCGTCCCCCTACGCAATACAGCCTCCAAGACAATAGCTAAGGAGCTACTACAGATTTTTGCCCGAGTTGGGCTACCCAAGGAGATATTGACTGACCAAGGGACACCTTTTGTGTCCAACTTGATGAAAGATCTTTGTTCATTGCTCCATGTACAAGCCCTATGGACCTCCGTATACCACCCACAAACAGATGGCCTGGTGGAAAGATTCAAGGCCATGATCAGAAAAGTGGTCAGTCGGGATGGGAAAGATTGGGATACCCTATTGCCTTACCTCATGTTCGCCATCCAGGAAGTTCCACAAGCCTCCACGGGTTTCTCCCCGTTTGAACTACTATACGGGCACCATCCCCAGGGCATACTGGATATAGCCAGAGAAGCTTGGGAAGAAGAGCCAAATCCTGGAAGGAATATAGTCGAGCATGTACTGCAGATGCGAGATCGGATAGCCCGAGTTACGCCCATTGTACGCGAACACTTAGAGAAAGCACAAGAGACCCAACGAACCCGTTATAACCACCAAGCAGAGCTTCGACGGTTCCAGCCAGATCGGGTGATGGTTCTGGTACCCACAGCAGAAAGTAAACTATTGGCTCAGTGGCAGGGACCCTACGAAGTGATCGAAGCTGTGGGAGAGGTGAACTATAAGGTATGGCAGCCCGGCCGTCGGAAGCCAGAGCAAATTTATCACGTTAATCTTCTAAAACCTTGGCACGATCGAGAGGCATGCTTGGTCACCCAGGAGACCCTTCCCCAGGAGGATGATTCACACGAGCAAGTAAAGATATCTCCAGACCTGACGCCGATCCAAAAGAGTGTGGCAGCCGACATGATCAGTCGCAACCGAGATGTGTTCTCTACAAAACCGGGGCGGACAACTGAAGCCTATCACCATATCCGCACGATCCCCAGAACCAAGGTAACATTGAGACCCTACCGAATTCCAGAGGCCAAAAGAGAAGAAATCAAGGCTGAAGTAAAGAAAATGTTAGAATTAGGGGTTATTGAAGAATCTCACAGTCAGTGGTCCAGCCCAATTGTTCTAGTCCCTAAACCTGATGGAACCGTGAGATTCTGTAATGACTTTCGCCGACTGAATGAAGTATCCCAATTCGATGCATACCCCATACCACGCATTGATGAACTGGTTGATCGACTGGGTAGTGCCCGATTCTTGACTACATTGGATCTGACAAAAGGTTATTGGCAGATTCCCCTGACTAAGGAGGCCAAAGAGAAGACAGCGTTCTCCACCCCAGATGGGCTATTTTAATACATGTTCGGGCTACATGGGGCACCGGCCACATTCCAGCGTCTCATGGATAAACTGTTGCGTCCTCATACTAGTTATGCAGCCGCATTCCTAGATGATGTCATCATCCATACGCCAGACTGGGGAACCCACTTGGAGAAAGTGGAAGCACTACTGCACACCTTAAGGTGGGCTGGCCTCACTGCTAATCCCGCTAAATGTGCCATAGGGCTAGCAGAGGCTAGATACCTGGGATATATTGTAGGAAGGGGCATAGTGAAGCTCCAAACTAATAAGCTAGAGGCAATTCAAAACTGGCCCCGGCCAATCCAAAAGAAGCAAGTCCGTGCATTCCTAGGCATGGTAGGCTATTATCGACACTTTATTCCCCATTTTGCCACCAGGGCGAGTGCCCTGACTGAGCTCATAAAACCTTGGGGACCTGAGATGGTACGATGGACAGATACAGCAGAGAGGGCATTTACAGATCTGAGGACAGCCCTTTGCAGTGACCCTGTACTTATAGCCCCAGACTTCACTAAGGAGTTTATCTTGCAGACAGATGCATCGGATGTAGGACTAGGGGCTGTCCTATCCCAGATGGTCGGGGAAGAAGAACATCCAATCCTCTATCTCAGTAGAAAACTCCTCCCAAGAGAACAGAAGTATGCTGTGGTTGAGAGAGAATGCCTTGCTGTTAAATGGGCCATGGAAACACTGAGATACTATCTGCTAGGAAGAAAATTTACCCTCGTGACTGACCATGCCCCTCTTCAGTGGATGCAGCGGAACAAGGAGAAAAATTCAATGGTGACTAGATGGTTTTTATCCCTCCAACATTTCCAGTTCAACATACAGCACAGAGCCAGAAGTCATCATGGCAATGCAGACGGCTTATCACGAGTGCACTGTATGTCGACCCAAGTTGCCCAATCCCTTGGTGTTGAGCAGGGGGGAGGGATATGTGACAGAGTCAGACCAGAAGGGTATAGGAGAGTGCTGGAAGGCAGGTATATCAGTCTCCGGATGTGCAGGTCTCTGTTCCCTGTATAGCTCCCTCCCCCCCCCCCCCGAGCAGCTCCGCGGACCCCCGTGCCTGCCTGAGCAGGTCCGTGGACCCCCCCTCCCACCCGAGCAGCCCCGCGCCGGCTCCCCCCGCCCGAGCAGCTCCGCGGACCCCCCGTGCCCGCCCCAGCAGCTCCGCGGAGCCCCCCACCGCCCGCCCGAGCAGCCCCGCACCGGCTCCCCCAGCCCACCCGAGCAGCTCCGCGGACCCCCCTGCCAGCCCGCCCGAGCTGGCGTGGAGCTGCTCGGGCGGGTGGGGGGGGAGCTGGCGCGGACCTGCTCGGGCGGGAGGGCGGGGGGGGAGCCGGCGTGGAGCTGCTCGGTCGGGGGCGGGGGGGTCCGCGGACCTGCTCAGCCAGGTGCGGGGGGGCCGCGGACCTGCTTGGGCGAGCGGGGGGGGGGGAGCCGGCGCGGAGCTGCTCCGGCAGGCACGGGGGGCTGCGGAGCTGCTCGGACTGGTGGCTGGGGCATTGTGGAAGATCGGAGGCTTAATGTCAAAGAGATGCTATAGCTCAAATATACATTATGGAATTGATTCAGGAATAACTGGTGAGGTTCAATGGGCTGTTATGAAAGGGGAATTGATGATGGTCTCTTTGGGCCTTAATCTATTAATTGCATAACTGTCGGAGCACCCATTTTTAATCAGGAGCCTTCCATGGGACAGATACAAACTAGTATATTTTCCTGCTGAAGTTTATTTTGTTTTTTGCTATTTTTAGATTTAGTCCAATTCCCTTGTAGAGGTGGAGAAGTATATATAATATTGTGAAATGATTTCTTAGTATTTTTACTAGTAAAATATATGGCCACTAACATTCATGTACATCTTACATACAAATGCTATCCTAACTTTAAAATTATGTAATTACTCTAAAACTACACTTGCTAAATTGCCAAGTGTTCACTAATATATGGAAAGATGCATAAATGAGGGAATGTAAGGTTCTAAAGGTACCTTGCTAACCTAAGACTTTACAGACACTGTTTTTAATTGACTTATTTTAAAATTACTATAAAACTTTTTGAAATTGGATGGGGAGAGGTTTTGGGTTTTGTTTTGTTTTTTGTTTATTTCCATTCAGAATATCTAGATAAGAACAACAGGTAGAGTTCCATTCATATCTGGGATTATAAACCTGTGTCTATTAGCATGCAACATTGTGAGCTCGATACTACCCTTCATCCATATGTACAATTCCCTATGACATCAACAGGAAGTTTGCAGTGGATTCCAGGCAATATATGGCCCTAGACTTTAAAATGACCACTGCATTGAATTTGTTGCAGAGGAGCCATGTGATGAAATCAAAGTACCACTTCTCTCTTCTCTGGGTTGATCATGTCTGATGATGATAAATATGGTTAATATCATGAATGATGGGGCATGTGGGTATATCCCACACTTTGCATGCTCTTTTCATTCAGTAGTCAATGACACAATCAAAGAATGGAGGGAAACATGCTCATTATTGCACACAAGCTGCATAGTCAATTTAACTCTTACTTCAAAGTTCATTATCCGATATTAGTGTACTTGCTCTAGTTCAAAAAGGAAGTAACTCAAGTGAAATTCCACCACTTATACTATATGATTGAGAGACTCCACCTCCATTCAAAATATTAAAGATTTTGCAAAGCTGTACAATGATTGCAAGGTAGATAACCAGAATCTAACAGAAAGATCATCTGCAGTCTTTGTCTGTATAAGACATGAGCTACAGTCACAGTCTGTATTATCCATCTTCTTTGTCTGCTGCAGAAGAAAATATGCTGCATTGTTTCCCAGTTCTCGGAGCTAACCTAGAGAAACTGGAATAACATTTTCCTCTCAAAGATACTGAGTGGATATCTAAAACCATAAATGAAAAAAGATTTCTTGAATTGACCTTAGAAACAAAACAGATATCAATGAAACATACTGAAAATCCATCAACACAAGTAAGGGAAGGATCCTTCCCAGAAGTACAACTACCTGAAAATTATAGGTCACTATGACATATCATATTCTTCTATATATATTCCAACTGTTTCTCCAAAATTGGCTTCCAGCTGTTGGCTGAAGGTAGACAAAATAATATTATGATGTACACTATTTTAAGTTTTATCTAAGATTATTAATATAGTGCAACGTGCATTACATCTGAATATTTTATATATATATGATTCTTAAAGATTTTTACATGATTTCAGCAATTTTTTTCCCAGGAGACTTGCAGTCTTGGCCAGTCTCTGGTTTCTTCATCTTTCAACTAATTTCATAGCTAGCCAGCATCTGATTGCAATACTTATCCGTAGTTGAAATTGTGAGGCCACTCAGAAATTAAACTATGTTGGTAAGACTTTTACCTGTTCACCTTAAATCTATTAATTATCTAAATATTACACAGTGAAACTAAGTGTTAACTGCTTTTGAAAATGTTACTCCTAAGTGACTTTTAGGGAATGTCTACAGTTTGATCTGGAGAAGTAAATTGCAGATTGAAACATACCTGTGCTTCCTCTGATCAAGCTAGTGTGCTAAAAATCAAGTAAAGCTGAGGTGGTGCAAGCAATAGGAGGGGACTTCAGTCTAAGTACATGTCTAGTGTCTTGTATGGGAATATACTTGGGTTCCTAGCCACCCCAGTCACATTCACTGCAATGGCAACACTCTTCCTCCCTCCCCCTCCCCCTGCATGCTAGCTCAATGAGAGAGTGTCTCTTCAGCTGGAATTTATAACTCCAGCTTGAAGTGTAGACCTACACTTAGGCTCCTGCTTTCACAAAAGGCTTAGGCACTTATGACCAGATTTGTAAAAGCATTTACAAGGAGGTTGCAGATAGGCATCTATGCACATTTAAAAATCCCACTGGTATCCAACTCCTATTAACTTCAGTGTAAATTAGTGCTTACGCACTTTTAAAAATCCCACAATGTATCTATCTGCATATTTAGGCACCTTCATACCTTTTAAAAATCTGCCCCTTCAGTGCTTTTGAAAAATTTACCCTTAGATTCTTAAATCATTTACGTGCATTTCTTGTGCAGAAGATAAGAAATAATTTTAAATGTCCAACGTTTCCATGCCATGCATTTCTCATGACTTTCTGTAGATTCAAGCCTAATAATGTCTTTAGGCAGCATTACATCTCTTTATTCACGTTAGGCCATGGGTTGGAAGGGGGAACCAAAAAACAATGTCTAGGTAAAAGACTTCTAGAACACAAAATACAGGTATCAGAATATCAATTGTTGTTATCAAGAGTAAATGTAGATCCATAGGCCGAAATAGTTTCATAAACACTTGGTCAAACAATTGTGAATTATGAAAATTTTGGATAAATCATGATCAGGTTGGATATAATTCATATATAGAAAATAAGGCTAATTGTAAATATTTAATTTATTGTCAAAGGGATAGTTTGAACAGAGGTAAAATTTTCAAATGTGCTTAAGTGATCAAGGAACCATCTTTTTAATAGTGAATTAGGTTTCTAAGTCCCTGTGATGGACGTTTACTACATATAAGCCCTGAGCGGGTTAATGTGGGTATGGGAGGTAGCAGTTAACCTGAAATGCTGCCACTTGAAGAGGAACCAGAGATGAATAGGTCTTAACAGCAGATGAAGCCCAGATAATGGAGGGTCCTTGGGCTAGAACTTGGGGGATGGGCAGGAGGGCTGGGTTCCCCTACAAGCCACTGACAAAGTTGGAGTTGGAACAGAAAGCATTCAGAAACAGTATGTGGACAGCTTTTTACCCTAGAAGTGGGAAACTACATCGTGACCTGGCTGGAGGGCCAACCCACAAAGATGCAGTGGGGAGAAAGCAGACACACTTTGAGCAACAGTTGAAAAGGGGTACCAGATGGAGTGAGAGCTAATTCTCATACCTATCCACAAGGTGATGTACCTGTAGTGAGTGGAACCCTTCTAGAGTCCCACTGACTTTCAAAGTGTCTATTACTTTTCAAAATAGGATTTAGTCTCCTAGAATAGATCACTTAGCCACATGTCATCATTCAGGGGCAGTAAATGGACTGTACACCAAATAGATGTTTAGGTTAAGTAGTCTAATACCCAACCTGTTGTACTCCTGTACTTCCAGGCAATTCTGTGCTGGGATCCATCTAAGTATGTGTTGGCTTGTCTGCTTTTTCTAAATATTTGCATATTTTATATTCCTACACAAATGCACATCTATGAATATGACCATGTACAGTAATGTATTAATTATGAAAATTACTCACTATATTTAAACATAACATTTAACATTACTGTTACAGTAATTATCCAGGTTTCTGTGCAACATTCTCAATAGGGATATGCTTCCTCATTTCCATATTCCATCGCTAAGGATCTGATTTTGGCAAGTCACATTTTCCTCTTTCAACTATGTGGAAAAATAACAAATCAAACAATGTTCAGCAGACCATCTAGTCACTGAAAAGTCACATACTCATCATCCAAATAAGTTTTCAGTTTCCTCATAATTCTCACAACTATCTCAAACTGTGACATGACTAAGAAAATGTATATAGTCTGGTACATACCTTCCCTTTCTGCTCAGGAAGTCTATATAACTACTTTCTAAGACAGCCTTTAAAACTTTGACCTCCACTCAGATATCCCTGCTGTGATAGACGATGAATGTGAGCTATTTCTTTTAATTATTATGCTCTTCATTTCATCATGCATATACAGGCCCGCTTTATAGTTTATCCTTCACGTGGCCTCTGTATCTCAGTAATTTAATATCCCAGTCTCGTGACTTTGAAAATCTTGGGGATTTAAAATTACATTTCTTCTTGTCTTTAAATATATAATATTGTAGCACTCCTATATTACTAATGCATAATACAGTATTTCTCTCCTAAAATAGTGCAGTTTTTCTTATTACTTTCCATTTTCTCCAGGTAGATTCCCCAACCAAACAGCACCACCTCCATCATCTGAGTATGCTCTAGGTAGCCCTCTTCTAATCTTGATCTTGGCCAGATACTGAGAAAACCAGGAGCTTGCACCACCACAATTTGATGGAAAAGAGACAGATGAGTGTCAATTCCAGAGAGATGGAACAGCAGCTCATATAACTTCACTCTCCCAGTAATTTCACATATATATTGATCAGGATGGGCAAGAGAAAATAACCTTGTGGTACCTCGAACAACAGAACTAGGAGGGCAAAATGAAAAAATTCCTCTATGCTCTCACTGATAGTACTGGAGCCATTCAAGTCCAACTCCATCTATCCCTATTATGGTCCTGTAGCAGAGTGGCGACTGACCCCTGCAGCGTCTCCTGCTGGTCATCTGGGGAATTAGCTCTTCCAGCTCTGGAGCACCCTCTGCAGGCCGGTGTCCCACTGTCCCCGTGTCCCTCTCTGGGCCCTTTGCCTGGGGTGCTGCCCACCAGCAGTACCCTCACGGTCTAGCTCCTTGCCTCCACTCCCTGGGGAACCCCCAGCCACTATCCCCACCTTGCCTCAATCTACTGCCTCAATCTACTGCCAGTCACCATCAGCAGGGCTGGCGACAGGGGGGTACTACGGGTAGAGCTGTACCGGGCCCCAGACTTTAGGGGGGCCCCGGTACACAGCAGTACCCATAGTCATCCCCCCCTTGTCACCGGGCCTGGAGAGCGGGGAAGGGGCGGGGAGGTGGCGCGGCTCTCCTCCGGAGCGGACGAGCGCACGTGTCCCCGGCAGGAGCAGTGAGCCCGTCCGGCAGCAACGGCACAGTCCGGGGGAGAAAGTGTGCGGAGGGTGGGGGGGACAGCAAGGGCAGCTCGCGCCGCTCCCGGGCTCGCGCTCCCGCAAGACCCCACACTGCTGCCAGCCGCTGTCAGCTGGGGGGGGAGCACCGACTGGGCTGGGGGGGGGGGGGCCCAGCTGGGTTTCCCCCCCCAGCCGCTGTCGGCTGGGGGGGGGGGAAGTGCCAGCTGGGCTGGGGGGGCCCCAAACGATCAGAGTAGGGGGCCCCCAAATTTCTGTCACCGGCCCTGACCATCAGCCCCTGTTCACTGGAGCCGACTGCAGTCTATGCCAGTCATCATAGCAAGGAGGGTTGGCCTGCTGCCTCCACCTACCCGTGGGCTGCCCCTGCAACCTCAGTGCCCCTTTTGGGGCCATCTCCTAGGTCCTGCAGCCTGAGGGAATTTCCAGACTGGAGCTCCCCAGCTCCCCTAGCCTTCCTCCAGCCCTGTGCCACTCTAGGTACCCTGTCAAGATACTCAGCAGCCCAGGCCTGTCTTCCTCCACAGCTAGAGGAGACTGTCTCTGCACCAAACTCTCAGCCCTCTTACTAGGGCCAGCTGTGCTCTAATTGACCCAACCACAGCTGTGGCTGCTATGCCCAATCAGCCTCGGGAGCTGTTTGCCCTCAGCCATAGCCCTGTTTACCCAGGAGTGGGGCAGACACCCCACTACAGGTCCATAAACTTGTCAGCAAAACCCATAATCAGTGTGTCAAACTGCTGACAAATCCAAAATATCTGCATGAACACTTGTTCTTTGTACATTGCTAAAAGGAGATAATCTATCTCTGTACTATAACCAGTTATAAATCCTGACCTGAAAGGATAGTTAGAAATCTTTTCATAATGGCAAAGCTGTATTGACAAAACTTTTTCAATAAACTTCACCAAGAAAAGCTAGAGAAAGAGTATTAATTGGCAAGACTAAGGGTACTGGGAGATAGTTTCTTGACTTCTAACTTTACCAAATCATACTGTCTGTGGTGAAAAAGTCACATGGGAATAACTATTACGCTGTCACCTTACTTTCAGAATTTTGCCACCTTTGTATTCCCACTGCCCAACCATGATTTCAAAGAGCCTGTTGTTTTCACTGCAGGTGACCAGTTTGCTTCTGAAATTTTCCCTGGATACCTTGTCATCTAATTGTTTTGTCCTCAAAATATTCCCAGAATTCCATTTGTTTTTCTCCTTTGCAATGCCTCAACCAAACAGTTATACTCAAATCCTGATTAACTATTCAGAGACTCATTTCAATTGATCTAACATATCTGTGAACCTTTCTGGATTATTATAATTTCTTAATAAAAAAAGCCTGAAACTCATCTTCATAACGAAAATTTCTTTTCCCTTATGCCCTTTGTGCCTACCTTCTCTTTTATACTTTTAACCTTAATTCCTGACAGACAAATTACTGACCTATGGTTTTGTTTAAGAGTGTCCCTAGCTATCGTAGTTGGCCTATAAAGTCTGTTCCTTCTACTACTTGCTCTTTCCTGTGCCTTCCAGTAATTTAGTTTTATATTTCTATCCCTCTCTTCCCATCTACTCTCTTATGCTTTAGTCTATTCGTGTATTGAGGGTCACCTTGTAATTGGATTTTTACTACCCATGAATGTGCTATTTCAGATTCTTAGTAGTAGAGTTAGGAATAAACCAAAAACTGTGATAAAGTTTAAGTGTTGCAATGCAGTGAATAAGGGATTTTTAATGAAACAGTACTTTATATTTTCTGAAGACCTAATCCCAAATTATCTTCGACTTTAATGGACTTTGGATCAGACCTTTTTTTACTCTGCAATTGTTTTTCATTCCGTTTCAAAAATTTTCTCTGTTCCCCAACATCTTTCATGGTATCTCACTTTCTATATCTACCTCAAGCCATTCCAGCTCTGAATCACTAATATTCATTCAAGAGACATTATTCCTCTTGCTTTGTAAGGCTGGAAAACTTTTTTTAATAGATAGTTGTTAAAATAATAGCAAATATAATATACAACCTTTGGACACTTCAGAATTTTAGAGTTAGGCTCAGTAAATAGAGCCAAGTGATTTTTTTTTAAAATACAAACTGATTTGATCACATTGAAAATGAATTCCCTCTAGTCATATTTCAAACTCTGTATGTTCATTCCCCGTGAGCAATTCAGCAATCAAGTTTACCTGCATAAATACCCATAGAAAACACCATTTTGAGCCTGTATATTCCTATTTATAGAGAGCAAATTTTATACACACATTCATAGTATATACAGAATGGAGCATTTACTAAGATGGAGCATCAGTGTTTCCAAATCCCTCATTATAATCTTGGCACAGACAAAGAGCCCGACTGTACTCTTTGTATCTTGAATCAAGTTTGCACACACAAATATTGTGTGACTCCAATTTGATAAATTTATGAAGTATTCATCCAACCAATAAATCTTACATTAGCCTCCCTCAGACTGTTGTTTTGTACAAAGCTTTTGTGACCCAGAAGCAGAAAAGGTTCAAAATATTCTAAAATTCCTTTTCTAATGCCTCTACAAACCACTACCTGTTCCTGAGAGATTCACACCTCTAGTTTCTCTTGTCCAATTAGAAAATAGGAACAATGACTCATGGCCTGTCTAGCCAGTCATGACTCACCAGCACAAATTTCAAACAAGTGCTGATTACAGGTAACCTTTTCAAACGATTAATCCTTTGAGGTGCTTCACATCTTCACATCTGGGAGTTGTAGCTGCCCAGCACCTTGCAAAATTGTGCCCCAAAGGCCAGATTTTTAAAGGTATTTAGGCTGCTGAAATCCTAATTGGATTTTTAAGTGTCTAGGCACCTAAGTGACTTAGGAGACTAATTCGAACTGATATTCCATTCATTTATTTAATTTATTTTAAAATTACATTATTGAACTTTTTTTTATGTTTTAAACCATTTTAATATATATACACATTTGCTAAATGAAATATTTCACCAAATATTTAAAATAAATTATTCACTGCATTTTCTTTTTCTTCAACCAGTTCTCCTATATTCCTTACTACCTGTTTTACAAACTAGTTTCTCTCATCTCTTGAACCATATGCACACGCACCCCCCACCCCCCCATATGTGGATGTGTGTGTATATGTTTATAAAATTTATTTGTAGGTAGGTTTGTTCCTCCTGTGGATGGATAAGGAAAAGATGCCTTTCTAAGTGGAAGTGTGAACACATTTAATATCCATAAAAGGCTAATGAAATAGAAAATGCCTGACAAGGACACTAAGAGAACTGAAAACTGATATAAACACAAGTTTCCTATTATGAATATAATTTTACTCTATTTTATATACAGAAAGATGTTCCCTATCATTTAAATGATAGCCTGAAAAATGTAACTTAAAAATGTGCTTGACATTTATTATTTAAATTCTCACTTTTTAGAGACTCGAGTCTAGGCCAAGGAACGTTCCCAAAAGGAAATGCAGCCTTTGCTTTAAAGTAACAATAATGATTTCACAAAATTCCCTCTGGGGCTGAAGCAAGTGCAATTGCTATAAAGTACATGAGGGAATTTGTTTTGAAGGTTGGGATTAGAGTTTGGATTCTGCTGTATTTGGAGGGAAATGGATTAATTCAAACAAATTAGCATACACAAACTCTTATGACTCATCTTTTAAACTAAAAGAGGTACCTTTTAATGCATGTTTTTGCACATTTGCTTAATATAAAACACCAAAATAGAGTTAATAAACTGCAGAGAGGTTTGTTTTCTTAGGGTATGATCCTGCTCCCAAATAAATGATTATTTTTGTTGCAATGGGGTTGGGCTCCTTAATCTGAAAGGAGACTCACACAGAATCAAGACAGTTACCATGTGGATGATCATATAATATTATTAGTTAGATCCTTTCTACCATTCCAACTAGTATGCACTTAAATGAAGGCAACAAAGCGCTGACATTCAGAAAACGTAGCAATGAGTTGCAAAATAAAATTGTTTGGATGATGTACACCCTGGAGGTGCTGTGGTTTGCTGTATTATAAATAAGATAGTTCACATTATCCCTCCTGTGTTTCTGCAGCATAGCAGAGCTAATAATGTGTAACTGATGGAATTTCAAATAAAGTATTATTGAAATATTTGTTCACTGACCTTTTTGCCCTTTACTTTATCAACTTCTGTTATATTGTAGTACACTTTCTGACCATTTTCACATTCTTTCTTCTGCTCTATATTGTGTTGTCCTATTAGTTTAATGAGTCTATTTTTTTTAACAATTGGTCTTAGTAAACTGAGTGAAAAGTGGGTGATATTTTTTAATGGTTTTAAGTCCTATTTACCTCACAAAGTGGGTGAGGAAATGTCTTTTAATGGACCAACTTCAGTTGGTGAAAGAAACAAGCTTAGAAAGGCCAGAGTGGAAGGGACAGGGCAGGAGCTGAGCAGCAGGAGAGGGGGAATGGTTGTAGGGCCAGGATTGGTAGTCCACTAACTCCTACTAGCAAGTTTTCTTACCATTTAAAAACAAACACCCAGACATTAAAATGGGGTGGGAAGGAACTTCACTAATGCAGAGTTAAGGTTTACTGGTGACAGCTCATACACTTGTAGAACATGAAGTTCAGCAAGACTCAGACTTCAGAAAACTTTAACTCTGCCTTCTTTGAGCAAAACACCCATAGCACATGCATTCACATTGCCTTCTCAATGTAAAGCAAAGGAGCTACCTGCACCTGCCTTACACTAAGACACTTAGCTTACTCTCCTGACAGAATATCACACTTGTGAAATAAACCACCACTTCACATTTACTCACAGGACATTGCCTAAGCCTATATTTTCCTTTGCCCAACATTAAACTCCCAAACTGCTCTCATATCCCACCTTATTACTGACAATTCCCATGTAAGACACCTCCGACTCCCCAGCATCTTGCTACTGAAAAAACCTACACAATTTTTTCAATAAAATGATGAAGACTAGCTCATCAATGTATACATGCTCCCCTTTCTTTTACTCACACACATGGAATGGATGCAAACCTTGATCTCGTATCATAATCATAGCTCTGTCCCTCCTCAAATTAATGCCTATATATTCAACTCACAAACACCCACCTATATCAACCCATTTACTGCCTCTGCCATTCAATACAGCTTCAACTCAATACTGAATGTGGATAATTTCCATTGGCTGTTCCAGTAGAGGTCAGAGTCATGGGAATCTATCTTTCTGACTGGATCCCCAGGGGACAGCCTGGGACCGTGGGATCACTGTATCCCCTGAACTCTCTCCAGCCTGAGTTGTATCACACAATGCCTTGCTAGTGACCAGCAGCAAACCCCTCCAGGTGATGTGATAACTCAGCACAACAGCATGTGGAGACCCCACACCTGGCTAGATTGCTTGAATTCCTTCAAAGATCCTCCTGAATCATACAGAGAAAGGCACCAGAGCCAACTCCTGCAGCTTTCAGCACTGTACCCCAGGAGTATACCATCTCAAGGTGGGCAGTGCAAATTTATGAATTGGTTCATCACTTAATCAATGGAAAGTGGATATACACCAGCCTTTGCAAAACCTGAGAAGATTTACCACACACTTCATACAAACTCATAGAATAAGATGAACAGTAAAAAAAAATGATTATAAAAATAATTTTAAATCACTATAAGTGTTAGGCAAAAAGCCTGTTAGTTACCAAATGAAAATATAAGCATGCAGTCTAAACTCTGAACCTTATTAAATGGGGTTCTAGATTAAGCAGTTTCTCTCATCCCACTTCATATTGCAGTCCTTAATATACAGGTTTGGCTCAGGTTTAAGGAACAATCTCCTCTGTTGGAGTCTTGTCTTCTTCTCGATGGCTTAGTATAGGTGGTGGCAGGCAAAAAGGCCAAGCATGGGGCCACTGTGTCTTTTTTTTATACTCTTAGTCCATAGGCTTGGAAAACCCAAGTCAAGGCATGTCTGGGTGCATTGCTGAGACTCCAGGCAAGTTTGAGCAATTCCCCTGGTGTGGCCACATCACAGATGAGTCATTGAATTGTAGCTCCTTTGCTGGACAATGGCTGTTGATGGGCCGATTGACAGCCCCTGTCCTCCTCCCCGGGTGTTGGCTACTTTCTTTGCTGTTGCCTCTAGGGAGCTAATGTCTGGCTGATTCCCCAACTTGCAGCATGTTTAAGAGACAACCCTACAACATAAATCTCATAACTTTACATACATTAATAATCTACACAAATGGATACAAAAATGACTTTCAGCAGATCATAACCTTTCCCCTGATACCTTACAGAGCATGCTTTATACGCAAGATCACTTTTTATATAAAAACGGGGATGGGGCGGGGAGGGAGTTTCTAGGATGCTCCCCCAAGGTATAGAATGTCACAACTTTAATTCTGTATTTCCTGGTTTTCTGAAGTTTGAGTTTTGTGGAACTTAATATTCTGGAAGGGCATGAGCTGTCACTAGAAAAACTTAACATTAACCAAGATTTTTGCCATTTAAAGACCATTAAAGTGCATGTGAAGGTTTTTTAGCCATAGCACTTAGACCTCATTGACAGTCATTTCAAAAGAAGTGAGAATTAAAATGGAAGTAAGAGTTAGATGGGAACACATTTTTATTATAAAATAAAGGAAGCAATATTGACTTTTTTTTGCAGGGTGAACTCATTCTGGAACAAAAATATGAGGTTTACTATTAGTATAAATTGCTTCTCTCATTACTGCAGTTTACAGTGAAATGACAAGCTGTTTCTTGCATAAGATTATTTAAAAATATATTCAAGTAATTAGTCACTGTTTAATGTAAAATAATATAAGAAAATTTGAACTTTATCTTGAAATTTGGTTACTTTTTCCAGCATTTTTGGAAAAATATGACTAAGGTGTAACAGCTACGCAGTTATGCTAATTTTTACTGCTCAATGACAAATAGCAATTATTAGGTCTTCATTAGCGAATGTTTTCTTTTGGATTATTGACAAAGTTATTTCAACTGGAGTAAAGACCCATTACATTAATAAGAGAAAGTATTTGCTTCAAGAGCTTTAAGCATTTATTTAAATGAATTGTGTAGAAAAAATTGCCATACTGCTCACAGTATGAGGCTTAAATATAATAGCATTTATCATAGAGTAATAGGCTTTCATTATTTGACTTACACCACAAGAAACAAAAAACACACAGGCCCTGTCTTGAAGGATCTTTTCCACTGACACCTCCCACTTTTTTAAAGGTTCCACAACTGCATATTAGAGTGGCAAAGGTCAGGTTTCAGCTGTTGTGGAACTTAGTTTGTGGAATTCATTTCCCTTTGCATCTATGGTAGTTCATTGTGACCCACTTTTAAGTGATACTATAAGTCTTTTCTTTCGCTTGTCCAATATTTGTGCCATTGCTTATCCTGTCTCCTACCCATTTTAGACATTCCTAGTTTTAGGAGGGTTGGGTCAAACTTTTTTTATTGCTGTCTGATTTCTATAGAATATTTAGTGTATTTTGTTGTACTCTGTCCTGAGTGCCTCAGTGGAAACGCCAGAGAAAAGGAAGGGCAGTTATAAATAATGTCAGTGTTGATTAGGTGCTCACTAGTATTTTTCTATACTGTACGTGCATCACTACCCTTTACTGTATAGAAAGTGTGAGTGACTGCAGCCTACAGTACACAGACAATGACTCCTAATGCAAATGAAATGTAGAGGAATTGCTAAGGGGAAGAGCAGAAAGAGATGGGGTAGTGAAGGAAAAGAAGCGGGAGGACAAGGGAGAAAAGGATGGAGAGAAGAGAAAGGCATGAAGAAGATAAAATGGGGAGGGTGAAAAATTGAGTAATGACAAGATGCAAAAATAGAAATATGGGGAAAAGGGAAAGATGTGAAGGAAGGAGAGGGTAAGAGAAGAGGAGAGCATAAAATATGAACAGGAGGGGGGAAAGAGGCAGAAAAAGGAAAATGTAAGAGGGTGACAAGTGGAATATACTAGGAGAAGAAGAGGCAGGTAGGAAAGCGAATGGAGGAGGAATAGCTATTATGGATGTCACAATCTCCAGACCATGAATTTTTCATAGGTACTTAGTAATAATGGAAGTAGAGTATGTGAAAAAACTTCAAGTTTAAATTCTAGGGCCCTTAAAATATAAATAAGCTCCTGTTCATATCTTACTGCCAAACTTTCACAGTAATTGTACCACAGCATCTTACCTAATGATTTTTTTATTATTGACACAGTCATCATGTATAACTGGGTAGAAGATCAGCATTAAAACCTGCTATGTTGTCATTTGGGGAAAACAAAAAAGGTGAATTTAAACTTTTTAAGAGGCTAGTCAAATGTTTTTAAGTTTTTGTCTGCCTGTGAACTTCTTGACTTTGACTAGGCCCAGAAACAGAAATAAACCAAATAACAATGGAATTCTCACAAGGAGGCTTTTTTTGATGTGATTACAAACATCAAAGAGACTTCAGATTTTATCCATTCAAATATGGGGTGTTTATCCAAATGAAAATAAACTTCTGAAACTTTTGAGATTTGCCTTTCAAGTTTCACATGCATTTGCCAAAGCACCAGACTCCAGAGAAACAGCTGTGACACAGCCTGTCATGTCACAACCCACCCTTGTGCAAGTCCTCGGGCACCATCTTCACATATTAGGTGTCATGGTGCCTTAGACATCTGGCTATGGCATGCTTGTGTCCCACCCATTCCAGAGTGTCATAGTGCAAAACAAAAAGGAAAGCAGCAAACTTCAGAATCAGGGCCACCTGCAGGTTTGTCAGGAGGACCATCTTCTATCTGATCTGGGCTTGTTTACAGGCAGCTAGTTCCTTTGTTTCAGTTTTGCTGGGCCTACTTCTCCCATCCACCAAATGACTCACCTAGGTAGCAAACTACCTTAGGCTCTCGGCAGGAAGGAGACTCCCCTCCTCAACAAAGTAGTAGAATTCTACTCTCCTTCCTACTTAGCTCTAAATTGAGCTAGGTCTCCCACTTGTTAGCCCTGCTCCTCTCACCTATCATTGGCTGTAATGGTAGCAGGTTGAGATTAACTTAGTTCACAGGCTCCCCTTTCATTACCAGTAGAAAGTCTCTGTCTTCTTTAACCCCCTTGTTGCCGGTGTGGGATGGAGAGGCCTCATTACACGTGGATAAAGCATTCCAAGCCCAAATGACGTTTTGATGAGTAAGACAACCTACTCACTGCATTTCAATAGTGGTGTTCAGTGAAGGACACAAAAATATGACTGTGTGTGTGAAAGTAAAAAGCGGCTATCAATTTTCTCCCTTATCTCTGCTTTGTGGCTATTCCATCTCTCCATAGATAGATTTCAAGGCCAAAAGGTGTTATACCAATAGAATAAAAACCAGCAGACTAATGGCGTGTAGTTTCTAGCCATGCCCTATTCCATGAAAGGATAATAAAATGAACCCCCCCCCCAATAAAAAGTATGAAGTTGAACACTCAAAAGAATAAGGTGTTTTTAAAAGGGGAACAGTAGCTATGAGAAGAAAGTCTTTCATTTTTATTTTTTCAGATCCTCTGCCTTACAGCCATGATCCCCTGTAACACAGAGATCCTTTAGCAAAGAGTCCCATGTTCTTTGCAAACATCTCACCTCACACCTGACACTTACTACATTAAATACGTCTTACAGGATATTTATCCGTAAAGAATAACATATCTACATAAAGCTCTTAACTCATCAAGATTCATAATAAAGTTGGGATGCATGTACAGATATTTAAGGAATAACATTTATATTGAAAGTATGCCTTATGGAATTGGAGTAGAAATCAGACATCAGGAGATTGGGCCATCATTGAGACCGTTTAGGGTAAGGGGGAGTTATCACTCCGCCATGTTTGTCTGGTGATGCAATGCACGGCTCCATTGTTTAGCTGTGAACAATACTAAGTTTTTTAATGGGAAACCATCAGAGCAATGACAAATAGTCAAAACTACTTAAGGCTAAAAAAGAAATTTTACAATAAAACAGAGGTTCGCCCTGTCTGTCATTAGAAATGGTAAACTGCTTTCAATATAATCTAGACTAGGGAAAGGGGTGACATTTTGATCCTGGTTCTTGTGAAACTAACCGTCTGCAACAGACTGAATTTATTTTGGTGCGGGAGGAGGGTGAACAACCACTTTATTAGATAGGAAAGTTAACTATTCATAAGTATAGACCCAGGTTCATGTTTTATCATTTTGTCTTGTATTGTAAGCATTTGTTTTCACAACTCTCTTGTTTCTAGTTAAATCTTTTTCTTAAACCTGATTTTGTTTTAAGTGTTCGCATGTGCTGTGTGGTTCACAGGAGTGGGGGTTTAATGTAAAACTGGTAAACTGTGACACATGCCTCCTTTTGGGGGCAAAGGATCAGGAATGTCTGTGAGTAGCCATGACAGGGGCTGGATATCACAGGCGAACAGTACAAATTGGGGTGAAACTACAGGAACTGGGGTGCACCTACTGTTAATCTGCAAAGTGAATTTAGGGCTTGTATAGCCCATTGAAGAGTGCCTGAGTAGGTAATAGTGTTAGGGATCTGACATGCAGCTACCACACTCAGGGAGGAGATAAAAAGATGACTCACCAGCCTAGATGGTCCAAGAACCATTTCACTCCCATTGATGCAAATAGTTTTGGATGAGGGCCTCTGCAGACACTAGTTATTAGGAATGTACATTATGTCAGGATGTAGAAAGGAAATGTGTTTGGGACACTTCCAAAACTAAAAACTTAACATGCATACCACTGTCTAAAGTTGGAAATAGCCTGCTTATGATTAATTCCAGCCAGAGCTGTTGCACATGTGAGCCTTCCATCCCTAGTAACAAGTCATTGGTTGCTGGAGTGCATCATATTTGAAAGATAATCATTCACTCCACGTTGAGAGAAAGAGAGAATCAAAGTGAGAAGAGAACATAGTGAATGTGGCAATGCTATTTTTATGCCCACAGAAAATTGAGGAGATGATCTGAACCTTCCACCTTTCTTTTATTGTGCTGTAAACCTGACTCTTCCTTGGTAGATAATAACTGCCCTATTATTTCTATTATCAAAAAAGCTATTCTCGCACTAAACCTCATGCTGGTTCTCCCCCTCAACTCTCTGACTGTTAGCATTGTTCCAGTCTTTTCACAGTAAATGTATCGGGTTATCTTTCTGTTTTTTTGCTCAAGTTCTTCCTCCTGTCAAAGCCTTACTTGCAAAACACAAAACACCATCTTGACAGCAAGTCTTCATCCTTGACTCGCCCACAGCCTTCAACCATATGCTTTGATAAAAGCAATAGACTTTTCCTATGATACTTTGTTTAAAAATATCAAACCTTTAAAATAACCTCAACTGGATTCGTTTTTGATGCCTAGTCAATCTATACTCCACAGCAGATGAGTCAGAGTTAAAATACAAGTAACCAATGCAGACCTTGCTGTTTGCTTATGCTGGTGGGTAGGCAGGACACTGAACTCCAATTTGTCACAAAAATTCAGGTTGGGTGTTCACTTGGACCTGAATTGGAAGCAAATACTCAACCATTTGCATTCATTAGCATTGCCAAAACATGAATCAGCATGGCCACTGTGAAGAAAAAGCACTAAGAATATGTGAAAGAAAGAGAGAGAAAAGGGGAGAGCTATAGTTCAACAGTTCATGAATGATTGCCCTTTATGAACTTGATCCAAAGTTTGACTAACATCAATACAGACAAAAGTTCCCATTGACTTAAATGAATTTTTGCATCAGGCCCTGTATCCAGTTCTTCCCTCCATAAATCCAGAGTAACTTTTAGCTCTCTTGGAGTCAATGGAGGTATTCTGCATTTAAACCCGTGTCCCATTTAGACCCATGTCTCACACACAGTTTTTGTGAAGTGATTTGATTTCCTTTGAAACTGAAGATATGAGAGAGTATGCTACTCTTATGTTTTTAAATGCCTACAATCAGTAGAATTGAGTCAATACTGAATCAACACCTCAGCATTGAGTGGTGGAACTAGACTACTGGAATAAATCTGAATTGAAGTCCAGAACACTTTTGCAGTCATTAGAGGGCCATTATCTATATCAAACACTGAATCTATTACTAGACATTCTAAAACAAATTTCTTGTTTTTCTAATACCTTCTATCATTTATTTATTATGTACAAGCAATTTGTTTAGTGCTGTAAATGACACAAATTAAAGACAGCTGCTGCCAATTGAAAAGCCAGGCACACTGAAGACAAGATATACTGGAGGATTCAAAATGATTTAACTTTTTAATTTTTCTGTTGTTTATTCTGGGCTAAATTCCTGCATCTCTAGTGTATGCTTGGTATGTGGGTATTCTACTTTGGCTAGTGTTTGTGTGTTACATGAGGGAAAAAATGGTCTTCGGAAGAGATCTGAATGAGGAGGCTGCTGGGCCTGAGAGGTAATTCCATGTGTAGGGAACTGGTATCACTGGGGACGGGTGGGGACTTTTTTTTTCCCCATACCCTCTCTTTCAGTCATCTAAAAAAGACCAACCCATGTACTGTGCACTACAGCTATAAATAGTAACTCATTTTACCAACTTGTCATTTCTGGGTTTCTTAAAGGAAAAATATTAAAAGAAAACCTTGTTCCCAATTCTGGGAATCATGCCATTGTTTAGATGAGTGGAAATTGATCTAAGAAGGTTTCCCATGTTTTGATGAAGGAAAGTCAACAGGAAAAGGACGATACAGCCAGGATTGGTGAACAAGTTGTAATAATGGGTGAACCTCTAAATGTTAAGAAATTGACATCAGCTAAGCAACTTGAGGTGTGACTGTTTGGTTAAAGGTTAACAGAGCTAGTCATATTTTTGCAGGCCATTTCCCTATAGCAGCACCCTACAACTGACTCCCCTATCTCCCCGCTTTGATCTTAAGGCGTGGCTATCCAGTGGCACTATATCTCACTCCAGGCAGCTGTTATCTGAAGAATAGATCTAAATTTCTCCAATCTCCAACCCCAATTTTCTCATAGAACTAGAGATAAGTAGAAGATGGGGTTCAAAGATGCTCAAAGCTTTTTTTCCTCCTCCTTCCTTGCAGTTCTTTGACAGCAACAGGACACAGCCATCCTTCCACACTCCAAATAACCCTTCTATTTTAGACAGCACTGCCCAGTGTGCTTCTTCCCTTTCCTACCATGTCCTCTCATAGAATAGGCTCAAGGTTGCCTCACCTCCCTAAAGTTTCAGTTTTGGAAGAAGTCAGATCAAAGGTCTCTCTCCCTGCCACAGAATCAAAGGAGCCAAACTATCTCTAACCACTTCCTTATTTAGATCTGGTTGCTCATGATTCAAATTCCTTGTGTTCTGGAAGTTAGAATGAAGCAGCAGCTAGGGGCCCGCACTGGGTCTGAATGGAGTTGGGCCCTGTAACCCAATCAAAGAAAAGAAAAGCTGGCCTGGCTGGAATCTAGAGAGTTGCCGGGATGGTGAGAGTTCAGAAAGGATATATTGGCACTGATTTGGAAAAGAAAGATACAAGGATGTGGGGGGCAACAGAGACCCGTACTTTACTTTTCATAATTAGCATTTTTCTTGTTGGAGGATATTGTTTCTTCAACCTGAATTTTTAGCTTTTGGAATTTAACAACAGTACAAGGTTCTCATTAAGTTACTATGTTCTGCTACCTACTCCTGTGTTTTAAGTACAAGAATTAATGTGGTAGCAGAATGCTAATAACAGCACAGTGATTTATTACCACAGGCTATTGAATAATTTCACATTTGAGTACTCATTGGGACTTCGGAGAACCCTTATAAATAATAGTACAGAACATTAGGAGCCCATAAATAACAAGCACAAAGGCCAGGAACAAAATCCAAATAACGCCCTCTATGTGAGGTGATAATATATTAGGCAGTATTCTTCTAGAGCTGCATTTACAGGTCAGATTTGAATTTGAGTGACAATAGTGTAATTCCAGAGCAACCCCCTTCATTGAAGTTACACTGACTTTACACCACTTACACTAAGATCAGAATTGGGTTCATAGGCTATAACCAATTTCTGGAGTTTTTTGGGTGAGAAAAATAAATGTGACTATGGCCTCAAGTGACATTGTGTGGTATAGTATTATTTCCTGTTTGTATTCCAAAAATACAAATTAGTATAACAACTGTACTATTAACACTGGTAACTCCTTGTTGAAAAAGGTCTAACTGGATCTGTTCCTTTTTGTTTCACTGAGCATTTATCAAATACTCAGTAAACTATTGATTAATATACAAACTGGAGAGTATTATGTTTTACTCACCTTGAAATGGAGATATAGTGATCTGTAATACATTTTGAAATACAACTTTACAAATTTTAAGGCCAGTTTGTGAATCTCATACATGGGATTTCAGATGTTTCCCTGTTTCATCAGTTATTCATCTCAGAGTGTTCTGGTGCATGAAATCTGCAATTAAAATCAAATGCAAAACAGAATTCTGTCCTTTTATATGTAAAGTCAGGATTTTACATTCCACTTAGATCTGTGCAGAAATACAACTGGGATCCATCAAAGCATAAATTTTGTTTGCCTAAAAAGATTACATGTTGCCAATTAAGTGATAAAATGTTAATTTTTTTGCATCTGGTTGCAAATGAAATGAAGGTACTTTGGTCCGCCCCAAGTCAACACAAACTGGAAGTCTTATTCGTAACCATAATTTTCTTTTATTACTTGTACTTTTCCTCTCTCAATTCTTCCAGCTGTCTGCAGTCTTCATTAACCTCCATATTTATAATCCCAGAAAAGGGTGCAACATTATCATTGTGAGCCTTAAATAGTTTTGCTCTAGTTGCTGATGAAGATAAATTTCAACAGTTGTTAGATAGCAAATATATGTTGAAGAAATTATAGATTTTTATATAATTTGATATTCTATAAAAGTTGTAAATTGTTTTCATAAAACTGATTTTAAATGTCATTTAGCCTCTTCTTTTGTAGGCATTAGTAGTAAATAAACATGCTTTGGTTCTCTGAATGAGCATATCTATCATTTACACATGCATGCATGCACGCACACACATGGAAAAATATTCTCTGCAGTGTTTTCTTTTTGATATTGTAGAGTGTCACAAGACAGGCTCAGTTCTCCAGTTATTGTGCTTCAGTATCTTTTTTTATTCTCTTTATATTTTATGCAATTAGTCTTTGCCTCGTTCTCCTTCAATAAAGCTGCAGTATAGAGACACCTGCTGGGAAATGAATGAACAGAAACAAATGCAAATATGTCTCTCCCAAACAAAACAATAGGTAGGTTTAGACACTTAGGGTCTTATTTTCTGTGGTTAAAAATGGCATTTCTAGTCTCTTTGAAGAACCACTTATAACTGAATCAAAACCTACCCTAGTGGTTTGAGCTCACAGCAATAGTAGACTAAGAACACAGCAGATTAAGACAATCATGAAATTGTACAAAGATTATTTCCATATTGCACAGTATCTCAGTGTTACTTTCCCCCCAGTTTTAAAACCTGTGGGCCAGTGGAGATGGATTTGATCACAACAAAATCTAGGGCTGGCCCAAAACAAGGACCTTGCACCCTCCACGAGACTTTGAAAGGAATATCCACTTCAAGCTTTAGTTGTATAGAAGGAAATCCTTGTAATTGAGGTCCTGGAGCAACAGATGCCTAGAGCTAGGTCTGACTGAATCTACTTCTGAATAAGATGTGGAGCAAAAAGATCAAGGCATTATTTTTGAGGAGTCAGCCCTGATCCATTGCTTACATGGTTGAGAAAGGAAGGAGATCCAAAAGACTAGGTGGTGGTATTAATGTTATTATAATTTCAATGTTAAAATGAGCAAATTGAGCTATCAAAACCTATGCCTAGACCAAAATATATTTATTTTAGGCCATTGGTATGTTAAAATAATGTTCAATCTTCTATTTAAATTATATCGGTGAAGCATTTCTTTAACTTATACTTTTCAATTGAATCCTACTATTCAAATTATTATTCAGTAACTTCCTCAGGGAAGGTGGTCTGGACTTTGCAGACTAAAACTCTGGTCTGAGAACAATTTTTTGTATTTAAAAACATGTGTGGTATTAATTCACTCACTTTTTGCAAGCCTCTAAAGTAACCATCATAATTGTTGCTTGTCTCCTTAGTTCTATATCTTATGGATTAATTCACTAGAATACACATGATGGCATTCTGCTGGTAGTGAATGCTACAGCTCAGGTTTTAAAACAGTTTAGCTAATAACTCTGTTTTCACATGTTGATAACTTACTGATAAAAATCACTCCACTTGTTCTTATATAAACTCTTTTAAAAAAGATTATATAAAACCTGTTTCACTATATTTGTGTTCTGCAAGAATGAAAAAAGAGGCACAGTTTATCAGAGACCTAAATTGGGGATAGGTACCCATTCCAATTGATGTTTCAATGGGACTAGGGTGACTACGACTCATTGGCATCTCTGGCAATCTCTCCCTTAACTTCTGTTTTTGAAAAGAAATACAGTGACATTCTTTTTTCCATCTAGAGAATTGAAAAATGGCTGACATTTGACTCTTCAAACTTAGCATGTTAAGATGTTATTAAGCAGTAAGTTCACCCCCAAGTATGAAAAAATGGTTCAGCAATGAAGTTAATAAAAGGAATTTTTCCCACCACATATGTGCACAGTTTATCCATATAAATCTGAGTGTTCATCATACATGTGGTTTTACTTAAAGGTCACCTAGTAAGGTGCAGCATGAACCTGCAAAGACTTTTGCACAGATGTGGATTCCTTACAGGACTGGGACCTATCTTTTCACTTTGCAATGTTTATGTTGGCCATAAAGTGTCTTAAATTATTTCCTTAGTACATATATTAGAGACTTTAATGGGAAATACCAGATTGTCTGTTAGCCACTCAGACACTTCCTTTTTACATTTCCTCAGAACCCTTGGATGTACAGCACCTAGTCCAGCTGATTTATTGCTATACAACTTCCCATTTTGTTCTAATACCTCCTCTTTTGACTCACTGATGACTAACAATGCCTTACTCTTTCCAGATAGTAAAAGTATGTCAGGAGTAGGTATCTCCATAACATCCTCCATGGTGAAGACAAATGCAAATAAATCATTTAGCTTCTCTCCAGATTCCTTACTCTTTTTACTTCTTCTGCTCCCTCTGCTGTTGATATATTTGTTGCTATGATTTTCCAGAGTCCATCTTAATCTTCCTGGTTTCTATTTTGCAATTTACTCAACATAATTTGGGTTCCTGTCATTGGATTTACTTGGACTAGTTTCCTATCATGTACTTTGCCATTTAACCATACTTTTCTTTTTTTTTACTTGCCTTCCAGATTGGTGTTTTTTAGATTTAAGAATATGCATCCCTTCTGTGACTCAACTATGACATGTTTCTATGCTGAGATTAACAATTTTAATTTCCTCATTTTTGACTTTTGGGTTATTTTGATTAGCTCTCATGTTTTAAAACATAATCTCCCTTTCTAAATAATGCTTAGCTCTGATACAACTCTCTTTTATCTATAGCTCTCAAGAGGTTTTACAAAAGCAGGATAAGTATCATTGTCCCCATTTTACAGAGGGGAAAACTGAGGCACACTGAGATCTAGTGACATTTTAAAGTTCTTCTAGCAGTTCACTATTTCTTAGTACTTCTTGAATCAGCTCCCATGTGTGTTAAGGCTAGGTCAAAAGTAACTTCCCCTCTTGAATTCTGTAGATCTAGTTGTTTGGCCTACTCATTCCAAGAAGCAATTGTTTCTCCAAACCCTTGTCCTGATGTTAACGTTTTTCCAGTTCAAATGTGGGCAATTGAAACCACCCATTATTACTGTTTTGTTAGATTTTTGTCAAAAATCTAGTAGACCTGGTATTTTTTTTTCATTACACCACCTTTCAGAAATATGTTATATCAAGGTGACCTAGTTTTCATTTAAGCTTATCACAATTGTATATTGTATAGACACAGTTTTTATTTTTGATTGTGTGCCTGCTGCTTAATTCCTTTATGACACCCTGTAATTTTTCTGGAATGCACCCCCGTTATCTTAACCTATCCCTCCCCAGTTCAGCTGTAATTTCTTCCCTATCCTTTACTACAAGATAGTTCTATTTGTTTACTGACATTCCAAGGAGAAGTCTTAGTCCAATATGAGCGTTCAGATTTTCCTCAGCTTTTGGTTTAAATAATTTCCTCAAACACTGTCATTAGCATGACTTGGTTAAACCCACACCAGGGGTGGCGAGCTATATGGGCCTGTGGTGCCTGGGCTCCAGCAATATTCAGGGCCGGGTCTCTCCCATGTGCCTCCCCCAGAGCATCCCCCCGGTCCCACTTGCTGCCTGTGCGTGCCTCTCCCAGTCCCCAAATCATCCCTGCCTCAAATCAAGGCCCCTGCAGATCCACACTGCTCTACTCTGCTGGGTCCCAGCATCAACTGCCACTACAAGGTCCTAGCGTGTCCCCTCCCCATCCATTAGTGCCAGGGAAGGCTGACCCTGCCCTTCCGCCTCAGATGCTTCCATTTCTTGGCGGGACCCTCCACCAGAACAGGGGGGCCTCTCGCCCACAGTCACCATTCCTGCCCCACACTGAGAAAGGGGCAGCCCCATCCCCCACCCCAGTGAGGCTACCGTGAGGGGCAGAGGCGCACATGTGATGACAGCTCCCCCCGGCACCTACCACAGGGGAGGCAAGGGGGCTTCCTGGACCTGAGAGAGGCCCTAGGAGCACGTGCAGTGACAGTGGTGCAAGGTGAGTGTGCTGCTAGGAAACAGACGGGGCCCCTCCACCGGGGCTCACTGCTGCTGGCAGAGAGAGAGCTGGGAGGGAGTCCTCTGTGGCCCTAGTCCCAGGGCAGCCTTCCTGCACCCCAAACACCACATCCCCAGCTCTGGCCCATCCCAGAGCATGGACCCCCAGCCACAGCCTCACCCGCCTCACCTCCACCCTCTTCCCTAGCCCTGATCCCTCTCATCCGCAGCCAGAGCCCTCATCCCCTCCACAGCCTAACCCTCTGCCCTAGTCCCGAGCTGCTCCTATACTCCAAGACCCTCATTCCCAGCCCCAGCCAGAGCCCTCATCCCACAGCACCCTAACCCTCTGCTCCAGCTCTGAGTGCCCTCCTGCACTGTGAACCCCTCATCCCCTGCCCCAACCCTCACCTCTGTACCCCAACCCTCTGCCTGAGCCCTACCCACACCCCAAAATCCTCATCACCAGCTCCACACCAGAGGCCTTACATTTTTTTAAAATATATATATATCGGCTTACATGGCCAGTGAGTGTTATGGGGAGGGGCGGACTTGTACCTGTTCTGGGCACCACCAAACATTATATAAATCTGCCGCCCACTATTGATATGGCCTCTTCTCACTCCACAAAGTTCTCTGGTGCCTAATACATTTAAACCCATCTTTCCCAAATGGATGCCCAGTTCTTCCAGTCCAGTTGGCTCTGAACATGGAAACATTTCAGACAAAGTTTTTGTAGCAGAACTGAATTTGAGTGTTTTCTATATCCTCTAAATTTAACTTCTAGGACATGTAACTACTACTTTAGCTTCTTCTGCTTCCCTAGTCATTGATACTAATATGAGCCATGACCAAAGGACTTCTCACCAGCACTCACAGAAGTTTGTCTTCCCAAGAT
This sequence comes from Sternotherus odoratus, assembly GCA_032164245.1. Classification (NCBI taxonomy): domain Eukaryota; kingdom Metazoa; phylum Chordata; order Testudines; family Kinosternidae; genus Sternotherus; species Sternotherus odoratus. The sequence continues at coordinate 44,358,077 of JAVMKO010000006.1, forward strand.
CTATCCCCATCTTTGGCAGAGAAGTCAAACTTTATTTACAAGTGAGGGGGAGTGAGGCTGATATATGTAGTATCTTTTTGACCAGCAGAGATCAGTGTAAAGATAAACCTTTTTTCATGAAAGGCACTATACCTAATGTACAGAAATGAGGTAACAAACTTTCTGTTACTGTGTAGCTGCAACTTATGAGTGCCCTGTTCTGGGGTTCTTTGTTTCTGTCCCAACAGGAAATGCCTCAGAAAACCAAAGACTGCCCTTTGAGTGCATAGGATGAGTGGCATGTTACAATTTCTGGAGACTTACTCTATACCACTATAAGCTATACTTTTTTAGATCCCTTTTTAAAATTTCCTGACTTAACTAAGACAGTATTAAATAAAACTATCAAACTATTATAAATATAATAACTTACTTTTCAAGTTGCTTAAAAACAACTCTAACATGTCTCAGACAATCTCTTGGGGGCTTTTTAGTAATCTTTCTGATCTATTGAGTTGCAAACCCTCTTTACCCAAGTCTTTGTCTGTAATAGACTGTTCAGTTTCATGATCGATAATAGGGTCAGTTTGTGAATTGTTTTCAACTTGTACCACTGCCCTCAATTCACTTGTCTCAACCAAATTGTCATGCTTACAATTCCTTGGTAAGATTTTGCATTCATCTGTGATGACTGAGTATGAATGAGGTGACTTTTCTTTGATCACTGTAGCTTTGACTGGCCAGTGCCCATCTTGCCAAATTCTTATTGAGTCATTGTTTTTTAACTGTGAAAGAGGTCTTGTTCAGTTATTGTAATATTGTGTCTGATTGTACTTCCCCAGTCTTCTTCATTATCATAGTCTCCTTGGCTAGACTTTGTCTCATACCTGATAATCAACTATTTACCTTGTAGCGGAGCTCAGCAGGTGACTTTCCATATTTATCTGTATAGCTCTATAGCTTAATAATGCTAAATATGATTAATAGATTCCAAGGCCAAAAGGGACCACTGTGATCACATAATCTGATCTCCTATATACCTTTCCCCCAAAAAATTTCTAGAGCACATCTTTTTGAAAAAACACCCACTCTAGATTTTAAAATTTCCATTGATGGAGAATTCACCACAACCCTAGGTAAATTGTTCCAATGGTTAATTACACTTACTGTCAAAAAATATACAGTTTATTTCCAATCTGAATATGTCAAGCTTCAACTTGAATCCAGTGGATCATGTTATATCTTTCTTTGCTGGATTAATGAGCCCAGTATCAAATATTTGTTCTCCATTTCGGTAATTATAAATTGTGATCAATTTATCCCTTAACCATCTCTTTTTGTTAAGTTTAATAGATTAAGTGCATCTTATATTAATAGAATAAGGCATGTTTCCTATCCTTTTGTCATTTCCATCGCTCTTCTTTGAACCCTCTCCAATTTATCGACATCCTTCTTGAATTGTGGAAACTCGAGGTAGACACAGAATTCCAACAGTGGTCATGCCACTGCCAAACACAGAGGCAAAATAAATTCTCTACTTCTACTTTAGATTCCTCCTACTTGAGATTTATGCATCCAAGGATCATAATATAGTATTTTGGCCACAGCATAGCACAGGAAGCTTATATACAGCTGATGATTCATCATAACCCCCAAAACTTTTTTTTCCAGAGTGTCTGCTTACCGGGACAGAGTTCTGTAAGTCTGGTGTGCATTCTTTCTTCCTACATGTATATATTTGGTCATATTAAAATGCACATTGTTTGCTTGAGCTCAGTTTACCAAATGACTCTGTATCAATGACCCATCTTCTTCATTATTTACCACTCCTGCAATTTTTATGGTGTCTGCAAACATTATTAGTGATTATTTTATGTTTTCTTCAAAGTGATTGACAAAATTGTTATATAGCATAGGGCCAAGAACAGATTCCTACAGAACTCTACTAGAAATACACCCACTCTGATGATGATTCCCTGTTTACCCTTATATTTTGAGACCTATCAGATAGCCAGTTTTGAATCCATTTAATGTGTGCCATATTAAATGTATATCTTTCTAGTTTTTTAATTAAAATGCCATGTGGCACCAAGTCAAATATTTCAGAAGTCTAAGTATATTACATCAATTACCTGTATCAGCAAAACTCATAATCTCTTAAAAATAAAATAAAATATCTCGTTAACTTGATGGGATCTATTTACCATAAACACATGTTGATTGCATTAGTTATATTCCTCTCCTTAGTTCTTTATTAATCTAGTCTTGTCAGACTGATAGGATGATAATTATCCATGTTATTTAATTTAAATATTGGTACAGCATTTCTCCTAGTCTTCTGCAAATCTCCCTCCCCCCCCCCCCCCCGTGTTCCAAGATATGGATCTTCTTTTATGTCAATTGCTTTTTTGAGCAAGCTCTTCACTATATATATACTCCAGATTTAGCGAACATATTGGTTTGAGGATGTTGTTACTAGATGTCTAATGATGAAAGTTATAAATTCTAGCAAAGTCTAGGAATTCCTTATTGTGAATAGTTGTAAGTTGTCAGTTATTGCTGTTCTTGGAATTCCATGACATGCAATACAGATTTAATGGGCTTGACAACTGTTGTTGCTGTGGCATCTTCAAGTGTGACTTGGTTCTGGAAAATTGGTAAAGCAGTACATTATTATCAAGTCTTCCCAAGTTGAACATGTCAATTCCAGCTTTGTCCCATGGAACAGTTAGTTGTCTGGGTGGTATCATGGGTTCTTTCTGTTGGGAATCTCTGTGCTTCTAATATGTTCCACAGTTGATTTACATTTTTTTCATGTCACTATTCATCTGTAACCATGATACAACTTCTCTAGCTCTCTTTTTTTATTTGGGCATTCCCAAGTGCCCTTCATGTATTTGTTCCAATATTTTCCTTCTTGTTACTGGGGAACCACAATCTGTTTTTCTTTCTAAAGCACGCTTGAGATCACGTAAAGCTCATTTCTATAATGGAATAGGCAGGTGGGAAGTGTTGACATTTCAGACCTTTACTTATAGCTTGTATCACTGCTTTCCGCATTTCATCTTTAGCTGTTTGTCTCCAAGTCATCCCATCTGCCTCACAGTACAGCATCTAACTCTTTTCTCATGTTCACATGTATGTTTACTACTTGGTCCAGATGACCAGGCTGTGTATTGTCAGAAGGAGGATATGCTTTTGAGAGAGCCATTAGTAAGTGGCATCCAGGTTTGAACTTCAGGATCACATCATATTTTTGTATTTTCAAAATTAGTTGCTTGTAACATTTGATGGTGCTTCTCCAAGTCTCTCTTTGTGTATTGCAATCAGTGGTTTATCAGTTTGTGCTTTGAAGCTACTACAATAAATCATGATATTGTGTACATCCATATGTCAGACCTTATGTCTTTTCCAATTTGTACATACTTCATCTCTGTGACTGTCATAGCCTTAAATGCATATGACACTAAAAGTGTTGCTCCCAGACCTCATTTCGAGACATCTGTGAAGAGCTGGATGATCTAACATACTGGGATGCAGTTAGGGATTTAAAGCAGAGGAAGTATGGCAACTCCTCCTGGAGCATTTAATCTATACCACAATGTAGATGTCCAACAGGAATAATTTTGACACTTGAAAAACTACACAACAAAGTATGTCTATCATATAAAATGCAATAGTGGAGTCCTGCAAAAAGGTTGTTATTTCCAGAGAGCAGAAACTGTACTGTTACTTTAGCTATAATCGTATGATAACTAGTGTGGTCATGAGGCTTTCTGTGTGTTCTTCATTGAAAGCCCAGGATCTTGATAACCCCACTGTGGATCAGACTTTTGTTTGCCTTTTATGAATTTTAACATTTAAAGTGCAATGGTGCCTAAGCACCACAACGAGATTGATCCCTTTTGTGCTAGTCACTTTCTGTGTTACACCTTTGACTGAATGCCCTAGGTCAGATCACTTTTTTTTTCCCCTCCACCTCTTGCTGGAACGGAATGGTTTGTTTTTCTTGTCTTCAGAAATAAACCCCATTGACTTTCCAAATCTACTTTAAACAAATATATTAGAAATTTGAAAGAAAATGAAAATTACTAACATCCAAGATCAAACCCTGACATGCCTAGACAGCTCAAAACCTTCAGTTACAGGGTAACTAAGTCAGAGTTAAAATTTTCATATCCTTGGGCATTATTTTCAGTGCCCTGTTTCAAAATCCTGTTAGAATTTATCATGTTAATGGTCCTGTTGACTTATATTGTTGTTAGATATCTTTCCCCTTTAGCAAGACTAAGGGTTCCTTTTATTTCGCAGCCTTAAAGGTAAGGTGTAACAAATTTTCTTAATTCCATACTTCTCAATAACTTCCCTTTGTGATGGATGGTATCCAACTACAATGATCCACAAGGATGAACCTGTATAATAGATCTTTGAAGTAGCTAGATCTCTCCCTTTTAGGGGCTTTTATAACCAAGAGAACCAGCTTAATTCAACCTGCTACTTTATACGCAGCCAGCAAACTCAGGAGTAATCTGATCATGGCTATTCAGATGAGGGAGCAGGCATGCCACTGAATTTTCCACAATATATCAGATATTACTCGTCAACAGATGGCTTTTTGGCAGTCTTCAAAAAAGTCTGTTTTAAGTCCCTAATACAAGATAAAACAGTAACTGGATAGACAACAGGTGAGGAAAATAAAAGTTACAAACCACCAAATTTTAAGTGTAAAACATTAAAATTATTATGTAATAAAACATAACAATGTTTATAACCTGTGGCAGGGTGGGCTTGAGCCAGCCCTGCCGCCCCTTTAAGAGGGAGAGAAGCCCTCTGCAAACCCCCGGTGCAGGAAGGCTAATTAGCCACCTCAGGTGCAGGCCAATCATCCTGCATGAGTTGCACCTGGCAGCCTCCTCTGGGGGATATAACGCTGCCAGGAAGGAAGCCCAGGGTGGTGGTGGTATGAGCTATCAAGAGCTGTGTGTTGTGTATGAGCTATCAAGAGCTGTGTTTGTATTCTTGTATTAGGGGCTGAACTATATAGAGTTTGTAGAGCCAGAACCTGTGGAGCTATTGAGAGCTGTAAACTGTAGATGTTGATAGAGTTGTAAACTGTAAGTTGAAGAACTGTTTTAAGCTGTATATATTGGTGGTGGGGTCCTGCACTGTAAATTAAAGAGCACTGTTTGGAGCAAAAAAGGGTTTCCTGCGTGTTCCTGAGAGGGGGGGAGACGGCGATCTGTCACAAACCTTTATGGCCATCTAATGGGCAAATGTAATAAACAGTCAATCAGCCAGGCGATACCATTGACTCTATTTAGAAGATCCAAAAAAACCCAAATATTAAAATATTTGATACAGCTTTTTATTTGCTAGTAATAGCCCGTTATGATCCAGTGAACTCTCAAATATATGCACCTTGTTCCATAAAAAACACTCTGGCTTCACCTCTTTGTTTATGAGCCAGGATACTTTTATTCCTGTCTGTTCCAGATGCTACCTCAGAGTTATTACTTAATAATTAATTTTATAGTTCAGCTATTCTTATCTTAATTGTAACTGAGCAGGAGCCTCACTCCTTTAGTTCTTGTGAATAAAGTTTGCTCTGTGTGTGTAATGAAACTTGAGATTGAGACGTTTACATGAAAAATATGTTAAATTACTCATTACATTCACATTGATGTCATGATTAAGGTTACCACAAAGAGCACAGTATGAAGTAATAATAAATAATTGACTAGTTTATTTTAAAAATGATTCCAAATGTATCTTTAATCGTCTTAACTAAGACAAATTTTAAGCTCCTTATTTTATGTTCTGTGAGTCTTTGGGAGTTCAGCTGGTATTTGGTTTGATAAAACCTGGTTAAAGGCTGAGTAATAATATCTCGGAGCTCCGGGGGACAATAATTTACAGATACCTAGCGTCAATTCTTATAAAACTAGTTTTTCACTTCCAGGGCTACATTTCAAGTCCATCCTGAAGCATCTGAAGTGAAATCATTTTGGCTATTTCAATTCATTGCACTTAAAAGCTATTGGACATAGTTTCTGCTGCTTCGGTATCACTGATAGTAACCTATTCATGAGTGGAGCCTCTCAGTTAGAGTGATGTCCCAGGGCGGCCATTGTTTTTTTTTTTTTTTTCAATATTACTGTTAAGGTCATTTGTGAGTCAGTGAAAAAATTGTACTCTGTTGTACTCTACCAAAACCAGCAGGTATTATGATAAATAAAGGAGACTAACACTCAAAATTAGGAGTCTTTTGAAACAAATAATTGCTGTACCATGTCCACATGACCAGGAATCGAAGAGAAATTTCCATCTATTTGGATAAATTACACTGATTTTGGATTTGGTTTCTGAAATGGAAGTTGAGAATCAAAGCCCAGATGGGAAATGTTAGTCTGTATAAGACATTTATGACATAAACAACACTTGACTAAACTATGATCTCAGTTGGGATCAAAATCTGTATTATTTAGAAACGAGTTGTTTTGTCCACTACAGAATAGAATGGAAAAATCATTTTTTGTGAATAACCACATATTGGCTTATTACATATTCTGAAGAGGAGGGAAAATATATCAATGTTCAATGTTAGCAAGAGCTCAAACAGCAATGGGATTTGAAGTGTCTTCCTACTGCACATTAAATGAAAGCCAGTGGTGTGTTGTTTTTTTTTTAAATATATAGTGACTGGTTGATTTAAGATTAAAATGGCAGATTGAGTTCACAAAACTCATATGCCTTTTTTTCCCCTAGATGCTTGACATACATCTTTCCAAAGTCACCTAGGCCATTATTAAATGTCATGAAAGGTGGTTACTCTACCTAAAGGCAACCTACTGGAATATTTGTGCTCCCCTCCCACCCTCCATGAGTTACATAGTCTTTTAAATGGCACTTTCTACAAATGCTAGCTATTTCCTAATAGAAAACAGAGCTGTGATCTTAAGGAAGCTCCACATATTGTGACAAATTGTTGTGCCTCTGAGCTATTAATCCACAGCACAACTTTTTTTTATCACTCTCATATCTGTAATGAATGAAATGTGTGGGGGTTTTTTACATTTATCAAAAGCAAGCTGAGCAAAAGTCAGAGCCAGCCCTATTAAAGAGAATGGTGAGCACTATTTTTTCAGCAGGTTCAGTCGTGCAGACTTATTGAAATGACAAATCCAAGTTATACCACTATGCCTCACATTGGTAGCACTGCAAGGATGCTTCTTCATGGAAGAATGGTTTTGTATTATTTTTAAAATAATGGAAAATGCATGAAATAAAATGCACGAACAAAGTAATGTAATCAAGCTATTAACATTCTGAAAGTAATGAAGCAAGCCCTAGTAACCTACCTGCACACCTGTCTCTGGCAAACAAGCATGTGCCACTTGAATCTTACTCATGTAAGTAAAGTGCCGAATGTGCATAAGCGTTTCCAGGACCAGGGCCCTGGATGATTGTAATGATTGCAAATACTTCCTAGTTCAAAAAAGAAAACAGCAACTGCAGTAAGTGAAACCCAAGCACTATTACTTATACAAGGGACGGGGATTAAATGAGTTTAAAAATATATTCCCTTTCAGTTCCTGCAGCAAACAACACTGCAATGCAGAACTTTAGACACCCGTTGATGCCCCACCCCTGATCATGTCAGTTCTATGAACTGGTTTTACTGTGTGTGTAAGAAAACAGAGTTGTTCTTTTCAGAAGAGTTCCTAGGGATCATCCCTCATTAATCTCTGCAAGGTTCTCTTCCCCACTGTGTAAATTAAGCAACAGGAAGCCCTGGCACAAAGCAACTTACTTCCCAAATGCTAAGTAAACCCAAAATAATATACTTTGGTCTCAAGTTCAATACTGTGTGTGTGCATGTGTGCGTTCGGATACAGACAGTAACCACTCTGTAGTTAAGGTGAGGCTACTTTTTTTTTATTATGGACCCAATCCACAGTCCATTGCAGTCACTGGACGTCTTTCCAGTTACTTAATTTGGTGGGCCAAATTTGGGTCACATACTGAAAGGTCAATTTTCAACAAGGCTCCCTCCATGCCCCATCTTCTCCCAAAAGGAACAAATCTCCTTGACATTTTAGATGTGAAATTTTCCACACACATTTTTTTCACTGATTATATTTGCAAAATGGCTTGGCCAAAAAGCAGTTTAGTGTTCTTTGGTTTTCAGAAAGAGAGCAAGCAGGTTACTGTAAGAATTAAAAATATATTTAACATATGACTTGTGGCACAGTGTCGACCTCCTCACAATCTAAGGTCTGCAGAAAAGGGCGAGGAGGAGGGGTTTAGAGATTTTTTTTCTAATTCTGTTTCCTAATAACATTGGGACAGAGTCAGGAAACACCAGGCTGAGACCAGGATGGAACTATGAAACTGACTTTCTTACAAGGTCCTTTGTAAGTTAAGGAACATTCGGTTTCCCTTGGCTAAAGCAAGCCCAAGCCTTGCTTTGGAAAACAAAAACACAAAGACAAAAAACAGGCTAAGGAAAGCCCACACCTAGTGATCCTGCATGGAGTAATACTCTGCACAGAAGTAAGTGTGCCTTAAAGTGGCAGAACACAGTATTTTGTTTAGTTCTCTCTTTCCTGTCACCTACAGCAGTGTCCATGCTCTCTTGCAGAGCTGTTGCCATGAATGTAAAGAGAATCATCATACATTATTCTAAAAGATTTATGAATACAAACTGGTCTGGAACGTGTAAGATTTGGTGAATGGGGTACATGGAATGAGTAAATAGTGATGAAAGAATACATAGCAGTGGGAAACTGGCTAGAACCAATAGCTGTTCATTTTTCTACATTTTAATTTTGGGGTTTTTAAAGGAGTTGCACATTCCTCAATAAAATGATATTTCTGTGTGCTGGTGCTAGCTGCACTCAACTGAAACACACAATTTCTATAAGTGTTTTATTATACACACTGTGATGTACAACAGTTTTATTATCATGAATTTGCGATGACTGTATTAAGATTGGCAAAGCCATGAGTGAGTTATGCAAGTAATCTCAAACAAATACCAATAAACTTCTATACCACACCATTGTATGTATTTTTCTTATATTTTACTGAGAAACATTTAGAAATGTCCCTGTTAAAAACATTTATTGGCATTACTTTTCATATTTGCCTGTAAAGTCAAGCTGCCTTAGCACCATGAGTCTAGCTACAGGTACCTTTGAAATGACACTTATAAATAGAATGTTTCTACAAATTATCTCAAATAGCTTTTCTATGCATAATAATATGCTTTTTAAGATCCAGTCTTTCTTGAATTTCTAGACAATAGCAGAGATTGTTGTATCCCAGTCAAAAGGGCAATTCCTAGTTCTCTACTAATATAAATAGAGCATCCATTTCTAGTCTTCAGAATTTTTGAGATGTTTGACTTTTATACTAGTCATTGGTCCAAGACAAACTATTGTTTATGCATCTCAGACCAGTGTAATTGTGAGGGAAACAACTTTTGTGACAGGATTGCAGCTGTGTGACAGCTGCTCAGAGCTTTGCAATTTTATACCTAGCAAAGGAAAATTAGTGGGTAGAGTGCAGCAGGCAGTTAGTTATATTATGTAAATTAAATTTATCACATGATTCTATAATTACATAATATGGATAAAATCATCACATATATATTATAAATATGAGGGATGAGATGTTCTGCTGCTCCTCCAAGGGAGGATCGAAAAGGGAGGTAGATTCTTCACTGATACAGGACCAGCATATAGGTTTCTGCTGATCATTGCTCATCCATGTGGAGAGAGAAATAACAACGTGTGGAGCCTCAGGGCATGAGCCACCCTATGTAAAGATGCAATACAATTATTTTAAAACATTAGGAAAAGATCCCCCCTCCTCTTCTTTTTATATATAATCTAGTAGAATACTGATTATTTTTTCCTGGAACTTTGCTGCAGTGCAAGACGACCTACTATTTAGCAATAAAGTATGTTAATTTAAGAACTGGGGACCCCATTCCAAAACTGAAACCAAAGCCTCTTTCTCCCCAGACCCTCTATCTTGTGAGATCTGATTTTGATACCACCCAGGCTCAAGCTCAGAACCTATTCCTGAAAGAACATTTTGTAAATTGCAATCTAGTGTTTAAAAACAATGATACAGGATATATCATTGTCACTAAGTAAATCAGATTCTATGTCAAACACACACAAACCAAATGTTTTTGGAGTTTTCGTTCCTCAGGTAGTGTCAAAATGGATGGCTGGAAATTCTCTTTTTCCGACAGGCTTTGTCAGTACAGATTCTTGTCCAGGCAATATGTGTACCTGTGAATATAGCTGGCGTTAATAATTTATTATCTATTATGAATTATGTATTCATTATTATGAACTTGCACATCAGAGGGCCACAGGAACAGTGAGATTCTGGCACAGAACTTGGGATGGAGGATGAGGATGTAGCTTAGAACATACATAGTTTGATATGTTCAACTAGAAATTATTCTGTCAGTCTTGACTACTGATATTCAAGCGTAGTAGCTGGTGAGATTTTATTGTTCAGACACTATGAATTGATTATTTCTGGTGGGACTATTGAAAGTGCCATCTTTTCTATCTGTCTCTAATTCTGCATTACTGAAGCATTGGCAGTGATGCCACCTTACTGTGGGTGGCAGCAGCTAAGCAATTAAATAACTCGGCCATGGAGGAAAGAAAAACATGGCATTTATAGCCACATTTTTCTAATCAAGAAGATCTTTAGATTTCAATGGGCATGCAGTGCTCACTAAGTGCAAAGTGAGCTGAAAGCAATACATATGCCACAATGGCCTCCGTGAACCATCTGAACTACAAAGGAATAGCTCAAAGTGACCTTAGAAGGGTGAGCCTTCAAAGCACCTCCAGTACATAAGATCTTGCTAAAGAGAGAAAGCACTGAAGTACTCTGAGCCCCTCTTCTCAATCTGCACTTTCTTCAGGGACAATCATCCCAAAGCTATTTACAATTGAGTGATTCAACAAAGGAATGTATACACTCTTTCCCATTGGCCAAAGGAAAATAATATAAATTATCTATTTCTTCTGCCTCCCTCCCTCATAATTGTACTAAGTAGAAGAGGCAATTGTAAGAGCAGTGAAGTGTCCTAGCTATAGTCAAGCTGTAACTATGTAAATCAATACTTTGTGGTTGTTACTGCAGCTTGTCAGAAAAGGGGGGGGACAAAGAAATGGGGTCAAAATTGTTTGCCATTCTTGGCTGAAATTGTATCTCTCTGGTACTTTTTGATCAGCCCTAATTGTGATTGTGATAGTTCAAGACCTGTAAGCTAGCAGCAAATCTAGTGAAAAAGGCAATGCTTCTTTAAAAGAGTCATTGTGTGCAGGGAGTGCTGTCAGGCATCCCCTCAGACCTTTCTCTTTGTAAGGGTTAATCCTTACTTAGCCTTGTCCAGGGAATTGGGGGTTTGTTTTGTAACCAGTTAAGGAAGTTTAGAGTTTGGGTACCAGCAATGAGCAACTTTTGACTTCAGAAAGAGTGTCAGGGTTCAAAGGAAGCAAGTTCTGTAGAAACTCTCCAACCAAAACAGTGACAATTGAATTTTGATTCAGATAGACCCTTATATTTCTGCTGCAGATTTAATTTCATATGCCCTTGAAATGTACCTGTTATTGCTTGAAAGTATTCTTTGTAATAGAGGAGAAGGGAAAGGTTAGAACATTTTGACTTGGTGCTATGACTACAGCAGAATGTAGGAATGGCTTTACGTAGAAAAATCTGGTACAAGCTGCACAGCTTATGATGACTCATGAGACATGCAAGCAGGCAGACGTGCCTGGGATCAATTATGTAACACTGTGTAGCTGGATGGAATTTTACAGCAATATATTCTTCAGTCTTGTATCATTTTTTACATAAATGAGTAATGAATGACAGAAACCAACATAAACATATTAAAGTTTGTGAGTGTGACGCTTCCTCGTGGTACTTCGGGTTGTGAGGCACCTCACTAACATGAGGAAGCCTTGTCTGTGCCTGCTGTGGGTCAGTTCCCCAACACCAGCACCCTCTGTCAACACAAGCACTGCTTTCCAGGCCTTTGTGGTGGCTGCTCTCTCGTTACAGGTTAACAAAGCGCACACTCCAACCGCTGAGCCCAACCAGCATCTGACCCCTGGACACTTAGATTTCCCAGACCATCTGTTCCCAAAAAACCCAATACACCACAACTTACCAGTTACACCATACAATACACCTCCACTTAACACATAGCACTTAGATTTTGTTTATAGAGGAAGCAAGTATAAGCATATTTAACACTGAGCAGAGATTCAAATGATAGCAAGCGAGAATGATGGAAACAAAGAGTTACGTGTAAAATAAAATTATAACATACATATGTGGCATTACCCAGGTACAGTCTGGACTGATGGATAGCTGTGACCCCTCAGTTCTCCAGCCTGGGGTGCCTTTTGCCCTGCTTCACTGAGGGTAGGTCTTCACTACCCACTGATCCGGTGGGTAGTGATCGATCTATTGGCGATCGGTTTATCGCGTCTCATCAAGATGTGATAAATCGATCACCAACGGCGCTCCCATCAACTCCGGAACTACGGCTTGCTGAAAGGCACAAGCTGGAGTTGACAGGGGAGCTTGTCGCAGACCGCTGCCGCCATGAGGACGGCAGGTAAGTCGGCTGTAGATGTGCCAACTTCAGCTACATTATTCACATAGCTGAAGTTGCGTATCTTCAGTCGACCCCTCCCCCTAGAGTAGACCAGTCCTGTGAGAGCAACCACTCAGCCGGCTTGCTCACTCACAGCCTCCAGCATATAAATTACTCCCCGCTACACTGTTTGAGTGCTATAGCGAGCCACTCATGAACTGCACTGCAGGACAACACCAGCAAACTCCCAGTCCCAGATATTCCTCCAGAAATGTGCATCTTGTAATGCCCAGCACCCTACTGGACAACACAAGCTCATATAAAGTCTGTCATTTATTAATAGAAAATGATGTGCACAAATCTTGTTATCCCAAATGCGGTTTTTCAATCCAAACATACTGGTTTAGATAAAACAACTAAACAAATTTATTAACTACAGAAAGATAGATTTGAAGTGACTACAAAAAATAGAGCACTTAAATCAGAATTAGTTACAAGAAAATAAAAAATAAAATACAACTAACGTCTAAACTTAATCTAAATGAAGGTCTCTCTCACCACATGTTCTAGCAGTCTTACTGGCGGAACCTTTTCCAGTCAGGATCTACCTCCTCCAGTCAATGTTGCTTCATTTGTTCTACCATTGATGATGCTGTGGTTAGTGAGCAAGGGAGAAATGATTGGGGACATCTACCCTCTCCTCTTATAGCCCTTTCTCTTGCTCAAGAATTATCTCCATCTGACGTTTAGGAGACAGAAAGTTGCTGCTTCTTTATTAAAATGTAGCTTTTTTGCCCAAAGCCCCCCTCTAGCCAAAGAGCGGCCATTTACTCAGGTGATGGTCCAGTTGATGCCGTTGACACCTGGCTGAGGCATTAGCTAGACTTTTGTCAGCATGATCAGGGTGATTTAGTCACCACTTTCTAAAAAGAGGCAGACAATTTAAGATTAGCATTTTTCCCCAATTCAGTCTCGCATAAAGGCTTAGTCTCGGCTGAATAATACCAAAACTACTTGTGGCAAATATATTTATAAAGTTTGTGTAACAGTTATCTGATGAAAAATGTTCAACCATCTTTTACAGCTGGTTGGATAATATTCATACATAATCTGAATCGTGTTACTGGTGATGACATCTCCTTTCTCCCACCCTTTGTCATCATGAAATAGGTTGCAGCATCAGGACCTAAACAGACAAATTAGACAGAGTCTTGTGCATACACATTGCCATATTGACTTGACTGGGACTCCATGTGGACCAGAACTCTACCCATGTGGAACAAGACACAAGAGTGGAATGTTAAAGTTCAAGCTCTTTGGGGCAGGCACTTCCATCTGACTCGGTCAGGAAGGTCTTAGGGCTCTAGCACGGACCCAGCAGACCTGAAGTCAGTTCCTGGCTCTGCCATAGACTTCCTGGCTGGCCTTGGCTAAGTCACTTAGTCTCTCTGTGTCTCAGTTCCCCATCAGTAAAATGGGAGTAATAGCACTTCCTTATAATACAGGGGTATTGTGAGAATGAATACATTAAAAATTGAGGGGCACCTATGGTAGGTAGAAGCATGCATATGCAAAACTAACACAAGGGTCCCTGATCCCAAATGGGGTCTATAGGTGTTCATGTAATATAAATACTAATGTGAAAAATTACTTCTAAAACAATTAAGAAACAAAACCACCAAAATTAATCAATGACTGTTTTTCTTCCAGCTCTGCATCTACATTAGAAGAACTATATTAATTTGATTTAAGTTTTTTTGGTGGAGGAATTATTTATAAGAGATGTCATTTGAGGCTGCAGTTTGTTTCAAATATGACATTGTTCAGGAATACTCCGATGAGGATGTAGCTGAAGAGTTCTTGGGAAAAGTACTCAAACAATTGAAATTAGGATTTCTAGACCTGAGAGGTGGTTAGAGCTCTAATTAAAGGAGCAGCCAAACTGTAGAGCTTGAGAGGAAGTAGCAAAAACTGTAGGACATTAATTCATTTTGTTATACATGACAATAGTAGGAAAATTTGACAAGTCAAACAGCTGTCCAAATTACTGTACATATGTGCTATCCTGCTTTTTACAAAACCACACACATATATTTAGCATATGGGTCTACAGAGGATACTGTGAACATGAGAAAATATCAGAGCAAACAGAGGAAAAAAATCAGGATAGGGGAAAATTGATGTGATAGCCCTGGGGAGAAACATATGTGCAAGCCACAGAGCAGCAGGGCAAAAGCAGAGCGATTTGGTGACTGAATATAAACTATAAAATCTATAAAGAGATTGGGGGACTAGAGAAAGTCACTGGAGCTTTCAGGAAGCAACAGCTGCAAAAGCAGAGCTCAATTTGCTCCCTCTCTCCCTCCTCTTTGTCATTTCTCTTACACTGCACTATTTAGTTAATTCAGACTCTTCCTAGAGCTAATACTAGCATGTTTAAGTGACATAACCAGTAAAGAACAATAATAGAGGCCTGCTTTTTAGTTTTTAAAATTAAGCTTAAGAAACTTTTTAAAAATATTTTTGATGTAAGCAATTGATTATGCACTTAGGTGGCACACACTAATGAATATGCATTTAAGTATGAAAATGTCATCTGTCCAGAGCCAGTATTTGGACAAACCTTTATAACATTGCACTAGCCAAGCACTTACAAAAGATGAAAATTGCCTAAGCAAATGCAGGGACAATAAAAAACAAAAGGTTTTCTAAATTACTGTTGCCCATGTCATTAAATTTCATATTGTGCATGGAATCTAAATACATCACTTTGTTCTGCATGACAAGCAGAAGTGAGCATTCATACATTACTCAGCCACTTAATTAAGTGCCTGGGATATTTGCAGTTAGCAGAAACTAATAAGGGAATCGCATTTAAATTCAAATCACTCCTCAGGGTAGCTGTCTGCAACATAAGCAAAGCTTACTGGTTAGACGTTCCATTAAATGCTCAGCTAAAAGGTTAGATTTACTGTATTTGTGAGTAAAGAATAATTCTATTTGTTGTTAAAGGTGAGAGTAAAACAAACAAATCTGTTTGGATTTTGAAGTCATGTTTTCTCTCCCTGATTTTTTAAATATTAGTGTGTCTATTACATTGCCTAGTAAAACAGGAGTATGATTTAGGGTTTTATTTAGCACAGAACAGGAGGTTCTATAGAAACAATTAGCAGTGTTCACCCATGGTATTTTTAACACATTTTATAGTAATAGAACCTACACTACAAGCAGCAAATATCAAAACTAGAGATCTCAAGTAAATAAGAGATTTTCATGTATTGGTATGTTATCATGAATGCCAAGTTCAAAGAGAGATTTTTGTAATAGGTATGAAATTAACAATATTACACAGACATGTTTCCTTGCAGTTCTCCAATTCACAGTATATTCCATTGGTTGTATTCTTTCTCCAACCTTTATGGGATTTTACTTTTCCATGTGATAGGTTGAACTTTGCTCCCCCAAAAAGTTATTGTTAAAACTGCCATTTTTCCCTAAATATAAAGCCAAAGCTGCACTTCATACCAAATGTCCTGCTGGCAGAATTTAGCTATTCCATTTACCTCTCAATAGAGGGTGCCAGCTCTAGGAACCAACATAACAGAAGTCTTAACATTCTTGCTAATTTCTGTAACTGGAATTAAAGAAACAACCAACAGAACTAATTAAAAAGTTTGGAAAACAGCTGATTTTTGAATATTCACATATAAAACCAACATGTTTGCTTCTATTAGTCATGTTACTCATCAACGTTCAGACAAACGTTATGGATCATAACTTTTTTGAACTCTGACATTTTCAATACTTTAAGCGTGAACCTTTATACATCTGAAAACTCAGTCTAGAAATGTATCAGTTATTCTCCTGTTGCTAAAAGTTTTATTCAGCTGACAGGGGAGTAGAAACAACACAACTGATTTGTTGATTTCAAATAAAAAGCACCTATGCTGAATATTATTCAAAACAATTCAACCATCTCTAAACCTTGTACACCAGTTTTACACCTCATGCAAAACATCAAATTTCTCACAAATTCTTGAAATAGTGAAAGATATTATTTCATTCTTTGAATTTTTCCCTTCTAAATCCAGAAAAATGGGGCTCCCTGGCCAGTCTACATCTTCCATGATGCACCCAAAGTCATTTGACTCTCTCACACCTTGGTCAGTGGCAGACCACGGTGCATCATGGGAGGTGTACTCGGCACAGGGGCCAAGCCCATAGGGATGAATAGGGGCATGAGGCACGCAAACTGCAACTTCCATGAGGTACCAAGGCATTAAAGGCAGACACAATTTAATTCTGAATGGAATCAAAC
Source organism: Sternotherus odoratus (assembly GCA_032164245.1). Taxonomy (NCBI): domain Eukaryota; kingdom Metazoa; phylum Chordata; order Testudines; family Kinosternidae; genus Sternotherus; species Sternotherus odoratus. The sequence continues at coordinate 44,375,017 of JAVMKO010000006.1, forward strand.
ACAATATGGTGTTTAGATTTTTTACTAATGGCAAACTGAATAATTTTGGCAAAATAGAAATTGTCATGCTGGGTTAATGGAAGTTCCTGGGTTCCCAACCACATGAAGGTTTTCAGTGCATTCTGGTAAGCTTTGGGATATATATATACAATACCACGGTTTAAACATTTAGCTCTTTCATTCTTGCAGCTCCTCTATGAGGCAGGAAAGTATTTTACAGACATGGAAACTGAGGCACATCACTCATCAGCACCATTTTTGCCAGGCTCACACACCTGCCGCCAGAGGCAGCAACTTCCTGATGGGCTGGGAGGTGTTTGACCCCTGGCTCTATCCCCAGAGCATTCATAGAGTCAGCACCTCTGCCTACCACTGTGAGTGCTACTTTTGTCCACCAGTGTTTGCTGTTTTCACCATCACCAGTGTAACTCTGATGCAGTGATAATTTTGAAGATTGGTTCTAACCTCAGATCTTTTATTCTTAACTAAAAAAATTGCAGAGATGATAGCTATGGAGCTCCATTTCCAATAGTGGAACATGCTGGATCAGAGAACATCCTTAAACGTGCAGAAATGCTATATAATCCTTCTTAAGAGATGTTATTTTTCTTTCTTGCTAGCAGACAGTCAAGAATGGAGAAGTGACAGTTGTGCACCCAGTAATGGACCATTTTGTAGTGCATGGCTGCTGGACGGTGAAAAACTGATGACCAATGTTCTTCCCATAGGCCAAAAAAATTCAGTATTCAATGTCCTGTTTAACTTCTGGAGGGATGGAGGAGGAGAAAACCATTGAGAATAGAAAGTTATTCAAATGAAGAATTCTACTCTATACAATGTCTGTCATATAGATTTTAAGCCTTTCTCATTCCTATCACTCTTGCCTCCGAATCAGAAAAACTTCCAGAGGACTATTGTGATTATGGTATTAGGGACTTTTCCCTTAAAGGCTGAGCTTCCAAGACAGAGAGTAGGGGCACTGTGAAGCTCTTGTTATCTACAGCCAGTTGGAACCAGACTGTCATGACTAGGTTGGGGTCAGCCAGACCTAGTGGTCAGAACAGAAATCAGGAGTCAGGCCAAGTCAGGTACCGGGAGGTCAGAGTCCAGAATGGGCCAAAGGGTGAACCAAGAGTCAGACACCATGAGGCAGGCAGAGGCAGGTTACCGGAGTTCGAAGTCAGGTACCAGGTTACAGACAGCAATCTGCAAAGCTGAGAACTAACCGAGGTGAGAAGCCAGAGTCTAGGGTCTATTGCAAGGAGGGTCTGAAGCAGAGACTAGTAAGCTCTCTGTGTTATTGCTTATGGCTCCCCTTCATAACTCCCTGGTTTAAGTACTGGTTGTCTCGCTGTCTGGAGTGGCTTATTTCCCTCAGTACCTACCCCATAGCAGACTGACAAAAATTGGGCAAATACTCCAAACAGGTGCTATGTTCTATAGTTAGATTTCACCAACCCACTGCCAAATGTGAACTCCTGGATCACTATAACAGTCTTATCATGGAGTCAGAGACAGTCTCCTAAGACTTTCCAATCTATCTTGTCACCCAGGCAAGCTGGATGCAGTGATAAATGGTCATTCACACCAAATATCACAAAATATTCAGGTTGACTGATCTCTTGGGATGGAAACACTTACCCCAGATCAATTCGTACCCAAGATCTTATACCAAAGACAATGCCAGCAGCCAACCCTCTAATAAACTATCTGAAGGTTTATTAACTAGGAAAAATGAAATGAGAGTTATTTACAAGTTAAAGTACGCAGCATATATACACAAACGAGTTGTAATCTAAATCCGAAGAGTGAGAGTTTTAGAGAACTGTCAGTTCAAAACGTCTTTCATGGCAGACCCAGGGATCTTTGGCTTCAGTTTAGTGTCTCTGGCCCTGTGAGAGTTCAAAGAGCTAAGAGACGATATATTTTCTAGTGATCCTGTTTTATCTTTTACCTTTGGTTTTCCAGTTCATGAGATGAACTCCATTGCATGGAGTATTTCCAAGATGTGATAGGGCCATTCACCAATTCTTTGTATTGTGATGTGTTTTAATATCCCATGTGATTTCTTATAGTTCTGAATGAGGGTGGAGTGGAACTCCCTTCACACCTGAGGGCTTGTCTACACTTACTGCGTTGCAGCAGCACGGCTGCAGCACTTATTGAAGACACTATCTATGTCAATGGGCTTGTCTTCACTACAGCAGGGAGGGATCGATCCTTTGGCGATCGATTTATCGCGTCGCATCAAGACACGATAAATCAAGTGCCAGTGGCGCCCCCGTCGACTCCGGAACTCCAGCTTGCCAAAAGGCGCAAGCTGAAGTCGACGGGGGAGTGCACCGCCGACTGCTGCCACCGTGAGGATGGCAGATAAGTCAGCTGTAGATACGCCAACTTCAGCTACGTTATTAACGTAGCTGAATTTGCATATCTACAGCCGACCTCCTTCCCCCCCCCTCCCCCCCAGTGAAGACCAGCCCAACGAGAGAGCTTCTCACGTCTGTGTAGGAACTTCACTTCCCAAAAAGGGTGGTAACTATGTTGACAGAGGAAGTCATCCCATTGACAGCACTGTTATACCAGGGGTTAGGTCAGTATAACTACATCACTCAGGAGTGTGGATTTTCCACACCCCTGAGAGACGTAGTTATACTGACATAAGGTCCTATTGTAGACCAAGCCTGAATTCACAAGAGCCAAGATTTTCAAAGTTATAAAGCAAAACTTACATATTTCTTGATTTCATGGAATGCAGACATTACAAATAAGATTAATGCATAGAGCAATGTACAGACATTCTATAGAGTCCAAACACTAAATACCTCCTTCGAGCAACACTAACACATAAATGAACTGGTTTGGTCTCAAGCTATGAGTGTAGTTTTGGCTAATGCCTAGAGCCTTGGCAAGAGCTGGCAGCAGGCCTGCCATTATCACACTGGTATTGGCCAGTCATGGGTTATGAGAGGCCACCACTCAGGTCCTGCTGGGCAGTACTTCCTGCCAAGCCAAGCCTCACATGGAGGCCTGACCCAAGCCTCCTGTAACACGGTAGAGGGATCAGCAGCCCAGGGCCTCCTAGGGTCCTAGATTTTAGCCCTGCAGGTTCTAACATAGAAGAAAGCAAATATCTTGCAAAAACCTTAAGCATTGAATGCCAAAACCTTTGCAAACACCCACAGACTAACCCTTAGCTTATGTATAAACAGCAACAAATTTAAAAATGTAAAAAGGGAACATTTTGCAATATCTAGAAGAGGAGACATTTTTGGAGAGATGGCTGATGCCAAAGTAGTTTTCAACTTGTGTACATTAAACACTCCTTTTGGGATATGCTGTTTCCACGGAATACCATTTGTCTTTGCCTCTGAGGTGTTTCACTGGAAAATCTGACACATTTTATGGTGTAGAGTGTACTCATATTGACACAAATGATCTTCTGATCTGGGGAATAACAATAGATGAGTATGACCAAATGCTCAGAGCAGCTTTGGAAAGAACCAGAGCTGCAGGGCTAGAGCTAAACAAACAAAAATGTTAATTCCTTGTAATGGAAAGAACATACCTTAAAGAGAAGTTAACATAGCCAGGTGAATCAGTAGATCACAGTAAGGCTGAGGCCTACCCCTATAGACAATGAAGGGAGACAGGGTCATTGGACTGATGGACTATGTAAGAAAACTTGTGTGTAATCAATCTAACTGCCCAAGCTAGCAACCTAAGACTGCTACTATGCAGAGATATTGAGTGGAGACAGGACACAAATCTTACTAAAGTGTGAGAGAAACTGGAAACAATTAAAGATGACTCAGTCCTCGGGCACTACGACAATAAGCACAAAACTAAATAGGCCATGCACATCTCCAAGGATATTATTGACACAGTGCTCTTACAGTGGTAGAATCAAAACTGGAGACCAGTAGTTCATGTATCACAGACCCTAACAAAAACTGAGTGTCAACCTACCCAAATAGAGAAAGACTTTGGTCTTTTTTCATGGGTATGAAAAGTTTCATAACATCATTTATGGGTGGTCTGTGTTAGCTGAAAGTAACCATAAACCACTGATTGCTATTGCCAAAGAGGTCTGGCCAACACCCATCTGAGAATGTAGAGAATCTTTTTTCACTTACAGTTGTGTGATTTACAAATTGAATAAAACCTGGCTGTGAACTGGTGATAGCAGAAACATTCTCTAGAGCATTCTCTTGGCAAAAGTATAATGAAGCATAATCCAGAGCTAGATTTTGTGATATGATATTTTTAAAAAATCAGTTGATATACAACACAGACAAAATGTGCACTGTGATTGCCAGAGAACCTGCTCAGGATGACACTCTGTAAAAAGTAACTAAGGCTCTTAGTACATGGTGGCTGGAACATCATATTCCGTTACCAGTGTAAGAGAAAACTTTCAGTATTTGGTGTGATTATGCTCAAAGGCATCAGGATTGTGATTCCTAAAATGTTATGTAATGCCAACAGACCTCGGTCATCAGTGGGTGGGATCGAACTGGGGATCTCTTGAACTTTATGCCTAAGCCTCTATAGCATGAGCTAAAAGACAACCAGCTGTTAGCTAAGGCGGTAGAGCAGATTCATTAATTGCTCTCTCTCTTGGTGGTACTAGATGGGACCAAACACTACACCCAGGAGGTGTGTGGGTTACAGTTACACAAAAATATGTTCAGAAGGATACATGAAGGCCATTTAGAAATTGAAAACTCTAAAAGAAGGGATGTTTTATACTGACCTCAAATAACAGCAACAGTGAGGAAGCTGTTAAAGCTTTTTCAATATGTCAAAAATACAGACCAAGGTAAGCAAAAAAGCTCATGTTGGCATTTGTAGGGGAAAATGGCTTCCTGGAGCAAAGCATACAGATTTGTTTATATTAACTGGAAAGTTTATTTACTTGTTGTAGACTATTATTCTCACTGCCCTAAGATGGCCTTACTAGAAGCTAAAACAGCTTAGCAGGTGATTCTGCAGATTAAATCTATTTTTGCTAGACATGATATACTTGATGTAGTAATTTCTGACAATGGGCCATTAATTCAAGCAGTATGCAGTGAAGTACAGGCTTAGAGATGTATGTTCTAGTGCCCATTATCTGCAATGGGTTGGTGGAAAATGATGTCAAAATAATAAACACTGAAACAGCCTACTGAAAAAGGCGGTGAAGTTTGAACTGCATTTAGCACTGTTAAATTACACAATGGCACTAATGAGCAATTGTTTGTCAGCTGCTATATTTTGTTCAGCAGAAAACTGAAAAGGAAAGGTTACTTGCCTTTTCCAGCAACTGGAGTTATTAGAGAGGAGTGTCCCTCTGGGTGTTCCACTTGAGGTATGTATGTGCCTTTGATCAGAGATTTTTCAGCAGCAGTACTCATTCAGTCCACCCATGTACCCTAGGCATCCTCATGCCCCTGCGACGGACGAACTTCCCACAGTTTCTTCTCTACCGCAAAAGACACTCCTGAATCTGCTCCCTCAAGGAATGTTTCTAGGCTCGTATGGCCTCAACCTCCTCAGCACTCTCTTTGGTCTGACCAATATTGGATGCGCCCCTCCACCCCATTGCCATATTGGGACAATTGGGCTGCATACTACAGTCCTCCGCAGTATCTAGCACTCTGAGGGAACACCAGTACCAGCCTTCCCCAGTTGCCTCCATTCCCCCACAGCAACCCCCAACACAGGAGGAGACATGCAAAGAGCAAGACTAGAGAACGGATGAGGAGGCTACTCCTCTGACAAATATCCTCTCATCCTCCCCGGTTGAAGTTATGTCCCCTCTGCCTATTGTGGATGACAAACACAGTTTCAAGATTCAGGAGAGTCTGGTCTAGTCAGATAACCATAAGAGACCTGATCAGGAAATTGCACATCTGAAAAGCTCTCATGCAAAATCTATTGAGGAGTGATGGTCTGTCTGTCTCTAAGTATGCGTACCAGGGAATCAGGATACTGGTGTTAGGGGAGGTACCAGAGATAGCAATGATTGCAGTAATGAGTGTCTAACTGAGCTCAATAAATGAGACTTGAGTTCATTGGAGAGGAAAATCGGAACTCAGGTGGTACTAAGTCAGGTTGCTCAGAAATTTGGTGGGCTGTGAACGGTGAGGCATGTGGTACAAGAGTGATGCAGGCAGTGCAGGCATTTGCTGGTTGTGTTACCAAAAATGCAGTAGATGGTACAGAGATAGTCTCTAGCATCTCTGTAATGTTTTGATTGTATCAGAGGATATGGTACTGATCAGTGGGTACTGTGTGATTTAGATGATCTTGAGGACTTTGACTTACAGCACTCGGTACCAAGACTGCTTGAAGCCTCTGTGGAAGTCTGTAAGGGGTCAGAATCTCCAGTAAGGCATGTTTAGAGCTATGTTTCTCTCTGACGATATTTAGTACTCCTTTTAGTAGAAGTCTTTCCCATGTTACTTGCAGGTCTACAGCATGTTAACGGGAAACTATTGTCTCTGAGGTCACTATACAGCCCTGGATCCGTAGCCAGATGAAGAGAACACTCCATCATGTTCAGGTTAAGATTAATCTTCCTGTCTCTCCTGGAGCATATCTTAAAACTAGTGCTGATTTTGCACTTTGAGATCATGAGTGTGTCCCCAAGACAGTGGATATGGTGGGAGTGACCATCATCAACTAGGAAGGACTCTGAGCAAGTGAAGCAGCATTTAAAGTCTTCGGACTCAGGCATGTCCCTACTAAAAAGGTTTCTTAAAAAGGGACTCCTGTCCATGGGGAAGGGGATAGCAAGAGGCCAAAAAAAAAAAACCAACCCCAAGATACAAACAAAAAAACCTTCCCAAAGGAATAAAACTCTAAGGTAGGTAAAAGAATAAATCAATTAATGATAAAAATAAAATAAAATTATAAAAGCAACTAAGAGGCAGTATTTGACCAAGTGAACACTACCAATTGCTCTGTCTCTGGCTAGAGCAGTCTAGAAGGAACTGAGGGCAATTAATCTGTTGCAGCCCTATATGCCCTTCATTCAGGGTGTGAAGATGGCTAGGGACCAAATGAGCACTGCTGGCAAAACTCTCTGATCAACAGCGCACTGTGGACCATTCATGGGGACCCTACTGAAAGAACCAAGAAGGACTTCACTGTTAGAAATTGATAGAGTCAGTAGGGTCTTGTGGACATGTATAGAGACAGATAAGCCAATATGTGTGTGATTAGGGTCATGGGAGCTGCTACCACTTTATGAAAATGACACTATGCATATCTATGATGGGACACAATGGTTGTAAACAGCAGTGGTGTCACAGGTTGCCCCACAGTCATATAACATTTTCTCCTAAAATGAACACATAAGTGTGTAAAAGGTTGTTATAAGGAGGAGTCAGGCTGAGGTATGAGACCAAAGATCAGGAGTAGCAACTGATTTGGAGTGAGGAGGCAAGAATCAGGATTGAAGTCAGGCTCAGGCCAGGGATCTGAGAGTAAGGCAATGTCTTGAGCCACAGAAAGCCAGAAGTCTATGTGGTTGTCCAAACAAGTTCCTTGGGCACTGTAGTGGGGCAGCTGCCCCACTTCAGGAAAAAGGGTTTAAAATAGCCCAGGAAAGGCTTGTGGCTGGGAGCATGCAAGCTCCCAGGCTGATTGGGGGAATTGGCTCAGCTGGGTGGCCACGCTCCAAACACTCAACCAGGCCCTTATAAAAGGCTACGAGGCAGGGGCCTGAGAGAGACAGTCTCCTTCTCTAGCTGAGGAGGTAGACAAGCCTGTCTGCTGGGAGCTTGACAAGGTACCTACAGTGAAGCAGGGCTGGGGCAAGGCAAGAGGATCTGGGGAAGCTCTGGCCTGGAAACCCCCAGGCTGCAGGGCCTATGGGACGGCCCAACAAAAGCGCACTGGGGTTGTAGGGGGAAGCCCATAGCTACAGAGGCAGAGCAGCAGGCCAATACCCCTTGCCAGTGATGAATGGCTATGATACTGCAGTCTGCCCCAGAGAACGGGGGCAAGCGGTGACTGGCAGTTGCCTAGACTGAGGTGGGGTGGGAAGACCCTGAAACTGGGGGGGCACTGCAGAGGAGCAGAACCCTCGGTAAGAGGGCACCGGGGTCCGGGAGGGCCAGCAGCAAGCGGGACATCAGCCTGCAGAGGGTGCTCCGGATGCTGGAAGAGCTAATTCCCGGACATACCAGCAGGAGGTGCCGCAGGGATGAGGCGCCACCCTGCTACAGGCACCCTCCAGGATTAAATATTAAGCATGAGCCAAACAGAGCTGCAGGTTGCTATCACTCTGGCCCCTTTAGATGCTGTAGGAAGTACTGCCCAACCTCCACAGTCCTCCTTGGATGGGGTGGTGCATGATCCAAGGAGGGTGATGTGGGAGTGTGTCAGCTGCCCCAGTTTCTGCAGATGCGGGTTCTAATTCTGTGCATCTCTATGTGTAGAGCACAGCCTGGGAAAGGAGGGACAGGTATGTTACCATCCTCTCAAAGGGCAGTCTTCCCTCCATTGGAAGTACAGAGCAGGGCTGAAATTGGAACATGCTTACACCTTCTCTGTTTTTTCTAGGGCAAAGTAGGATTTGTCCAAAAGAAGTAATTAGCCTCAGGTCAGAGCTCCCTACTGACATCAGGTACAGAACCAACCAAGGGTTCAAGGGAGAGAAAGAAGAATGGGCTAGTCTGTGATTTCAGGGAAGCAGCAGGTAGAAGTCTGTTATCTGGCAAAGCACGTGTAATAGGGGTTGATAGCTTGGGGGCATCTGATCCAGAGAGGCAGGGTAAGCAAGGGGGAGCCAGTGACCTGCTGGTGAGTGTGTGGAAAGGAAGCCTGTGCCCTGAGGCTGCTAGCTTGTTTTCAGAAGGAGATTCATAGATTCCAAGGCCAGAAAAAACTATTGTGATCATCTAGTCTGACATCCTGCATAGCACAAGAGAACTTCCCTGGAATAATTCCTTTTAAACTAGAACATGTCCTCTCTGAAAAGGAACTCCAGCTTTGATTTTAAAATTGACAGTTATGGAGAACCCATTGTGACCATTGATAAATTGTTCCAATGGTCAACCGCTGTTCCTTTAAAAAATGTATACCTTATTTCCAGTCTGAATTTCTCTAGCTTCAACTTCGAGACATTGGATCATGTTTAGCTTTCTCTGCTAGATTAAAAGGCCCATTATCCAATATTTGTTCCTTGTATAGGTACTTATATACAGCTAAACCACCCTGAACATGTCTGATCTTGGAAGCTAAGCAGGGTTAGGCCTGGCTAGTATTTGGATGGGAGACCTCCTGGGAATACCAGGTGCTGTAGACTTAACATGGGCATGGGGCTAGCAACTCCACCCTGTAAGGGAACCAATTGTTACTGAAACACCAACACCAGTTGGTGGCCCATACCCCGGCTGGGGGGTGACGGGCAGAGAGATAGGTACTTATAGACTGTGGTCATGCCATTCCTTAACCTTCCCTTTGTCAAGCTAAGACTTTGCTCCTTGCATCTATCACTATAAGGCATGTTTTCTAATCCTTTATTCATTCTTAACCCTCTCCAATTTATCAACATCCTTCTTGAATTGTGAACACTGGAACTGGACACAGTATTCCAGCAGCAAATGCACCAGTGCCAAGTACAGAAGTGAAATAATCTCTCTTCCTCTACTTGAGATTTCCCTGTTTATGCATCGCAGGATCATATTAGCCCTTTTGGCCAAAGCATTGCACTGGGAGCTTGTGTTCAGATGATGATCCACCACAACCCCCAAACTTTTCAGTGTCACGGCTTCCCAGGATAGGGTCCCCCATTCTGTAAGTATTACCTACATTCTTTGTTCCTAGGTTTACATTTGGCTCTATTAAAATGCATATTGTTTGCTTACATCCATTCTTATCAAGCGATCCAGAGGAAATAGAGGGAACAGTGATGGGAGTACAGCAGAGGAACACCTAACTTTTTTAGCAGTTTGGATTATTTTATTTGGGAGATCAGAAGTTATTTTGTATGGTGAGGGACGGGGAAACTTTAGAAATAATTTGTTAGTTGGGGAAGAGAGAGTGGGCACCAACTGCCACTGGCTGTTAGGGTCCTTGACCTTTTTATTTGCTATTGGCAAACATTCATGCAAATGAACTTTTGTTCTCACCAACACATAGAGAATGGCTGCTCTTTCTATGAATGCTTTTAATTGCTTTTAGACAAGGATATTGGTACAGAATTGTTCTTTATATTTGTCCAGTTAGTATCCGGTTTAAAATGTTTCAGTCATATAGTCAGGGATCAGAAGCAATACCATGTGACAAATATCACAACACAAATAGAATGAAATTCATGCCCCTGTGTAGGTGTACATTTAACCTGTAGCAAATAGTCTAAGTGAACATTCCACAAGAAATCCGTAGGTTAAAACCTATTTGTATGTATTCTTTGATGAATGTACGTAAATAACTAATATATTTGCACAAACCAGGATCAGCTTACAAACCATTAAATATGCTAGGTAATTTATTGCATTTGATAAGCTAATCAGCTCTGTTCCAAGGTATCTCAGAAATACAAGTTGTATTCAAATTTGGGTAAGGTCTAAAGGTTCATTATGTGCCTTGTATTTATTTTCCTGTCCCACTGCCCCTTTGTACTACTGACACAATTTCTCTTGGACTAATTCTTGGAAGTAGTTCTCTGGAAATGTTATATTTGTGCTGCAAATCAACAGCCTGAGGGCATTTATGTAAAGTGAATATAGTTTTGGTTAAAGGTGCCAGATTCACAACCCTCTCAAATGAAATCCTCTGCTTATTCATGCAGGAGGTACAGTGTGTGTGGTAGAAATACAGACCACAACCATACTGTCCTAATAACATGCCTTAAATATAATCTAAAACCTGTTTAAATGAGATACATCATACTCCATTAGCCTCTTGGTGAGTTGCCAAGAGACAAGGGTGACATTGGAGTTTGAACATTTATTGGGTCTTTGTTTGAGACATCTCACACCTTGCCTTTCCTCTGATACTCTAATTATGAGTCCAGGATCTTCACTGATTATTTGTCTTTTTTTAAAAAAACACAGGTTTAATAACTAGTAAAATACAGTAGACTCTCGATTATCCAGGATGATAGGGAAAAAAATAATTCTGGTTAATAAAATCCTGGATAATCACCATCCATAGGAAATATGGAGAGTGGGGGTTGATTCACCAGCCATCCTGCACTGGAGCGAGGGGGTGTTGGTTCACTGGCTGTCCTGTGCCCTGGTAGGGGTTTGTGTGTGTGCGCTTGGGGCAGCAGCAAAGCCAGAGCCGGCCCTGTGAGTTGCACATATTTTTTTTTGACATCCTGGTTAATCCACATCCTGGTTAATCTAGTTCTGGATAATCGAGAGTCTACTGTAATAGATAAAAAAACTAAGTAACCAAATTCAATAATACTGGTTTAGCAAGGCTACTTTGATACATAAAGTGCTCATCAAAGATTTGGGCAGTTGCAGTCTGTTTTTTGAGGCAACTTCCTATGTCAACCAACAGAAACTGCTTCAGTAAAAATACTTTTTTGGTACTGAAAGCTTAATACCCACATGTTTTGTACTGTACTAACATTTCAACTAAAAGCTGAAATAATAGTTATTCCTGCCAGGCAGAGCGGCCACTGCTAGATCGGGGGAATAAATGAACAATATAGGCACCTTCTCCCCTGACTCCTGAGCCCCATCACAGTTCCTGTGGTAAAGAGGGACTGTTTGAACCAATTTCTAGGGATTCAAGAACTGGGGTGGGAGACTTCTGCTCTGAGTACTCCTTGTTGGCACTGACATTCTGAAAGACACTTATGTTCTGTGCTTTGGCAGAATTTGGTCCTAACATGGAACACTTTGCAACTAAAGGGGACACTATTAAAATGTGAACATGTATTACTTCTAAATACTTAAATTTACTGGGGTGCTGCCCTAGTAACATTAATTATTTGCAAATGGACCGGATCCTCTCAGCATGCAGAGTTCACAAAGATAGCACCTATCACACAATCATGCTCCCTTGTCTGTATAGATGGTACTTGCTTCACTTGAATCTATCCTTGCCTCTGAACTGAAATAGTTAACCTTTGTTCTATTTTAATTCTAATTGCTATTGTTATATCCACACAAATAAAATGGCATAGTCATCTGGGACTGGAATATGCATCTATTTTAGTTGATCAGTCTGTTTTAATAACGTTGGCAATGTTTCATTTCTAATTACTCTTCTGTAGATACTTGTAATCCTCATGCTGTATTATGTCAGAAAAGAAAGTGAATTCCAGAAAAAGATGAATTAAAAATATCTTTAAGCTTGTTCTACCTATTAATGTGAAATTTCTCATAATTCTTGCCAACTAGAATTAGTTGGGTTTGCAAGGTTTGGCCTGCAAAGTAAGAACAAATGGACTAATATTAAATTAAAGGGCTGATTCTGCTGTTCTTAAAGGGCTTGATCCTTGTGAGGTACTAAGCACTCTGGCCTTGATCCAGCAAAGCACTTAACTTCCTTTAAAGTATATCAGTTAGTCATGTTGCTTCAATAGGAGTGCCCACCTGAATAAAGCTAAGCATGTGCTTAAGTGTCTGCAGAATCAGGGTGTCAATAAGTTGTTTGCAGCAGTGATCTCATATTCCCATCCAGAGGGCCATCAAAGTATCTAATCATTAGTGAGATCCGACTTAGGCCTTCAACACAGATCTTATCAGGACTTAAATGGTGCATAGCTTTTCTGCATGAGGTGAATTACACCCTACATGAATTAGGATTGAATTTTGAGCCCTAGATAATTATGTATGCCACTTAAATATGTTACTATTAATACTAGTATTTCTGGTCAGGAATAATGGTTGTTTTCCAGTTGTTTCACCATCAAGTTCTGATGTTCCATTTTAGTGTGTCTAAATAATTAAAGAAGTAACAAAGTCCTGTGGCACCTTAAAGACTAACTATAAAGTTTTGAAGCATAAGCTTTCGTGAGCTAATACCCACTTCGTGGGATGCAAGCAGTGGAAGTGTCCAGAGGCAGGTATAGAAAAGTAGGCAAGAACCAGGTGGGAGGTAACAAGATTAGTCCAATTAGGCTGAACCAGCTTGTTATCTCCAATTAGGGAGGGTGGGTTATTCTTCTAGCAGTTGAATGGGGGTGTGTGAACATGGAGAGAGGAGAAGCTATTTTTGTAATTAGCGAGCCATTATAGGTCTTTGTTCAGTCCTAGATTGTTTGTGTTAAATCTGCAAATGAATTGTAGCTCTGCAGTTTTCCTTTGCAGACTGGATTTGAAGTTTTTTTGCTGCAGTATGGTGACTTTTAAATCTGTAATTGTGTGTCCAGGCAGATTGAAGTGTTCTCCGACAGGTTTTTGTATATTGCCATTCCTAATATCTGATTTGTGTGCATTTATCCTTTTTCGTAGGGATTGTCCAGTTTGGCCGATGTACATAGCAGAGGGACACTGGTGGCATATAATGACATATATGACATTGGTTGATGTGCAGGTGAATGAACCAGTGATGGTATGGTTGATCTGGTTAGGTCCTGTGATGGTGTTGCTGGTGTAGATATGTGGGCAGAGTTGGCATCGAGGTTTGTTGCATGGATTGGTTCCTGAGTTGGAGTTATTGTGGTGCAGTGTGCTGTTGCTGGTGAGAATTTGTTTAAGGTTGGCAGGTTGTCTGTGTGCCAGGACTGGCCTTCCTCCCAAGGCCTGTGAAAGTGAGGGATTATTGTCCAGGATGGGTTGTAGGTCACTGATGATACATTGCAGAGGTTTTAACTGAGGACTGTAGGTGATGGCCAGTGGTGTTCTGTTGTTTTCTTTCTTGGGCTTGTCTTGCAGCAGCAGGCTTCTGGGTACACGTCTGGCTCTGTTGATCTATCCTTATTTCCTTGTGTGGGTATTGTAGTTTTGAGAAAGCTTGGTGAAGATCTCGTAGGTGTTGGTCTCTGTCTGAGGGGTTGGAGCAAATCCGATTGTACCTCACTGCTTGGCTGTAGACAATGGATTGTGTGGTATGTCCGGGATGGAAGCTGGTGGCATGAAGGTAGGCATAGCTGTCGGTAGGTTTTCGGTATAGGGTGGTGTCGATGTGGCCGTCATTAATTTGCACTGTGGTGTCTAGGAAGTGGACTTCCTGTGTGGACTGGTCCAGACTGAGGTGGATGTTGGGGTGGAAGCTGTTGAAGTCATGGTGGAATTCTTCCAGAGTTTCTTTCCCCTGGGTCCAGATGATGAAGATGTCATCAATGTAGCGTAGATAGAGAAGGGGTGTGAGTGGACGAGAGTTGAGGAAGTGTTGTTCCAGGTCAGCCATAAAGATGTTGGCATACTGTGGGGCCATGCGGGCGCCCATAGCAGTGCCACTGGTCTGGAGGTATATATTGTCACCAAATTTGAAATAGTTGTGTGTGAGGATAAAGTCACAGAGCTCACAACCACCTGTGCTCTGGCATCATCAGGGATACTATTCCAGACAGCTCGTATTCCATCTTTGTGTGGGATGTTTGTGTAGAGAGCCTCTACATCCATGGTGGCTAGGATGGTGTTTTCTGGAAGGTCACCAATGCATTGTAGTTTCCTCAGGAAGTCAGTGGTATCACGGAAATAGCTGGGAGTGCTGGTGGCATAGGGTCTGAGTAGAGAATCTACATATCCAGACAGTCCTTCAGTGAGAGTGCCAATGCCCGAGATGATGGGGCGTCCATGGTTTCCAGGTTTGTGGATCTTGGGTAGTAGATAGAATAACCCCGGTCGGGGCTCTAAGGGTATGTTAATTTGTTCCTGTGTTAGTGCAGGGAGAGTCCTGAGTAGCTTCTCCTCTCTCCATGTTCACACCTCCCATTCAACTGCTAGAAGAATAACCCACCCTCCCTGATTGGAGATAACAAGCTGGTTCAGCCTAATTGGACTAACCTTGTTACCTCCCACCTGGTTCTTGCCTACTTTTCTGTACCTGCCTCTGGACACTTCCACTGCTTGCATCCGACGAAGTGGGTATTAGCCCACGAAAGCTTATGCTTCAAAACGTTATAGTTAGTCTTTAAGGTGCCACAGGACTTTGTTACCTCTGCTATTCCAGACTAACACGGCTACCTCTCTGATTCTAAATAATTAAACTGTACTCTTGAAACTGTTGTACGTTTTAAAACAGCTTTATTTTAAAAAATTCAGATTGAACAGTTTATTTTTAGTCGTGAATTACCTAGCTTTTGTTTAAAGCTCACTTGCACAGGAAAGCTTAATTTCTTACATTTCTCTCTGCTTACAAGTTCTTTTGCAAGATCTCTCTTTATCTCCCCATCTTTGTGCTGCATTGCTTTGTTTCTATAGATTAAGTCAAATACCACACAAAGAGCAACGTTAATGAAACTGCAGATAGATCGAAGGAATACAGAGTAGTCTAAAAATTTATGGCCAAATTTCATCTTCAGATACTTGTCTGAGTCACTTCCTAGAGTGGGAGGGAAGAGCTTTCTTTCAAGCTTATTGGTGAATAGTGTTCATGGGAGTGAATAATTAGTGAAAGTCTCAGCATGTGGAACATATTTCTCTTCAGATGTGAGTGATTAGCTGCCAGTGACCTCAAAAGGATTTTGTCCCATGCACATCCAAGGAGGGTATGTGGCCCTCAGTGAGGGTAAGTTCACTCTATCAGCTTTCCAACACAGCTCTTCCAGCATAATATACATCTGACCTGCCCAGACTTGGGCCTCTATTGAGCAAAGCCTGCCAGTGGGGGCAAATTTTATGGGGTTTTTGTGAAGTGGATGAAATGTCCACAGGGAATTTGTCTAGATCTAGTATAATTAATTAATAGATCTCTCAGATACTAAAATAGATCATTTAATATTTTTAATGCTGCCCTAATTTCTCCCCACGCCCAAATATTCATGTCTCCATTGCTTTTAATGAAGCTCTCCATAGGTTATCACTTCAAAGCAAAGGGGCTTTCACATGAAAAGCACCAATACAGTAATTATTTAATTTCTTTCTATAAGTGATCCAGTCAGAGGGTGAGGTTGCAACTGGGGATGGGAGTCCTGAGTTTACCTAATCCGAGTCTCATACTTTAAAGAAAACAAATAATTTTCAATGAACTGACCACTTATAAGTTATCAAAGAGCAAAAATCTTAAAGTTTAAGGGGGGGGGTGTTCCTCATCCCCTTCAAAACACTTTAGTATTTAAAATGTTGTTGTAGCCTTGTTGGTCCCAGGGTATTAGCATGGGAGGGTGGATGATGTAATATTTTTTTATTGGACCAACTTCATTGGTGGAAGAGAGATGCTTTCAGCTTACATGACAGGTTCAGTGTAAGCTCAAAAGCTTGGCTCTTTCACCAACAGATGTTGGCCCAATAGAAGGTTTTACCTCTCCCACCTTGTATTGCTTGTATTTAAAATGATATTTTGGTAGCTTTTTTTTAGTCTATGGCAATGACCTGGGCCATTTAGAGGATAAATCTATATATATAAAAGTCAAATGGTGTATGCGTGTATGTATGCGTGTATGTACGTTCACTTACTCCTTCCACACCGTTTGAGCTAGAGACTTGAAATTTGGTACAGTTAGAAGCCCTAGGGTCCTAATCAGGGTAAGAGTCGAAAAAATTTCAAATCTCACCTCTGACGTCCCCCAGGGGTGAAATTCTTTACAGCCCATTCACATCAGCTGGGCAGCTGCTGTTCTCTGTGACATAGTTATGATGTCATAATACCCCCCTCCAATGGACCCTGCACTCGCTCAGCTCTCTGCCCCCTCCCCCCTCCAACGGACCCCGCACTCACTCAGCTCTCTGCCCCCTCCCCCCTCCAATGGACCCCGCACTCACTCAGCTCTCTGCCCCTCCCCAACTCCGTCGGACCCAAGTTGGGTTTGGTCGGAGGGTAAGTGAGGTAGGGGTATTGGGTTTGGTCGGGGGGGGTGAGGTGGGGGTGTCGGGTTTGGTCGGGGGGGTAAGTGAGCTGGGGGTGTTGGGTTTGGTCTGGGGGGTGGGAAGGTGTCGGGGTGGGTGAGGGGTGAGGGGTGAGGTGTGGGTGTTGGGGTTGGTCAGGGGGTGTTGGGTCTGGTGGGGGGGTAAGGTGAGGTGTTGGGTTTGGTTGGGGGGCAAGGAGGGGGGTCGGGGTTGGTCGAGGGGTAAGTGAGGTGTGTGTGTCGGGTTTGTTTGTGGTGGTAGGTAGGGGTGTCGGGTTTGGTTGGGGGGGAAAGTGAGGTGGGTGTGTCAGGTTTGGTCTACGGGGGGTGAGGTGTGGGTGTTGGTCAGGGGGGGTTGGTGTTGGTAGGGGGTGATGTGGGGGTGTTGGGTTTGGGTGGGGGTGAAAATGTGAGTCAGGGTTGGTCGAGGGGTAAGTGAGGTGGGGGTGTCGGGTTTGGTCGGGGGGGTGAGGTGGGGGTGTCAGGTTTGCTCTCTGCCCCCTCCCTCTTCCAACGGACCCTGCACTCGCTCAGCTCTCTGCCCCCTCCCCACTTCCGACGGACCTGAGCAACGCCGTGTATTTTCGCTAGTATAAAATAAAACAGATCCCATCTTGTCAACAACTGAAAATCTGTCACTTGATGGCACCTGAATTTTCAGTTGTTATGATGTTTAGGATTAGCACTATACTGCGCAATAACTAAATCTCCAGGGCTCCAAGGAAACTACTGAATAGGTGGTTTTAAAAATTGCTTGACAACCTGGATAGATGGGAGTAGAGTTTTGAACCTTGAGGGCAGAGGTTCAAATCCCATGTAAGAATTGAAGTTATTACCGCTTCAGTGCCATTTCATGGCCTACATGAAATGAGATTCTGGTCTCAACCCAGGCTACACTATAAAAAATACTACCACACTTGACATTTACTAGCTCTCCTATTAACAAGAGATCTGCAGACTTAAATGGGTATGGATGGATAGTACTATGCTTTCATCCCAGGGTGCTCCCTCCAGGATGGGGTCAAAACATAGTAGTCGTGTAGGGAAATTTTTACTCCTGCTGCCTCCACTAACTCTTTTTGTTCTGTAGATAAGTAGAGAACTTCAGCCTCTAGGGCTCTCAGCCCAGAACCTATCACTACCAACCCTAAATTTACTCTTAAAAACAATATTGACTGAAATCCTCAACTATCTCTAGGTAGTTTTCCAATCCTCAACCTATTCTGAAATGAACTGGGCACAAATTATTTTCATATTCTTATGATATCCATTGCCACAAATAAGCAAATACATTTTGGAACTATCTGGCTGTGTGAGATCAATCATAGAACTGGCAATGAGTTTCTATGTGTACTGGTTGCCATGATTTTTTTTTCCATCTATTACAAGGTCTCAAAGAGTCACAACTGAAATTTCCCAACAAGCGGAAATACTGTTCTTTAACTGAATCTCAGCAGCAGTAATATTTTCCACACTACTAAATCAAATATGTGCCAGAGACATACTACCATTGTTATGATCAAAGTAATGCCGCACATATATATTTGTATTAGTGCCCATTTGTTTTCTGGCTTTTGCACGGGCTTAGGAGAGGAGTAGCTGATACTGTACACAGTGACCAAAAATGAAAACAAAATGCAGAACACATCATCATATTTATTGCATTAGAATGCTTCTGCAAACCCTTTTGAAATGTGCACACGACTACAGAATATGTCCACGGCTATTTCTCTAACTGTCTAGCCAATTTTGCAGGTGAATCAAAACTAGATTGCAGAAGCCTGCAGCACTGCACAGAAAATTCTTGGTGAACAGTATTATGACAATAATTTGACACACTGCAAAGCGAAACACATGTGAACTGGGTCCTACTGCTTTTATGCCACCAATACTTTCAGTATGAGATGGTTTGATATATTGTTAACTATTATCACAGTTCTGGGTAAGCTATAGGTAGGGACTCCTATTTCGTTCCATACACAATCAATAAATGCAGACATTTCACAGTAGTGGTTTTTGAGGTTTAGCATGACTAAACCTTAATTAGTATGTTTACAAGGGCTTCAGTAAGTTGTTCATTAGACAGGCTAGCTCCGACAAACAACCCCTTCTGATTTTCAACCCTTTGCTTGATAGCCGTCCTCTGTGTAGCAAGCCTGAATACATCCTCTAGGTTGGCCATGAACTATGGGGGCAGGGGGAAATATTAAATGTTGAGCCTCTGAGCAAAGGGAAAGTGCAAACCTTTGGGAGAACAGTGCATCCAAAAGAACTGCTGAAATGAGCCATTGCTGAGACTGCTGCAGCACTTTAAGGGCAGATGAGCAAGAGAGGGCCAAAGGGAGTGAGGAAGTTGTACAATATCACCTTAGACCTTTACAGTCTAAATGCTTTAAAAAAGGAAAGCGCTTCCAAACCCTAGTGTTACTGATTTTTCACTGAGGTCTGCTTTAAGGATTCACTTATCCCTGGCCTTGGTGCAGATGCACAGAAGAAGGGGGTACCAGTGGACGTTCTTACAATCAGGAGAGCACAAGGACTGTTGTTTCTGTGCCCTCTCAGGGGCATGAACTGACCCCATAAATGAAGGAGAAGTAAATTGGCAGGGCCACAGTCTTGCCAGGCCCCGCCAGGCTGGAATGCTGTCTGTTAGCATGGTGCACCTTACATAATTCTCTTGTACTTCCTAATTGTCCTGTTCCCTAACTGATCAGCAGTGTAACAACGAAATAACGTTAACCGGGATAATTTTAAGTGAGGCGTTCCTGAACAGGCAGAAATATATATTGGCATTGGTTTCTACCTTACAAGTGGTGAACTAATGCTGAAGGCCAATCTAGCCGGGGTGGATGTGGTCCATTCCCAATAATTGAAGAAGAGGTGTCAATACAAAGAAAGGGAAAATTGCTTTTGTAGTAAGCCAGCCAATCCTAGTCCCTGTTCAAGCCCAAATTGATGGTGTAAGTTCTTAAATGAATGGATGAAAGCTGATGGCATGTAGGTAAGTATTACCTATTACCTAGTTTGACATAACTGTGACATCTAAATTAATACAACATCCCTTGATTCTATGTTACACATAGGACAACAACAATGCCAATGGGTGAGGAAGGAGATTTTGAGAGGGATGAGAGTTACCACAGAGGATCATGACATCAGTTACTCTACACACAAAATATATTTTTGTCTTGACTTAATACATTATTATACAGACTGATAGAGTAAAAACTTTTGAACGGGCAGAAGCAGTGCAGTGGAGGTCAGCAATTTGAGACTAACTAGAAGAATTGAGTCTTTTTGAAGAGTTTGAAAAAGGAAAATGAAGATGCATGGTACACTGGACCAAGGAAGATATTATAAATATAGGGGCCATCATGAAAGAAGGTGCAGAGTAACTTGATCAAGAAGGAAAAAAAGGCAAACTGTTTTAGCAAAGGATAGGGCACATACAGGGAAGTATGGAAAACTAGAGATGGGATGTAGGCAGGAACAGAACTTTGAAGGTGAAATAGGGAGTTGAATTCGATGAAGAAAGATCAGAAGTCACTTAAAGAAATTAAGGATAGGGATCAGACTATAAAAGCTGTGAACAAGAAAGACAGTTGTAACTGCAACACATTGGATAGAGTTGAGGTGGGAAGTATGAGATCTGAAGAGGCCAGAGAGGAATAGGTTGCAATAGTCTAGATGGCTGTGGTGTGAAACAGGCTTTTAGCAGCAGAATAGGAAAGAAAGGGATGGATTTTGGAGATGGGATGGAGGAAGAATGGGCAGGATTTATTACCATTCTAGATGAGAACAGGATCATCAAAAAAAAAAAAGTCTCTTCTATAGCTCAGCTGGTAGAGTGGAGGACTGTGGAGGTGTTGCCTATGGAAATCCTTAGGTCGCTGGTTCAATTTCGGTTTGAAGGAGACATGAGTTTTGCCTATTAGGCTGTATAGTGGGGGAAGATGAGAAATCCCTTGTCAATAACATTTGGGAGGCCATGATAAATCCCTTGTCAGTAACATTTGTACAAGGAGAGGTATTGTCCTCCCTCTGTAGACTGTGTTGTTCAGATGCATTTGAGAGGGGAGGAATAGCTCAGTAGTTTGAGCATTGGCTTGCTAAACACAGTGTTGTGAGCTCAGTCCCTGAGGGGGTAGTATAGGGATATGGGGAAAAAATCTATTAGATGATTTAATTGGGGATTGGTCCTGCTTTGAGCAGGGGGTTGGACTACATGATCTCCTGAAGTCCCTTCCAACCTTGATATTCTGTGATGAAGGTTGCATGCCTGAATAACTGAGATTATGATGGAGTTATTCACTGTTATAGAGAAAAGAGTGAAAGATAAGGGGAAAAGGAGATTGATTTTACTGTTAACTTTGGTAAGTCCAATTTGTGTAGGCAGACTACTATCCAGGCATAGATATCGGATAGCTTCAAATGATAGACAGAAGTAGGGAGGTTAGTGGTAAAAAGTCATCATTGTATTGTTGTAATTTAACCATGAGACTGGATGAGCTCATCCAGGAAATAGAGATTGAGAGGAAAAGGACTAGGGACTGAGCACAGAGGGATACTATTGGAAAGTGAGAGAGTAGAAGAGGAGGCACAACAAAGGAAACAAAAATCACTGAAGTAAAGTCTGGGGAGATACAGTGGTCATAATTACAAAACCAGCATTTACCAATGTTTGAGATCCCTTAGTGTTTCTCTATCATTAGGTACACTAAAAAAGTGATATTTGACCTACTATGGTTGGTAACTCTTGGTAATTGTTGACCATTTAATGGTAATGACTGGAGAAGGAGTCATGTATAGAAACAAAAAATCGTAAGGATGGAGTAACTTTGTATATGGAAGGAAGAGGACAGACTAAGGAGGATAAGAATGATACCTGGATTTGGCCAGGAGCAGAACATTAGTGACCATAGTAAAAGGATGGCTCTCAGTAAAGAAGTCAGGAGTCAGATTGCAGATGATCCATGAGAGACCTGGAAGAAAAAACCCTTGAACAGAGGGAGTAGATGACAGTCACTTAGTAAGTGAAATTTTTAGAGTATTCAAATTAAAAAAAAACCTAGATAAATTCATGGCTAGGTCCATCAATGGCTATTAGTCAGCGTGGGGAGAGATGATGTCCCTTGCCTTTATTTGCCAGAAGCTGGGAATGGGCAACAAGAAACATATCACTTGATTACCTGTTCTGTTCATTCCCTCTGGGGCATCTGGCACTGGCCACTGTCAGAAGACAGATACTGGGATAGATGGATCTTTGGCTTGACCCCAGTATGGCCATTCTTATATTCTCATGAACATTCAAAAAGCTCTTGGAGAGTCCCTCACAGAAGCTATTTAGTTAGTATCTATTTAGTTAACTATCGAGTTAGTGGGTGTGATTTAATGAAAAATATTATGAAATAGAAATTGCCTGAAAGACACAAAGAATAAATATGAAATGACCAAATTTAAACACTGCAAAAGTAAACAGAGGAAGCCTCTCATCATTCTGCACCAAGATCAGTGGTGTTTTAATATGTTCATTAATGATATTGGTCTTGGTCAACATTTACAGATGATTAAGATAAATAATTTTATGTCGAGACTAAGAAGAGTGTAAGGAATTTGAAACAGACCTAATCAAGATGGATGAGGGACTTGATGGCAAATGAAATTCACTGTTCACAAATGCAAGGTAATGGACATAGAAATATAATTTGAATGACTACTATATATTGTTTGATTCTAAATTAATTGTATTGTACCACTCAGGAAAAAAGACCTCCGTGGCATTGTGGGCAGCTTAGAAAAAGCTTCCATGTAATGTGAAGCAGCAGTCAAAAAGCAAACTGTGTATGTGAGCTATAAAAAATGGGGTAAATATTAATACTGCAAATATATGACATTACATAAATTAACAGTACATCTTCATCTTGAATACTGTGATTATTTCTGGTCCCTCCATCCATAAAAAAGATTTCTTAGAAATGGAAAGGTTCAGAGATGGGTGACAGAAATTGTAAGAAGTATGAAGAGGCTTCTGTGTATGGAGAGCTTAAAAAGACTGGGATTGTTTAGTTCAGAGGGAAGATACGTATACAGAATGTAAATCAAATACTCCTATTTACCCTTTCTTGTGTAACAAGAATGAGGGCATTGGTGAGGGGAATACTTATTTTGAAAACATCTACAGTAACATCAGATAAGAAATAGTTCTGTTTTATAATAATATAAAACCTCCATGCTTTAGGGCATAAGATTTTCACAAGTTGATGAGTCAGAAAGAAACTTCTTCTATGCGCAGTTCATTTTCCATTACTGGTTTTCTTGCAACTTCCTTTGAAACAGCTGGTGCTAGCTACCATTGGAGACCGGATTCTGGACTTGATGGAGCACCAGTTTATTCCAGTAGACCGATTTCTATGTTCCTAACCGTGCAATTTAAATAACACTCTTCAGTGCAGAACCATATACCTGGCCATTCACAGCAGAATATTCCAAACCCCTCAATCATACAGTCTGATGAAAGTGAAAAATACACAGCATGAGCTTGCTCGTCAGGGGTTGTTCACTTGCTAATGTAAATTCTATGGGCCAGATTGTCTAGTCTTGTCTACTTCATCTGTGCAAAGAGAGTGGAAACCAGCCAGGACTCCCCAGTTAGGATTCCACTGATACAGGACAATCCCCAGTGGGCACAAAGCTGTCATAGCTTGCTCCTACACAATCCTCCCCCTAGGGGTTCTGCCACATGTGTGCACGTAGTGAGCAGAGAGAGATAAAGAGACTCTGTACTTTGGTTATCTCAGACTGGTATAAAGTCCCTTGGGAATTGTTACCACAACCAGCTGCTCTAAAGTCTGCTGGGGCCCTAGTCAGTTCAGATCCAGCCATCACATTCTGTGTGCTGAGCAGAAAATTAGTGGTGCTGGGAATCTGCACCTATATTATTTTTTAACTGTACTGTAGCTCATTTTACAGCTAGAATTTTGTAGTATTTATAGTTACTAGCTCACAGTAGATCTTAGAACATGCCGGCATACTGCAGCAATATGAATATACTGTATAATCATTCATGTTTAAAGAAACTACTTTCAAACATGAAATAAAATCCATAATATATATACAGTAACAAATGTTTCCCATTGTTTTTACAATCTCTTATTTTACATTCATCCTCTTGTTTCCTGAAGTCACTGAAGCTGTTAGCAATTTATTATTGTCTTTTAGGTTGCCTATTTAACATACTTTGATATGTTTCCCTCCCATATTAATCCCAGTTTTTAGATCATCTTATTCCTCTGTCCTTTGAAAATTTGAGTTTACTAGGTTCCTTTGAATCCCCTTAAGATTTATACAAATTTCCATATTATTAATATATAACGTGAATTATTTTCTAATACAAATAATCCTAGGTTTCTGCTTGTACATCTGTTCTAGCTTTGGTTGCTGTACATAACAACCCTGTGGGAGAAAATTTATTATTTCTATTGTTTGCATTAAAAAATAAAAAGAAACACTCATTCTCTGAGATCTCAAGCCACTGTGTTGTGTTATATTCTGGTAAGACTTTTTATTTGTATTGTAATATTGTAAAGATATTGCACCCACATGCAGTACATCTGGGAGAACGTATTGTATTAAGGTTATGTATTACTGTTGTAGACCAGGCAGCATATGCAGGATTGTGTTCTACTCCAGAAGGGAGGGTTACCATAGCTCCGTCAGGAATTAACAACAGTGCAGAGTGATTAAGGTGCACTGTCAACATCCTGGAGGTTTGAATATACTGGTTCAAACTGGATTTCCAGAGACTAGGAAAACAAAAAGGGTCTTTTAGCTTAAAAACAGGCTGTCAGGACCTTCTGTTCAAGGGCCCCAACCCTTGAGGAAGGGTTGGAAAGACTTTGGCTTATCTGGTCTCCATGAGGCTGATAGGTGTTATCTGGTGACTTAGCATGCATATAGAAATTTTTATAGTGTTAATGTGTTTTTTCTCTAGTGCTTTTGCCTTAAGAATAAAGGTGCTTACTTATTGTGAGATAACTTGTTTCTGCTGGCAATACACAGCAAATCACAGGTGCTAGCCTTTAGGCCAACTGGCTTGCTGGGTATATCATCATGTAAGATACATAGTTGTGCAGCCTTAAAACCCTGGTCAGGAGGGAGAAACACACAGGTCTCCTCCCAAGAGAAGTAACAGCTGGGAGCCAGAAATCTTAAGTGGGTGCCTTCATGGAGGTGCAGTTATCCTGAAACTGTGTCAGTAATCTCGTAGACTTTTAGGAACCCTGGCATTCTGTTTATGTTCTAAAGTAATACTGGCTATTAAACTGCAGGCTTTAATGATTTTTCTACAGGCATTTCAGCTCCTTTTCCTTGTCCTTTTACTGCATCAGCTTTTCTTCTATAAGGCGATATTTCCTCTCTGCAATCTTTGCTCCAAGGCCCATGGTTCTGTGTTTACTGTACATATTTGAATTACATTTTCCATTTATGGCATTAACAAGCCACTTTTGAACTGACTCCTCTAAATAAGAATTCATAGATCCTTGTAAACATTACCTGGTACAAAATACTGAAATGGTGAGACTGTGTGAGAGCCTCCAGTGCTGTGTGTGACCTAATCCCAAATTTATTTATTTCCAATTGATCTGTAATATGTATGACAATCATATAACATAGAAGAAAATTACCAAATGGAATAAACCCATATTTTGTTCTCTTCTGTTATATTCATTTTATTCATCTTCCTAAAACAATCATATTTTCAATTTAGAAAGCTTATTTCAGACATTTCCCATGCTCTTCCTAAAGGATTTTATTGATCCATGAATGTCATGACATTTCAAATATGATGGCATATACAGAATTTTCAGCATGACTGAGGACAGAGTTGGGACAAGCAGGATGACAGATGAGAGCTTAGAGGTACAAATTCAGAAATAAAGAGAATGGGGGTATCTCACGCAGGCAGCTCTGTCACAAATCTCCCGGAACAGCCAACCTGGGACTGCAGCAATCAGGAAATACGGTGTCAACTTCTTGTAAGAAATACAATGTGTGATGAAACTTTTGACTTGTCTCCAGTAAAATACAGTCCTGAAGTTTTATACAGCAATTGTCTGATTCGTTCTTTCACATATAATTAAATCTTGCTTTGGAAAATGTGTCGCATACAAGACACCAGTGTTTCTCCAGTAATGGCTGTTGAAGCTGAATCTGCATTTTATAGTTTGAAACCAGGGGCTCAGGAATTTGTCATGTCACCACAGACCAATGTTCCATTCAATCCATCATCCCATCTGCATTAGTGGCCAATCCATTAGTGGATAGTTCAGTGGAAGGCACACACCCCCACTATGTGCTTACATTTCAAGACGATAACATAGGCAGAGAGGACTGTGAGCCCTGTAATGCTAAAATCCTTGTGGTGAAGGTCTCAAAATACTGATGATCTCTGTACCTCAGTGTTTTAAGGCTTGATCCAAAGCTCACTGAAGTCAATGGAAAGATTCTCATTGACTTCAATAGCTTTGGATCAGAGCACTACTGAACTCTTTTAATGATGAGTGTGTTTTCTGGGGAGGAGGCAGCCTCTGTGATTACTTGTCAAACTATTCCTGATACGTGTTGCTCCATTTTGACCTTTTAAAGAGGAAAAGTCAGACCACCTTTCCGTGTTTCTTTAGCAGCAAAGAGATTGCCAACTGTTACGGTTTTTCTTTGAATAAACATCCACCATAATTAGATTTGAAAGAAGAGAAGGAATGCTTGTATGACTAATTCTTTCCTGAAATACTGTATCTCATACATCCTTATAACCTACTGTCTTTTACTGAGGAGGGTAAACGCCAAAGGGTTTTCATTCTTTACGTTTATAGTCACCATGAAGTTATAACACCAAGTTACTGATTCATACAGTAGTTACTTGTACTGTTTATCTCTTGCTACAATAATCTTTTTCCTTCCCAGATTCTTTTAGTGGGAGATATAATTTCTCATAATGAAATGAAGGGAAATATTGTAAGGGTTGAAGACTTGTAAAGTAGCTTATTGGGGAAAGTAAATGCTAAAAAGGTAGTGTGCTAATAAAAATGTTCTCACCTTTTTAATACTGTACCTCTTATTCAGTATAATAAAATTACCACTGGCAGCTAATGTTCATGCTTTTCATATTTCTCCCTGATGTTGTAGTTAGCACTCCGTGGGCCTGGTAATCAACATTCTAAAAAACAGACCCACAACTCTTTACTAGATACAGGTCAGAACACAGGTACTTGGCGCAGTTGGCATAGGACATGATCCAGCAGCCACTTATATAATTGTAAAGATTCCCATAGAGCTTCTATACACAAGTATCTGGGTCAGAATTGTTATAGATAGGGAGATATATAGGCATTGTTTGCTCAAGGAAATCTTGATGCCCATATCACAGTTCACTTAATAATACACCTCTAATCATTCAGGAGGATATATTCAGTGGTTCAAAGAGAAGAATAGCTAATGCCCATTCCGTTCAAATGACCTTTATGCCTTTGAACATCTCCCCCTTCTTGGTTAAACTCTGCCTTTTTTCCTGTTAATGAATTGCCCACAGAGACACTGAAATTATCTAATTTATTTTATTCGGGTTTTTTTTCAGCTGATATTTTTAAAAGTGGTAATTGTTTACTAACAGGTGGTTGTGTACATTTGAAATCAACATAGTTGGCTAACTATACAAGTAGAACTGATTGGAAAAATGACAATGAAAATTCTTTCATCAGAAATTTGAATCAGAGGCTATGTCTACACTATTGCTGTAAGTTGACCTAAGTTAGGTGGAGTCGAAGTAGTGTAGATCGATTTACTGCTCTGTCTACACCATGCTGGGTCAATGGAAGATGCTCTCCCCTTGACTTACCTTACTCTTCCCGGTGGAGTACTAGAGTCAACCAGATGGCACTCTGCCATCGATTTAGCGGTTCTTCACTAGACCCGCTAATCTGACACTCCTCCACCCCCAGTGCATAGATCACAGCAGTGTCGATCCCGGTGGTAATACAGACATAGCCTAAAGGTGTCCTGGAGACAGTCTCATTTCCCCTTAAGTTCTGACAAAACCCAGACTGGAAATCTGATTTCCTGACAGCTTGTCTGCTCGGCAGCTGGACAGACAACTGCTTGGACTCAGGGATCCCAGGGTTTCCCACCATGTAAATTTCCCCAGAGCCAGGACTCCATTCTCTTTCAAGGAGAACTATGAAATGTTGGGATTTTCTTCCTAATCAGAATGAAACCAATTTTCAAAATATTGAATGGAATTACCTTTCTCCACTCTGTTTTCTCTAGATGACAGGCACTGACTTTCCTAAGTGTCAGGAGGTGCTCATCCCCACCCCACCTCTTCCTGTCCCCACTCTGCCCCCTAGCACAACCATGACACATTCTCACTCTTCTCCCTTCTCCCCCCCAGAACTTCCTGAACACCACAAAACAGTTGATTGCAGTGGGCAGGCAGCATGGAGAGGGTGGAGGCACTGATCCATGGGACCTGCCAGTGGGCAGGAGGCATAGTGGGAGAGGGATGAGAGTGCCAAATAGAGGGGAATAATCACTTCCCTTGATCTGCTGGCAACCCTCCTACTAATGCAGCCCAATATGCTATTAGCCTTCTAACCAGGACACTACTCAGGCAAGCACCCATTGGAGGGAGCTTACATGTGTGAGGATTCTGTAAAAACTACTCAGAACCTCAGGATTTTTCTGACTCCCAATTTTGCAATTTCCCTCGTATCTGTAAATCAAGCTGAACTAATGCTATCACTAGTAATAAAGAACCAACAACTTAGTTTCCGATGTCTGAAGCTCAGTAGAATCCAGCTGGCTCTACTGTGTAAATAAATAAAAGATTGACCTCTGTCTGGTTGTGGTAGAGTACAGTTTTGGCTTAAGGTCATTGTTTGGATTTTTTCTTGCATTTTATAATAACTGAGCTCATTGGCTAAAGGTCAGTGGTCTTAAAAACAATTTGGAACTTCTTAATCTGCGTTGTGACTTGTTATGCTGATTTACACCAGCTAAATTCTGAGCCATTATACTTCTGATATATTATCTATCCAGCATATCAGTAAAGTTTTTATGTAAAAATGACACAATCTTACTTGTCATATATCATCCTGGTATGTCTTCTTGTATGTCATGTTTGCTTACTGCACTTACAAAAATAAGTTTTTACTGTTAGCCCTGCTGAGGCAATGCAGTGAAAGGAATGCCAGACAGATTCCATTGTCTTACACCTCAGCAACAAAACTGCCAGATTTCATTACTGGCAATGATGTATCAAATGTACTAGCTTTAGGGTGACCAGATGTCCCGATTTTATAGGGACAGTCCTGATTTTGGGGTCTTTTTCTCATATAGGCTCCTATTAACCCCCCCACACACACACCACCACCACCAACAACAACTTCCGTCCCTATTTTTCACATTTTCTGTCTGGTCACCCTAACTAGCTCTTAGTTCCCAAGTTGAATTAAGGAAAGTTAGAAAATTTATTTTTTAAACTGCAAACTGATCAAATTGTTCTGAAGTTATGTAGAGAGAATAAATACAGAACCCAGCAATGTCACTTGTATAGAATTACTTTCCTAACCTCAACCACAATTTAAAACTTTTCCCTAGAAGGTCGTGCTCCAGAGCTCATTGAAGTCAATGGGAATCTTTTTTCTTCTTGACTTCACTGGAATTTGGATCAAATGCTAAGTGAATGTTGGCCTGAGTGGTAGGTTAACCTTTCTTCTTCCATTTCTATCATCAGACCATAATATCTAGTTTAAAACATAGAAAATGTGAAGACTCTTAGGATAACCAACAGGAGCTTACTTTATAGCATTACACTCATTTTTGGATGTTTTCATGTATTCTAATCATGTGCACTTATTAACAGAAAATGTATGAGGATTAATTTATAAACAATGCTTGTTGCTACCCTGTTCTACTTCTGCGAAAGCAGTGTTTACTATATACTAGTTAAATAAAGAAATGTGTTAAAAGAACTTTGTGTACTAAAACGACTGAATTCCAATTGTGCCATTAAAACTTTGTAAAGATTGTTTGTATCCAAATTAGGATTCTGAGATACAAATATTTACCATTTGAGAGGCAATGGCATACCTCTTATATTATACCTTTCTAATTGTTATACATTTTTATAACCAGCAATATGCTTAGCAGCATAATATGTCCTATGTCAAAACAAATATTAGTTGGTCTGAAAAATATTCAGTGTACCATCTACTCAATTAAGACGGGAGCTTCACACATTTAATTTTTTGTAGAACTTAGGTCATGTGTCTCATGAATTTCCCATTGGAAGTAATGGCAAATTTCAAGGAAAATAACTGAGTATCTCCCAATATCAGTATCTACCGATAGAAGAAGGTAGCTCCAGTTTTGCAGGATAAAAAGCAACAAAAATATAGATTTTCAAAATGTAACTCTTTGGTAGATCATACCCTATATGTGGTACTAAATTTTAAGGTGAGAGTTCTCTTAAGATCCTTTAATCTGGAGCAACCCCCAGGAACTTATTTTTTTCCCCAAAGCCAATGATATGATATGTCCTTTTTAAGGATACTGCAGTACTGTCTCCTCTTCCAGCACTGATGAAAGCTAATTTAGTGCACCACCAAGACAGAAAGCTTGCACACTGGCTATAAAAGAGTATGTACTCCTTGACAGTGTTCCACAAAACATGCATCTGCTTTGGATGGGAATGCTGGATTTTGAATCTTACAGCTATGCCCCAACTCCCAGCTGGCATCTCATCACCATACAGACAAAAAAGTTCTGTCTATTGTGTTAAATGGGTTTCAGTAGTGATTAGTGATTTTGGTAGACTCCATATTGGGAAACACCTTGAAAGCATCTGATATTCAGAGACTGAATATTCAGTACTTTCTTAAAACCAGACCCTTTCTGTTGGGCACCCATAACTAAGGTACATAAATCCACTGCTCACTTCTGCAAAGGTGAATCTTTGTAAATCTCTGTAAATCTTTAAATCCCAAAGCCCATTACAAAGGAAGTCAGTATCATTACCCCTATTTTAGAGATGGGGAAACTGAGGCATAGATAGGGGAAGTGACTTGCCCACATTCTCCCAACAGATCAGTGAAAGAGCTGGGAAATCCAGGTATCCTGTGTTTCAGTCCATTGCCCTGTCCACAAGGCTTTTCTGCCTCCCTTGTAAAACACATAGCTTTGAATAACACATTTAACTCTAAAAACTATGGGCATTTTTCTGTTTTGACAAAATATCTTCTGCAAAACTGAAGCCAAATAAGGTCTATAAAAGTACTTTCAACAATACATTTTCATTGTTTCATAAGTTTGCTACTAAACTGTACTTTGGTCTATAATTTATAGCCCAATTTATATGAGCCATCTAATATTTACAGCAATTTTATGTCTGATGATATCTGAATAGTTCTGAGCGTTCCCTTTCTTTAGAGTTCTGTTATACTAGGTTTCTTTTTATTTATGATTTTACTGCCGTTATAATACTTTCATCAGTTATATATGAGGTTATGGGGGAAAAACAAATGAAATCTTATTTTCATTCTTAAACATAAAAGCTCATTCAGTTTTTAAATATGAAATGCATTCAGCAGAAGAGGAACATGTCCTCTGTAAAAAAAAGAGAACTGCTGCCATTCAGAATGTTGGAATGATCACATGTATATTTCCAATATCAGCCTTCTGGAAATCTCAGTAGAGCAGGCATTAGCACCTTGCTGTCTCATTGTGTGCAAAAGTGGCACAAATTGCCTCAGAAAGCTATTAAATTTAATCTTCCTAAGACTAATACTTTTTGGTCTCTAAGGTTCCTGAGATAGGTCTCCTTCATACATAGACATGTGTTATCATATCTCAGAAATGGTCTTAAGGGCTCACATGTTCTCTGATGACTATCTGTGTTATTGGCCCATTCCATTTGTAGCCACAACTAGGCTGTTGGGTTTTTTTTTCCCCCTCCTGACAGCAGTTGATAAAATCCCAATAGCTTTAGAGCATTTTCAATTCAATGAGAATCTCTCAGAAGTCATGGGATGGCAAGTTTGTGAAAATTATTCGGTTTTCATACAAAGTGTGTGCATTCTTTGTAAACGGATTTCAGGCACATTGCATGAATGACTGAGTGTCTTGAAAATTTTCCCTGTGTTGTACATTAAATAAGCAAGACAACATTTAACTTACAGGAAGGAACTGTCGAGAAGAATAATCCATAAAGAGTAATGTAAGTCAGCTTGTTCTGCTAGTATCTAGTGGTACTTTTTTTAATGTCCTTATCTAGCCCATAATTATCCTGGACCCTAGAGCCAGCCACATTGTGGCAGGTGTCTGTCACAGCCCTCCTTATCCCCAGGGGTGAAGACTGTGGCTGCTCCTACCTATTGATCTCCAGTTACTGGTGGATAGGCTGCCTGTCACTGTCAATACTTATTACACACACAAAAAGAACATTAAGATTGACAAGTCAAATGTTAGGACAACCAAAATAAAGTTTGCCTTTGCTCTTTTAATTCCCCCCACCCCCACTGTATATGCATAATTATACTGTATTTAATTATGTGATCACATACTATTTTCCCCATTATCTCGGGAGCTCCTGTTCCGATGCCAGGGGCACTGGAACAGGAGAACCAAGGGGTCATGGCCCTCCCACTTTTCATAGTGGCCAGACCTGGCCTGTCCACTTTTTGCTATGGGTCCCACCCCCTGCCCATCCTCTTTCCCCCTAAGGTCCTGCCCCCCTGGCCAGGCCAGAAGCTGGAGCCCAGCCTGGGTAAGAGCAGCCAAGGGGCAGCTGCGGGGAGCCACAGACCCTCCACCTGCCAGGGGAAGGGAGGAGGACAAGAGCAGTCCCTGGCCCGTGTCCCTGCCACTGGGTCTCCCCCCCTCCCCCCAGAGCAGGTGGAAGGTCAGCGGCTCACTACAGCTGCCCAGGTGGCTCTTGCCATGGCCCGACTGTGGTTCTTTGGCCCCCAAGCCACCTGATCAGGCTGGACGCCAGAGCTGGGTTGGAATAAGAGCCACATGGACAGCTGTGGGGAGCCATAGACCCTCCACCTGCCCTGAGTGGGGAGTCCAGGGTAGGGGACATGGGCCAGGGGCTGCTGTCAGGCAACCCCATCCCAGGCAGGTGGAGGAGCCTGGGTTCCCCAGCCCAACTTTGGCTTTCAGCTTGGCTGGGGGGCAGGGCCACAGAGGGGGGAATGGCCTTGTGCCTAGGGTGACCAGGTGCAGGGCCGGCGACAGGGGGGTACAACGGGTACAGCTGTACCGGGCCCCGGACTTCAGGGGGCCCCTCTGAAGTCCGGGGCGGGTACGCAGCTGTACCCCCTTGTCGCCGGGCCTGTGAGCAAGACGCGGCTCTGGGCAGCCACTGCAGCGCTCACCAGCTCCCTCCCCCGGCACCCAGCAGCCTCCCCCCCTTTGCTTCTCCCGGCCTTTGCTTCTCCCGGCCGGGCCACGTGGCGGGTTGGGGCCCACGGGAGGCAGGAGACCGGCCGGGGGGGGCACGGGCAGCGGGAGACCGGGGGGGGGAACCCCGCATGCGGCGGGAGACTGGCCGGGGGGGGACCCCGCGGGCGGCGGGAGACCGGCGGGGGGGGGAACCCCACGGGCGGCAGGAGACTGGCGGGGGGGAGCCCCACGGGCGGTGGGAGACTGGGGGTGGGGGACCCGTACCGTCCGCCGTACGGGGCCCCAAAATTCCTGTCGCCGGCCCTGACCAGGTGTCCAGATTTTATAGAGACAGTCCTGATATTTGGGCCTTTTTCTTATATAGGTGCCCATTACCCCGCATGTCCTGTCCCAATTTTTCACACTTGCTATCTGATCACTCTACTTGTTCCACCCCTTCCCAAGCTGCTCTGTAGCTTCCTGCTCTGCAACAGGTGTAACCCCATTACATACACCATCAGTCCAATTGGCTGTCACAATCAGAGGCCAAACCTATAGAAACTGAACTATATTCTCACCCCTCATAGTTGTCATTCCAGAATAATAAGATTGGTGTACACCAGCAAGGAACAATGGGGAAGTTGTACTGCTGCTGAATGTGCCATACCAAAACAGTATGTGAAGTTGTAATTAAAGACTGTATCATAATACATGCAGAGAGTGGGTTGAATGAATGCTCCCACAAGACGCACACACATTCTCGTATCTGTACTCTGTGATTTTCTTCAACATATACTACTTCTTTATTTAAACTTGCTCCATACTTGAGTATGTCAGTACAAGTATAGATATAAATAATAGTCATTTACATAAATAAAAACATGATCTGCATTCATGAGTACATCTGATCACTACTTAGCACAGTTCCACATAGTTATAACCCAGCTCTCATCAAGCCTACAGGCATAAACAATAAGTTTCTATAAGAAAATGGTGCTTGTTTCCATTACAGGGACAATTTCTTCAGTAAATTAAAATGAAAATTTGGGGTAAAAGACAATCAAAAGGGTGAGTGTAAGAGTAACGTCTGAAACAGGCAGAGGGCCAAGTTCAATCTCACACTAGTTTTATGCTGGTGTAACAGATCAAAATCAGGTCCAGAAAGACTGTCCATACAGTAAACCCTCGATTTAGCGGACCTCGATTTAACGGACTTCGGATGCAACAGACAAAATTTCTGAGCAAGTCCGATGCATTCCTGATCCATTTCTGGCGGGCTGGCTGCCGGCTCCCGGCTGCCACCCGGGTCACAGCAGTGGGCGGGCTGGCTGCCGGCTCCCAGCTGTCGCCTGGGTCCAGGCAGCGGGCGGGCTGCGGACCTGTCGCCCCAACCCTGTGGTGGGCGGGCTGCTGCTCCGACAGCTCATTTTTTTTATTATTATTAAATAATGGACTTTTTGATTTAACGGACACCCCCTCGCCCGAATTAGTCCATTAAATGGAGGTTTTACTGTATTACTAATTCATAAACTGTCATGTTCAATTTTTGTGTGTGTGCATAAAAGTGCATACAAAATATGCTATTGCCAACTCTTATGATTTTAATGTAAGTCTCACAAATACTTAATATTTTTCTTAAAGCTCCAGCTCCTGGAGAAACAAGGTGAGAATCTCAACTTTAATTTAATAAAAACATTTCTAAGCGTGATGGTTGTGAATAAAAAACTTGAAATTCTGACCCAAGTGTATCCTACAGGCTCAGAAACCAGAACGCAAATAAGGATTAGCAACACCAGAAATGTCTCATGTGTGCACATGTGACAGGCTTTAACATGTGAAAAAATAGGTAGGTACAAAAGTCCCCAGCACATGAGGCAGTTTGCACATGCACTTTTACATTTAAAGCCTATAATACTGACGCATTGTCTCAGAAAACTGAATAGAAGTGCTATAGAAAATCCTCACATTAACCTTAGAGGCACACAGATGTTGTGGTGATGGACAGCTGTACAAAACCGTAGAGCAGATATATAATTTCATTAATCTAATAATTCAGTATTAGAATGACATTTAGCAGACCTGGGTGATATTTGCACTCATGCCCCCATAGTGTGATTTTGATGTAACCAAAGATTCCTATAAATTGCTATCTCCCAACAGCTTCAGCTTCCTTTGCTGTTGGAATAAAAGCCTTGGTTTAACATGTATAGAATTCCTGCCTGATTTCCCCTATCATAATCCCTTTTACCATTCTGGTGAACCTTCCTACAGCTGAAGAGGGCTCCTTGTGGGTCTTTCCAAAACATGAGAATACTGGGGTAGTTAGAGGGGATTATGTGAGAAACCTCAGCAGTGCACCCAGATTCTGCCTGCCTAGGGAGCAGCAAA
This sequence comes from Sternotherus odoratus, assembly GCA_032164245.1. Taxonomy (NCBI): domain Eukaryota; kingdom Metazoa; phylum Chordata; order Testudines; family Kinosternidae; genus Sternotherus; species Sternotherus odoratus. The sequence goes on from JAVMKO010000006.1 coordinate 44,410,754, forward strand.
GTATTGCGACTGATACCTAAGTTATATTCCTCAAATAGTGGTGAGCTTTCCTGACACATGAATGCTGGGCCATAATTAGCCAGAACCCATACTACTGTGTATCCTTCTCTTGAAATGAATACTTTTGACCTAATTCTGATCTGGTGTAAATCCATTGGACCTAGCTTTTACAACCTGCCGAAGAAGCCATTTTCTCCATTATATTGTGTGCAAGTTGACCTAAAAATGACTGGAGATTGCTGGTGGGAAATACTGTTTGTGTAGGGCAACTCCCAGTGAATGCAAAGTAGCAGAGGCAACTCTGCCAATTCCTGTACTAACCACCCCATTTCCACTATCATAGGAGAGAACTGTGTGTTGGCGCACTCCAGGGAAAGGTTGTAGCAGAACTCCATTACTCCTGATCTGTCGCCAGCTTAAGGTTCATTATGGACCTTATGCCAGTAAATATAAGATATAGAAGGTCCCTTGTTGCTACACTTTATGCAGGGCTTGGACAGTAAAGGATCAGGGACCTGAAACTAGTTCTCAGTGGGCACCTCTCTACTACATCCAAGCACAGTTTGGACATAGTGGAGGACTGGGGTCGTTGACTTCAGTGGAGTTATTTCTCAAAGATCAAGAGGTGACCTGATTATAGTGTATACATTAATTCAAAGGAAGAAAATATTGGCTACTGAAGGCTGTTTAATCTAGCAGAGAAAAGCATACAAGGAGCAATGGCTGAAAGCTTTAGGCAGACAAAGTCAAATTAGAAACAAGAAGCAAATTTTTAACTGTTTTAACTTTTGAAACAAACTAGCAAGTAAAATGGATTTTCCTTCTCTTGGCATCTTTGGATCAAGACTGCGTGGCATTCTGGAAGATTTGTGTTTTGATATTGCATATTATTCAGATTAACATGGGGTAAAAATGTACTGAATGAAATATAATGGCCTGTGTTACAAAGGAAGTCACATTAGGTGTTCTAATAGTCCCTCTGGCTTTACACTATCTGAATCTATGATCACAACCAGGATTGGAGCAGTCAGGTTGGAGGCATGGAGGTGGTCAGGCCAGGAGGTTAAAATTAGTGTAACCCTTGCTTGCTCAGAATGGCACTCTGGCCCCCTCTAATGGTGGGTAGGTCTTCTAGAGATTGATGAGCCTGCTATACCACTGGGTAATAGAGATGTCTCTTATCTCATGTAGTAGAAGCTCATATGTTAAGTTCCAATGTTTCATCCCTTCTGCCGACACCCCGTACAGGTCACCACTTGTCATGCTGACCCACCAGGGCCGGCAACAGGGGGATATTACCGGTAGAGCTGTACCGGGCCCCGGACTTAAGGGGGGCCCCCTTAAGTCCTTAAGTCCGGGGACCGGTACACAGCTGTACCCGTAGTCGTCCCCCCTGGGCACCGCATCTCCCTGGCTGCTCTTTCCCGGGCTGTGTCGGTGTGTCAGTGGCCAGCTGCCTCCTGAGCCCTTCAGCCGGCGGCTCGTCCCGCACCCCAGGAGACGCCCCGAGGCACATCCGGCTGCAGCGCTTCCCCCGCCCACCTGCAGCAAGAGCCACGCCAGCCTTTGGCGGGGGGGGGAGCCCCCCGGCAACACAGGATGCCGGCTCCATCGCCTCCCCCACCCTCACAGCTGCAGAGGACTGGCTGGGCGCGCTGCTCCGCGAGGGCGGGGGCCAGCGAGCCTTGGGTGCGGGAGGGAAGGAGGTTTGGTGGGGGGGAGGCTGAGCTGGGCGGGTCAGGCATGGGGGGAAGGAGAGTAGGATGGGGATGGCTGGGGGGGGCAACGATCAGAGTAGGGGGCCCAAAAATTTCTGTCACGGGCCCTGTGACCCACACAGGAACATTGGCAGTGGGGAATCTAGATTAGGACCTCTGGAGCTAAATGCAAGAGTTTCTGCTTCATGAGCTAGAAGACACAAGCCTGTTAACTAGGGCTGTAGCAGGCTCATCAATCTCTATCTGGCCTATCAGTCACTAGAGTGGGACAAACTCTAAGCAAGCAATGGGTTACACTAAGGTTGCCACTTCTGGTTGGATGTATTCCTGGAAGAGGTTTCATCACAGGACATCTTAAATTAAAGATTAATCTTTAATTCCTGGCGACTCTAGAACAATCCTGGAAGGCTGGCAACATTAGTTAAAACAGAGGTGAGTTAGAATTAAGAATCAGGACTATGGGATGCCCAGGGTCATACTGAAAAGCCAAAGCTAATGGATTACTCAGAGATATTGTTAGGAAGTAAAACCAGGAGTATCAAAGATGGAGATAAGCAAGAACTAAAGTAGGCACAAGAGCAACCTGGCAGGCACAGGGAAAAGAACCAACCACAACTGCAGGCCTAGAACACAAGAAACAGCCAGCAGAGTTTGACTGCTGCTGGGTCAAGTAGCAGCTAGCTTCTCCCCTCCACCAATCAGGATATGCAATCAATCAGGCAGGCATTGCTAAGATCAGCTGTGTCCAGGGGGTTGCTAGGAGACAGGATTTGCTGTAGCTGGCTCCCTGACAACAGTGGAGTTACTGAGAGTGGTCTCAGGCCCAAGTTATTATAGGTATCATTTGTTGTTTTAGGAGAGGATGAGACTGTTGCTGTTTGGGAATCTGGGCAATATCACATGGCTGTGTAGTTCTCTAGGAAAAGGTTGCTCTGCAGATTTAACTCTTCCTGTTACAGAACAGATTCTGCTCACCTTACTTACACAAGTGATCCTATTAAATGGGACAATTTGTGTGAATAATATAAAGAGAATGTGAACCTGTGTCATTACCTCCACTTGCCTAGTCAGGTTGAAGATACATTAATTCTATTCCCAATTCATTACATTACCACTTGGTGCTCTGGCTGCCACGTCACATAACATTAACAAAGAAAAAAAGCAAGAAAATGTGTAATATACCTTTTAAGCTTTTTTTTTTTCTACGAGCTCTTTTTATGCACAGTGGGCACACATTTCATTTCCCAACAGCACAACAAGCTGCTATTACTTCAACAGCCAAGCTATTGCTGCTTCAACAACAAATTTTCACACTTTACTTTTTTTTAGTGTCCTTGTGCGTGTTATATTTCAGTGAAGGCTCATCTCCCAGGTCCATTACCATATGTTACTAGTCTGCAACTAAGCTCATTCCCAGCCAGTAAAATAAAAGAGAAAATGAACAGTCACAGAAGAGAATGTTAGCAACAGATTCTCCACTGAGTTTCACCCTCATACTGTGATGGGGAATACGAGCTTCACACTGGCCAGAGTGGGGGCGTTAATGTAGCCTCTGGCTGTAACTGGACCTATCCCACCTCCCCTGCAGCAATGAGAAGGGGAGTTAGAAGAAGAAGCCCAGCTTACTTTGGGGCTGACAAAGAAGGAGAGAACCCTGTTTTTCCTTCAGTGAGGGAAGCTTAGGGCTTGGCTACACTTGAAGCCGTAGAACACTTTGGGTTAAACCAGCATTCAGAGAGCACACTAGGGAAAGTACTCCAGTCTGTCCACACTGACAGCTGCAAGCGCATTGGCATAGCCACATTTGCGGCATTTGCAATGGCATTGGGAGTGGTGCACTATGGGCAGCTATCCCAGCATTCAAGTTGCTGCAACATGCTTTTCAAATGGGGGGGTGGGGCAGAGTGTGTCATGTGTATGTGGGGGGAACTGAAGGGCAGGGACCTGCCAAATACTTGTTGGAGGACCCTGCATTTTGTCACATTCCTTATTTTTGAACTTTAATATCTTAGAAGAGTTGGGGCTCAAGTATGCCATAGCTTTGCTTAGTACCTAGAGTATCAACACACCAGACAGCAACTGACCATTAGAGTTTCTGCAATGGGGTGAGTAGGGCTGTGTTAGGCAACAAGAGGGCAGGCCCTGTCACATGTGATGCACATGCTATAGTTTATCAACCAAACTTGGCAAATAGCCTCCTCCTATAATCAACAATGATGCTAATATTTGCCAGTATAATGTGCTACATTCATTAGTAGCACACACACACACACACACACACACACACACACACACACAATGACCGTGCTAACCAATCGCCTGAACAAAACATTGACATAGTGTTGACGGCAATGTTAGGATTATATTTTTTCCAATACAATAGTACTGAGAAGCTTATATATGAGATACAGTAAACACCCAAGCGCACATCTGGCCAAGCAACAAGCTTAGAAGAAAAGAGATGCAATGAAGCCTGTGGAAGTTTAGCTTTCACTATGCAGCATAAACAGTATAAAACTAAACACTATAAAAAGATTAAACAAACTTCAACAAAAATCCACAGCTTTCCTATCCCAATTATCTACAAGACTAATAAAATAAAAACCCATGGAAATTAACTCATATAGGCCTTTCTCATAAAAAAGAAGCGAAGGGAGGAACCTGCATCCTCTTTGATGTACGAGTCCTGTTTGTTGTGCTCACGCATTATATTTAGGTTACCACTCAACTGTTGGGTGCATTAAATTAGATGAGTATTTTCTTTATAAGATAGTTCTGAATACCTATGCAGAGCAGCAGGAATGTAATTGTCATATAAAAACAGAATTACTAAGATATTTTTGCTTTGCTAGCATTAAATGCATTGTAGCTTTTTTAAAGTTAAGATTGCCAGTCAAAGAGGGAGTCCTAATAGTTTTTAAATATTTCCTTATTAAAAAACAAAAATCTCTCAAAACCTAGAACAGCTTAATGGTCCTTGATGTCTCAGAATAGTTTGTCACAACTGACAAAAGGGAACTATCTGGAGTTAGCAGATCAGGCAAAGACTTAAGCACATGCTTTAAGTCAGCAGTCCTCAAAACTTCTTGAGACCGCGACCCCTTTTCCTGGTCCGTCGGCCAAGCGCGAGCCCTCCAGTCCCCGCAGCGGGCGGGTTACCGGCTACACTGCGGCCCCAATCCCAACAGCGGGTGGGATCCCAGCTGCGCCGCGGCCCCCAGTCCACACAGCGGGCGGGCTCCAGGTTGCGCCGTGGCCCCCAGTCCCCACAGCGGGCAGGCTCCCAGCTGCGCCGCGGCCCCCAGTCCCCGCCGTGAGTTGTGGCGGCAGGAGCTCGCGAGCCCCTGGGGAGCGCTCGGCGACACCCACCCCACCCCCGGGGGGGCGCAACCTCCAGTTTGAGAAACCCTGCTTTAAGTACTGTGAGTTGTCTTGTTGAAATCAATGAGATCAGTACTTCATGCAATTCTAGCCTTCTCTGTACTAGAAAAATCCCCCAATCTATTTCCATGCATTTTATTCATATTAGCTGGGTTCGTGTCCATTTTATGTTAATTTCCCATGGATCTTCAAATGGTTCAGTTTTACTCTCCCTGATGATCACAAAAAGCACATTTTATGATGTCACATCAGATAACGCTTTATGTAAAAAGGGAAAAGTTTCCCCAAACAATTGTCAGAACCTTGGCACAGAGTTCAGCTAAATGTACCAGATACAGATGGATCTAACTGCACACACACGTCATACTTTTTGTGCCTATGAGGAGCGAAAGGAAAAGAGCAATACTTATATTCTGTGGAGAAAGGAAATGAGCAAATGTTCATTCTCATTCTTTTCATCTGCAAGGTAAAATATACCTTTATTCTAGGGCCATAACCCTGCAAACCTTCTGCACATGCCTAACATCACTGGTACTATTCAGCTGTATAAAGCTAAGCACAAGTGCTTGCAGGACAGAAGCTTGGGTAACCATTGACATCACCCAATCTTTATAATGGATTAGATAGTAGATTAATATCATGTTTTTTTCAGGACTAGCTTTTTAAAATTCTATTTTTATTTTTTTTAAATGTAATCATGGCTAATAAATATAATGTACACATGTGTTGTAAGAAAGTAGCCAAAACCCCCCCCCCACAAATATATACACCGTTTACCCATATGCACACTTAGACCCCGGTCTTTCAAAGACTCTCACATGAAAACAATTATGAACCAAATCAGCTGGGAGGAAGAATTTAATCAGAAAACTTACTTGGATTATTTGGATCCGACTTGTCCTCATTACACGGCGTCTTGATTCCGCCATGAACGCAAATCGATACCGCTCTACCTTTGCCTATCTTGCGCAAGTCGATGCCATCTCTGCCCGAACATCTTGACCATAGGATCCTCCCAGCATCATGGTGGGCGACCACGTTGGCGCAGTTGTCCTCGCGTAATCCATTCTGTTAATCGTACGGTCCATCTGTTGTCCTGGAGTCACACTACGTGACCAGCCCACCTGCGCTTATTTTCGTAGATTGACTGAATCACATCCTTAACTCCACTTCGTTGTCGAATGACTGCGTTTGGAATGTGGTCTCGAAGGGAAATTCCACACATTCTGCACTCCATGGCTCTTTGCGTGACTGCTAATTTGTTTTCATCGGCCTGTGTGGTGCTGCAGCACTCCGACCCATATGTCATTGCTGGAAGAACGGTAGAGTCAAACAATTCTTTACGCAGTTGCATGGGGATCTTTGAGTCTAACAGCGAGGTTTTAATTCGATTAAAGCTACCCCATGCTGCCTTTCTCCGTCTTGTATACTCTCCATCAAATTTGTTGGTCTTCGCTAGAAGATGTCCAAGGTACACGTAGACATACACTTCTTTCAACACTTCACCGTTCAAGATTATCCGTCCCTCTGTGCAGTGATCGTTTCGCATCCACTGTGTCTTCGATGCGTTAATTTCCAGCCCCACTTCGCGTGAGCGCTCTTGCAGTTGTTGAACCTTTGTTTGCAGCTCAGCGGTGTCCCTGGCAAAGATAACACAATCATCCACAAACAGAAGGTGTGTGAGATGTTCTCCGTCCACATTTATGCCTCCATTCCAGTCAAGTTTATTGAAGAGCGACTCCAGTGCAGCTGTAAAAAGTTTTGGCAATATAATGTCGCCTTGGCGTACTCCTCTTCTGATCTGGACGTGACATGGCTCGTCGAACAACTGAATTTCTGTGGCACAGTCACTGTTAAGTTTGCAAATCAGAAAAATATGACTGATAATCGGGAATCATCTTCTGGTATTGGAATCTATGAATCTATGTTCTTCATTTTACACTGTCTAGGTAATCCCAATGAGAAACACAAGTGTAAGGCTTTTCCAGATCAAGGCCTTACATTGTATGTGCCTTTTTTTTTTTTTTTTACTGTAGCAGCTCTCATGATTTTAACGTGAATTCTATGTTTGGCATTTTTCTTCTGGTGTCTGTAGTCAAATAATTATGAGAATCTCAAATTATTTTTTTAAATGGAGGTTTCTATCCCTCATGGTTTTGGGGCAAAACTGAACAGTGAGCCCTAAATAAATAAACCTAAAATCAAATTAAAAAACCAACATTATTTATTGTTTTAATCTCAGGATTCTTAAGAAAACCTCGTTATTTTTGAAACAAGGGGAGTGATTGAGTCATGATTTTTGAATGCTTGTGACTGGGGATGCCGGTGTATGACCTGTGATTTTTAACTCAATTTTATAGCATGATAAACTGAGCATGTTCTTACATTATAATATTTTGTTCTTTATTATTTTCCAAATGTGAATGTCATAAAAATGTAAGAATAGGAGGAACCTCAAAAAGTCATATGTTCCAGCTCCCAGTACTGAGACGGGACCAAATATACCTAGACCAACTTGACAGGTAGTTGGTAAACTTGTTCATAAAGACATCCAATTATGGAGATTCCGCAACCTCTGTTGGAAGCCCATTCCAAGCTTAACTATCCTTATAGTGAGAAACCTTTTTCTAATATCTAACCTAAATCTCCCTTGCTTCAGATAAAACTGGTTCCTTTTTGTCCTACCTTCAGTGACATGGAGAACAATTGATCACTGTCCTCTTTAGAATAGCCCTAACATATTTGAAGACTGTTATCATGTCCCCTCCTCCACCACTTAGTCTTCTTTTCTCAAAATTAAACATGCCCAGTTTATTTAATCTTTTCTAATAGGTCAGGTTTTCTACACCTTTTCTCCTTTTTGTTACCCTCCTCTAGACTCTCCAATTCAGCCACATCTTTCCTAAAGTGTGATGCCCAGAAGGGCAAAGTACTCCAGCTGAAGCCTCAACAGTGCCAAGTAGAGCAGGGCAGCTACCTCCTGTGTCTTACATAAGACAATCCTGTTAACACACCCCAGAATATTGGTTTTTTCCACAACTGCATCACATTGGTGACTCATTCAGTTTGTGATCCACTATAATCACCAAATCCTTTTCACCAGTACTACTGTCTAGACAGTCATGCCCCATTTTTTCCCTCTTAAATGTAGTACTTTTCACTTGTCTTTATTGAATTTCAACTTTTTTATTTCAGTCCAATTTGCCAAGGTCTTTTTGAATTCTGATCCTGTCTTCCAAGGTGCTTGCCACCCTTCTCATTTTGTGTTATCTCAAGTTTTGTAAGTGTACTCTCAACATCATTGTCCACATCTTTTTACTCCATTGGTAACTAACTCTCCACAATGGCTTCAGATTATTTCCAGAAGTAGGGAATAAATACTGGTTTAGCATATAGAGAAATGCTAAATGCTCTCCATTCTAGCCCCTTTATGCTACATGAGAAAAGCTGAAGTGGTGTAAAATGGCTATTAGAAGCTCCATTGCCACACATGGGAGGAATCCCCTCTGGCAGCCTGTGTAGCAGACAGACATAAAGCTGCCTCCCAAAAATTCCTTCATATGCTTCAGTGAAGGAGGTGTCGTGTGAGTGGACTGCTGATGATAGGGGTAGGGACCCCAACATGCAATGCTGTGGAGAATCTAGGCAGTGCTGCAGCCCAGGAGGCCGCACCCTGGAGCAGCAGAGGAGCTGGCGGGTGGAAGGTGTCTTAAACGACAGGTGTCTGCTGCTGGAATGTGAGTTCTCTGTTGTGCCTCTTAGTGTATGTCTGCACTTTGAGCTGGGGTCGTGTGATTCCCAGCCCAAGGAGATATAATCATGCTAGCGCTGATTGAGCTAGTGCACCAAAGAAGAGCATAGTCATGGCACTGTGAGCGAAACTTGAGGCTAACTGCCCCAACTGCATACCTATCCAGGACCCCAGGCATGTATCTGGCATAGCCTCCCACCCCTTGTACTGCCACAATAGCACAATGCTTCTATCAGAGCTAGCATTGGTATATTTCTTTAAACTGAGAATTACAACCTCAGCTCAAAGTATAAACATCTCCTTAGGGTACGTCTACACAGCAATTAAACACCCATGGCTGGCCTGGCTCATGGGGGTTGGGCTACAGGGCTATGTAGACATTGGGCTATTAGACATCACAAGGGGCTCCATCACAGAGTCTGGGCTCCAGCCTGGTCCTTGCTAGCCTAACTCATCGGACCTGGGCCAGCTGCAGCCATGCCCCAGGTCTCTTAATTCCAGTGTAGACATAGCCTTATAGGCTTAACACAGAATCTCACCCACTGTCAATACAGTTTCATTTCTGGCCATGAGATCTTTCTACAATTATTAGATATACTGAGAGTCCAAATAAAGTCAAGTGCTTGACAATAGAATTATTGTAGTATTGGGTTCTTAATAATACCAGAAAAACTGGAGAAAATTCCTTTCCATGCATCACTGTCTATCCCCAATTGTAGAACAAATACTAAATGTTTCTTGTTCAGTTTAGTCACTGATAATTTCATTTTATGTAGCTCTCTTATGGTTCAGTGAGATTAGGAATTTCCTTAGATTTTTGTTTCCCACTGTTCTGATTGTTGTTATCTGAGAAGAAAAATGGACAGTGTTGTGTGCACCTTTGTGAGTAGTTCATAGGTCTAATTTTAGTTAAACGCAAACTCCAGACTATCCTACATAAACTCACATCTGAGTAAATTATTTGTGATCCACACATTAATTTATACCAACATATCAAAACAAGCTGGAATCCTCTAATATTTATCAGATGTTATTTGATCTAGCTGGATAACTGATTTATACTCTAAAGTTCCCCAACTCTGGATTATCTAGAATAAGATGATCTGCATCCTGCAGTCAACACACATTGTTTAATTTGTTTCCATGCAAATTGGCCTCTTCTACCATCTCAAATTCCACAATGCAATCAATAGCTACATTTCAAATACAGTTCACAACTGCCTTGTCTTAGGAAATCAAGGACAGCTTCAGCATACTATTTTTAGACTTCCCTCCTGGAGTCTATTATTATTGTACTGTAGCAAAGAATTATATGTTCCTTTATTCTCCAACAGCAGGCTACACATTTTTGTTACCTTGTCATTCTGTTAGTATGGATCAAAATGTAGAGCGGGCTGTCATTATATGCAATGTATTTTTATATATAGAAAATTGTAAAGAGGTTGCTCATATTTTTGTTATACAGCATGACAGTCTCACAATTTAAAATACTGTACTTAAAGTATTTTTCCATTGTTTTCAGGAGCCAATTAAAATCAATTAGTGACCTACTGGGGAATTGTTACTCAGTTGTTGTCCTACTGAAGGCAGTTGATTATGTGGTGGGGCAAATCCCTGACCGATCAAGAAAGCGTTAAAAGTGCCCCCCTGGGCACAATCTACTCCTGTGAAGTTTGTCAAGGCTGGAGGTGGGCGAGTCCTTAAAAGGAAGGATCCTCATTAAGCACAGAATGGTACTCTGAAGAAGCAGTCAAAGATCTCCAGCCAAGGCAGGGAAGAATGGGTTGTGGACCAGCAAAATAGCTTGAGAACTTTGGCTGTCCAGGCACTCTCAGAATGGAGAAGGGCTGGTACTTTTTCTTCTTTTCTCTTCCCTCCCCCTACCTTTCCCATCTGGTCCTGAAGGCTTACGACTCTGCTCTTTGTGGGCTGTAGAAGCATATTGACCCTATAGACTGCTTTGGCTCCTCTTTCCCCCTCCCTCCACTTGCTCCTCCAACCCCATAAGAGGGCAGATGCTCTGACCAGCACAACTGGAGGGATGTGGCCTGGACTATGGAACAGGAGCAGAGCCCACCTTCTCCCTAAGGGGGCCTAGAGAGATTTAGCCTACTACAGACTAGACATGTAAGTAACTGCTCACCATTATGAGCTTTTTAATTTGTCTCATGGCTTGTGAATATGTTAATTGTGTAACACTAAACAGATGTATAAAAATGTCTTTGGAAATCTTATGGTCTAACTTTCTAAGAGTGGAGGCCAACTAGTTTTCTGTAACAGACATTCTTATGTGCACCCATATTTGCATGTGATAATCTGTTAATTGTGTAAACAAATGCAAGTCCACCTTAACAATATATCTTACAGGTTATGGTATAGAAAACGTGACCTATGAGAGAAGATTGAAAAAATTGGGTATGTTTAATCTGAATAGAAGACCTAGAGGAGATATGATAACAGTTTTCAAGTACATAAAAGTTGTTACAAGGAAGAGTGAGAAAAAATGTTCTTAACCTCTGAGGATAGGACAAGAAGCAATGGGCTTAAATTGCAGCAAGGGCAGTTTAGGATGGACATTAGGAAAAACTTCCTAATTGTCAGTGTGGTTAAACACTGGAATAAATTGCCTAGAGAGGTGGTGGAATCTCCTTCATTGGGGATTTTTAAGAGCAAGTTGGACAAACACATGTCAGGGATGGTCTACATCAGTGGTCATCAAAGTAGGGTGTGTGAGACCCCCTCACGGGGGGCTGCAGTGTCCCAGCACCGCCGCTGGAGCAGCCGTGGGATGCCTCCAAAATCAGAAGTGGCTATTTGTAGAATATAATGCCGCCGAAATGCCTGGCTAGCAGTGATCTGGAATGGGTTTCTCAAGTTTAGCAATTGTCAAGAATTCCAGTCATACGTATTATCTCACCAAGTCTCCATGATGCCAACTCCCATGCTCCCCCCAGATTCCGACCTTCCTCCCAGGTCTCTGTTTTTGACTTATCTGTAAGCTTTGGTCACCTTCCCACGTTGAACCTAATTCAAAGCCTTCCTCACTAGCTTAGCTGTTCTTCTTACTTGACAGGTGGACCCCATCTCTGTTTAGCAGTCCTTCTTACTGGACAGCATCCCATGAACAGATGTCTGTCTGTAAGAATAAAGCTGTTTGAACTACCACACAAATATATTAAACCAGAAATAAAAGAACAACTATTTGCTTTGCTTCTTCATTCACTGTACATGGATATATGAAAACAATGTTTTCATTAAGTTGAGACATTCCACAGGGACTCAGTTGCTTACGGTGCTTTTTAATTTTTTCATATAGTTCTATTGGTCCTATTGATTAGGCAACTGTTTTCTGTATAGCTATAGTTTGCTCTTGTGGAACAATGTTTAGCAGCTGTTACAATTCAGACAAGTGTTAACAGGGTGAGAATTAATTTAACGCCCAATAATATTTTAACACCTGGCTTGACAACAGCAATATCATTGAATTTCACCTTTTAGAAATTGCTTAGTGAATTACTTTATCATTCTTTGACTTTGATCACAGCATACATTGTTTTTTTTTTATTTTGAAACAAAAGTCTTGGATTTAAAACACAATCTTGTATTATTAGTGAGTGCTATTTTTAACATTTTTTTCTCCTATAGCATTATGCTGCCAAATTGAATGAATCTTCTTCTTACCAAAGCTGTATCTCCAATTTGCCAGCTAAGCTGTAATATATCAATAGAGTTCAATGCACATCGTTTTAGTAAAATGTTTATGGATCCAAGAACTTACAAATTCCTCTTACTCATGGGAAGTCAGATGTGGATGCTGTGTATAAAAGTAGCGTACAAATCCTCATACAGATGAGAGAATTCTTTTGGCAACCAATTCCAGGACTGATTACAGAACATCTGATAAAACACCTTCTGGAAAGGTAATGTATTCACACAGTGGTCAGGATTAGTATTTTTCTGGCTGCGTACAAAACTTCTATGCAACTAGCGTATGGCTGAATGTGCTTAGAGATTTTGTCCGTAGACCTGTGATGCTTAAAACAGTGGGTGTGGCAGCAAGTGAAGCTTCACTTTCAAAAGTTTTGACTATACTGTGCTGGAACAAGGTTCAGTCCTCTGCTCTAAACCTTTTCTATCTATGTGTGAAGTGGAAGGAGAGACTGTTTGTGAACATCTAGATCTATTTTATAAATGGTGGTTGTGCCAAAGAATTGTAGCATTTAAGCCAAAGAAAAATGTCAAGTGACTGCAGCCTACTATTCTCAAATCAGTTTACAGTGTCTAGATACTAGTCTAAAATCAGATTAAACAAAACTCTACAATACTGAGGAAATTAGATTACTTCAAATGCTTATCATCCAATTTATGCATTCGCTTTACAGATGCTGCATCATCCTTTATGCCATTTCATTTAATACGCTAAGAAACTCCAGCTCTTTGAATGACTAGTGTAATCTCAATCTCTTTACTTTTCATATCAGCAGCAAAAATAGGCAGGGAAATAAAGCTGGGTGAACAATTTCCACTAGTGCCAAACTGATGAAGATTTGATATACCTTCCAAATCATCCTCCTTTCACATGTTAAACATTATATTGAAGTTGAGGCACAGGAAATGGCATCAATCATATATTCCCTGAGTTTATCTGCTGCAAAGCTACCCTCTGCTCTTCCACTGATTTCTGTGTTTTACTGGAGTGCTGTGTGTCAAGGAGATGTGGAAAAGACACAACCAATTGCCTAATTCTAACCACTAATTTGAACAGATGGTAAACACATCAAAAACTAGAGACTAAAAGCACAGAAGTTTTTCTACGAATTAAATCTCCAGCTGGATATGACGATTTCAAGAAAATATCTTGGGTCTGATTCTACATCAATTTTATGCCTGTGACTTATGGTATGTCTACACTGCAGCTGCAATTTGCAGCTCATGTAGAAAAACTAGTGCTAGCTGTGCTCTAGCTAACTTGCTAAAAATATCATTGCAATCTTAATGACACAGGCTGTATGAGCAACGACAGATCCAGGTGGTCATGTGGCAGCCCGCACCAAGGCATACTCACTGCTATATAAAGCTATTGCAGATACATCACACCCCTAGCTGCAGTGTAGATGTACCTTTAGTGGAGTTTTACAGATGTTAAACTGATACAATGTTGTGGGACCTAGGTCCATTGTGTGAAAATATATTAACCCTCATATGGACCTTCAGACTGAACCAATCATTATACCTACCATAGACTCAACTCCACCATAGGGCTCTGTATTTGGGCTCCACAGGAAACTCAAAGGCCAAATTAGCAACTCAGGATTACATCAAATAAATGTAAAGAAAATGAGGAATACTTGTGGCACTTTATAGACTAGCCCACAAAAGCTTATGCTGAAATAAACTGGTTAGTCTCTAGGGTGCCACAAGTATTTCTCATTTTCTTTATGGATACAGACTAACACGGCTGCTAATCTTAAACCTGTTCAAATAAATTGTTATATTTGTATTTATATTTCACTACCACTTGAATGCCTCAGATAACCATTTCTGAAGCTAAAATACCATAAGATCTGGTTTTCACATGGAATTTTCACCATCCAAAAAATAAACTACAATGAGAGAAGGTGACTGTTTGTGTATTTTAGCTTAACATAATGCTCCTTGAAACATTAGAAAAGCCTCTGACAAAGGCAAGCATACACAAGCACAAGTATTTGAAATGATGAATCTTAGGCCGTCACATGCACAAACAGAACTAATATGCACACTGAGTTCCTGTACGCCACAGATTTCGTTTAACCTTTTTATAAGGGGCCAGAAGCTAAAGTGGTAAGTTGATAGTAGTATAGCAGTATGTGTTGTTTTACCCAGTGTTGTGCCTCTTGCTGGCTGCTATTATCCACAAATGATGTTTGCTTGATCACCATGGCTGGATTAACGCGTGGCAGAGGGTAAGAGAGTGGGAGTAATAGAAGTAAAGTAAACTCCACTGAAGGTAGGAGATATAAATATTGACTTTCATGGTTGATTAGGCAAGGGAGAGAGCACTTAATGAAGTATCAAGAGTAAAAATATTGTGGGGTGAGGGATAAGCAATGTAACTGAGACAAACACTCACTGAAGGAGGTATTCAATTTGGGAATAAGATAATAAGGTAATAATGGGTAAGATATAAATATATGGATAATAGAGCTGGTCTAAATTTGTCACTAACATGTTTTTTGATGAAAAATGGTATTTTGACCAAATGAAAACTTTTGCAAGAAAATTTAAGTTTTCTTAAATATAAACAGATTTTTGTAGACAACCAAAGCCCAAAATATTTAATTTCACTTTTTCAATTAAATTATGAAAAACTCAAACACCAAAGTGTTTTGGTGTATTTCAAATTTGTATTGGAAAATAAACTCCTTTTTGACCAGCTCTAGAAAGCAATAATTATTCAAATTAAGAATATCCAATGTGTTTCAAAATAATTTGATATTTCTAAATAAACTTATTTTTTTTAAATTACGTAATTGTTGCAATAAAATGTGGCAACTATAAGCTCTTATTTTAAGGAGACGGGAATTATATGTACACTAACATAGGCCTAATTAATAACAATCAGTCCTGTTAACACTAGGTGTGAGTAACTCTTTTGAATAACATGTTGATAAAAGGTGTTTTCACCTTTAAATTCAAAGCATGTGGGAACCACTACTACAGAGTGTAGAATGTAATTTGCCTACCCTTTTAGCTTCCTCTGGTAGCCAAGCCCACTCATCCCAGAAGCAAACGACAAATGAGAAGAGAGAATAATTTAAAACATTCCTTTTCTTTAGAAGCCATTCATGTTGTGTCTTTATAAATGTGTGCTAATTCAGTTTGCCCCTTGATGTGAGGCAATATTGTGTTGTCATACTGAGAGAGTGGATGTTCAGGAAAACAAAACAAAACAGCAACAGTTTGTATCTTTTTGTAGGCTTCTCTTGGAAAGTTGGATTTATATGTAGCAAAGGTTGAGGGTGGATTAAGGCAAGATTAGAAGGGAGCCATGGACACCCTGTCCTTGGATCTGAGGGAAAGCCTATCCTTGGAGATTGCTGGGGTACATCTTGTGGCTTGGGGAACAGAAGTAAGAGTTTTCAGGGAGGAGAACCAGGAGTGCCATGAGCACACCTGGAAAAAGAGGGCTTTGTTCTGTTGTGAAGTGGCCCTTTGGCTTGTTGAGGGCTCTCTGGTCAAACTGCATCTGAGCCTTTTTTACTTTACTCTTACTTGGCCAAATGCAAAGGCCTATCCTACCACCTGCTCTACCCACCCAAATTCCACCACATTGGGTGCATTTAGAAGGATTATTGTGACTGCAACATTACAAAGAAAAAAAGCCTGTCTATGTTTCCCATGTGTATTCAAGTTTTCTGGGTTGAGGGAATGCATTGTTGTCTGGATATGATAAGTTTTTCTATCCACATACCTCTTTGGGCTCAAACAGAAACATTACCTATAGGATATATCAGGAACAGAATTTGCCCAAGTAACAGCTGTAATGGCAATTTGCCAAGGGGTTTGAGAGCCATGCCTAATTTTGCTTAATATAAAGCAGAGTAATCAATCTCCTCCTTTATGTAGAATGTGAGGTATTTAGCTATGATTCTGTTTTGTCTGTACAGCACCTTTAATGTAATAAGTCTGCCAGTCTGTTTGCTAGAGGGCAAGATTGTGAGATGATTCAAGATGGCAGATTATATGAAGTGAGATGCAGTGTGCTTTATTTCTCAAGGAGATTTTATCTTGTTGTTTTCCTTAATCTAAAAGAACAGCTGCCTGGACTGAAAGCATAATAGGCCTTTCGCTGTTTCTCTATAGGAAAGATAACACAGAAGTGTGGCTTGTGGCCGACTTTTCAGTTAATGATGGAGCAGTGCACTCTGGAACCTGTTGTCAGTAAGGTATGCAATGATGGAGGCCATTGGTCACACTGACAGCCTTTTTTGGCCTGCAGGCTATTCAATGTATCAGGCATTGTTTGTATTAACTGATTTCTGGGCAGGTGATTTCTGATGTTGCATTTTTAATCTTGCTCTCTGTTCTCTTATCATTGCTTATCTACATCCGTCTCCTCTCTTATTTATGTTAATCTTCAAGAATAATTCAGAAATCTGAATGATTGCTTTAAATTTCCCCTAAATTTTACTTTCTGAATTTGTTCTTAATCTCTTGATGAATAATGTTGGCAAGTATTAGTCAGTAAGATTAGCTTTAATGTGCAGGCATTTTTAGTATCTACAAATAGCTGTGAGTAATCCTTGTTTAGACATGGTCTAATTCACTTGTACTTTTTGAACTGATGAATAGCATTAGAATAACTATTTGAGAATTTTTTTACATAAAAATTAATTGAATCTTAGTGTCATTGTGCAACTTTCTTATTTTTACATATTTAAAAATTTTACATTGAAGAGTTGCATTCAATAATGGTGTACAGCAGTAACTAATCTAAGAGTCAGAATTTATTTCTGATCTGATGTATACATTTGCATAATACATCACATGAGTTTATAAACACCTTAATACACATGCATAATAAGATTTTCATGTGCACATTGAAAGGAAACTAGGCTCCCAATTTTCAGTATTAAGCATCGACAAAACTTTCCAAACAATAGCAAGGAACAAACCTTTAAATGCAGACACCCCAGTTTTGCCAGGAATTTGTTTTTAATTTCATTTCTTCTTTTTTTGTGTGTCACCAGTCACTTAAAATATCTCTCTTTCAGACTTGCCAGTGGAAATAAGCTTAAAATTGCTGTAGGGATTTCTGATGGATATATAAATATTTTATTAAGTACTACTAGTAATTAAATTATGATACTGCAAACTATATGCTATTACTATGTACTTTCCATCCACAAAGTCCAGAACTTCCTATTTTCCATTTGTTTCCCCAACCTGATTTGATTGTGGCCTAAAAGCAGAAATGTTCTGAAAAGAGATGATGTTGTGAGATTTCCACCATGGTGGGCCTAAATGTAGAGCCATCAAACACAAGACATCACCCCAATTTGGTCTCAAATCTAAGCTAGACATAAACAAGATCCAAATACCATCCTCTGATCCACCTGTAACATAAAGACTTTGTAATGAAGTGATCTGTGGGTAGAAGATTTAACTATTTTGTTAAATGAAAGACTCATGTAATCAATTTGTGTGAACCTGAAATGGTGAAATGAATGGGAGCTCGGCCACACACCAAAAATGTCTGAACAGTTGGGGCTTAATTCTTCACTATGTTATAGCTCACCTAATCGTTACAAATTGACAAAGTTGGTGTATAAAGCCATTGATTCCAAATTCCCCACTCACTTATACCTGAGGAGAGACACAAGGGATGGATTTTAAATGCCAGGCCACAACTTCATGAAACTTGCCCTGCCCCATCACTCAGATATTCACATCCCAGGCATTTTAAGTGGTTACAATGTGGTGGGATTACAGAGCTGCTACCAACTGTGCTTAATTTGTAATGAAAGCGGTGCTGGAGCTCAAGCAATTTTTTTATTTTCCTGTCTGATTTGGCATAGCCCAGAGGTGCCGGGGCTATGAGATGTTTTGCATAAAGCATATTCCAGTGACATTATTTTCACACTCAAAAGCATATTTCCATAAACATATGAAGTGCAACATCACACACAGCATCTGCAAAACTCAGTTCCTACCCTGCAGCTACAAGGATTCAACAAGATTGAGCCCTTAGGAGAAATTTATACAGCAATTGACTGAAAAGAAGTGTTTAAAATGGGATCCCATGCAGGTTCTTACTCTTTACATGTGTGGTCATTTTAAATAGTATGAAGAAATAATACCTTCAGGACAAGAACTTGAACTCTTCCAATATAGATTAAAGAAAACCCAAATTGTCAATATAGTTTCTATATCT
The DNA here is from genome assembly GCA_032164245.1 of Sternotherus odoratus. Taxonomy (NCBI): domain Eukaryota; kingdom Metazoa; phylum Chordata; order Testudines; family Kinosternidae; genus Sternotherus; species Sternotherus odoratus. The sequence continues at coordinate 44,429,520 of JAVMKO010000006.1, forward strand.
AGAGTTCACTTGGTATTTGGCATTAGCTATGTTTAGAATTAATTACGTATATTATAGCTACCTCTGTTTTTTGCCCTGCTTGCTATGGAATTGTGAGCTTGTAGACAAAAAGTAAAGATGGAGGGGGAATTATTAATAACATACTCTAAAATACCTCAGTCCAGTGCTCAGGAAATCAAACCTATGGGATCCTTTGGAACACTCATTATACTGCCATTTTATACTTGTATAAACTGTAGTGAGTCAGCGTTGCTTGGTAAATGTTTGACCAGCTCTTTTATTCATATGAATAATCACATAAATGGCTGTGCAGGAAAATGTAACAAATTATCTGCTTCCCAGTTATTGTTCACAATAGTTGTGGAACCAATCAGTAGCTTTACATCAAATTTTATAGTAGTTCAGTTTATGAAACTATTTTCAAAGTTCTAATAAAAAATCCAGATCAAGAAATTTATATAGACTGGGGTGGCCTTCCAGATGTTTTAATCCGTTCCTACTGGCTCTCCAGATGTTTTAATCTGGCCCTCAAGATCCTGTTGGGGAGCAGGCTCCAGGGCTTGCCCTGCTCCATGTGTGCCATGGCTCTGCGCAGCTCCTGGAAGCAGCAGCATGTCTCCCTGGAGGGAGTTAGGGGTGCTGGCTTCAGGCAGTGCTTACCTCAAGCAGCTCCTGTAGGCAGTGGCATGTCCCCCTCCAGTTCCTATGCATAGGGGTAGCCTGGGGGCTCTGCACACTGCCCCCGCTCCAAGTGCTGCCCCTTCAGCTGCAGGGATGGCACCTGTGGATGGTGTAGCACGTAGAGCCACCTGTCTGTGCCTCCGTGTAGGATTCAGAGGTGGGACATGCTGCTGCTTCTGGGAGCTGCTTGAGGTAAGCGCCGCCTGAAGCCTGCACCTTTGACCCCCTCCAACACCCAAACACTCTGCCACAGCCTTGATCTCCCTCCCATCCTCCTGCACCCCAAGCCCACACCCCAGCTGAATCCCTCACCCCCTCCTGCATCCCAACCCCCCAATTTTGTGAGCATTCATGGCCCGCCATACAATCTCCATGCCCATATGCAGCCCTTGGGCTAAAATGTTTGCCCTCCCCTGATATAGACACTCACAAGTATTAAAAATTATCTTCTGGGAAAAAAATTCTGAATACATTTTAATATAAAAATCAGCCTGAACTATACTATAAGATATTCTATCTTTGCAGTTCTGTCACTGATGGAAATCAATTTTACTTTTATCCACTAGGTGGATGTTTATTATCAATGCACATGCAAAAAGTAAAGATGGAGGGGGAATTATTAATAACATACTCTAAAATACCTCAGTCCAGTGCTCAGGAAATCAAACCTATGGGATCCTTTGGAACACTCATTATACTGCCATTTTATACTTGTATAAACTGCAGTGAGTCAGCATTTCCTGGTAAATGTTTGACCAGCTCTTTTATTCATATGAATAACCACATAAATGGCTGTGCAGGAAAATGTAACAAATTATCTGCTTCCCAGTTATTGTTCACAATAGTTGTGGAACCAATCAATAGCTTTACATCAAATTTTATAGTAGTTCAGTTTATGAAACTATTTTCAAAGTTCTAATAAAAAATCCAGATCAAGAAATTTATATAGACTGGGGTGGCCTTCCAGATGTTTTAATCCGTTCCTACTGGCTCTCCAGATGTTTTAATCTGGCCCTCAAGATCCTGTCGGGGAGCAGGCTCCAGAGCTTGCCCTGCTCCATGTGTGCCATGGCTCTGTGCAGCTCCGGAAGAAGCAGCATGTCCCCCCTGGAAGGGTTTAGGGGTGCTGGCTTCAGGCAGCGCTTACCTCAAGCAGCTCCTGGAAGCAGCAACATATTCCCCCCTCTAGCTCCTATGCGTAGGGACAGACAGGGGGCTCCGCACACTGCCCCCGCTCCAAGTGCTGCTCCCTCGGCTGCATGGACAGCACCTGTGGACGGTGTAGCACATAGAAACACCCGGCTGTGCCTCTGTGTAGGAGTCAGAGGTGGGACGTGCTGCTTGTCAATGAGGTTTTTATTCAGAACTCAGGGGACAGTCTTGAGAGGGAGGCTGTCTGTGAATACTGGATCCCTCCTAGAACTGGGAAACTGTTCTAAGGCAAAAGGTAACTTAATAGAAAAGGGATTTTATCTAATATGATAGTGTGAAGCCTGAGGTTGCACCTTTCTGTTTGTTTTTGTGCAACTTGTGTAAGTTTGATTTTCTTTATTAGTTCATTGTTGATTCTGTGATTTTTCTATTAAATAAACTTCTTGTTTATTTTTACCCCAAGCAGGTCTCTGGTGTGCAAACCAGGGACTGGTATGCAAACTGTATGGCGTGTGTACGCCAAAGTGACCTGATATCTGGGGTACTAGTTTCTTGAGGACCCGCTCCATGATTTTTCCAGGGACTGAGGTGAATTAGGGCATAGTGGTTTCCTAACCGCTATGCCCTAATTCACGCTGCAAGATCAAATGCAGCAGGAGAAACACAGTTATTTCTTCAGTGATGGACTCTGCTCTGAAACACCCACCTTTCTAAAGGGTTACTATGAGGGAGTCATCTAAGGTGGAGCACCCACAGGCATGCTACTTGAAAAAAGGAGCGGTTACTCACCTTGAGCTGTAACTGGAGTTCTCCAAGATGAATGTCCCTCTGGGTACTTCACTGCCTGCCCTCCTCCCTATTTCTTTGGAGCTGCCTCTGTCAGCTTCGCTGTAGGGAAGGTACTGAGGGCTGTTACTATACAGTACTGCATCGACCTCAGTACAGAGTATGAGAATGTGTAGGACACGTGGGCAAAATAGGCATTGCTAACAAAAATCTCTGATCAAAGGTGTGGGGGCACGTGCTCCCACAAGGACACACATCTCAAATACCTCCAGTTACTATACAATGTGAGTAACCTCTCCATAAGTGCCAAACATGAGGCACTCATATTTGAAAATGGTGACCTACGCATATGTGTTGGGGGAGGAGGGGTGGTGTATATGTATATCTACATATAGACCTTGATAGGTAGATATATTAAAATCTAGCATATATTATCCATCAGCGCCAATTTGGCTTTGGCAGCTTTCTTAGTATTGACATATTAGAATGGAAGGTGAATGAATTCCAAAGTGTGTTTACCAAGTCATTTCACAACACAGCCAGCAAGCACAAGGGCAAAAAAAGTTTTGATAGTGTAATACAATTGCCAGTGATCGATGAAGATCGATCTAGGTGGCACTTGATCAGCAAGGAAGCCACATCCCTTTTGGATTTGCAATGATGATGATGATATATATGTCTATGTTTATATTTTTGCATTTAACAGCCTTTTAAGTATGATATCCAAGTTAAAAACATTTTATCATTTAAGAAGAGTCATAATGAAGTAAGTGTGATTAGTGGTTTACAAGTAATGTGGAACAGGCTATTCATTGGTCCATATTTTATTCTTCAACACAGACCATATTTGCCCCACTGCAGTTTAAAGCTTTATTTTAATACAGCTTCAAAGTAGATGTGTTTTTATGATTGCTAAGTGGACATCTGAGAGTTTAAAAACACTCCAGTCACAAAGACTAGGTGACTTTCTATGGAAGTCATGGTTAAGAATCAATTTCTTCTTTCCCAGCTTTGAATTCCACATGCTTACATAATGAGATATATTCAACTAAGGGCTCTTCATGTCCCTCCATTTTATGTATGCACCTACTTATATAAGCACAGATGAATTGTGCCTGATCAAGAATGTCTATGATTGTTTATGTTTTATGCTAATGCCATGTTCTGTTTCACTGGTTATTAAGAATGGTAGAGACTTGTTGCATTCAATCGCTACATAAAAAAGAAATTACAGACTAGAAATGAAAAGTTCCACATGTACCTAAAGAAATGGATTAAAGTTTTATATGTGCAAACACAACTAGAAGCTATGCCATTCATATACACACACTCCCCTCGTACCCTCCCCCAAAGTGGCATGTAATACCTTGAGCTGAACTGTGAATTTGTAGCATATTTTGTAAAAAAAAAAAAAAAAAGTGATAGGAACGAGACAAAGGTGGTACAGGAGACTTTTTTGGACAATTCCCTATCCTTTGTTTTTCTCTCTCCAATGAGCAATTTCTTTCTAAGGGTCAGGTTCTGCCACCCTTACTCACACTGAATAATCTCTTACTCTATAAATCCAATTGCAGTCCATAAATCTGAATGTGTAGTAAGGTAGAATTCTGTTTAGCAAGGGTTGCATAATCTGGCCTAGACTGTTTCATATCTTCAGGGAAACTTAAGTTATTGTGCAAACTATTCGGGAACCATTAATCAGTGAAAGGAAAGCTAAAATCAGACAATTTTTTCAAGGGTAAAATCATGTCAGTCCTTGTATAGTGGGGCATCCACCCCACTTCAGAAGGCAGGGATTAAAAGCAGCCAAGCTAGGCTCATTGGGGAAGCAGCCTCAGCTGTGGCCTGCTCAATCGGGGCCCAGCTGTCCCTTATAAGAGGGCCAGAGGCCAGGAGCTGGAGGAGTTTCACTCTAGTTCTGGAGTGGGAAGGATGTAGCTGCCTAGGAGAAAATGGTACTTGAAGCAGAGCAAAGCTGGGGAAAGGCAAGAGGGCCTGGGGAGCTCCAACCTGGCAATTCCCCAGGCTGTAGGCCTTGCTAAAGGCCCAAGGCAGGTACTGGGGCTAAAGAGAGGTAGCCCGGAGTTAGGCAGAGGCAGCAGGTCCTACCCCCTTGCTGATTAGTGGCCATTACAGACTGCAGTCTGCCCTAGTGAATGGGAGCTAGATGGTGACTGGCAGTAGTCACGGATGTAAGATGGGTTTAGAGGGTTGGGTGTTCCCCTGTGAGGGAAGACCCAGAGTGAGGGGGATACATCTGGGTGCAGAACCCTGAGGTAAAGGGGCACTGGGGTCTGGGAGGGACATGGGGCCAGCAGCAGGTGAGACACCAGCCTGTTGAGGCAATTCCATACACTGTAAATGAGCTAACTCCCAGATGACCAGCAGGAGGCGCCACATCAATGAGTCTCATTTTGCTACACCTTGTAATTGTATCTGCCACAAAAGAATCTTGCTGTTGCATATATCTGATGACAATGAATTATGTCAGAAAATAAAGACATCCCAAAAATTCTTTCTGTCATCGTAATCTTACAAAACAAAATATAACTTCTTGATGGAGAATCCTCAATCAACTTGTGGGTTTACATCTATGCATGCACTGATTACATCCCCATATTCACAAATAGGGCACCAGTTCAGATTGAAGGTGGTGAAGAAATCACCAAAGATTGTCTTCTCTATTCCACTCCCACTTCAGGAAAACACTTACACTAGCTCGAGCATGTGAGCGATCCCACTGAAGTCAAGGGCAGTGCTTAAAGTTACACACATTCTTAAGAAGTGACAAAGAGTCCTGTGCCACAGGACTCTTTGTCACTTCTGCAAATCCAGACTAACACACAGGGCTGGTGACAGAAATTTGGGGGCCCCCTACTTTGATAGTTTGGGGGGCCCCAGCCCAGCTGGGCCCCCCCCCAGCCCAGCCGACAGCGGATGGGGGCCCCCCCAGCCCAGCCGACAGCGGCTGCCCCCCCCCAGCCCAGCCGGCGTTCCCCTCCCCCCAGCCCAGCCGACGGCGGCTGGGCCCCCCCCCAGCCCAGACGGCTCTCCCCGCCTCCCTCCCCCGGGCAGCGAGAGCTCCGTGAGCCGCCCTTCCCCCCCTGCTGCCGGCCGGGCTCACAGCTCCTGCTGGAGCCAGGCTCGCGTGTCCGGGGGAGAGCCGCCCTGCCTCCGCGCCCCTTCCCCGCTCTCCAGGTCCAGCAACAAGTCGGGGGGCCCAGTACAGCTGTACCCGTAGTACCCCCCTGTCGCCGGCCCTGCTAACACAGCTACCTCTCTGATTCTTGACACATTCTTAAGTATTTTGCTGGACTGAGGCCTTAACAAAGAAACCATAGCAGTATCACAAAGTCTACTAAATAATTTGTGACAGGTTCAAGAATAGCAGCCGTGTTAGTCTGTATCCATAAAGAAAGCGAGGAATACTTGTAGCACCTTAGAGACTAACTAGTTTATTTCAGCATAAGTTTTCATGAGCTATAGCTCACTTCATCGGATGCACAGAATGGAACAGAAGTAAAATGCATTTATACACACAGAGAGAAAAAGAAAAGAAAAAACATGTACATTAGCCTACCAATTCTAAGAGGGCTGTTAAATGTAGATGGTCCATTATCACTAGGAGAAAAATACACCTTTTGAAATGGAGATCTGTTGTCAGTAACTCAGGAAATGCAATTAATTACTGTAATGAGAGAACCAGTCTGAACTTCTGTTAAGCCCCTGGTTAATAGTGTCCAATTTGAAAATTAATTCCAGTTCCTCAGTTTCTCGTTGGAGTCTGTTTTGGAAGTTTTTCTGTTTCAAAACTGAAACCATCAAATCTTTAATGGAATAGCCAGGAAGGTTGAAGTGTTCTCCTACTGGTTTTTGAATGTTATGATTCCTCGTGTCAGATTTGTGTCCATTTATTCTTTTGCATAGAGACTGGCCAGTTTGGCCAATGTACATAGCAGAGGGGCATTGCTGGCACATAATGGCACATAATGGCATATATCACATTGGTCGATGTGTAGGTGAATGAGCCTCTGATGGTGTGGCTGATGTGATTAGGTCCTATGATGGTCTCAGTTGAATGGATATGAGGACAGAGTTGGCATCGGGCTTTGTTGCAAGGATAGATACCTGAGTTAGTGTTTTTGTTGTGTGGTGTGCGGTTGCTGGTGAGTATTTGTTTCAGTTTGGGGGGGGCTGTCTCTAAGCGAGGACTGGTCTGTCTCCCAAGATCTGTGAGAGTGTGGGATCATCTTTCAGGATAGGTTGTAGGTCTTTGATGATGCGTTGGAGAGGCTTAAGTTGGGGGCTGAAGGTGACGGCTAATGGTGTTCTGTTGTTGTCTTTGTTGGGTCTGTCCTGTAGTAGGTGGCTTCTGAGTACTCTTCTTGCTCTGTCAATCTGTTTTTTCACTTCCCCAGGTGGGTATTGTAGTTTTAAAAATGCTTGGTAGAGATCTTGAAGGTGTTGTCTCTGTCTGAGGGACTGGAGCAAATGCGGTTGTATCTTAGAGCTTGGCTGTAGACAATGGATCGAGTGGTGTGTTCTGGATGGAAGCTGGAGGCATGTAGGTAAATGTAGTGGTCAGTAGGTTTCTGGTATAGGGTAGTGTGTATGTGCCCATCATTTATTAGCACAGTTGTGTCTAGGAAATGGACCGCTCGTGTGGATTGGTCCAGGCTGAGGGTGATGGTGGGATGGAAATTGTTGAAATCATGGTGGAACTCCTCAAGGGCTTCTTTTCCATGGGTCTAGATGATGATGCCATCAATATACCACAAGTAGAGTAGGGGCATTAGGGGACGAGAATTAAGGAAGCATTGTTCTAAGTCTGCCATAAAAATGTTGGCATACTGTGGGGCCATGCAGGTACCCACAGCAGTTCCGCTGACTTGAAGGTATATATTGTCTCCAAATGTGAAATAGTTGTGGGTGAGGACAAAGTCACAAAGTTCAGCCACCAGGTTTGCCATGACAGTGTCGGGAATAATGTTTTTGATAGCTTGTAGTCCATCTTTGTGTGGAATGTTGTGGAAAATAATTTGTGTGGGCCAGATTTTTGTGTTTAATCTCAGTCTGCCCATGAAGGGAAATTTCAAATGGATATATGCAATTCAAAAAAAAATTAAAATATGAGATGTGGAGAGAGTTGCTGAAGGAAATGCAGTAATACATAGCACAAACCTAAGATTTTAAACTGGCAACTTCTTTTCTAAGAATAAAACTTAATTTGAACAAGGACTATTAGGAAGTATTTCCAAAGACAACCAGTGATATTTTTGTTATATGATTTATTATTAGATATTTTCCAGTTAATCGTCTTACATTTCACTTTCTTAAACATTTATGTCAAAAGACTAAGGTCACTGCATTGAAGTTTCACAGTATACATTACTAACAAGATTGAATAGCATAAAAGAAAAAAGTAACATGAGTGAATGGTTTACTCTGCATCATATTTGAGGTATGGCAGCCTTCCTTAGATAAAGAAGCCCATATAGTTATCTGAGTTACTAAAGATTGACAGTACTATTTCAGTTAAGTTTATTGTTCATACTAAACCATGACAAAGTGTAGTAAAAGATAGAACCAATTTGATTTTGAAGTTGACTTTTTGTGCTCAGAGCATGTGATGAGGCAAAATGTTCTGACAGCTCAAGCTTACTCAAGCTTAATGACTGATCTAAATTGGAGCTTGGAGATAAAAGAAATTCTTTGGTGATGCCTCAGTTGTCATTGATTGCTATGAGCAATTCGAAAGCTATTTAAGATGAGAATTGCCAGCTTGGTTCTAAAAGTGGAGAAAGTGGTACATAAGATTAGAGGCTGGTGCAAATGCTATTGCGTTAAAAAAAAGAACAGGTTTGTATTACTTGTGTACATAGGTGATAATCACAACTACATATAGAGTTATATATCAGCAGGAAATGACTCTGTGAATCCACAAGGTACATTGTAAGCACTAGCTATGCTAGGGAAGATAAAAATTAAAGGCAGCTTGCATTACAAGCATGTATAGCAGTAAGATGGCTGAAAACAAAATGTTAGATGCCAAAGTCAACAAGCCAGTTAAGAAATTCAGAGCAGAAACTGCTCTCATAAATTATGAACTCTCTGGCAGTGCAGTGCATTTCTTTTTTTCAAGGGTTTGCCAAGAACCTTAGAATTAAAGGTTGTAATGAAGGGTTATTTTCAGCAGCTCAAAACTTTCAATCTCTGTATGATGAAATTATCAGTTTCACGTAAATACTATAGTATGCATGCTCCATTTCAACTATTGGATCCCATCATATCATTTAAGTACAAACAATAGTAAGGCACTAGATAAAAGCAGCAGCACTCTAGGCTCTCTTGGAGTGGAAGGAACCCATTTGCCACCACTACCCCCAAGTAAAGGGTTTGGCCAGAGCATGGAGGAAGGGCGATGGGTCTGGCGCCACAAGGGAGTCTCATGTTTTGTATTCCTGGACTGCCTAATTCTGTTCTCAGATGGTGACTATGAAAATGTTCTTATTGGCTGATGTGTTTTGCTCACTAAGAATACCTGGAAAAAAAATTGGGCTCACTTGTTCAATTCCACTGCCATGAACTTCAGTGGAAGTAGGATCAGACCTTGAGACTGTTTCCTGACCAAGAGTTGACATCCATTCTTTAAAGAACCTTGTGCACTGAGCTATGTTTTAGTTCATTTATTTTTAAATGAGGCAGTCTTGTTAGAAAGTAATCCTTGAATGCTGTAACATGTATCTAAACAGAAACAAATTATAAAATAAGGAAAATATGAGTATCTATTGTATTAATCTAGATGCATACAATTTCAGATTCCACTACCGAGATATCCTTGTACCTTAATAAAGTATGTCTACTGGCTGTTCTTTGTGGATGGGAGACATGTTAGCAGAAATGTGGTATATTTATATTGTTGGGTGATTTCTTTAGGAGGTTTTCTTGTACTTATGAAGACTTAGGAATACTAAAGGAACTTTCTTATGCATATACTTTCTTCTGTAAATAACACTTTTCTTTCTTAACTATAGAGGCACTAGCAGAAGATTTTTCCTTTCTCATGAGTGGTTTTCTTTACCAAAGTGGCTCTCTGTGCCAAGAATTTTTCAATGAAAATGTTCAGTATCAGCCAGTATAGACTATCTTCAAGAAAGAAGGCCAATCAGATTGTAGAAACTATCAAGGATTTACCCTATTGTCCTCTTCCAGAAAGATTCTTGCCAGAATTCTCCTCAACTGGATGTCCCTCCCTTGCCAAGCAAATCATCCCAGGATCGCAGTGTGGATTTAGATCATCAAGGTATATCCAACATTCCTCTCCCACTTCAGGAAAAAGGCTGTGAACAGCATCAACCTTTGTACATGGCCTTCATCAACCTCACAAAAGCATTTGATTTAATCAACTGTGAAACTTTGTGGAGAATTCTCCTCAAATATGGATGCATGCCAAAATTTGTTACCATCCTCCAGCTCTTCCACAACAACATGTCTGTGACGGTTGTCCATTTTGCATCCATTGCTGACAAAAGACACAAGTCAAGCAAGTCTGTGTCATTACTCCACCCCTCTTCTCCATCTTCCTTGCTGTCATCATCCTTCTCACCACTGACAATCTCCCTTCCGGACTTGACATCCAATATAGAATGAGCAGCCAGCTTTTCAACCTCAATCGCCTCTGAGCCAAAACAAAGACTATTTCTAGATCAACCATTGAACTCCAATATATGGATGATTGTGCTCTATGTGGCCACTTGGAAGAAGATCTTCGAAAAACGGTTGACCTTTTCTCTGAGGCCTATAACCAACTAGGCCTCATACTCAACGTCACAAAAACTAAAGTGTTTCACCAACAGGCTCCAAATTACCAGGATCCTACTCCTGCAATCAAGATCAACAAAGGCCCAGGAGAATGTTGAACACTTTCCCTACTTTGGCAGCTATCTGTCGCAAAAAGTCGACATTAACTAGGAGATTCAACACCACCTCCAGTGGGCCAGTGCAGCTCTTAGACATTTGAAAAACATTTCTTTGAAGATCATGACACCAAGAAACAAACTGAGCTTCTTCTGTAGCAGACCATCATTATTTCTTCTCTCCTGTATGGTGCTGAACCTGGGTCATGTACAGTAGACATTTCAAGGCTTTAGAACAATACCATCAATGGTGCCTCCACAAGATCTTCCAAAGCAAATAGAATGACTGACACACCAACAGCAACATTCTGTACCAAGCCAAATCTTCCACTATTGAAGTATGATCATCATCCACCAACTCCATTGAGCTGATCAAGTTTTTTGAATGCCAGACAATCCGTTCCCAAAGTGGGTCATGTTCTCACAATTAAACTAGGACTAATGGATCACAGGAGGGCAAACAAAGTGCTTCAAAAACATTCTCAAAGCCAACATGAAGAAAGGCAACATTAACATAAACTTATGGGAACCTAAGTCCTCAACCCCTTAAAATGGAGGACCCTTGTGGCAAGGATCCTAGCATTTTGAGACCCAGAGAAGACAACAGGAAACAAATAAATAGAAAAGGAGGTAAACACACAACAATCCAGATCCACCCCTTCCATTGGGAAATGGATATCTCAACTGTGAAAAGATCTGTGGATCCTGGGTGGTCTCATTAACCACCTGCAGATCCACCAGCAATAATAACCAGCCATCATTTCTTGGAATACAACAATCGTTCTCAAGCTCTGAGCAATCACAAACTGTTTTACTATTCACGAACACTCTTTGCTCTCTGTTTTACCATTAGTCTTGCAAACTGCATTGATAGATCTCTTTACTTTTGTCCAGTGAAACAGTACTTGAAGATCTCCAGTGATGGTCTGTGTGTTTGGTACTTCTTTTGTTTGGAATACATTGTAGGGATTCATAACCTCAATAACACTTTTTCAGACTCCTATAATTTTGTCTCCATATGCCAACAGAAGTCTAATAGGCAAACAGCATAATTTGTAATCATTGCAACGAATAAAATCAATGGAACTATTCAGCTAGAATAAATTGTTAATTTTGATCTATTTTTTTATTAGCAGGTTGTCCAAAACCCAATCATGATATTCTCACATTTGTTCCTAATTCACAGTTTGACAAATAGTTTGAATAATCCTAGTCGGCCTGTGTTGCAGACAGTTCCTAGTCTGCACTCCTTCAAGTGTTCAGTATTCAGAATTTGGTATTCTGCCCATGTCCCTTGGTGTGGCTTCTGTTCCCTTAGTCAATGACTTAACCTTTATAAACAGGAGGTTTGCCTGAAGAAATCATTGGACCTTTGTGGGTCTCAGGGAAGAGGCGCACAGGAGATAAACAGGTCTACGAACTTCTAGGACACTTACAATCACTTGTTATCTTCTCTTGCTCAGTGAATGGTGTTATAGGTAGCTGAATCACAGCCTGACTGAGGGAAAGAGGAAGGAATAAGCCAGAAACTTTTGACCCTCTAAGCAGAATTCACATTTCACTTTCTCTCTCACTATGTTTACAAAAATAATAAATTGTACATGCATGTAAGCATATAGACTTAGTTTCAAAAGTTCCAACTCGATTCTCCTCTAGGTCATTTAACTGCCTGTATGTCAGGGCTCTCACCAAAGGGGACAGGGAACTGCTGTATTTTTCTCCTATGCAGTATATAATCATATAAATATTAATTAATAATAATGATAAATATTTAAAATCTGCTAAGTGCATTGATTGAAACTACTCTGTATTTTATATCCGCAATCACATATGAACCATATGCCACAGTGATTAAGCCAATTTACTAGCACAGTGCAATTTGTGAAGAATGTAATCACTTCTCCTTGTCCTCCCACTTGATAGTGTTAATGCCAGGGCTCAGGACAGATAGGTGGGGGCAGTTAGGGAACTGCTGTATTAAATGATCCATACAGCAATATTTAACATATCTGCCAGTTGCATTTATCAGATTGACTAGTCTCTCATTCTCTGACAGCATATACCACAAACACTGCCTGTCACAAACAGCATTGTTGGAGAGCTGTCTTGTCTCTGACTAGATGTATTATTGGGATGAGGTACTTGTTGCCAAGTGTCTATCTCCACCACTTGGCCCATTCAAGAAAATCATCCATGTCTGCAGATGTTTGTGGAAAAGGGAACGATTGTGATCGGGTCAGATTGCAGATTTGACTTGTTTAATAGGCCTGTGTAACTCACATTGGGAAAACTAAGTTTCTGTCCTTTCTTAGCACTGGTCCACATAAGGCTCAGAAGTCTGTTATTGCTTCCAGCCACATACGATAGTATTTCAGCTCAGTTAATAGGCGCTCATGATTTTAGTGCTGAATTTCATGGATTCAAACCCCACTGATGGCCTCAGCAGGGTCAACTACATTTATTTGCAAATAAATGTTCTATGTTCCCAGATTCACCCACTAGTACTAGTTTAACAACATTTTCACAGAATCTGCTACCAGTTTGTTGTTCTTCTTGCTTCTCTACAAACATTTTGCTCAGCAGAGGGAAAATTCTGAAAAGCATTTAATCTATGAATAAGATTAACTATTTCCGGGAGCGCTCTGAAAAGCTCCATAGCCAAAAAAAAGTTCAAAAATCATGTTGTTGTCAATGGAGATGCTAAAAGTTAGTCTTACATTTCTGTAAGCTTTATTTTCTTTGAAGGGTGAAAATGAACATACTAAACACTAATGAATGGAATCAGCTAGTATGGAAATACAGTAAATGCAACCCCTTTATTTGTTTTAAGTATAGTTTACATAAGTATAGTTTAATTTAAGGCTGACCTAAACCGACAATTTTTACTGCAAAATATTATTCTGCTGTACTGTTATAATTTTCCATTTACAACTCAGTCAAATTTTCCAGGTTCTCTTTTCTCATGTAATATTCTCTTCCTTAGATGACAGGTGAAAATTACAACATTTCACTAGTGTGGGGTTTTTCAGGTAACTTGTATTAATTTTCCATGTAGCAAGTTTAAATACAAGTGGTTGGAAAGGCTGGGCAGTTCACTTAGCTACTACACTCAAAGGGCGTCAGTATATTACAAATAAAGAGAAAATACAGATCTAGGATTCCAGACCTGAAAAATAAGCAAAAAAGTGTGACCATGCACAAATTAGTTTGTGTATTATGTACGAAGAACTCTTACATTTGCAGTTCCTATACTTCCCTATGCAAGTACTCTGAGGGTTTTTTGACTTTGACTCACTGGAATTGAAAGTATAATAAAAATATGACACTTGCAGTTATTTAGTTTAGTTAATTTGCAATAATATATATTACACAAATACCTAACAATGTGATTAGTAATCCAAATAAATTAGCCTTGTTTGACTCTGTAGGCTCTTTCCTTGCTTGTTTATAATAACTACAGTGCACACATATACCTTTGTCAGAAGAAATAAATATTTTAATTTGACTCGTCAAGATTCTCGAAGATCGTGAAAACTCCACAAACAGGTATGTGTATGTTACTGACAAATCCCTATATAGATGAACTCTATAGAAGAGACCATAGCAAACTGTGTTTATCTGAACTTTCATTTTCATCTCTAAAGAATTTAAATAGCAATACAATATTTTCCTTTCCTAATCTGAAGGAAATAAACAATGAAAAGGTTCACCAAATAGAGTAAATCCACTGGGGGAAAAAACAATTTCTTCTGTTTCTGATATATCATAATTCTAATATCATTTGTTATGCTGAATTTAACTTGAATCTTTCTCTTTTATTTTGATTAATTGACACTTGAAAATTTGTCAAACAACAACCAGCTTATATAGTTAGAGGAGAAGGATAATTCCTGACTGACTACATGCCAAGGTGTCTTTTTTTCCTCTCTTTAAATGTAGGATTGTGAGAATTAATACATTCAGGTATCTACAATGTTGTGAAATAAAAAACCCCTTAGTCCAAAACTTGGGGCCAGATCCAAAGCCCTCTGAAGCCAGTTGGAGTCTTTCCATTCACTTCAAGAGGGTGTTAGAGCTGGCCCTCGATATAAAGGTTCCTAGCTACCAAGACAATGTTATTTTTATTGCATTTCTCTAATAATGGTCAAGCTGTTATTTTCTGTGAGTTTGCTGAGAAAGGAGATTAGAAACTACCACTATGATATCATTTTACAAGATCGCTGATGCTTTCAGTAGAAGGGTTGCATGGCCCTCCAGACAGTGAAATTTTCACAGTGGGAGCTGCTGGTGAAGTGGACCTGCAAGAGGGACTCTACCATCAAATTCATTAGTAGAGAGGCTATTCATGCTATTTCTGTGTATTACAGTGTAGAGAGGAATGAAGGTGGAGGGCCATGGGTCGACATGTGGGAGCCATAGGCTCCTCAATTACATTGTTCCATTGGAGCTCTGAAATCAAATATTAGTGGGATTGTGGGCCAATATTTCAGTCCATAAAGTGGAGTCTTTGACATCATTCAAACTGTACAAATTATTAGGAAATTGTAAAATCCCATTTCTTGTCCGAGAAATCAATTTCCCATAAAGTTTCTAGTAAAGTGTTATCCTAACCACGCCATAATATATATTCCTGGAGATGTTAGGGGTCCAATATTATGACTAAGTGGATGGTGCAGAGTGGTGAGGAATTATTTAGCAGTGGAGAACTCGCTAGACAGAATATCTGGAATGCATAGTCAGGTAATATTTGCTCTTTTATTTTTTAAGTGGCAGAATCTTCACAAAGAAAATGTCATAGTTTTGGGATAGTAACTGGACTTTGCTTAAATTCACATTCAATCTGAATACTTTTTAAACTAAGTTTATTGTTTAGGAATCTATATCTATATATATAAAAGTCAAGTGGTGTATGTATGTGTGTATGTATGTATGTATGTATGTATGTACGTATGACTGCGAACTCCTCCCGCACCGTTTGAGCCAGAGACTTGAAATTTGGTACAGTGAGGGGTCTTGGGGTCTAGATGCTGGTAAGGGTCGAAAAATTTTCGGATCTCACCTCTGACGCCCCCCAGGGGTGAAAGTCTTTCAGGGCCAATCACATCGGCTGGGCGGTTAGGTGGTGATGATGTCATAATACCCCCCTCCAACAGACACCTCACTCGCTCAGCTCACCCCTCCCTCCTCCAACGGAACCCCGGAGATCCCTCAGTTCTCTGCCCCTCCCCCCTCCCAACGGAACCCCGGAGATCCCTCAGTTCTCTGCCCCTCCCCCCTCCCAACAGAACCCCAGAGATCCCTCAGTTCTCTGCCCCTCCCCCTCCCAACGGAACCCCGGAGAGCCCTCAGTTCTCTGCCCCTCCCACCTCAACCCCGGACTCCATCAGCTCTGTGCCCCCCCCACCTGCGAAGGTCCCCGGAATCCCTCGGCTCTGGGCCCCCTCCCCCCCTGCGACGGATCTGAGTTGGGTTTGGTGGGACGGTAAGTGAGGTGGGGGTGTCGGGTTCGGTCGGGGGGGTGAGGTGGGGGTGTTGGGTTTGCTTGGGGGGGTGAGGTGGGGGTGTCGGGTTTGGTCGGGGGGTAAGTGAGCCGGGGGGGGGTCGGGGTTGGTCTGGGGGGGTGGGAAGGTGTCGGGGGGGTGAGGGGTGTGGTGTGGGTGTTGGGTTTGGTCTGGGGGGGGAGGTGTTGGGGTGGGTGCCCAGACCAAACCCGACACCCCCCCCGGCTCACTTACCCCCCGACCAAACCCGACACCGCCACCTCACCCCCCACACCAATCGCAACACCCACAGACCAAACCTGACACCCCCCGGCTCACTTACCCCCCGACCGAACCCGACACTCCCACCTCACCCCCCCAAGCAAACCCGACACCCCCACCTCACCCCCCCACCAACCACAACACCCCCTGACCAACCCCAACACCCACACCTCACCCCCCCCACCACGACACCTTCCCACCCCCCCAGACCAAACCCGACACCCCCCCGGCTCACTTACCCCCGACCGAACCCGACACCCCTACCTCATCCCCCCAAGCAAACCTGACACCCCCACCTCAACCCCCCACCAACCGCAACACCCCCTGACCAACCGCAACACTCACCCCTCACCCACCCCAACACCTTCCCACCCCCCCAGACCAAACCCTACACCCCCCGGCTCACTTACCCCCCCGACCAAACCCGACAACCACACCTGACCCCCCCAAGCAAACCCAACACCCCCACCTGACCCCCCGACCAAACCCGACACCCCCCCCCCCCCGGCTCATGGTGCACTGTGTAGCACACAGATTATTAAATACACTGTTCGGTCGGGGGGTGAGGTGGGGGTGTCGGGTTTGCTCAGGGAGTGAGGTGGGGGTGTCGGGTTTGGTCGGGGGGTGAGGTGGGGGTGTTGGGTTTGTTTTGGGGGGTCAGGTGGGGTTGTCGGGTTTGGTCGGGGGGTAAGTGAGCCGGGGGGTCTTGGGGTTGGTCGGGGGGTGGGAAGATGTCAGGGTGGGTGAAGGGTGGGTGTTGGGGTTGGTCAGGGGGTGTCAACTGTCTGCCCCCTCCCCACCTCCGACTGACCCGAGCAACGCCGGGCACTTATGCTAGTATATATATAAAAGTCAAATAGTGTATGCGTGAGTGTGTGTATGTACGTTCCCTTACTCCTTCCACACCGTTTGAGCTAGAGGCTTGAAATTTGGTACAGTTATAGGCTTTACGGTCCTAATCAGGGGAAGAATCAATATTTTTTCAAATCTCACCTCTGACGCCCCCTAGGGGTGAAATTCTTTAAAGTCAATTCACATCAGCTGGGCAGCAGGTTAATACCTGCTATTCTCTGTGACATAGTTATGATGTAATAATACCCCCCTCCAATGGCCCCCGCACTCGCTCAGCTCTCTGCTCCCTCCCTCCTCCAATGGCCCCCCACTCAGTCAGCTCTCTCCGCCCTCCCCCCCTCCAACGGACCCCACACTCGCTCAGCTCTCTCACCCCCTCAGGTAAGAATCGAAAATTTTTAATATTTCACCCCTCCCCCCTCCAATGGCCCCCGCACTCAGCTCTCTCCCCCCTCCCCCCTCCCATGGACCCCCCCCCACTCGCTCAGCTCTCTCCCCCCTCCCCCCTCCAATGGCCCCAGCACTCGCTCAGCTCTCTCCCCCCTCAGGTAAGAATAGAAAATTTTTAAAATCTCCTCCCCTCCCCCCACTCCAATGGCCCCCCACTCACTCAGCTCTCTCCCCCCTCCAACGGCCCCCGCACTCGCTCAGCTCTCTCCCCCCTCCCCCCCAACGGACCTGAGCAATGCCGAGTATTTTTGCTAGTATTTTATAATACTGACTGTTGAGCTATTCATTAGATTAAGAATCTGTATGTACTTGCACTTTGTAACATGAGTAAAGCTGCAATATATCTTAGTCTAGCTCAATAGATATGTAGAAGACTGAATAATCTAAATGCCAGCAATGTAAGAGGGTGTTCATTCTTTCCTTTCATTTTTAATCAGATTCTAAAAGAAAAGAACATTCAAATAGAGAGGAAGTTATTTAAAATGCCAACAGTAATGCTGGCAAAATTCTAAAGAAAGTAAAGCATAACTTAAAAGCATTACTCTTCTAAAGAGATTATGGCTAACACTGTCTAGTCAGTATCTTACTAACTAAGGCCATATCCTATTCTTTTGTGCTAGCTAACCAAACAAGTGATGTCTAGGAGGTGAACTAGTGTCTGTGGGGCTGCTATACCCCCACCACCATGAAGATGGTGGTACTAGGCTGGAAGTGATCAGAACCTTGGCTCTACCTTCACCTTCCAAATGTGCCTGCCAGCCTAGCTCTTCCATTACCTGGAGGTGTCTGTGCTGTGTCAAGTAGATCCCTTGTGCAGTTTACTCCATCCTTGGAGCAGAGAAGGAACTAGGAGAGAAACTGAAGCTGAGTGAAAATGCACAGTGCACTCACGTTCTGGCCCTGGTAAAAGAACTAATCCTGCATGCTTGTAGGAAAGCTCCCAGACACTTTTGTACAAGTAAGGAGATTAGGACTGGGGTCAAACTTCGAAGACCAGCTCAGATTGGTTGATCCAGTTGGCTCACTCATTCCTGTCCTTCCCCTCTTTAGATACATAGTTATTGCTGTCTCTGTCTGGGACACTTATCAATTGTTCAGTGGACTGATTTCTAGCTAACAGTCACCGTTTGCCATTGTGCTTCCCACACTGAATATCTGCAATATTTATATGCCTAATCTCTGCCAATCAATTTTGTCCATCCGTCACCTTCACCACTTGGTTCATGCCAGAATGCTCCAGAACGCTGTTCCTGCACTTTCTTTGGGAGTCAGAAACCCATTCTGATACTGCTAATAATTGTAAAGCAACCTCAAACTAGAAATATTGGAGTTTTCACAAGAGCCCTTTTAAAAAAATCCTGCATCTCACCCCTGATAATGCAAGGTATTAATACTGTAAAATTGTGTTCCAGCTCTTCTTTTTCAGGACTCAAACACCCTGTGAGTTACGTGCACTTATCAGGCCAGGTCCTGCAGTCTTCATAACTCAAAAATTTCCATTGGCTTCAGTGGGAGTTTTGGGTGTGCGACCAGTGAAGGATCAGGTCTTAAGGTAACCTGATTGAATAGTAGTAAATTTAACCTATTACTTTAGGAACCCAGGCTATATATATAACATACACACAGGGGACTGCCAAGCTGCAGTTTCCAAATGTGGAAAGACCAAAAAAAAAAAAAAAAAAACACATCCAGACACATAATTTGTTAAAGATGTGACTGGGTTTGACTATTCTTGAAATGATTCCTAACCTAGCCCTCAATTCCTCACTTAAGAACAAAAGAGAAATTACCTACTGAAGCACATAATAGAAGAGAAATAATACTAGAAAGGAAGGAGAGATCATTGACAAATATAAATATACCTGAGTAAAGGCAGAGTAAACAACTAACGATTTGGTTGTCTGATTCTGTGTACTTTCATGGTTCCATTTCTCATTTATGAGTGTAAAGAAAACTTTGCTTTGCCTAGCTGTGGAGTGGAGAGACAGAGAGAAATCATCCTCATTGCTAATGGATGCAGAGGTGATTTAATCTGATAAAACTGGCCAGTCCTAGACCTGTTATGATTCAGGAGTTACCATATACAATAAATTCAAAGAAATCATTAATTTAACATAGTACAATTTATAGGATTTACAATGAGTTTCATAAGCCCCACAACAGAAGTTAGTTTGGAAAAATTCAAAGAACAGATAAGGCAAATTATAAGAGAAAGGAGGATTTAGTTAAGGAGCTTAGCAAGCATAATAGGGAAACTGTTAATCTTAAAACCTCCTTTTCTCTTAAGCATACCCCATTGCAGACATTTATAATTTACAGTCCAAAAGAATAATATAAGATCAAGTAGAATACATAAATTGGAAATACATGTAGAATAATTAAATTGGTGGTAGAAATCAAAATCTCCCTCCTCACGTAAATTCAAATTTAAAATAACAGATGCTGGCAAACTTTTTCCACCTCAGCAAGGAAAAAGAAGTATCTCGGACATGTGGGTAAAAGGGCCTGTCTGCAATGGAATTCAAACCATTTTAACCAGAACTATATTTAATCCAAGACCTAACAGCTCCATCCTGCACCACAGACATCAATAGCTGTTTGCAATTGACTTTAATGGAAGCAAAGTCAGGGTCCTAGGGTTCGTCTTCATTATGGCAGGGAAGGATCGATCTTTTGGTGATCGATTTATCACGTCTCATCAAGACGCGATAAATCTATCGCCAGCGGCTCCCCCGTCGACTCCGGAAGTCCAGCTCGCCAAAAGGTGCAAGCTGGAGTCGACGGGGACCACGCCGCCGCCCGCCGCCGCCATCAGGACGGCAGTTAAGTTGGCTGTAGAGACACCGATTTCAGCTACATTATTAACATAGCTGAAATTGCGTATCTACAGTCGATCTCCCCACAGTGGAGACCAGCCCCTAGTCTGTAACATGACTTTGTAAAATGGGTTATAATATGGCTTTTTCCTGTCTACACAGACAAGGTAAATTGTATTAGAACCTTGCTAGCCAGATCCATCCACCAGTACAGAAAGGATTTGTTAAATGTCAGAGATGCCTTCCATAGGAAAAAAAAATCTGTTCTCTTAAATTTGATAGAGCACTGAAATACTGGTGGAAAATTTGCATATATTTCTAAGACACTGAACAAAGCCAAACAGTTCTGCAAGCTGAATATCTCAAGTTTCTTATTTTCCTTTAAAATAATAACAACAAAAACACCTACATATAGTCCTAGGAAATAAAATGCAAAACACTGCATGAATGTAATGATGGAGTTGCAACTTAAATCAGAAATAATCAGGAAATACAAAACTTAAGGTTCCAACAACAACATTTTGCATGTGTGTATTTCTATAGACACACTATTTTCCATTTATTACTGCCTTATGAAATGTGTAACTTCATAAATATGGCTGTCTGTATAGTAAAAGCTATGCCATAACAAAATTCAGAAAGTACAGTGTAGCTAAATTAATAGTGTTAATCTTAAACTTTACATTTCTTCACTTGTGTGATTTTAACTGTTCAGCCATTAACACTTTTTTGCATTTAATGATACAATTGTGATGTACATAAAGCAATAAATGAATAGTTTAGACTAAAATTTTCTTTGTAAACTTTCCCAATTATTCCTAAGTATTACATCCAATGCACACAGTGGCGGATTAATGATTTCCCCCCCAAAGGCCCTGAAATAACTGCCACCCCTAAACCCTCCCCCAGCTCACCTCTGCTCCACCTCTACTTCCTCCCCCAGCGTACCGCCGCCACTCCGCTTCTCCCCCCTGGGAGCAAGCCTGGGAGGGAGAGGGGAAGAAGCGGAGCAGCGGTGCACTCGGGAGAGGAGGCAGCGCCAGGGATTTGGGGAAGGAGTTGGAATGGGGGCAGGGCAGAGGCGGAGGGCACAAAAACCCATCAGCGCCTATGGCTATTATAAATTTGCCACCCCTACAAGTTTTCCGGCCTAGGCCTTGTTGGCCTAGTCCATAATACACCACTGAATGTACAGGCATAATGAATGATTTAATGGATCCAGGTTTTTTTTGATGTTGCTCTTTATAAAAGAAACATCTAGTCTCATATCTGATTTTCCTTTCTTTTTATTAAACACTAGCATAAGTGCCCGGCGCTGCTCGGGTCAGTCGGAGGTGGGGAGGTGGCAGACAGCTGACACCCCCTGACCAACCCCAACACCCACACCTCACCCCTCAACCACCCCGACACCTTCCCACCCCCCCAAGCAAACCCGACACCCCCACCTCACCCCCCGACCGAACCCGACACCCCCACCTCACTTACCGTCCCACCAAACCCAACTCAGATCCATCGCAGAGGGGGAGGGGGCACAGAGCTGAGGGATTCCGGGGACCTTCGCAGGTGGGGGGCGGCACAGAGCTGATGGATTCTGGGGTTCCGTTGGGAGGGGGGAGGGGCAGAGAACTGAGGGAACTCTGGGGTTCCGTTGGGAGGGGGCAGGGGCAGAGAACTGAGTGATCTCCGGGGTTCCGTTGGGGAGGTGGGAGGGGCAGAGAACTGAGGGATCTCCGGGGTTCCGTTGGGAGGGGGGAGGGGCAGAGAACTGAGGGATCTCCGGGGTTCCGTTGGAGGAGGGAGGGGTCAGCTGAGCGAGTGAGGTGTCTGTTGGAGAGGGGTATTATGACATCATCACCACCTAACCGCCCAGCCGATGTGATTGGCCCTGAAAGACTTTCACCCCTGGGGGGCGTCAGAGGTGAGATCCGAAAATTTTTCGACCCTTACCAGCATCTAGACCCCAAGACCCCTCACTATACCAAATTTCAAGTCTCTGGCTCAAACGGTGCGGGAGGACTTCGCAGTCATACGTACATACATACATACATACATACATACATACATACATACACCACTTGACTTTTATATATATAGATTTTAAACTTTGTATTTATCAGAGGTACTTTCTGCTTTCCGAAACTTTCAAGCATCTCTATATAGCCTTCTACACGCTACCTCAGAGATGGAACACTACCTCAGAGATGGAAGCAGAACAACAGAAAGTCATAGGACTGCAAACCACTAGCAGCACTTCAGGATTTTTATGTCAAGTCTTCTATTGTGAATACTAAATATTGATACAGTTATGAATCATGTACAAGGACTATGCAGCCACTACCACAGACCTTTGACACAATTCAATTCATCATATCTCTAGTTATGTGATAATGAAGTCCTGTTATTATAAAACACAGGATGATATGCTAGTTAAGGGATAAAAAAAATCAAAGGTACCTGTCTATGCACAGAAACTGACTTACCATTACAAAATGATTCAATATTTAAATTATAACATTTCAAATTATGCTAGTTCAAAAAAATAAAAGCATATAGATTCTCAATCCAACCCATTTGCCATCAATGGCAAAAAAAGAAGTAGTCTTCAACGTATTCATTCAAATAAAATAAAGAAAGCCATTTTACTAAAGGTTATATATTGTCTGTCAATTTTAAGTTTGAAATAAGTTTTAATAATTGGAACCCTTTCAACGGAGATGATGTTGAAACAGTATAGATTTTTAGATAGATCTAAAATGGTTCATTTCCCACAAACTAGGAGTTGACCTGAAATGTAGAATATAAGCACACCAGTAAACATTACATTCACTGATTATAGTTAACTAGCATAAGTGCCCGGCGTTGCTCGTGTCAGTCGGAGGTGGGGAGGGGGCAGACAGTTGACACCCCCTGACCAACCCCAACACCCACCCTTCACCCACCCTGACATCTTCCCACCCCCCGACCAACCCCAAGACCCCCCGGCTCACTTACCCCCCGACCAAACCCGACAACCCCACCTGACCCCCCAAAACAAACCCAACACCCCCACCTCACCCCCCGACCAAACCCGACACCCCCACCTCACTCCCTGAGCAAACCCGACACCCCCACCTCACCCCCCGACCGAACAGTGTATTTAATAATCTGTGTGCTACACAGTGCACCATGAGCCGGGGGGGGGGGGGGTGTCGGGTTTGGTCGGGGGGTCAGGTGGGGGTGTTGGGTTTGCTTGGGGGGGTCAGGTGGGGTTGTCGGGTTTGGTCGGGGGGGTAAGTGAGCCGGGGGCTGTAGGGTTTGGTCTGGGGGGGTGGGAAGGTGTTGGGGTGGGTGAGGGGTGAGTGTTGCGGTTGGTCAGGGGGTGTTGCGGTTGGTGGGGGGTTGAGGTGGGGGTGTCAGGTTTGCTTGGGGGGATGAGGTAGGGGTGTCGGGTTCGGTCGGGGGTAAGTGAGCCGGGGGGGTGTCGGGTTTGGTCTGGGGGGGTGGGAAGGTGTCGTGGTGGGGGGGGGTGAGGTGTGGGTGTTGGGGTTGGTCAGGGGGTGTTGTGGTTGGTGGGGGGGTGAGGTGGGGGTGTCGGGTTTGCTTGGGGGGGTGAGGTGGGAGTGTCGGGTTCGGTCGGGGGGTAAGTGAGCCGGGGGGTGTCAGGTTTGGTCTGGGGGTGTTGCGATTGGTGTGGGGGGGGTGAGGTGGGGGTGTCAGGTTCGGTCGGGGGGTAAGTGAGCCAGGAGGTGTCGGGTTTGGTCTGGGGGGGTGGGAAGGTGTTGGGGTGGGTGAGGGGTGAGGGGTGGGTGTTGGGGTTGGTCAGGGGGTGTTGCGGTTGGTGGGGGGGTGAGGTGGCGGTGTCGGGTTTGGTCGGGGGGTAAGTGAGCCGGGGGGGGGGGTGTCGGGTTTGGTCTGGGCACCCACCCCAACACCTCCCCCCCCAGACCAAACCCAACACCCACACCACACCCCTCACCCCCCCGACACTTTCCCACCCCCCAGACCAACCCCGACCCCCCCCCCCCGGCTCACTTACCCCCCGACCAAACCCGACACCCCCACCTCACCCCCCCAAGCAAACCCAACACCCCCACCTCACTCCCCCACCAACCGCAACACCCCCTGACCAACCCCAACACCCCCACCTCACCCCCCCGACCGAACCCGACACCCCCACCTCACTTACCGTCCCACCAAACCCAACTCAGATCCGTCGCAGGGGGGGAGGGGGCCCAGAGCCGAGGGATTCCGGGGACCTTCGCAGGTGGGGGGGGCACAGAGCTGATGGAGTCCGGGGTTGAGGTGGGAGGGGCAGAGAACTGAGGGCTCTCCGGGGTTCCGTTGGGAGGGGGAGGGGCAGAGAACTGAGGGATCTCTGGGGTTCTGTTGGGAGGGGGGAGGGGCAGAGAACTGAGGGATCTCCGGGGTTCCGTTGGGAGGGGGGAGGGGCAGAGAACTGAGGGATCTCCGGGGTTCCGTTGGAGGAGGGAGGGGTCAGCTGAGCGAGTGAGGTGTCTGTTGGAGGGGGGTATTATGACATCATCACCACCTAACCGCCCAGCCGATGTGATTGGCCCTGAAAGACTTTCACCCCTGGGGGGCGTCAGAGGTGAGATCCGAAAATTTTTCGACCCTTACCAGCATCTAGACCCCAAGACCCCTCACTGTACCAAATTTCAAGTCTCTGGCTCAAACGGTGCGGGAGGAGTTCGCAGTCATACGTACATACATACATACATACATACATACACACATACATACACCACTTGACTTTTATATATATAGATAGCCTGAGACATGCAGACACCACCACTTTTCAAATAAATGGCAGGGTACAAAGTTATGACTAGGAAACAGAAGAATCCATGCTGTACCACAACAGAAATTAGATGTAACAAAGAGTCCTGTGGCACCTTAAAGACTAACTAAAGTGACTTCCACTGCTTGCATCCGACGAAGTGGGTATTAGCCCACGAAAGCTTATGCTTCAATACTTTAGTTAGTCTTTAAGGTGCCACAGGACTCTTTGTTACCTCTGCTATTCCAGACTAACATGGCTACCTCTCTGATTCTAGAAATTAGATGTTAATATACATATTTCGATCCTAGGCACTTGGCACAAGTCAGGAAATGGATGAAGGAAAGGAACACTTTATACCATCTCTATTCTCCCACTGGCCAAGTCCCATATCTTGGGACTTGGCCAGTCTCTGGCATAAGCACAGTATCTTCAGGGGTGCTCTAACTCAGGCACCATGTCCACTATCCCCTGGGTCATTCAAGCAGCCTGGGCTCACTGTCCTGCAGATTCTGCCACTGTAAAGGAATCCTTCACCAGCTGATTAAATTGGTTTTACATATGCATTACTCATCTCGGTGACATAAAGCAGCCATAGGTAGGCCAAGAATCTGGCCCATTGTACATGCGAGATATTGTATTGTGGATAATATATATATATATATATATATATATATATATATATATATATATATATATATATATATATATATATATATATATATATATATATATATACCTCTGAATAACAAACAGCAACATCAAATGGCCATTAGGCTCCCATTTTCCTCAGATCTTTGGCTACCATTTTTCAGACTAGGAGAAAAGACAAAAACCTATCAAACATTGTCCATAGCTACATTACTAAACAATAATTGTCTAAAAGTCCCTGCCTATAAAAGCAATTTATAACAATTTATGCAACCTATATTTAACATATGGCTCTCATATTATTAAATTAATCCTTTGTCAAATGTTCTTGTACACACTGGGCTGGATTATCAGCTGATGTAAATAAGTATAGCTCCATTGACTATCCTGAATTTCTCCTACCAAAGCTCTATCTCTATGGGTTAAAACATAGATACACTCAAAATCTAATTCTGCCATATATAATTGTTTTACATATCTATTAGAGATTACACCTACATTAAACTGTTGGATCAGGACATTCCCATATTTTGAGAGAATTTGAAATCCAAATTCAGCTCTAAATGTCATGGTTAGGCGATCGCTTTATAATGAACTGATTCCAAATCTTTGATCTGAAAAGATGACATTTCAAATTTGGATCCAGCTCCAAATGTTCCAGCATTGGTCTGTCTTTAATATAAGCAATGTAACTACATGGGCAGTATCTTGTAAAGAAGATTTCTACCATCAGAAAATAAGGGAAGACATTTCATTGCACCATATTTCTCTCAAAAGCTAAAATTAATGTCAACACTATAGAACAGTATTCTCCTGACGTACTATTGGGAGCATCAACTGAACATAAAACTGAGTTAGTTGACAGTATTAAAGAATGTGTATTACAAGTGATATAATAATAGCTGCTTTGATAAAGAAAGTACAGAAAATGAATATGTGAAGGTATACTCAAACCACCTTGGGATAAGTTATTTTTAAAATAACCGACTGAGAAATTGAGTTTATACAAAGCTCATGAAGGCACATGACAATACATGTGTATTTCAAGCAAAAAAATATAGTTTTAACGAGACTCATTTTAACATGAACATAATAGCACAACTCATATGCATAATGTAAATGAGCAAATGTTTGATGGATCAGGACCATAACTTGGTAAGTATGATAAATTATTTGGCTCAGCTTCTTCAGAATAAAAAAAAAACACCTAAAAATATGTTTAAAATTAAAAGAATTGCAAGTAAATGAAACATGATATTCTGGGACAAATTCTCTTCTGGTATAACTTGTATGATTTCAGTGGAGAATTGGGAAGGGGATTCTATTTCTTTCATATGTTTTCTCAGTATCAGTGCATACTCTTCACCGTTTTATAAACTTACTTGAGGTGATAGATTAGCACCAAACAATTTTGAACTATAGTACACGATCAGTGAATTCCAAGTGCTTATGTTAGTCACTTAAAGAGATAGGATCATTTAATCAGCTTTTCTGTGATTGATTTGTTAGGGTTCAGTGAGATGCAAGGCACAAGTAACTTATCCATGGATGGGAGCAGTTTTCAAATTTAATCATGGCATAGCCTATTAAACAAACAAACAGCAATAACAAAAACACTGCACCAATTTGTTTACATTGCACAAACAATTACAGAGGTATCATGGTAACTTCTTTCCCTGTCTGGTTCCTGGAATGTAAGTTGGTTGGTTTTGGTCCCTTATAAACCCTTATAGACTAAATGAACATCATTTGCTACAGAAGATCCCTTTAGTAAATAATTAAGGAATAGTCCCAACATCTCCCAAACAAATTTGTTCTTGACTGATAAATCACTTGGTGGGGAGTGGGGAACAGGTGAAGAAATCCATCATACCCAGAACCTTAGTGTAAGGAATTTACAGGATTTATGGTGCATTTACAGCCCCAACAAATGAAATGGTATTCCATCATCTGAGCTGTAACATACCCGGATGAGATTTTGAACTCATTAATCCAAGATTATCATGAAGTCAATGAAAATACGTACCGTGGGTAACATTTATTTTAAATTCTCCATAAAAGCTTTCTAAAAACATTAATATCTCATTTATAAAGATGAGCCAAAAACAGCACCAGCAGTGAACATGCAAATTAATCCATGTACTGTATACAAATTCAATCATTCATCAGACACATTGTGGGCAGGTTTAGATTAGATTTCTGACTAGCAATGCTGAAGTACTTACTTTCTGTTCCATCTTCTTGAGAGGCGAAAAAGAGAGGCACTCCTATGACTAACCTCACAATACTGTCTTTTGGGTTATTTACTTTTGAGTAGTTTTTTACAAAGGTTTTAAAGATATGTTTTAAAAAGAAAATTTAAAAAAAATATATGGAGATATACCTATCTCATAGAACTGGAAGGACCTTGAAAGGTCATTGAGTCCAGTCCCCTGCCTACACTAGCAGGACCAAGTACTGTCCCCTGACAGATTTTGCCCCCGATCCCTAAACGGCCCCCTCAAGGATTGAACTCACAACTCTGGGTTTAGCAGGCCAATGCTCAAAACACTGAGCTATCCCTCCCCCCCTTAACTAATTAATCAATTAATATGAGATGTTAAATTGTAGTTTTAGGTCATGTAAAGGCCATGAAGTTTTGATAAGACAATAATTGTATATTAGGAAATTGTGAGATTCTTAATTTGATATTACCACTTGGCTGCCAACATACCAATCTACATCCATTCAGAGAAGGTTTTACATTGTCTGTATGAATATTAAGGGTAAAATTATCCTCTTTGATCTGCACCATGGGAACCCTGCCTCAGCCTACTGCTCTAATTTCGTTAGGGATCCATGTTCCATTTTAAAAGGAGAGTGGTGGCAGGACCCAGTGTTTACATATTTGGATGCAGTTGTGGTGGAGAGGAGATTGCACCCAGTAGAATATATCAATTGACTCCAGAGAATGGCATTGACCTGCTGTCCAAAGCATTAAGAGGGAGGAGGTTGTTCAGTCATTGGAAGAAGAGCCTGATTACCCCATACAGAGGGAATCCAAGCACCCAATTGGGTTTCTCCTTCTCCAAAACAATCCTACCAGCAGACAGAAAGAGAGAGGAAGAGTAGATGGGTGTGTCTCAGATGGGGCTGATTCATCCCTGGTGTATCTCTTTTGAAGTTGATCTGATATTAG
Source organism: Sternotherus odoratus (assembly GCA_032164245.1). NCBI lineage: Eukaryota > Metazoa > Chordata > Testudines > Kinosternidae > Sternotherus > Sternotherus odoratus. Next base: position 44,458,541 of record JAVMKO010000006.1, read on the forward strand.
AGATAGATTTAGCATATATATATATGTATATACACTTGATTGTTAACTAGATATTATATGTGTGTGTGTGTAAGAAAAATATATTTTTGAAAATGCATTTACCTGTGATGTGTTTGTATTTCCCTTTCTATCATCACAGATTGTCAAAATATTTGTGCCCAGAAAATATAGAAAATGGAAAAAAAAATTATAATCAATTTCTTTCATGCTGATTCCATAAGTGCCAGCAGAGTTCAATATCATAGAAGTAACTGTAAGATGACAAACATGGGATTGTGGAATCAAAGAATTAATTGGCTAGAAGAGGCAGAGTAAAGGAGAAAATATCTAGTTAACAATCAAATATTTTAGTAAATACCACTGTTGGTAAAGGTCTATTTGCAGTGGGTTTCATGGGTTATAAATATTTTTGATACCATAGTCCTATATTGAGTTAAATAATCTACTGGCCAAAAAAAAAAGAAAGAAAAAAAGAAAGACTGTTCAAACATGACTTATTTTATTACCTTTATAAATAAAACACAACATGAATGATAAAAGTTGTCTACCTACCTGAACTCTGGTATTATTGCTAATGACAGCAGAGTGCACAAGCACTCCTGAAAATATTTTCCTTTATCTTTGCAATCATTAAGCTGCGAGGCTAAATTTGAAAATAATGGTCTTTGTTTTCCTTTCATCATTCTGCATAGGTGTTCTTGCATCATTATGTCAAATTCAGCAAAGATTTTGGCTAAACCCAAATATGTTTCCATTATTGGGCAGAAATAGGCAATCAGCATACCCCCTAAAGACTCATTAATGCATAGCAAGGCCTGGTATTATTGTGATTAGTCTTTCATAAAACTGTTCATAAACTTAGCTTCCTGATGGATTCTTCACTTGTTCTCTGCTTCAGTAGTTTTATTTTGCTTCAGACTCTGTTGTGTTCCCTTTTCTGTTGCCTAAACCAGGTGTAACCTTTTGAGATTTCTTCAGTACTATAAGGTGGAAAAAAAAAAGATTCTTTCCCCACAGTCCTTTATTCCTCCCTTCATATGTTGACTCTTTTGCTGTGAAGAAACTGGAAAAGATAATTACATCTAATATTTTTACCAACCAACTTTAATCCCTGTTTCCTCTATTTTGCTAGCTATACACATTCTATACAAAAAGAACACATTAAGGTTGTACACTGTAATACTCAAAAGTCAGGATGTGTCATGCATATGCCATGTTAACTCTAGCCTACATTTTCCTTGCTTTTTGCTGAATGAAGGAGAGGCAGGTGGATTGTTTGCCCTCCTAAATTGCCTCCCATATTCATATATGAATATATATAGGGGATTACATGTAGCATGCCTATTTGACCTGCATGCTTCCACAGGAATGCTCTAAATAGAGGGGCTAGCTAGTCATCTCTCTACTCCCAAAAATGTTAAGTGGGGGAGTTGAGAAGCTATTGGGCTTTCACTAGATAATGGCACCAGATAAGTGAGAGGGGAAGAGGGCCCAGGGGAGTGAACAGATCTAAAATAATCTGACTACAGACGGACAACACATTTTTATCAGCAGTGTTTTCTGTTGAAAAATGATGTTTCATCAAAATTGAAGTGTTCCACGGGACTGTGTTGATTTCAATGAAAACTTTGAGATGAGAAAAAGTTAAATAAATTGTTTTGAGTTTTCTCATTTCGTTTAAAAAACATTTTGTTTTTGTAACCGTGTGCTTGCTCAGAGTGGCACTCTGTCCCCCTCTAGTGGTGGCTGGGCCAGCTAGCGTTTGATAAACCAGCTACAACCTTGGCTTAGAGAGAGGTCTCTTCTAGCTCACGCACTAGAGGTTTTTGCATTAAACTCAAGGGGGCTCAGATTTGATCCCTGTTCCCAGTGTTCCTGTATGGGTTGGCATTATATTTTGATAAATATAAATGTTTCATTTGGATTTTATAATTTCTATTCATTTTGCTTAGAGTATAGTAGAACCTCAGAGTTACAGACACCTTGGGAATGGAGGTTGTCTGTAACTCTGAAATGGTTGTAACTTTGAGGTTCAGGCTCCAGATCCAGCAGCTGAAACTCCAGGTCAGGTTTGAGCAGCAGCTGATCTTCCTCCTCTGCTCCGGCAGGTAGTTTCTTTCAAGCTTGTCTCCCTCCCGTCTGAGGGTGGGTATGGGTGTAAACAGCAAGTCCTCCACCTGGTTGGGGATGTGAAAACAGCGAATCCCCATCACGGCAGGGCAGGAAGGGTGAAAGCAGTGTAGATCCCAGCACTGCTCCTGTTCTGCTAGCTCCAGCTGCCTTGGGCTGGCAACCCCAGTGTCTTCACTTCTTCCTGTAGCTGTAAATGGCTTTCCCCACAGATGGAGGTGGGGTCTGGAGAGGCATCCCAGATATTCCTAGGTTTAAGATGCAATACAGGCACAGTGCAGTATTTGCTTTTGTGTATATGTGTGTGTGTGTCTCTGCTGCAGTCTGGATTGGTTACTTCTGGTTTCACATGGTACCCAATTGACCAATCAGTCCGTAACTCTGGTGTTTGTATCTCTGAGATTCTACTGCAGTTTATTTTATTACAATGTTTTGATATTATCATGACAAAATGATTCAATGGTTCCAAATCAACATTTGGGGGAATTTTTTGTTGCGTGGGAAATTCTAAAATTTTGCTTTTCCCTTCTGATTTGGAATGAAACCAAATTTTGAAATATTGGCATTTCCCACAAAATGGAAATTCTGATTTCTGATCTGGTCTATCTGTTAGTGAGGAGAAGTGAAACATACCAAGGGTTTGCTTGTAGTTTTCTGGTTACAAGTAAAACTAAGCTACATCTACATTAGGACCTATGGGTCTGATTCCCAGCTAGTTCTCATCATGCGGGAGAGTATTCAGCATGAGTATAAACAATACAGAGGTTGTAGCTCAGGCAGCAGCTGCAGCCATGCTGAATACGTACCCACCAGTGTCAGGCTGGTTTATACCCAGTGCAGCTAGGCCATGCCTGTGCTACTGCTGCTACTATTTATACTTGCATTAGCTTGATGAGAGCTAGTGCAAATATGTGTATATGAGCCGGGAATCACACCCCCTAGCTCCAAGGGTATACATAGCCTAAAGGATAACAAACCTGAGGAAACTAACCCTACTGTTGTGAATGAAATCAAAAGTGTGTGACCCAAAACTGACTGGCTTCGCAGACCTTATTAACACACCCAGATTTAAAGCTTTTCTTGCTTGAGAGACAGAAGATTGATTCATAGACATAACCCCGGGACAAGAACATGGTTTCAAGCCCATTATAATACCATAACAAAATTTTCCTTATTCAATGTGTTTTGCCAAGGAGACCAAAGAGATGAAAACCGACCTTGTGCTTGTGAAATGCATGTTGTTTTACAAAACCAACAATGTAGCCTATCAACAGCTATAGAATTGTAAAATCATGAAGAGGCTAGTTAGTTTCTAACTGCTTAGGTAGTAAAGAGAAACCTCCTGAGGCCATAAGTATTAACTGTACTAACTGTCCAAAAGAAACAAATACATTTATCTCTGCTTGGACGAGCTGTGTTACTATTATGTACTTCCCTGCTGGTGTAGTGCACACATTGCTGGTTCATAGTAATGGTTAACACTGGCAGAGCCCTACCACCTGTAAAGTGTGAAAGAAAAAGGCCCAGCAAGAAAGGTGGGGAGAAAAAGAAAATGAATGTTTAATAGCTGAAAAACTCTGATGCAGGTATACCATTCTACAAAAAACATCTGTTCATGAATGCCATCAAAAATAAATTCTTTGTTCTTGCAGCTGTTTGTCTTCAACTCCCATCACTAACTGATGTGCAAATATTGATGCAGACTGAAAAAAAAATTAATTGCCGCATTGAGCTTTAAATTGTTTACGCAAATCAAGACTTAAATGTGAGTAATAATTTTATTGGATTTGGCCATTTAAAATAACTGAAAGGAAATCAGTGTTTCCATTAGTTGAAAACTTGTCACATAAAAATGAAAAAATATGTTGTTTATCTAAAATGACTTTTGTTCTCATATTGTATGACCGTCATGTTGTTTTACTGCAGTGAGCTCAAGAAAAGCCATCAAATGCAATATTACTGTACCGAGAGTAAGTCCAGATGGTATTTTTAAATGGTATTTTTAAATTTTCCCATCAGCCCTCAAGAATGGGATACACATTGTGAAGAGAGACAGACTGAAGACAGCTCCATTCCGGAAACCTGAATAACTCAGACTTGCATTCAAGGGATGACGTTTTCCCCAAGATTTCAGATTTCTAGTTCAAGTCTCTATCACCTGAAGATCTTCAACATCACTGCATCACTCTCTTTTTAGGGTAAGCATTACACCCAAATTCAATTATTTGATCATGTCAACATTTGTAATGCATTTATGCAGGCTTTGTGGATCCTAAAAAGGACACAATTGTGACTCCTACTTGTCCTTCAGCAGAAATAAACAATGGGTTATGGATTATATTTAGCAAAATATTTCATAAGAAGGAGACAGTCTCAGACAGCTTCTCTTACAAAATATTACAGTAGCTGTCTGTACTTTTTAGTTATGGAGTGAAAATATTCTAAAAAGTACTTCAAAATCTTAAAGACTGGTTTAGTTTTAAAATGTTTAGGGCCATTCCTCAATTGATAGAAGGGGCACCCCTCTATAATAGATAACTGGTTATTCTGGCTAGCTGTTTCCAACAGATTGCCTTGAACCAGTCTTGGCATTTTCATATTTTTTTGATAATCTGGTCAGCCAGAGTCTTTTCCATTTCCCAAGGGGGGACATGTCCATTAATTTCAATGGGAGAAGGATTGGGCTACTAGCCATTAAAGAAGTTAATATAGAAAGCCTAAAAATATCTTCATATACGTCTCAAAAGTAATTTTTACAGTTAAAGTTACGAAAATAAAAGGGTAAGAGTATGTCTTGCTGTAAAGAAAAGACAAAGTGAAGAAGTCAGCTAAAAGGAGATTAAAGATGGAAAGGAAAATTCCTGCATCATCAAAAAGATAATGAAGTTTAAAAGAAATTATAAAAAGGAAACACTTTGTTGGACATTTTGTATACAATGCCATGCAACCGAAGCCAATAAAAACAGGGAGAATTTCTAAAGGAACTGTTACTAATTACACATTGTTAAAACTGAAATTAACATTTTATTTTTATGGTCTGGCAAATTAAGAAAAATACTTATACAAGTATTGCCTGATTTTTTTTTACCAGCAACCAGAATGCATATTGAATGGCTCCTTTTATTATTATTTTTAAGTGGGTAGTCCAGCAGCATTGCAGATGTGAATCATGCTGCCATATTAAGATCCTGGTTTGGGAGGGACCTAGGAACTTGGGCTCTATGGGACAAGAGAGGTCATCTACATCTTAGAGATGAAATGGCTGGTATCCTGAGATGACTACAAGATGACCTGCTCTTAGGCCAACTCTCTACTGACTGATTCATAGGAGTATATAACAGCTTCATCAGTTACTCCTTCTTCCTGCCCCCTGAAAGGAGAATAATTTGCCACCAGTCTGCACTGGGATAAAGTGGGAATTGCCAAATTTAGATCTTGATCCTGCCATCCCTTGTCCACATCAATAATCCCACTGAAATATTTGCATGATCATTAAGCACACATTAAGAATCTTCAACATATAAGGAATGTTGAGGCTATCACAGTCACCTTACGCAATTATTCTCCATGTCCATAAAATCCACTGCAGGAGCCTGTCAGTTACTTTTATCATGATACACAATCCTACTTAGCCGATAGCAACATCTCTACTATACAAATATCAATTAAGAAACAGCAGTTGAAAACTAGAGGAAGTTATCATAAAAATATTGTTTGTTATGAGCATTTTCAGAACTCTACAGATTTGTCCTTGCCACAGGGAGTTTGCATTCCACATTACATTAGATAAACAATACCGCGTAATGCAGCAGCAGTGGAATTCTGGCCTCATTGAAGTCAATGGTAAAAGTCCTATTGACTTCAATGGGGCCAGGCTTTCAGTCCAGATGTTCTAGTCCAAGAAGGTGGCACAGATTTTTTTTTTCTCTGATGAGTTAGCAGTGAAATACTTTGCACAAAAAAGTGTGTGTTGCAAGGAGGGAATTTAAAAAGTGTTGCTGTTTGACACACACAGAGATGCCGGTCTTTGTGAATAATGTCCTCTCCATTCTAACTTGTGTTTGTGTAACACAGATGGAAAGAAAGCATTGGATGTGGCTCCCTCATATAATTTAATGCCTGGGATGCACTAAATGGAGCATTTCTTTTTTTAAAAAGGCAGAAAATGAATTAAAATATCCCAAATTCAGGACAGCTTTGTGGAAAAAAACTGCATAAGAAATAATCAGGTAAATATATCTATGGAGGAAAATAAAGAATGGGGGAAGACAATGACACAGAAAAATTCAGCAAAGAAAGAGAAAGTTTGTAGTCCAAGAGACTGAGGAGAGAACTGGGAGATACAGTTAAAGATGACCTGATTTTAGGCCAACTCTCTACTGTCTGATCTGTAGAAATATATAACAGCATGATCAGTTATGCCCTCTTACTGCCCCCTGAAAGTACATTCTCCTATTTCACCATCCCTCACTTTCTCTATGGCCTGACGTTGTTGAGCTGCAGAAGTACAGTTAGTGAGCTGATGAAAATTGGAGTTGAAACTTCCTGAAACACAAACAACAATTAGAAATTTTATTGTCAGTCTAAAAGCAGCTCACTGCTGGAAAGTATAACCATAAAATATAAAATATAGCTCAAATCCCTCATTTGCCTAAGCACCCAGAAAATGAGAAGCTTTCACAACTGATATGATGCCATATTCTGTAGTTTGCTTGGAACCAAGTCTGCCAGGACCCCCATATTCATTCTTTATTTCACAGTTTACAAATCTGTATCAATAAGAATCATACAGCTCAAGATGGAAACACAATTTATTTGCAATGAGACTTTTGTTCTGTTGCCAATCCATTAATTACATGGTCAGAGTAGCAACTTCCAAATGAAGACTAACAGTCTTTCCTGTTTTAATTCTTCTCACACCTTTCACATACCGAAATATTCTTTGGGGCTTAAAATTCCAGTGCATGCTTCCAGCTCAAAAATGGTATTTTTGAAATGCTTGAACAAAATTAGGTGAACAGCCTTTGAACAATGCAGCCACATGCAGAGATTCATGTGCAGAATTCATTGCAAGAGTTAGTTTCTTGAAGCTTCTCCACTTCTAGAGTTTGTAAGTATGCATCTCCCACTGCTCAAGACTGGGCATTGCTTTACGTTTGCAGGCATGCACTCTTTGTCTCATCATTGGTAAAGCAGCCTTGAGGTATTCGTGCCATATTGATGTGCCAATTAATAAATATCAAATCTTGTTATAGTCCCTGTTATATTGCTTATATTTTACCCCCACCAGGTGCCAAACCTCAGCAACCTATTCTTTCCACACCCAGCTGTCAAACCTTTCAACTCTGTCTGATTTTTCATACATAGTCACAGTCACAAATTCTGAATTCTGAATGCATTTTACCAGTGTCTGTTATTTCTCAAGCATTACACCCAAGTAGCCAATTCTGAACAGTTTTGCTTACATATAGTGTATTTTGGGACTATATTTCAGATGCTTCTCCTACTCCTTGGCAACAATGTCATCAAATACATAAAACACTAATGCACGTGGCCATTATTCTGAGCTGAGTCATTCCCTGTGACAAGACTGTAAGCTCTGTGACTGGAATGATGATCTGCAACATCCTGAGTTTTCTGTTCCTCTCAGTCCCAAGATTATTGATTTGGATAGCCTAACTGCAAATATTTAATATATAACCCTGCAAAAAATCCAAGTGTCAACTCTGTCCACATATCAATTCAATGGACACCATCATAGGACCTAACCACATCAGCCACACCACTGGGGGCTCATTCACCTGCACATCTACCAATGTGATATATGCCGTCATGTGCCAGCAATGCCCCTCTGCCATGTATATTGGCCAAACTGGACAGTCTCTATGAAATGAATAAATGGATACAACTCTGACATAAGGAATCATAACATTCAAAAAACAGTAGGAGAACACTTCAGTCTCCTGGACACTCAATAACAGACCTATAAGTGGCAATTGTTCAACAAAAATCTTTAAAAACAGACTCCAACATGAAACTGCAGAACTGGAATTAATTTGCAAACTGGACACCATCAGATTATGTCTGAATCAAGACTGGGAGTGGTTCGGTAATTACAAAACCTAAACCTAATTTTCTCAATACTACTTTTCCCCTACTGTTACTCTCACCTTCTTGTCAACTGTCTGAAATGGGCCACTCTCATTACCACTTCAAAAGTTATTTTTCCTTTTTTGGTATCCTGCTGTTAATTGAATTGTCTCGTTAGTTGCCTTACCAAGTGTGAGATAAGTCTCCCATCCTTTCATGTATTTATACCTGCTCCTGTATTTTCCACACCATGCATCTGATATAATGGGTTCTAGCCCATGAAATCTTATGCCCCAAAAATGTGTTATTCTCAGAGGTGCCACAAGGACTTCTCATTGTTTTTGCAAAGATCATGTCCTCCATTAGGACCCACAAGGAAATTCTTAGTTCTATTTTCTTTTTGTGTCATTCAGGTTTGCTGAGATCTCAGAGTACATCAAGCATTCATGAACTTTTCACTACTATGCCCAACAGTTGCAAACCCCATCATCTCCCTGTTGCTCCCAAAGCACACAGTCCACCCAGGAAACTCCCTTCTGCATGACTGAGGAATCTGGACGAATCATACTTTTGAAGTTGCTATGAGAGATGTTTCTCAACAGTTTCTTTAACAATTTTGATGGAATAAGACAAAACATAAATACAATCTAGAAAAGGAAAGCTAATTTGTTCATATAATCAGACAATTTTTCAAAAGGAAAAGATGATTTAGAGCTTCCAAATAGATTGTTTGAAGAGAAACTAGAAGTACCAATTCTGTTGTGCCCTGTGGTTTCTTTGGTTCATTCTGCTCTCTTATAGGACCTTTTCTCCCCTTGCCCCGCATGCCTCCCTTCTCTTCCTGCCTGCTCTCCCTGCTCCTTTAGTCTTTTCCTCTTTCTGTATTCCCTGCATCTTTCTTTCCTCCTCGCATAGAGCTTTCTTCACTTATGCTCCTGGAACTCAGGAGTCCTGAGTCTGTTCCTTCCCCACTTCTACTCCCATCAGCCTTCTCCTCTCTGGATCTTTCACTTGATCCTACTTTGATTTTGCTTGAGTTTTTTTTTCACTACTAGCATCTCAGAAGAGGAGAGGGAGCTGGCTACCAAGGTGGAGAGAAAGGGATAATTAAAAGCCCTCTTTAGCCCAATAAAAAGTAACTTGATCTCTAAAGAGATTGAAAAACTTTTGCTTTCATTAGCTCTATTGTACTTTTAGAAAATGTAACAAAAATCAAATATAAAAACTAGGTCTGTCAATTAATCACAGTTAACTCAAACGAGTAACTTAAAACAAATTAGCTCAATTCAATATTATTTGAGATTAATCACAGTTTTAATCAAACTGTTAAACAATAATAGAATACCAATTGAAATAATTATAAATGTTTTGGATGTTTTTCTCCATTTTCAAATATATAGATTTCATTTACAATACAGAATACAAAGTGTACAGTGCTCACTCTACAGTATTTTTATTGAAAATATTTGCACTGTAAAAAGACACAAAATAAATGCTATTTTTCAATTCACTTAATACAACTACAGTAATACCTCGATTTAATGGACTAATTCGGGCGACTGGGTGTCTGTTAAACCCAAAAGTCCGTTATTTAATAATTAAAAAAAAAAACCCAGCCTGCCCAATTAGTCCTTAATTCGAGGTTTTACTGTATGTACTTCCCCTCCGCCAAAAAGCCGCCGATTTTTTTTTTTAAATAAAATGAAAAAAAAACCCTGCCCTGGACCCCCATGCACCCCGGCCCCAGTCCCCGCTGGCGACCGGGGCTCGGGGCTCCAGGCGCCGCGCTCCCCGGGGCTCGCGGCTCCAGCCTCCGCCCGGGGAGCGCGACTGCAGCTGCCGCCCGGGGAGCGCGGATCCAGCCGCGCTCCCCGGGGCTAGGGGCTCGCTCCCCGGGGCTTGGGGCACCAGGCGCCGCGCTCCCCGGGGCTCGCGGCTCCAGCTGGCTGCCAGGACCCGGGCGGCAGGTGGGAGCCCGCAGCTGGACCTCCACAAACGGATTTCGGATGCATCGGACTTTCTTAAAAATTTTGTCCGTTGCATCCGAAGTCCGTTAAATCGAGGTCCGTTAAATCGAGGTTTTACTGTACTGTGGTGCAATCTCTTTATAGTGAAAGTGCAATTTACAAAAATAGATTTTTTTTGTTACATAGTTGCACTCAAAAATAAAACAATATAAAATTTTAGAGCCTCAGTCCTACTACTTGTTCAGCCAATTGCTAAGGCAAACAAGTTTGTTTACATTTACACAAGATAGTGCTCCCCGTTTCTTATTTACAATGTCTCCTTCATGCTTAACCATCATTCCAGAGGACTTGCTTCCATGCTGATGATGGGTTCTGGTTAATAATGATCCAAAGGAATGTGGAATGTAGAAAACAAAAAATATTTAAATAAATGCTATTCTATTATTGCTTAACGGTGCGATTAAAACTGCAATTTATTGCAATTATTTGATTAATCATTATTAATTTTTTTAATCATTTGACAGCCCTAATAAAAACTTTACACGTTTAACAAAAAGAATGATTTTATCACTGATTTTATCACCTTGTGTTTTGTTAATGGAGTGACTTGCTTGAAGTCTGAAGGTGCCACTGTTCTCTGTTGAGTGTTCTTGATTTCTGAGAGCTGCTGGTATTTGATCAGCTGGGTATTTATGGACAAGGGGAGAACAAATGCAGACTGCCTTCATTTCAGAGGCACTTATAAAGACTCTGTAGGTCTCCACATAATTCCTCAAAGTACTTTGCAAACATAGAGTTTGCAGTCTCCTATAGAGGCTCTTTATTGTGGGGGGGAGGGAGAGGGTGTAGTATGGAAGGAAAGGACAGGTGGAGGGAAAGGACAGGTCCCAGCCTCCTTCCCAACTTTTTTTCCTCAGCTTACTCATCACTCTCTCCATGTGTGCTCACACAAGGACCTCTCAGTTTGAACCTTAAACAATAAGATATGAATATGTTCCAAAGCAAAGTATTTTAATCTTGAAGCTCATATTGAGTAGGTACAATACTATGCTTTTCCAGGATGAGCAGTTTTCAGTTGAGATCTACAAATATTTCATTTTGGATAGAAAGCTGGCTGGATTGTCGGGCTCAAGGGATAGTGATCAATGGCTCCATGTCTAGTTGGCAGCCAGTATCAAGCGGAGTGCCCCAAGCGTCAGTCCTAGGGCCGGTTTTATCTATATATATAAAAGTCAAATGGTGTATGCATGTGTGTATGTACGTCCCCTTACTCCTTCCACACTGTTTGAGCTAGAGACTTGAAATTTGGTACAGTTGTAGGCTTTAGGGTCCTAATCAGGGGAAGAAACGAAAATTTTTCAAATATCACCTCTGATGCCCCCTAGGGGTGAAATTCTTTAAAGCCCATTCACATCATCTGGTCAGCAGGTTAACACCTGCTGTTCTCTGTGACATAGTTATGATGTAATAATATCCCCCTCCAATGGACCCCGCACTCGCTCAGCTCTCTGCCCCCTCCCCCCCTCCAACGCCCCCCCACTCGCTCAGCTCTCTCCCCCCTGCCCCCTCCAACAGCCCCCCCCACTCACTCAGCTCTCTCCCCCCTTCCCCCCTCCAATGGCCCCTGCACTCGCTCAGCTCTCTCCCCCCTCAGGTAAGAATCGAAAATTTTTAAAATCTCCCTCCCTCCCCCCACTCCAACAGCCCCCCACTCGCTCAGCTCTCTCCCCCCTCCCCCACTCCAACGGACCCGAGCAACACCGGGTATTTGTGCTAGTTCAATATCTTTATAAATGATCTGGAGGGTGGTGTGGACTGCATCCTCAGCAAGTTTGCAGATGACACTAAACGGGGAGGAGTGGTAGATACACTGGAGGGTAGGGATAGGATACAGAGGGACCTAGAAAAATTAGAGGACTGGTCCAAAAGAAATTTGATGAGGTTCAACAAGGAAAAGTGCAGAGACCTGCATTTAGGATGGAAGAATCCCATGCACTGCTACAGACTAGGGACCGAATGGCTAGGCAGCAGTTCTGCAGAGAAGGACCTAGGGGTTAAAGTGGACGAGAAGCTGGATATGAGTCAACAGTTGCCAAGAAGGCTAACAGCATTTTGGGCTGTATAAGTAGATTGAGGGACATGATTGTTCCCCTCTATTCGACATTGGTGAGGCCTCACCTGGAGTACTGTGTCCAATTTTGGGGCCCACACTACAAGAAGGATGTGGAAAAAATGGAAAGAGTCCAGAGAAGGGCAACAAAAATGATTAGGGGCCTGAAGCACATGACTTATGAGGGGAGGCTGAGAGAACTGGGATTGTTTAGTCTACAAAAGAGAAGACTGAGATTTAATAGCTGCTTTAAACTACCTGAAAGGAGGTTCTAAAGAAGATGGATCTAGACTGTTCTCAGTGGTAGCAGATGACCGAACAAGGAGTAATGGTCTCAAGTTGCAGTTGGGAAGGTTTAGATTGGAGATTAGGAAAAACTTTTTCATAGGCTGGTGGTCAAGCATTGGAATAGGTTATCTAGGGAGGTGGTAGAATCACCTTCCTTAGAGGTTTTTAAAGTCAGGCTTGACAAAGCCCTGGATGGGATGATTTAGTTGGGGATTTAGTTGGGGATTGGTCCTGCTTTGAGCAGGGGGTTGGACTAGATGACCTCCAGAGGTCCCTTCCAACCTTAATATTCTATGATTCTTTGTGAGAGGTGTCCACAATTAACAGTATCAAAACCACTTTCTGCCACTGATCTGTAGGCAGAGTTCCCAATAATACTCCCAGAGAAGTGTTAGACTTCCATGTGTAGACTAATAGCACACAATGGCTTTTATAATTTGTAAATGCTGTCTGATTATAAAATAAGGTAAAACAATTGCCAAATTCCCAGTTGATTATTATTGGCTGGCGTACAAACTGCTGGCTCATGTAAACTTCTAGCGCTTGCACTTATTCCTATCTCGATGGTTGTATATTCAGTGCTCTTCAAAAACTGAATGAAAAGCTTCTTTTGCCTTTCTCCAATTAAAACAACAAAAAACCAGTAATGTTTGTCCTTTAACACAACCCTGAAAATTTACTCTTTTGCGCTTCCATTCTTTTTTCTAAAGTTTGACTTTAAAATTACTTATCTAAAGTTGAATTAACTCTCCCAACTGACTGGCAAGCTGACACTGTTTTTCCCTCTGACATATATTGTCAGTTTTTAGTTACCTTCAAGCTTTTAATTTTATTTCTTAACTTCTGTTTCTTTTTTGTGTTTAACAAATTGTCTGATTGCAAGATTTAGCTGATTTTATTGAGGAGGGAAAAAATTATGTATACTCAGTATAAGAGGGATAGGCCTCATCCCATAGATCAGTGTTCCTCAAAGTTTTTCCACAGTGGCCCCTTTCCGCTGTCCTGCATCCAGTCGTGGCCCCAGGGTATGTCCGCCGAAATGCCGCTGAATAGAAAGCTTCCGCTTTCCGTGGCAATTTGGAGGGACAAAAATAGAACACTTGCGATTTCTGAGGGCAGTATACTGCGGCCCCCTGTGGGGGGTCTCGCACATCCCACTTTGAAGACCACTACCCTAGATCAACAGAAAATGAGTAAAAAGAGCTCCAACCTCACTTTATTCTTCTAATCTGACATTCCAAGTCGTTGGCTGTAGTATTTTAAATTCTATGATAGGAAACAAAAATTGTGGGTGGTAGTGACTGAGATTTCACCAATGTTCAGAATCTGTCTTTTTGCTTTAGTAATTTGTAGAAGGCTCACTGTTATATCTCTGTTAAAGGAACTATGAAGGGAATGATCCCTCCCCCCCCCCCCTCATCTTTATCACTTCTCCACCTGTGTTTCACAGCCAGGGTATATATAAAAAGTTATCACTTTTCTAATCCAGTTAGGGAAATCTCTCAAGCCTTATTTATTTCATACTAGAAGTAATTTTTAAGTCTCAGTGAGATCTAGAAAAAAACCCATGTCTGAATTTTCAAGGATGGCACTTTTTAAGCTTGCTTTGTTAAAGTTTTAGTTAAGACCAACTCCCTCTTTTTAAGGATGATTAAGTTAAGAAGCCCCATTGAGGACCAGATCGTGGACCAGCCTGTATGGACATGCAGGGCTGTAAGAGGAAATAAGAACACCTCTGTGACCCTTGTGGCCTCCCTGGACTTCAGCTTTTAGTGCATAGGCCTATGCAGGCACTATATTACCTGTGCTTCCACCCAAGGAGAAGATGTGAAGTGGGCTATGTTGCAAAATTGATAGAGGCACACAGCCCTCACACTTTCCCTTTTTAAGCAGACAGGCACCTGTGAGTGCCAGCATCCAAAACGGTTCGAATCAGCAATGATAATGAAGTAGTTTTCATGGTGAAAAGGAGTGAGTAGCAGATCTCTGATGGAGAAAGGAATGAGTCCCATGGAGAGAAAAGGGAGATAATCTTGTTAGTGGGAAAGGGACTAAATGGCATCTCACACAGGTGATTCTTGCACTTCCTAGAAAAACGTATGAAATTTGCACGGCCTGCTGAATCATTGCCCTCTCTGCTGAGACTGTCAGCTAAACTGCCACAAGGAAATCAGATGAGACTACTTAATCATTTTAGTTGAGTTACCAAACAAATGACAGATAGTAACTATTTTCAGCCATTCTGACCAAGGTGCAATTCAAACTGGTGATCTAGAGATGAAAGACACTATATCCCACTATCAATTATCTGAGCCATCTAAAACCATACTAATCTTTTCCCCCCTGTGAATTTTAGAGCTGCTAATTCCTTTGCCAAACTTCCCATTCCAGCTGTGAGAGTGTCTCTCATTCCAATTTATCTCATTATTTCTTCCTTGCTACTAGGCCCTTCTTTAATACAGGGTCTTTCGTACTAAATTCACTGCTAGTTTTCTGATGTGGACAAATCTTCTCTGAGACTTAGAATGAGACTGTGAAATTCGTTTTACACATCACCTAAATCATATTTGAAATCAAACCTCCAGACGTTAGCAACTGGTGAATTAAGCCACTATGCCACCTAAGCCCTTAGCATAGCATTAACTTTTAAAAAGTGTTGCATTCACTTTCTTTTTTCTCCGGTATTAAACCTCCAGTATCAAAAGTTTGTATAACTGTAAAATTAGACCCTGCTCTATTTGTGGAATCTAGAGCTAAATGAGTCATAAAAGTGAATATTATTAATATTACTGTTAAGGCAGCACATGTATCTGCTCCGTTTAGGTGTTTAAATACTATATATGGAAAAGTAATGCTCTGTTTTATTCCACAGTTGACTGGTGAGGTAATTCATTAAAATAGTTTAAAATCCTTTTTAGCGTGTTAAGGTGTCTTGAACTAGTGTTGGTTTGACAAAAGCGCTTTACCGTAAGTAAGCTAATTAAATCTCTTTAATACTTCAGGCAGAAGCACTGTAAATCAGTATGATATGGTATAAAGAGTTTTAAATCACTCTACCCCTTAATCTGATTTAAAATATGCTTATGTACAATAACTGAACTGGCAATGTACAATATTCTCATGGAAATAAATGATTTGAAAAATTTGAGTAGAAATCACTTTCATTTTCCCTGAGTCAAATAGACATTATTTTGGGGTTAGAGAGGAATTTACATACTTGATTATCAAACTGAGTCTAGGGTGACCAGACAGCAAGTGTGAAAAATTGGGACACGGGGTGGGGGATACTAGGAGCCTATATAAGAAAAAGATCCAAAAATCAATATCGCTATAAAATTGGGACATCTGGTCACCCTAATTGAAACTGAAGGGCCAAAATGGACTTGGGGATTAGAAAATACCTCAAGTAAAAATAGGGGTGAAAGTAAATTAATGGACTTACTGGTATGTCAGAGTCCTGAGCCGGGGGGGGGGGGGGGGGGGGAGGGACGGGGGATGTGAGGCCTCAACCGGAAGTGGTGTGGCCTCAACCAGAAGAGGTGGGGCCTTTAAATCACCTCCGGAGCTACCAGATGCAGAGGCAGCAGCACAGCAGAGCACATGATACAGTTGCGGGTTTGAACCAGACTCCGCTCATTACCAGCCAGGCCGCATTCCTGAGGAAGCTCGGGTGTGGACGGGTGTTGACAAAGTTCATTGTTAGCTTGATTGGTCTTAATTAAGAATAATTCTCTTTCAGAGAGCTGCTCAGCTGCTTCCCAAAGTTTACTTACAACCAACCAAGCACATAGTCAATATTCATAACTATGAATACAAAACAGACACGTACATACAAATAGGATGAACAGATCCAGTGGATCATTACCTTCACATGGCATATATAGCAAAACCATATTCCAGTAATGTCATACGTATATGTATAGGCACCCCCCCCCATAGCCTTATGGGGTACACCGTCACAGTCTGGATAGGTAGAGTGACTGCTATAGTATTGTTGTGAGTGCTGGATGTGTGGAGGTCCACGCTGTCTTCTTTTGGATGCCAGGGTATAGAAACCTAAAGAATGGAGAGTTGCCCAGGAGTCTTTGAATGAATGTAATGTCCCATTGGATTTGTCCAAGAATAGAAAATGACCATAAAAGGGCAGGTTCTCTATAGTCTGTCGTATAGCGGGTGCTACACCAGAATTATATAACCATTAGACTCTTCTCATTATTATTGCAGAAGCCATAATTCTAGAGGAACCATCCACAACATCCCTGAAACTTCTAAACAGGAGAATGTTTGGAATCGCAAATGCCAGCAAAAACATCCAGTCTTGTATGAAAAAGCTATCAAAAGCCTCCAACATAGGGAGTCTCTAAAATATTTAATATCTCAAAGAAATATTTGCCATACTATGAAATACCACATACTAAAAATGTCTTCCTGCAAAAGTACTGTTCTAAATTATTAGACTATACTTCCAATTTGTAGTCCCTGCACAACACTTCCTAAGAACAAAGCAGCTTCTTTGATTCTCTTTTTGCTAATTGTTCTGAAGTAGCAAATCCTGAACATATAAACAAACTCTACGTTTTGACTGGCTGAGTAATAACTTGTAAGAAACTTCCAGCTTTCTACACCTTCATTCAGCAATAAACATTTATAATATCTAAGTCAATCTGTCCAAAGACTTGGAGACAGTTAGTTATATAGTAACTAAGTAACAGCTAGAAACAAAACAAAAAATATTTGATGTCATTAGTACTAAATATGTTGAGCGGTGTGAAAGGGGAATATGTACTTAAGCAAAAGGATAACTAACCTATATAATGAGGAATTACTTGGCCATGGTATGTAAATATGTAGCAGTTTCAATGGGGAAGTAAGCAGAAGTATTGCTAAGGCATTATATTATACAAAATACTCTGCGCTGTTTCTTGGTGATAAGGTTTTAAGTAACTTTATAAGCTCTTCCTCTGTGTTGTGACAGGAGGATTATTTGTGCACCTCTAGAACTAAACTTGGAGGGGAAAAAAGGGATTTGTGTGTTCTTTTTAAATCTGCCTAGCAACTCTGTGGCTCAAATAGCCATGAGAGGAACTTGTATATGTGACATTCTGGTGATATTTACAATGTAGAGGCAGCAGCCTCCTTTGTGACTGCCTGGTCTCTACTTATTCTTTCCACAGTATACCGGAATTACAATACCAGATTTGACCAATGAGCCATCATTTTTATTATTATTAAACAAGTATCCTCTCTCTGGCAGTTGTCAGAACCAGAGGATTCCGAGGAAGTTATATTAGAAGAGAAATGGTCCATAGGGGAAGTTATTTCCTAACCTCAGACGGTTTGTGGTTGCTTCATGCCCTTAAGCATGAGGGCTTATAACTCTTTATATGTTTTTCTATTTGATCTGCAATAACTGGATTTTCTTATTTATATAAATGTCTGATTTTTTTTCTGGTAAGCTCTTGGCCTCAATAACTCCTTGTGAGCGGTGAGTTCCACTGGTTAATTATGTGTTGGATAACACATATTTCCTTGTATCATTTAAAAGAATTGCCTTCTAACTTGATTGGTTGTCCCCTTGTTGTTGTAGTCTTATGACTCAGGATTTTAGGATCTCAAGTGACCTAATTTATTATATTACATGTGACTTCATGTGACTCATGTCTTCTATCTGACATATATAGTCCAAAAATGTTTTCACCTCTTCTAATATGAAAATCTTTCCATGACTCTATTCATGTACTCTATATTTCTCTATTTTCTATTTATCTCTATATTTATGGTCTATTTCAATTTTCTATATTTCTTTAACTTTCTAAGCCCCCTCCACAATTTTTCTATATCTTTTTAGTAAAGAGGTAACCAGAACTGAACACATTATTGAAGTGAAAATGCACCATCAAAGTACAGAAAGGAATTATAATGTATACAGTAGTTATTGCTATTCCTCTGTTAGTATTTTTGGCCTACCCATTAGCAACCACTAGCTGATTTTACTCTGAAATATTTAAAAAAAATATATTAACATTTGTTACGGAAATCCTAATGTATAGAGAACACATTTCATTTCTGTCGAAATGGTGTGGGGTAAGGGCCATAGGACCAGCCCTTAAGCCACCACTCTAAGTAGCTACTCTACAATACTTTTAAGTTAGAGAAAACTGAACTGATCTTCTCTGAAGAGACACTTTCAGCCATATGTCGTGTATTCCTCTTCTGTTCTAACACTTCACAGCTAAGCAATAACATCTGACTTTGTGAGGCATGAATTTAAGATTAAGTGATTGTATAATCCTAAATGTGGTGCTGCTAGACAGTACTAGCATCATGAAATATTTATTTTTAGTATAATATGGTGCTGCAATGCTACACTCACCAGCATGGCACCTCCTGCTGGTCATTTCGGACTTAGCTCTTTTTCAGCTCCAGAGTGCCTCCTTCTGGCCAATGTCTCGCCTCCCACTGTCCCCCATGTCTCTCCTGGACCCCAGTGCCCTTTTATCTTGTGGTGCTGTCCCACTGCAGTACCCCCACACTCTGTCTCTCCTCCCGGGGAACCCCCAACCCTCTATCCCCACCTTGTCTCAATGGCTACTGCCAGTCACCATCTTGACCCCACTCACTGGGGCAGACTGAAGTCTGTAATGGCCACTATCATTGGAAAGGGGGGTTTAGACCAACTGCCTCTGCCTAACCCTGGACTGCATCTTTGCAACCCCAGTACCTATTTTGGTCCCTGCACAAGGCCTGCAGCCTGGGGGTTTACCAGGCTAGAGCTCCCCAGCTCCTCCTGCCTTGCCCCAGCCCTGCTCTACTTAAGTACCTTGGTCTTAGGCAGCTCAGCCCTCTCTCTCTGCAGCTATATAGAGACTCCCCCTAGCTCCTGGCTGACAGACTTTTATAGGGGCAGCTGTGGCCTGACTGGGGCATAGCCCCAGCTGTAGCTGCTTCCCTAATCAGCTGTCCCAGCCACAGTCCTCTCCAGGGCTGATTTTAACTCCTTCGAGGCCAGAGCAGGGTGATCACCCCACTATATATGACTTTTTAAAAAACAAAAACACAGCACTTGAATAGAAAAAGTTTATTTTGGGTTTTAAGATTCCAAGTCACAACATACAATCTAGTGTCAATATAATCTGGAATTTTCATTGACTTAGAGCAGGGGTCTCAAACTCAAATGACCATGAGGGCCACATGAGGACTAGTGCATTGGCCCGAGGGCTGCATCACTGACACGCCACCCTCACTGCCCCGAGCCTCACCCCCACTCCACCCCTTTCATGAGGTCCCGCCCCGCCCTGCTCCCCACTCCTCCCTCTTGGAAAGTGCTAAGCACCGCCAACAGCTGTTTGGCAGTGAGAAATGCATGGAGGTAGGCAAGGAGGGGCCACAGGGAGTCTGGCGGGCCTCCTCCCCTCTGCGGGAGGCTTACCTCTCCTAGCCCCTCTTTCCCGGAAACTGCTATGCCGCCAGAGAACTGCCTGGGATTAGGTAGAGCAGTGGGAAGCAGCGTGGGGTGGGGGGAGGAGGCGGAGAGTTTAGCAGACCCAGAAAACAACTCGTGGGGGGCAAGGGGCTGCAGGGACCTTGGAGGGCCACAGGGAAGGGCTCCGCGGGCTTCATGTTTGAGACCCCTGACTTAGAGTCACTTGTACTCTTTTCTAAAAGACATAACAAACTCCCAGGCATGTTGCATGCTGGAGGCATTTGGTCTAGCCTACCTGGTGCTTCACTGCATGCCTAAGGTGTGCAGTTATCTCACAGACACCTCATGTTTCATCATGTATGTCTTAATCCTAATAGTATTCTCAAAAAATTCTTCCTAGTTAAGAAGAGAGTGTAAAGTTTTAATAGAAATTATTCATTTTGAGAAGGTAATTTTGTAGCATATGAGGAGTTGTGAAAAGGATTAAAATAAGCAGTTAATTTAGTAATAACAAATATTAAACAGTTCTAATACCCTCCAAGCCAAAAAAAAAAAAAGTTTGTTACTGTGCAGTTAAGAATAAGAATTCATTACATTTCATTTACGCAATGTGCTTATCTTAAGCTCTTGACAGTTACAACTTTAAAAACGTATATTAGAATAATAATTAAGAATATGACAATGTCCATTCTAAATCACTACAGAAAACACTGATACCCTCCCCATCCAACAGATCCCTTCAGAAAAAGTCCTGGACAATTAAGCTATTCGCCATTTCCGAAAGGCCAGTAAATTCTACCTCTATAGGACTGAGGTGAGCAGAATGCCAGGGCTCAGGGCCCTCTACTGAGAATGCCCTGTAACTGGAGCCCAGAAAAACAATCCAGAGACAGTTAAACTCCACCATCCCTGCAAATCTAGATTTATTAATTCAAAGGCCAGAAGCAATCATTGTGATCATCTAATCTGACCTCCTGTATAACACAGGCCAGAGAACTAATTGAGATATTAATATTTGAAGAGAGTTGTAGCCTCTAGGATACACAGTTTCCAAACCATGTAGGGTTTCATAGATCAAAACCAACACCTTAAATTGTGGCCTGAAGTGAAAAGGAAGCCAGCGAAGTCTCTGTGGACCGGATACATTGTTCTCTGCAGTAAATACTACATCTTACAGCAGCTGAAGTCTCTGAATGGTGTTCAGAAGTGACCTCAAGTAAAGCACATTACAATAATTCAGTCAGGAGGTGTAACTAAGGCAGTGATAACTGTGGGGAGGTATATGTATGAAATAAAAGGATATATCAAAGCTTTCCAAAGGTAGATGGAAAATGCTCTTTTGACCACTGCTGTGATCTGAACATCAGAATGCACCCAATGTTTCAATAACACTGCCGCCCCCCCCCCCCCCCCCCAACAAATTTAAGTAAAGAAAGTCCTCAATTGTAGGAGCATATCTCACCTTTTCCTCTGGTTATTTTCCCCAGCCTGCCAGTGTTACCTCTGGCTTATCTGGATTGTATTTCAGCCAGCTAGCTTTCCTTCAAACACCAATCTTGACCATACATTGGGAAAGTTGGTTGCATTGGATCCAGACAGAGACACCAAGATGATTGTCATCAGCAAATATGGATGCTTTGGTGTCAAAACACAGCCTCCTTATCCTGAACCTACAAGTTACCATGGTTAACTAACAAAATGTTAGAGAACACAGGCACAATTCTAGAACATTGTAGTTATAAAACACCTGCTGGATCCCTTAGAGAATAGCATCAATGTTGATTCCAGGATGGGGCAAAGGGAACAGTGTTTGTCCTAAAAAATCAATTGAAGAACCTAAACCTTAAGATCACATAAGATGAGAAATAATAATCCAGTGGTTAAGGCACTAGCTTGTGACTCCAGACGAGAGACTTGGAAAATCTATAGCAGAATAGGGAATTAAACCTATGTGACTTTGGGCAAATCACTGTTGTATTAACTTAGATGGAATATATGGGACCAAAGAGTCAAAGGTGTTGATATGACCCTTTAAACAAGGATCAATTTTGGTATACAGAGACCTCAGCCTGCTTGATACCATGGCAAATGTAATTAAACATCCTTTTAACATTTTACTGAAGATACAGAAGAGACGTTAGAAGGACAGTTAAAATTTGAAATCTAAAATTTTAAATAAAACTTTCATTTTAACAACATCTCGCATTGCCTTTCTCTTTAGTTATAAAGAGTTCTTAGAAAGAAAACTGCTTTTCTGCCAGTCCATTAGATAGTATCAAACATAGTAATAACTATCCTTTTTGGGGAAAAGAGACAAAGTTAGTTGAAACTGGCTGGAGCTGCTGTTATTATTAAAGTCCAATCCCATTTCCTATAAGACAATGCACACTAGAAGGGGTGTTTGGGATTTTGCTGGAACCAGTGGAGGTTATAACGTCATGTGGGTTTCCTAACTTGGCCCGGTTTGGTCAGGATATAACTCAGGATCTGGACAATGAAGACACACTGATGTCATGGTGGAGCCCAGGGTCCCAGGAGACAGTAAGGACAGCAGCCATGATGGGATAACTCACTTCAGTGGTTGTTGGCAGTTGGCTGCTTCCTCTGCTAATTTTTCTCCAAAAGTGTTTTCTTTTTAAGACCCCAAAAGGGAGTGTTGGGTGGAATAGTCCATCCTCTCATTGTTTTGTCCACCTATAGGCCTAAAATTTGACTTGCCAACTTTGGTTCATGGATTTCCAGTCCCACACTTCTCTTCTTCTGGGCACAATCTTAACACAGTCCTTGAATTATATCAGTAAGTCTTTTTGTTTAAACTAATTCAGTATTTCTGTCTCCCTTTTGCACCTTCTCCCATCAACATTTACTGGTATAGGTTATTGTGACACTTTATAAACTTATATCTACTTATTACAGTTGAACTGCTAATTTAGGATAAATCTGTAGGCCCTATTACATCATCACTTAGGCCAAGATTCTTAAAGATATTTAAACTTTGGTCCACTCAGCACTGCAACATCTTACCTGTAAGTGGCCTGCAGCCTTGTGGAGGTCTCAAGCTAGGTTCCCAGGCTCTCCAGACAAAGTGTGGGGAGAGTTTGGAGCGTAAAGAAGAGATTTTCAGAAGCTATCCAGCTAAGTGGGGACAACTAATCTAGCCTGGAGTGAAATGTCAAAGAGATTGTCATGAGAGGAGAGGGGCTTGGGTGACCCTGGTGCACCTGGCTGATGGGCCAGAAATAAGTGCCTCTTTCTGTTCAGCTACAAACATCTCCTGGACTTAGGTACCTAACCTAGGTCAGCTGTCTAGGTAGCCCATGTCTTAGCACGCAAAAGTTTATTTCTTGGTCTCCTGCTCATGCTGGGTAGCTCTCTCAGCTAAGCCCTATATTTCCCCGTGCCTCGAGCTATCTTTTTTATGGTGCTGTGTTCCCTCTTGGTGGCCTATAAATGGCCCTACTGCTATGGGGTTTGACAGGTACCAGGTCTTAGCATGCTTGTGGCACCAGATCTCACTGATGAGATAGAGGTTGCCCCCACCCCCAGTTTGAGAATTCTGCTTTGGGGTCTCTAGGCCTTCAGCCTGAGCTAGAGCTGTGAGCTGCTGATTAGCACTGTAAGAGTGTCCTTCCCTCTCTCTGGACCTGGGGTACAGAGAAGAGGGACTCTTCTATGCCAGACCAACTAACTCCAACTGCTTCCCAGCTTAAGTAGTCTTTACACCCCCAAACCCCCAGACTCTACCAGCTGAGAACTTGGGGAATCGCTGCCACCATCCGAGTAAATCTCCAAGGCCCTGGAGAGGGGAACTCGGACTCCCCCATAACTCCGTCTCCCTCCCTGAGAGCCGGACACTCAGAGGCTGTTTCCCCTCCCCCCCCCCTTCTCGCCTGAAGGTAGGGAGAGACAGACTCCACACTTCAGCTCGTACCCTGAGCTTGTCCCTTACCTACTCCCCTTCCTCCCTCTCTTCCCAGTCTGGAAGCAGAGAGAACCTTAAGGGAAATAAACCAAACTCTTTTTATAACTAAAAAGATTTAATAAGGAAAAGAGAATTGAACATAGACTACAGTACAACTTTACAATCTAGAGTTCTCTAATTTCCCCTCTGAAAAGGATAGAGACACCCTAAATAGGTACAGAACTTATGGAAATCAACATTTATACGTACAGCACAGCTAATTAGGAATATAAGAAGGAAAGTGGAGTCATTCTCCATAGCTAGAGATGAGCTCTGGGACCCTTGCCCAAGCTGGCATGGCAGGCAAACTGAAAACTAAAAACTAAACTCGCTCCCTCCCTCGTGGCAGGGAAGCTCTTACGTCACTTGTTCTCAGGTAACATTAACCCTAACCAGCACTTTACACTTATGACAAGCACATTAGCTATGGAGTCAGTGCTTAGGTGTCTTTGCAAATGGGGTAAGGCAGAAGCCACGCAGAAGCTTTGAAAATGCCAGAAGAGGGTAAAATGGTGGACTTTTAAGAATCTGGCCTTAGTCTCTCTGTACCTCAGTTTTCCATTTATAAAATGGGATAATAGCACTTCTCTACCTTACAGGATTGTTGTGAGTGTAAATACATTGAGATCATGCTATGGTAAGTGGAGACAAATAAGTACTTAAGAGACAGAGAAAAAAATCATAATATATAGCCATAAGGCTTCACACTGTTCATTATGCAGGACAGTAGCGTAAAAGCTACATGGTAAATATTTGAGATGTGTCTGAGTGACTCAAGAGCCTAAGTCTCATTGAATGACAATGGGAGTTAGGATCCTAAATTTTTTAGGTGCTTCTGAAAATATTACTTAGAATCTACCCCTAAGTATGTTAGAAAAATGTTGAAGAATTAATAAATGACTAGTATTGTAAGTAAAAAGCATAGAATTAAAATAAACGAATCAAAGTAATTTATTGGAATAAAAGAATCATTGAGGAAAACTTCACAGATTCTTGTGTAGAGAGTAATTTTATAAATATCCCTTTTTACAATAAAATGTAGTAGAGTCATTCTATTCCTCTCCTTGCAAGAGTAGTAACATGTGGCACCACTGAATGTGTGGCTGAGAGTAACAATGCTTCTTATTTAAATAACTCTCAAGGCTGTGGTGGTTTGGTTAGTTTTTTCAGTAATGTTGGAACTGAGATCAGATGATCATGTGAGTATTAAAGGAATATAGCAGAGATTTTCTATGAAGGGTAATTTTTATGTAGATAAAGTAGAAAAGACAATTTACAAGATGGAAATGGGAATATATTCCTTCTCAGGTCTGTATTAATATTGATTAGCACTTATATTGCAGGCATATCCATATACCCTAATCAGAGTCAAGGAACTGTACAAACGCATAGAAAGATTTGGTCCCCCCTGAACACTTACAGGCAAATATATGAAAATGATACAGGATTGCAGGATATAGACATGTATATGCTTAGACTGGTTGAATGGCCTCTTTCTATCCTATCTCAAAAGTTTTTTACCACTAGAGGGCTCAAAATTGCCCTCTAATGTATGTCTGTGTACCATGTATATTTTGTACAATTTGATACATTGAAAAGGTAGTTTGAAATATTCTATTTTATTTTTAAAAGTTTAATTTGAAGATACTTTTGGATTGTTGTATGATATCATCTGATTCAATTCTTTGAAGAGTGTTTTTTTATTAATCATCATTAACTTAACGTACAAAGAATCTATATTTTCCTTAACTTAATCATAACTTTCAACATTGCTCTCAGAGATAAGAAGCTTGATGCTGGAATTCATGATATTTCCACTCTTTTCCATATCACCTTCCAGCCAAATCCAAGTCAAGTACTGAAAAATGTCATAATAAAACATGATGCTGACTATCCTGACCCATGCCTGCTGTGATCACATGTTTTATTAAGTTATTTTGGTGACATTGAATAACATGGGCATAGTTCATTATGGGCATAGTTCATTTTTCATAAACAGCTTTTCTCAGAATGTACAGTAATGCAATGTCAAAGAATCTATCATGCTGAGTATCTTTGTTTGCAGATTTGACACACTCTCCTGGGAAATCTTACAGGCTCTAAATACATAAAGTGTTCCTGGAAAGCTGATATCTTTTACTGATATGAGAGTTGTGTTTGAGAGAGGGATTTTTGAACCAATTTAAAGTAACGCATCAATTTTTCCTATGGTGTGGCCCCTACTTGTACTTCATTGATGGCTACACTTTCCTCTTATTAAGAGGTAGAAATACTGTATACCCCCTACTTACATCCCTTAACTAATTGCTTGTTAGCCCAGAATGATTTTAAAAAATTTTTAAACATCATTCCGTGTATATAGAAGTTTGAGTTCTCAATAATTTTTTAAATTTCAGCAAATATATATTGTTTTTACTACATGGTGGCTCTCAGGAAGCTAATGTTCTAGGATCTGTGAAGTTTCAGATTATAATGATCAGTTATAGTAATTTAGACTCTAATAGAGACTTTAAGATATATCACCATGCTTTACAAACATTATCTAATTGTTTTTCAGGGCTTCTCAGACTGGGGATTGGGACCCCTCAGAGGGTCATGAGGTTATTACATGGGGGGTCACGAGTTGTCAGCCTCCATCCCAAACCCCCCTTGGCCTCCAGCATTTATAATGGTGTTAAATATATTTAAAAGCGTTTTTAATTTATAGGAGAGGTCACACCCTGAGGCTTGCTATGTGAAAGGAGTCACCAGTATAAACGTTTGAAAACCACTGTTTTACATAATTCCATGTTTTGGTATAGAATTGCCTAGGTTTCGGAGTTTTGTTTGTGTTTTTAATAGAAAAAAATGTGGAAAAAGGAAAAGAAACTTAAACAAAGATACTTCAGTCTCCAGCTGTTCAAAGTTCTGCTGGTTTACCAAAACTCCCCCCGCCTCCCACCCCACTCCAATCTGACTGTACACGTGAATAAATTCTAAGTGAGTGAGAATTTGAAGGGTTTTATTCCTTTTGTACTCAATCTTTCAAAGCCTTATTCATAAAATAGTCTCTGAATTCAGTTGAGTTACACATCTGAGGACTGCTTGTCTGAGTGTTAACATGGCTGGACTCTATAATATATACTAAAAATGCAAGAAAATTAAATGCATGAACCATAGCTAATTTAACATTAAGGTATCACAGTTAAATAGCTAGGAAATATAAAAGTTAAGTTTTCTACTCTCATGGAAAATTGATCAAACTGAAAAAATATAGTATATTGTATTCTTATTTTCTTACTAGATGTACCATAAAATGCTATCTATACATACCATTTCAATAAATAATTATAACTATTGTTCTTTCTGTTTTGTGTTTTATACAGTCTTAATTCTAAATCTGTTATCTGGACTGGAATTGAAAACCTACCTGATGCATACAGCGTTGGCTGGCAGCTATTTTAAATTACTGTATCTTGTTACTAATAGACTGGACTGGCTGGCATTTTATATTGCTGCACCATTAGTAACTGGAGCAAATCACCCTGGAATTTAGAGACTAAGCTCACATGTATCTCAGATCATTCTGGCAATATTAGACTAAAAATGGTACTTTTACAAATTTAGGCTCCAATTCTGCAACTGGAGGAGGACTTGTGCACCTACATAGAGCCTACTGAAGTCAACAAAAGTCAGCACAGATACAGAGATCCACCCACATGGAATCAACTGCAAGATCGGGAAAATTTTAATACTAGTGCAAAAATGAGCAAATATCAGTTCTAGTAATGTTCTTACACTTAAAATATTATTATAGCCTTCTCAGAATAATTTGTCATTGAACAGGGATATAAGTGGAGTAAGTGTTTACAATAAAATGAATATGTAACTTATACCTAGAATTTTGCTGATTGATTTTTAAACGTGTCAACCCACTCTATTTCTTTTTCAGGAGAAATATATTAAAGTTGACTCCTCTATGCTACTACAATATAAATGCTTAGTATTAACAATAACATAATAAAGTGGATAACTAATATTCACACAAACCCCTAATCCTCCAAAAAAAAAATGGTTGTGGGTGCACTGGACCACACATATTTTTGCAAGATTGAGGTCTAAATCTATTAATTCAATAGGTTGCATTTTCTTATGTTTATTATTTTAAAAGTAACTAAAAAGCACGCTTAGACCACTACAGTTCTCTCCTATCTCATACAAATTACAGCTGAGTGTATTTCAAATTTAATTCTATGTTGCAATTTGTCAGCTACAAGAATTAGAGAGAATAGGTTGTATCTAGATATATAAATGTGTGTCTGACTCTATATCTGTGTCTATATCTGTGTTTTTATTCATGAACTACCCCATAAAGGAAGAGACTTTAAAGTGGCCTGGCTGAAGATGGGCCAAGCCACAGGATGAGGCAGACCACTGCAGGGATGGAGCGGCCATTGGAAAGAGACACATGGGGGGAAAGAGATGCAACTCTGTGCCTGACCACAAGGAGGCATCAGTGGTGAGTCAACCTCTTCACAGTATGTATATGTGTCTATAGACATCTGTGTACATATATAATGAAAAAAATGAAGCATTGTTATGTTGGTTTGATGTCAGTTTTCAAGGCTGGTATGGCTACTTAGTGTTCTGTCAGGTACAAGATATATGTTACCCTTTATATTTAGTAATCATATATATCAGTAAAAGTATATCATATTGTACTGTATTCATATGTCTGCATTATTCAGTGTATGGATATTTTTTTCTACGGCCAACGATTTGCACTATGAAGGAATTTTGTCCATTGATTTGACCAATGGAAATTTTGTCTGACTAAGAACAATAGGATCAGACATCTTAAGGTACACTTGCACTGCAATAAAACCCCCAGTTGGCCCATGTCAGCAGATTTGGGATCATGGGAGTATAAAATTGAAGTGTAGATACCTAGGCTGGAGCCAAGGGTCTGGGACCCCATGAGTCAGTTGACATTGCCCAGCCATTGGTGTTTTATTGCAGTTTAGATATACACTTAGGTATGCGCTGCAATGTAAGTCCATGGTTAGATGAACTTGAGAGTCAGCTGACCCTTGGTTAGAAAACCCAGGGCTTGAGCAGCTAGACTCATCATCAACCCTAGGTTAATAATTTTTTTAACCTGGCCTTGTACCCTGATGCCTACACTTCAACATGCATATCTGAGCAGGAGGAGGAGGAGATGTAGGTGGAGGATACACACATAAAAGACTCAAACTAGCTGATGCTGCTTATGACACTCAGTATCACCTCAGATGTCTCCTATTTAGATTGGTGCTTCTGGAACAGAGCAACAAGCATAGAA
Source organism: Sternotherus odoratus (assembly GCA_032164245.1). Taxonomy (NCBI): domain Eukaryota; kingdom Metazoa; phylum Chordata; order Testudines; family Kinosternidae; genus Sternotherus; species Sternotherus odoratus. Next base: position 44,487,830 of record JAVMKO010000006.1, read on the forward strand.
TGGTGGGATCACATTGTAATGCAGAACTGGCATGATCAGCAGTGGGTCCAGAACTTTTGCAAAAAGAAAGCTACATTTCTGGAGCTTTGAGCAGCTTGCCCTGACGCATCAGTATAAAGACACATGCATGAGGGTGACCATGTTAGTGCAGAAGCTGGTTGCTATAATTTTCTGGAATGTGGCTACCTTCTGGACCCTTTATTTATAAATATTAACCCAAACTGCTATCAGTCCAGTGCCAACCAGTTTGGTGCTGGAAAGTCAACTGTGGGTTAAGTGGTGGCAGAGATTTCTGAGGCAATCTGGTATGTGGTTTATCCCAAGGTGGCAGGAATAGAAGATATTCTTGAAGTAATTGCTGTCTTTGAGAAAATGGGTTTTCCAAACTTGCCAAGGCCATTGATGCAACTCATGTGCCCATAGTTTGCCCTCGTCAAGGAGCACATGAGTACATAAACCACAAAGGGTTTCTGTACAAGCCCTCACGGATCACAGATGGTGATTTATGAATGTCAGCCTAGGAGCAATGGAAAAGTCCAGAGTTTTTAGCCAAATGGGAGGTTACATTCATGGACTGTAGAGAACACTATTCTCACCAAATAGCATAAATGGAGTTACTGTCCCAACTGTTTTTCTGGGAGAATCCCTCATACCCCCTTTTCCCTTGACTTATGTAACTGAGCCTCTGGCAAGCAGAAATTTAAAATCATACTCTCAGCAAGTATAGAATGGTTAATGCATGTGCTTTTCGCAGATTGAAATCCCATTGGAGAAGTTTACAGACCTGTTTTGATGCCAGTGTCATCAATTCTGTGGCTTCCTATGCTCTTCACAATCTTTGTAAAAACAAAGGTGAATGGACCTCCGAATGGACCTATGACAGCGAGGGGCTGCTGAACCCGTACACTCAGCCAGAGATTGTATGTGCCAGAGCTGGAGCCGGCTGCACCCAGGCAACAGAAGCCAGGTATGCTTTGTGCTCCCACCTTATGGATTTGCAGGGCCCAGTGGAAGAAGGAGAACAGTACCAATATTAGTGTGCTTTGGGGAAGAGGGAAAGAAGGATTGATTGATTGTGGAGGGGTTTCAATGCTTGAAGAGGGGTTGGAGGGATTGATATAAGATGTGCATAGGAATGGCATGGCCACCTATCAAATGTGTGGGGATAGGTAGAATCACAGTACAGATTGCTGTACGGAAGTGCTTGATGCATGAATGTAGCTAACTGTATTGAGAAACAGTATTTGTATATTCCTTCCCAATTGTCCCTGAACACCTTTACCTTTATTTTAAAAACACAGGTGATGCAGAGATAGTAATAAACTTTCCTGATAATATACAAGCCTTTATTTATAAACATTAACCCATTGCCAGGCATGCCATTACCTCACCAGAACATCAGTAACAACAAAACCTTAAACAATAATAACAAAAAACAACCCCAAGTGCATGAACAAGTGCAAACAGTGAAACCATTTACAAGACAGAACTCCTCTACTGTTGCATGTCCCTTGGCCCGTTCTCCCTGTCTCCTGGGACCAGGCGAGGGGAGCAGAGACATCTAGCAGTGATGGTATCTGCATGGGGCAAAGTTGCCCTGCCAAGCTGCTCGTACGGCCCGACTCTATGGGCCACCAGCAGTTTTCCAAGTTGCTTCTGGACTGTTTCACAGGTCACCATGTAGGGAACCCAAGCCATGGTGTGAGTGATGCAGCAAGAGCACTATTCTTGCACCTATTAGTGATAGCAGCCACTCAGACAGTTCTTTCTGTCCTCCTCCCTTAGCTGCTGTTCCTGTTACAGTGAATCAAGAGCCTATTCCAGCTCTGAAAGCCTGTCTTGAAGCTGCCCATCCAGCCTGAGCGCCTTACCTCTCACCATGTCTTTCCTGTGGCCTAAAGACCTTCTGTCTTTGTTACTGTCTGAACCTGCTTATTGGCCCTGTCCAGAACTTCAACCATAAGTTCATTATGGAAACGCTTCTTGGAATAGTCTATGAAGCTATGTTGATCCAAACTTCTGCTGTAGCAGTAGCAGTTGAGGGGTATTGTCTCAAATACCTCAATGTTAAATGGCTAAGATATACTGCTTGCATCCGACGAAGTGGGTATTAGCCCACGAAAGCTTATGCTTCAATACTTTAGTTAGTCTTTAAGGTGCCACAGGACTCTTTGTTACCTCAAGATATACTTTAGGACTCTGAAATGTCAGACTTTTAATAAACTTTATAAAATACAAATTATGTTAAATATGGGTGTTATGTGATTAAAACCTTTTGTTATAAACACATAGAAAGATTAGAGTTCATTTCCATTTTAAATACTTACAAAACAGGCCCACCAAGTGGGGCAAACATGTTGAACAAGATCCCAGAGCTCAGGATTACAGGAATCTAACAGCAGTCAATCCAAAGCAGTGACAGCATGGCACAGAGGTAGGAGGTCCACTTACAATATCTTTGTTGTGAGCCATGGTGAATCTATAAGCAGTTTTGCTAATACAAACAGTGGTTCTCTCTCTCTCTCTTTTCATCATTTGTATCATTTTTTAAAATATTCTCTTCAGTAACTTTTTTTTCTTGGAAAATTAGTGTAGCAATTTATTTTGTAATTTCAGAATATCAGCTCTTCAACTCAAGACCGGTCAAATGACATCTGTGAATTTTAAAATATAATTTTTAATAATTTTTAATGAGAGTATTTCACTAAGTCTTGCTTGGCTAAATCTTTAGAGATAAAGTATCCCATAGAAGATCTCCAGAAAAAAATATTGTATATTTATGTCTGGTTATTGTCATAGTACAAATTCAATTTTTATATCTGTGTGAAGATTTCATACTTCACTTTAATTCAATATTCAGTCTAGTTTGTGACTGTTTTTAATGCTTGGAAAACTTTCATGTTTCTTTTATTTTTCCACTTTCCTACCTACTGTACACGGAATTTATTTATGTTATACAGTGTTACTTTTTCTTGTGTTAACATGCAACTTATTAGAAATAACAAACTGTTAGTAAGTATTCATACCCAGAATCTAATCAAATTGTCCATTCATTTTTTATATACTGACATGAAAAATTTGTCTTAAAATGTGAATATTTTATTTTACAATATCTTCTAATAAATTGCTAGACATAACACATTTTACTGGACTTTTTACACATCTTTCTTTCTTCCATTCCCCTTCCCCTACTTTTTTTTCCCTCTCAGGGCCTAATTCAAAGCCCAGTTAAGTCAATGGAAAGACTCCCCTTTGACTTCAGTGTGCTCTTATGGGCTAATCCTTCACAACTGAATCATCGGGTGCTTTGTCATTATTTTGAATGGGTGCAGGAACAAGTGCCAGTTCAGCAAAATACTTAGTCATATGCTTAACGTTAAGCATGCGAGCAGGTCCATTGACTCTAGTTGGATTCCAAGTTATGCATGTACTAAAATACTTTACTGAGTCAAGGCTGCATACTCTAGAGCAGGGGTTCCCAAACTTGGTTCACAGCTTGTTCAGGGTAAACCCCTGGTAGGCCGTGAGACGCTTTTTACCTCAGCATCTGCAGGTACGGCTGCTTGCGGCTCCCAGTGGCTGTGGTTTGCTGTTCACCATTCTTTTACTCTCTTAGTAGGAGTATGTTTTTAAAAATGTAAGCTGAGATTCTAACACAATGCTATAAGTCCTTCAATTAGGTCTTTAAGAAACTCCAAATATCACAAGACTCACCATAAAATGAGTGTTCAATGAGAGCAAGACCAAGACCTAAAACAGAGGTATTTAATACTCTTGGGAGGTGGAGAGTGGTCTTAGCATCCTTGGACTTTGAGGACACCTAGCAGTGAACAGGAAACATTTGGGACCATAGAGGACCAAGCTGTAATTTTTAAAGTGAAGAAACCATGCTATAAAATGACTGTATTGTTATCAATTGTTCTTTTTCTATATATTTTGAAATACAGTGACAATTACATGTTATAAAACAGTGGTATTCAATTACATTTTCTGGAGGGCCAGAAAAGGCAACGTCCAAATCCTGGAAGGCCAAAGTGGAAATGGGTTCTTCAGGCATTTGCTCTCTAACAAAAGCATGCCAATTACTAATTACTTGATGCTGCATAAGCATCTGCTTAAGTGCCTGATTAAAAATTGATCACTGTAAGTTGAAATGTATCACAGTATAGCTTCAATGTGTTTTTAAATGTAAATGAAAAGATTCTCAATTAAATACAGGTGAAGTCCATTTATCTGAATTGCTTGAGGCCATCTGATACCTTCAAATAATGGGGCATTTGGAGAAAGGAAAGTGATATTTTTACCTGCAGTTTCATAGTGAAATTTCTTTCAGTTACTGACTATGGTGACAGACTGCATTAGGAGCTGAAGTTCTGTAAACAGCTGAAGTGCAAATGTTCGATACTTTCACTCAGTGCTCTCCCTTAGTCTTCCATCATTGTTTCCAATTTCTCTGACATTTAAAACCTTGTCACCACATCATTTTTGTTTGCATTTTTTGAGCTGTTTTGTTTTACTGAATTTGTGTTTGGATAAAAAAAAGTTTTCTGGCATTTAATGTATGAAACACAAGCTTCACTCCTCTACAGAACTTATTAGAATAGTGGCAGCTAATAGACAGAAGGTTGTTGTCTGTAAAATTTAACTCTTGTTACTAGTGAGCAAAGTGGCACTTCTTGCTCTATACTAGCTTGTTAAAATCTGGCTTCAGTGAAGTGTCTGCTATATGAAGGCAGCTCTCCAGAGACTCATTTGTCAGCCTCTTTCAAGCATCGTTCTTGATGACATTCATGACTGCAAAGCTGAATTCGCACATATACATGGATTCAAACATTGAGAGCATTGGGAGGGAAAATGTCTTGAGGTTGGTATACTTCTGTGTCCAGAGAATCATGATTTTTGTGTTCTTGAATTCATTTTTCAGCACATCTAAGGTCTGCAGGTTGATTAGTTCCAGCTACAGCATACTCTCACCTATTACAGGGAGGAGCTTATGGGGATGAGATGTGAAGTCACCCTCAGGTGTCATGGAGAAAGGAGCATGTACAAAGCCAATTACATCCATTGGCATGCAAAAATCTCCAAACTGAGCGCTGAAGTTGTTCCTTAGCTTTTGAAGGAAACTTGTCGCGTGGTGACTGATCACATTATCTGCCTCCATTGCTAATCAGGGTGTTGCAGGGTTGACTGAAGTGCAAAAGATTCCCAGAGCTCAAATCTAAGAGAAATATCTCCAGCTTCTTCTGAAAAGCTTCAATTTTCTTATCTTGGCCTTGTAGCTATACATTCAGGAGACTCAGCTGAAGGTATTCAACAATGTGAGCCTTGAGGTTGCAGAAGTATGCCAGCAATGTACCCTTACTAAGCCAGTGAATGTCGTTATAGAGAAGATCTTCATGGTTTGCAGAGGACTCAATGAGCAACTCACGTCATAGTCTGTGCTACAGACTTGAGGAGGCTCTGCTGAACCTGATATTTTAATCACAGTTTCCATCACTTCTTTTAATTCCTCACTCAGCTTGGAACACAGCACACTTTGGTATATGATATAGTGCAGGGATTTCATTTGTAGTGCCATTTCTACCAGTCATGCCTCAAGACCCACTGGTTGCCCAGCACTGAAGGTGCTCCATCAGTTACCAGAAGACAAATCTTGCTTAGTAACAGTCCTTGTTGCTCAAACACTTCACTGATTTTCTCAAATATGATGTTGCCTGTGACATACAGTACCAGAGGCATCAAATTCAAGAGTTCTTTTCAGAGGTCATGGCCATTAAAGAATGCTATAAAAACACAGCTGTGCTATGTTCTTATGGTCTGGTTCATCAATGGCCAACAACACAAACTCAGCACCTCTCAGACCTTTCAACAAAAAATGGAGCACTTCAGCATCCAAGGCCTGGACTAGGGTGACCAGACGTCCCAATTTTATCGGGACAGTCCCGATTTTAAGGGACTTGTCCCGCGTCCCGACCAAGGTATGGTCGGGACGTTGTTTTGTCCCGATATTTGGGACCTTGCGCCGGCAGCCGCTGCTTCCTGCCGGCAGGGCGGCTGATTCACTCGCCTGCCAGCAGGAGCACACAACTGACTCTGCGGGGGAGGGGAGCTCTGCTTGCAAGCGCAGATGGGGGGGGGGGGAGGCAGAGAGCTCCTGGCCACTCCCCTCCCCCAGACCCTCATCAGCTATCATCAGCCCCACCTACAGCCACTCCCCCAGGCAGAGAGTCAGGACAGGTCTCTCTCTGCCGGTGCCTGGGCAAGCAGCTCCCCCTCCCCCCCTGCACTGGCAGAGAGAGACCTGTCCTGACTCTCTGCCTGGGGCAGTGGCTGTACGTGGGGCTGATGATCGCTGATGAGGGGTTGGGGGAGGGGAGTGGCCGGGGGGCTCTGTGCCTCCCGTCCCTCTGCCAGCGCATGCAAGCAGTGATCCCCCCATACCTGGCTCTGGCTCCTCTCACTTTCTCCAGCCCCACTGCCCCAGGCAGCTTCTAAACGGCCGACCAGGTCCCTCCCCTCGGGAGAGGTCTCTGTCGTGGAGCATGCAGCTGCATGCTGCAGGGACTGGGCTGCTTGCAGAGGCAGCAGAGAGCCCCCGGCCACACACTCCCATCCCCCACAACCCGGCTCCTGCCCCCTGACCCAATCCTGACCTGACCCCAAGAGCCAGAGGGACCTGCCTGCTGGATACTTCCTGGGACAGGAGAACAGAGCTGCCCCAGGTAAGCATCGCTGGACTCCCTACCTCAGCCCCTGGCAGGTCGCTCTGGCTCTTGGGGGAGGGGGCTTTGCATGCTTACCTGGCTGCAAGCCCTGCTCCAGGTTCCGGCAGCTCCCACTGGCACTTCCCAGCCACTGAAAGGCAAGAGCTAGTTCTTTTGGCTGAAGAGTCTGGAGACTCCCCATGTTGCTCTCACCCTAGGAGCCAAAGACCTCCCAATAGGGCTGGTGAATGTGGCCAGAGAAGAGAGCAGGGTGTGATGGGATGAGTGTCTGGGAGGTGGGGACGGGGGGGCTGGGCAATGAGGGAGGTTTATATGTTTTTGGGTGCTAGCCAGTGGGGGCCCATTGAGGGGTGCTGGTGGGGGAGAGCCCTTAAAACTGCCCGCCATCAAAGCCAGCACCTCCGCTATCTTCCCTGCCGCACCGCAGAAAACCTCCCGCAAGGCGCAGTTTAAAACCACGCAAGGCACAGCTGCACAAAAGCACAATTGGAAAACAGGGGGGCATGGTTATATGGTAAGCACGTGGTGTGGACGGGACCAAAGGTCGAAGCTGGGTGCAGGAACAGGCAGTTTGGCACTGCTGTTCCCTGCACACAAGGAAAAAAGCCACCCTCTCCCCCTGAAGTTCGAGTCACTCGTAGGGTGCCACCCACCACCCTTTATAAACCAAGTCATGCTGGGCCGTCAGGTCTTCCCTGCGTGTCTGGGGGAGGGGAGGGCACAAAATAAAAACAATAACAATATAGCACTATCAGATTATTTATTTATTTTCATTATATATATAAACTAAATAATAGTATATTTAACCCCTGGCCCCGGGTTTCTACAACCCCTTTTTCAGCTTCCTAGGGCTGTGTGCCCCCTCTCATGGCTCTGATCAGGGCTGTACACGGTGCATGTTGTGTCCCGCCCCTCCACTCATGCCCCCCCCCTTGTCTCCCACCCCCCCGCTCACGCCCCTCCCCTTGCACCTTCCCTCATTCCCCCCCCAATGTGTCCTGATATTTCACTCTTCCGATCTGGTCACCCAGGATGCATTGTTGTTGCATCTGACAGGGGAACTTGCTTGGAAGCATTCACGATGGACTCCTTCATCTTCTCATCAGCTACCACTTAATGGAGAATAGACAGCATATGTTCTTTGACAGTTACGGAATCAGTGAAGGGCTTCTTCTTTCATGCCAGAGTCCAGGCCATTCACAGAGAAGGTGCCATAGTCATCTCCTCTTGTGATGCAGAACTTGTGAGAAAATTTCCCCATAACTTGAAAATATAATCAGGAAGTCTATCTCTGATCATCCTGTGTCCAAGTTCAAAGGATAACAGTTGTTGAAATTTGGTTGATTCATCTGTGAGTACCCTTGGCCCAGCACATGCCGGCTTGGAGCCAGGATTGCCTGGCAGGGGAGCCCAGGGACACCTGAGCTCTTCCTGAGGCCTTGCTCCAGGCTGTGCCTACACCAAAAATATGTAAATGATGCATTTTGATCCTGATACAACTTTCCATTGATTTCAATGGGATTAGGATCAGGGCCTTAACGATGCAACTGAATCATAATACAATTTGATTGACTAAAATGTCAGTTAAAATACCTAGTATACATTAGGGTTAAGAACTGTTCATCACCATATAGCAGGGAGTGGCCTTAGTGTAATGTACACCTGTCATAAAAATAATTATTATATTATTACAGTGGTTCCTAGAGGCCCCAACCCAGACTGGAGGACCATGCTGCTAGGCACTGCACAATCACTGTAAAGACAGTCCCCGTTTGAAGTAGGTTAAAATCTAAATAAATAAGACAAGATGAGTGGTGGAGGGGAAGCAGAGGCACAGACATGCAGTAGGTCATTGCAATGTTGGAACTAGAACCTAGATCTCCTGATTCCCAGCCTAGGTCTCTGTTGACTATCCTACACAGTGTTAGAATCAGAAAAGTCTATGGCAGTTTGGAATGGCAGGTGGCATTTAGCTGAGTTGAGTTTCTGCTGTAATGTAGACAGTTTTATATTTTGGTTGAAACTCCAAAAAACGCACAGGGTATGTCTGTACTTGTAGCTGGGGTGTAATTCCCAGATTTAGGGCCCCACATACTTGTGCAAGCTTTCATTGAAATAGCAAGCTAAAAATAGAAAGTAGCTGCAGTAGTGTGAGCTATGTGTGGGTGTGTGTGTGGGGAGGGCTAGCACTCCAAGTCTGTATCCCTCCAAGACCCTAGCAACATAGAATCATAGAATATTAGGGTTGGAAGGGACCTCTGGAGGCCATCTAATCCAACCCCCTGCTTAAAGCAGGACCAATCCCCAACTTGGAATGGCTAACCTATTCCAATGTTTGTGCTGCTGTGACTACACACTCTATTTTTAGTGAACTAGCTCTATGAAAGCTAGTGTGAGTATGTCTAGCTTAATGCTTTCAGACTGTAATTTTTTTATTTTACAAAAGTTTTCTTTCATATAACCCAGGAACTTTAATAAAAAACTGCACTGGTGATATTAGGGAAAAAGTTAAGCACTCAAAGTCAGGGAAGTTAATGCCAAAGTAAATTTGAAAGAGACAGTTATAACTGATACTTTATGGCTTTGGTGTTACTCTTATATTATTTTTGACCATCTTTCTAGGTGCATCATTCAGGTTCAAGGATAGGGCCCTACCAAATTCACAGCCATAAAAAAGGCATCACAGACCTTAAAATGTGGTTTCACTGTGTGAAATTTGGTCTTTTGTTTCTCTTCATGCTATATTATACAGATTTCTTGGGGGAGACCAGCGTTACTTAAATTGGGGTCCTGATCAAAAAGGGTCAGAAGGTTTTTTTGGGGAGGGGGTCCACAGTATTGCCACCCTTACTTCTGTGCTGCCTTCAGAGTTGGTCGGACAGAGAGCAGCAGCTGTTGGCCGGACACTCAGATCTCGAGGCAGCACCCCGCCAGCAGCAGTGCAGAAGTAAGGATGGCGATACCATACCATGCTGCCCTTATTTTGTGCTGCTGTCTTCAGAGCTGGGTGGTGAGAGAGTGGTGGCTGCTGAGGCCCCCGCTATGCACGAAGCAGCGCAGAAGTAAGGGTGCCCATACCATTCTTCCTTCTATGCTGTTGCTGATGGTGGGTCTCCCTTTATAGCTGGGTTCCCAGGCAGAAGCCCCTGCTCTCCAGCTGCCTGGCTCTGAAAGCAGGGCTGCTACCAGCAGCAGTGTAGAAGTAACAGTAGCAGTACCGCAACCCCCCTCCCCGCAGGCGCCAACTTTTGTTGGCGCCGGTGGGTGCTTGCACCGCCTCCGGCCCTGCCCTGCCCCAACTCCACTCCTGCCACAAACTCCGCCCCTTTCTGCCCCTATTAGACCCCTCCCCATATACCTACCCCAGTCCTGCCTCCTCCCCTGAGCATGCCGCATTCCTCCTCATCCCCCTCCCTCCTAGGCTTGCCACACAACACAGCTGTTTCACAGCGCAAGCACTGAGAGGGAGGGGGAGAAGCAGGAGGAGGCAAGCTCAGGGAGGAGGAGAGGGGAGGGGAGGGGAGCTGGGGCGGAGCAGGGAGCTGCCCAATTTTTCACTGTGGGTTCTCCAGCCCTGGAGCACTCATGGAGTCAGTGCCTATGCCCTCCCCCCAACTCCTTCTGAGGTTAGGACCCCTACATTTACAACAGATTTAAAATTTCAGATTTAAATAGCTGAAATCATGAAATTTAGGATTGTTAAAAGCCAATGGCTGTGAAATTGACCTAAATGGAGTGTGAATTTCGTAAGACCCCAAGCATGGAGCATGGTGTGTTGTAACATTAATGACTTCCAGTGTTTCATGTTCTGGTGTACTCAACTATGCGGACTTTACACTCAGATCTCGATGGCAGTGGGGAAAAACCTGTGCACTATCCAGTTGCACTGTTTGAGAAATAGTTATATACTCGTGTATGGAAAGACATTAACCTAGAAATAGTGCGGAGGAACGAGGGGGACCTTAATTAGGACGTTTCCCGGCTATTTCAGGCTTCACTCCCCAACCACGGGCACCTTCTTCCCAGGTACTTGTTAGGGTTCGTGTTGTTAGGTAGCTCTAATTTCGAGGGCGCACCCCCCACATGCCCGCCCGCCCCCAGGATCGTGGGCACATTGGCCGCATGCCCACCCCAGCATGCGGGTTAGCTTCCTCGGCCCCGCTGCTTTGTCTTCCGCCCACCCTTTCTGATTGGCTAAGGGCTTCAATCCGAACCTCACATTCATTCCCTCCGATTGGTTCAGCCTCCCGCCTATCTTTCCAAGAAGCCCCGCCTTTCTTTTTATTCTCTCTCTCTTCCTCTCCCCCCCCCCCTCCTCCCAATCTCGGCCCCCTCCCCCGTCTCTCTCTCCCTCCTTGCGTGTAGCCGCTGCCGAGCCTGGCCGGCCCCGCCGCACGGAAGAACCGGCAAGCTCTGCGTGCGCGCAGCGGCGCTGCTGCGGGTTGAGGGCGGCGCGGCGCAGCCTCCACCCCGGTGCGCACAGCCCCGTAAGTGCGAGCGAGAATGAGAGCCCGAGAGCAGCCGCCCGCCGCCGCGCCGCACCAGCCCCCGGCGCAGGACTAGAGCAGGGAGAGACTGAAGGGGGCACGGAGGCAGCGTGAATCCTCCGGCAGACTCCCACTCGCTGGCTCACCTGCCATCCCCATCGCTCCCTCCCTCCCTCCCGTCTCGCTCGTTCTCTCCCCTCCCCTCCTCTCCCACTCACTCGCTCCCGCCTGTCCTCCTCCTCTGCCTCACTCTTTCGCTTCCCCTCTCCCCCCTGCGATCCCCCCGTCTCCCTGCTCCTCCTGGCACTGCACTGCAGCTGCTCCTCCGGCCAGTCCCGCCGCTTCTCCTCCCTTCCCCCCCGGGCCAGCCCCACCAGCCCCGGAGCATCCTCGGCAGGCGCCCCGCGCGGAGCTCCGCCGTCCCGAGGGGGGACCGAGAACGGGACGAGCCCCGTCCCCTCCCCGCCCTGCCCCCCGCCTCCCCAAGGCAGAGACCATTCTGCTCCCGGCCGCGGCGAACATGATGGCGGCAGCTCCCATCCAGCAGAACGGGACCCACACCGGGGTTCCCATAGACTTGGACCCGCCGGACTCCCGCAAAAGACCGCTCGAAGCGCCCCCCGAAGCCGGCAGCACCAAGAGGACCAACACGGGCGGTGGGTATCTCCCCCCCCCCCCCGCACCCGCTCGCAGCACCCTCCTCCCGCCCGCCCACCTCCCCTCCTACCTGCCTCCCCGCACCGTGCCCCGGCGGGAGGCCCTTCCCGGCAGCCGGGGGGGTGGGGGGTGGGGGAGCTGAACTGCCCCGGAGGATTCACCGCGGGGGCCGGCACCGTTGTTTAAAACGGGTAAAAAACCGAACGGGGGCGGGGAAGCGCCCGGCACTCACGGGGGCGGTGGAACCGGCCCGACGCCGCCTGCCGCTGCCGGGACCCGGCTCCCTGCCCTCGCGGACGGGGCCGCGGTCCGGCGGGGAGCGGAAGGCTGCACCTCGGGAGGACTCACCCCGCTGCTGGACACAACCACCTCCCGACCCCGCAGCGCGGCTCGGCCGGCCGGGGAAGCGGCTCTGTGCTCGGGGGCCGCGCTGGAGGCTGCGGAGGGGGCTCCGTCCGGCGCGCGCGGGGGGTGGGGGGGACGACACTACTCCCGGGGTGCAGCAGCCTTATAACTTATCATTCATCAAAATGGCGTCGGTTTTCAGCATCTACCCGTCTTTGGGGTTTAATATCCATCGGGGTGGGGGTGCAGCCATGACCCTACAGGGGCTGGAGTGGGCACAGGGGGCTCCCGCTGCCCCAGCACCCTCCCGATACGTTGGTGAAGATAAATAAATGGCAGCCGGGTGGCGGGGGGCTGGCGAAGGCGCGCTCCCCCTTTCCCAGCCACCGGCTCACAAGCTGGATTTAAATCTTGACCGGTGTTTCCCGTTTCCTTGGCCTCAGTCCGTCCGTCAGTGTGACACTGTTGCATTGATTTGGCTTGTTGGGGCTGGGGGGTGTTAGAGTAGGGGGAGTTGTCTCTGGTGCGGTGACTTGTTAGTTAACGTCCTGCTCTTCCTGGATGAGATGAGTTATAACGGGACTAGCATCTCCTCTATTCATTTGCACTGGAGTCATCATAACAATGCACCGAGGCAGAGGTGAATTTATTCATCCAATATTAAGAAAAACAGTCTGTATTATAATGTATTGTACCTACTGTATATAATGGGGACTGTGGTATTCCAGCTGCACTACTTGGGATGCTTATACCCTTTCATGGGGAAAGTGAGATGGACCTGCTCCTGTTTATTTGTTAAACCAACTTTATAGAGGACTCTGTTTTATGATAAAATGTTGAGATTAAATCAAATTGGAGATTGTTTTTCAGGACTTCCAGTCATTAAAATAAACTACCCTTGTATAGCTTTCACCTTCTTCAGAGCCAGTGTTCTAAAGGTCCTTAGACTCATTGCTGCTGGATCAGTAAGGGAAGGGAGCACAGTTGCAAAATGAAGCTGGGAAACGTTCCTGTCATTCATTGTATATATTTTCCAGTTCTGATTGTGTTTTTTTAATTCAATGGTGGTGGGAGGATTGACATTATCACTTTAATGTGTATTTAAAATCAGAGATTTAAGCTTTTGATCAATTGAGAAAAATTCTTCTTAATGTCTTTTAATTAATGAGCTTAAAAGAGATCACTGTCGCTTAAGAAGTTCTAAAGAAATAAATAAGCATTACTTAGGCAAGTGATTCCATCCACACCATGCTGGGTTGTTTTCTTGGCAGTGGTTGAAATGCTTGGAAAATAAAACTCCACATTTTGGGTGGGTTTTTGATAGGAGACTAGTTGTTTTATACACTTAAGAGGTAATGCTGTTCTCATGCATTTGCTAATGTCAAACAAAGAGCCCATCACTTTATCATTCTTTCCTTTTTTTTAGAGTTTTGGCATTTCTGCAGCAGTATTTTTAGGGAAGGTTGTGATTTGTTGTCATGCGGGTTTTTGTGCACACTTTTTTTTTTTTAAAGGGGTCAGTTCATTTCATTGTGCCATGGTAACCATAGCTAGAACTGGAACAGAACAGAAATACAACTCAATTTTTGTCATTTGTTTTCATGCCTTCAGAAAATTAAGGAAAATATATAGATTCTTTAATTTCCACAGAGTGAATATGTAAATCTTTTAAAATGGAAAATACATATTCCATGCATTTCTTATAGAATGATGCAACTGGTTAGATGTATAGTTGTGCATGAATTAATAGGTGTGTTCACTTATTTACTGACTTTGGGGGATATGGGGGAGAACAAAAGTTTTGTAAACCAAATTAACCTTGCATATCTCAATTTTTCAGAGGATGGCCAGTATTTTCTAAAGGTCCTCATACCTAGTTATGCTGCTGGATCTATAATTGGGAAGGGAGGACAGACAATTGTTCAGTTGCAGAAAGAGACTGGGGCGACCATCAAGCTGTCTAAATCCAAAGATTTTTACCCAGGTAGGTGCAAATATTAGCAGATTATTTTTAAATCCCGAGGGAAATACATACTGATGTGTGTGATTTATGCATTGAAGAGTAAGCTTCTCAGTGCAGTCGGAAACATTATTGAGCAGAGAAGTATACTACAACATGTTACAGCGAGCATATGAACAGTCTTATCTTATTTTGTTTTTGGAATTGACTGGGTCCTATATCATAATTGAGTGGCCATACTATATGGCTAAAGTTATTTAGAATATTACTGTGAGAAAACATTTTTGTGAATATATTTTCTGGGCTCTTTTTATTACAAAAAATCTACTTGTACAGAACCAACTTTGACAGCTGGCATTAAAAATGGGTGTGCTTCTGAAGTTTTGAGACATCATCGTAAGGCAATTAAGCTAGAATGAATAAAAATAAGGGGCTGCTTCTTAAAGAATAGGCCATTTACTTTAAATCCATTACCTACCTTCTTTTTGCATCACTGGTTTGTTCACTGGCTCCGGAATGAAGTAAGGAGGACAAGTGCTACTGCTCTTTACATGTTTTCTTTAGATTGTGTTTAATATGACTACAAAAGGAAAATCTATGATGTTCCGAAAGGAAATATACTACTTCAGATGAATAAGATAATATGTGTGTGTTGTGCATACTGTGTTTATTTACGCAAACATCAAAGTATTCAATATTTATATGCACAAAGTGCCTGTTTTTATTAGCCTTTTCTCATTTTTGATCTAAATGTTATAAATAGCAGGTGATGCATAATGATCTGCATCATTTTGAACTTCTACAAAATGTTTCTGTGGCTACATGTATAGCGTTTGACTTTCTAAAGATTAACAAATTAGTATCTAGTAATTAGATTTGAATTCAGACTACAAGTCCATCTAATTTTTTATTGACTGCTAATAATTTACTACATAGCTATCATTTCACTAGTGATCTGGTTTTGCAACTTTGAACTGTGGCTAGTAATTCAGAGCCGAGGTGAAGAGATATTGTTGATATTTGTTTTTTGTAGAGAAGATAAAGCTGTTTTGCATTTGGTGGGCTAATTTAGCAAGATGACTGAATTTTCTAAAACAGCAAAGACAGCTGGCATGAGTGTAAGCAGAGCATGAGCATTTGGAGTATTTCAGTTTCCTGTCCACTCTGTTTCACTGTTGAGCAGAAGTGGATCATTTATTGTCTATGGAAAAATTGTAATTATTTTGAAATTGTCATTTTGATATGGAAATGGAAAATGCACCTGTTGTTTTTCCACCTTATAGTTGCAATTTATAGCATTCTAATGTACTAACACAATTAAAATGACAAGTTGTGATTTTTTTAATGGAATTAAATAGTTCTATAATTGTTATTCATTGTCATTCAGAAACTTTTGTTGTTTTGCCTTTTTTTGCCTTAGGAAAGTTTGGTAACACAATTCTTGTATTCTGAAAGGTGTATTAGGGTGAAAAAATCAGTGCAGAATTGTGAAAACTCTATGGAGAAATAAAAGCATTCAAAAGAGTCTGATTGCGGAATTAATAACGTAATCTGGGAAAAGAGCTGCAATGGTAAATTAAATTCACTGTCAATGGATGAAAATGAAATAGATTCTTTGCATTATACATGAGGTGGTATCAAATGTGCAAGGATGTTACAGAAAATTGGTGTTTATGAAGGATATTCCAAATACTAAATTATGTGCCTTTTCATTTGTCTATAGTTTATTTACAGTGAGTTGGAAAGGATGCACCAAAGATTATATCTTTTGTTCAGTACTCTAGCATAGTTATTTTGTCCTTTTCTGATTAAATCAGAATTACATACTTTTTTTGTTCTGTAAATTGTGCAGATACAGCAGTATCAGCAGGAGTGTCCTTTGAAAATTAAATATTAGGCAAGCCAGAATGAGATGAATAAAAAAGTCTATTGTTTCTGTGACGTAAACAGATTCTCTCTGAAGGAAATACCAGGACAAGAGAAGACTTGGTACAGTTTAATTTTACTAAGTATGGATCAATGTCCAGTTAGACATTACACAATCTGTTTTATATATGTAGCCACACTGTAGGTCATTTAGCAGATTAATGATTTAGACATAATTTAAGATGGACTGTTATTTGCTGCAGCATGGACAGATGAGAAAAATAATTCTCTTGTAGCTGGATCTTAGTTAGTCTTTTTGTTTGCATTTGTCCACGAGCCTGTGGAATTTTCTGAGGTCCTGGCATTCTCCAAGCTGATGACTTTTCTTGGGTTTCTTCCAGCCCCTCTTACATGAGGGATAAAAATCCTAATAATCTTATACTAGTCCAAAATTTAGGGCTATAATTAATATTATTGAGGATTTATTTTTATTGAGATATGCAGTTATCTGAAAAACTGTTTGGGTGTATATATGTTCATTAGCGTGTTGTCTAATTTATATCTATAGTTGCATTAAATTTCTGTTTTGCGAACACTATGTTTGTGCTGTTGCTGTTAAGTTTAAATTTTAGTGGGAAGGAGAGGAGTAGCTGAAAGGGAAAGTTCAGTGTGGCTTTTAAGGTTGTGCGTGATTTGGAAGGGAGAAGGATTGGTATATTAAAGTCACGAGTTCTTCAGTGTGTGTGATCTAATGGTTTCATGTGGCACAGGTATTCAATATACAGAGTAAGTCTCAGAATAATTTTTTTGTTTGTGCTTCAGAAAACTATTTACGGTAGCTTTAGAATTAAGAGCGAGATCTAATTCTAAGAAGTTGAAAGGAAGCATGTATTTCTCCTCATTAAAGGTTTTAGTTCAACAAAGGAAAAGACAGTTAATCGGCTTCATTAACGGTTGTGTATTCTGTTGTACCATATCATTAGCCTTTTTTTTTTTTTTTTTTTTTTTTTTAGTAAATCCTATTTCTCTTGCTGTTGCAAGACACTTTCCCTCCAGATTATCAAGTAACTTTTTAAAAATTGTATTGACCCAGACAATTTTACTTTCTGGTCATCTTGTTTAGAGTATATTTTATTTATGAATCTTTTCTGTTCATATTGTCTACCTAGACTAATAAATCTGAAGTGAAATTGTCTAACTGTATATTTTAAAAATGTGGGAGTAACATTTTCTGTTACAAGGTTCCAATTCTATAGTTGGCAAGTGGCTTATAATCCAAAATCTGAAATACGGATATTACCATGATACTAATTATTAATGAAGTAAAACTGTTTAAAGAAGGTGTTGGCATGAAAAGTTGGAGTTTTGTGTGCACTTAAATTTTGCATAGTGTAAAAAGAGAGCCACAAGGTGATACTTTCTTATGTTTGCACTCGTATTTTATCCAGTGCTCCATTTTTCAGAAATATAAAGAACGCTGGCCTGAAAACCACTCTAGGTATATTCCTCCTTGTTTTCCTAAATCATTGCAAGTGAATGTCTTTACTCTCTTTCTTATGTAAAATTATATAATCACATTGTTTATCTTGCAACAGGATCTTTCCTAGCTTAAGAAGCTTAGTGCTTGGATGAATTTGAGCTAGGTTGATGGTTTTTTCAACTACTTTATGTTGTAATGTGTTAACTGAAATATATTAGAATATAAATAAAATGATATGAAGATGAAATGGGGGTAAGATATTTTATTACTCTTAATTAATAGATTAGCTACTTTTTATTTTATGAAAGACACAATTCAAATCGGTTATTCCTCCAACTTGGTATGGGACATTTAAGGTGGAAGAATTTCTTTCCGTACAATCAAAATGTACACTTAACAAAAAGGCAAAATATACAAAACGTATTTTGTGTGTGATAATGCTGTTTTGTATTTACTAAGTGGATTGTCATAGCCATTCATCTTGCTTGTGAAAATAAGTTGTTGTTTTTTTAAAAAAACTAGTGAATTACTTAGGTGATTTCACAGCTATCTTTGGTGTGACTGTCCTCTGAAAAGTATTTGTGTGTTGACTCTTAAAATCTTGAAAGTGAATTGAGTGTGAAATACACAACTTTACTGAACATTTAAATTGAATAAATCTAGCTTCATTACTCGTATTATACTGTGTTAGTCAGGATGAAGGCATGCTACATCAAGCTGTTGGAAAAATACATGTAACTCCTTTAAAAAACAAATCTGCAAATAGTTTACTTTTTTAACATTCTAAATGAAGAGAAAATGTTATTTCTTAAGACCCAGAGAAGAGAATTATGGGATAAGAAAAATAGTTCAGCTTGTATCATTTTGGGATATTGATGTATCTTGGTTTTTATTCCCTGATATTTGGGAATTTTGGCACAGATTTTTGAAATGTTATCATTGAGAAAGTAAGGACTTCATAAAAACTAAATAAATTCTACAGCTTGACAAACTATATTGCAGACTCTTACTCATGTGAGTAATCCTAGTTACAACAATAGAATTGAATGAGTACAGACTACTCATGTAAGTAAGGGTTTCTGGGATAGAGCTCTTACAGCTGTGTAGATTTAGACTTGTTCTAGTTTCTTAGTTTCTACTAGTAAAATGCCAAGGGTTGATTGCCAGCTGTTCAGAGGGAGAATTCTCAATAGGACAGCTGTCAGTTGCTTGGTTACTGGGGACAGATTTTTTTTTTTTTTTAAAGTTAGCTTCCTAACTGAAAGGTCCTCAATATTTTACATTCAAAAGGAATGTATGCACTCACTATGATCTAGAGATAGTTGTACATGTAGCTCCCTTGTGCATCTATTATTTACTAATTTCCCTTCATTTGGAAGAGGATTAAAATTACTATAATGATTTCATGTTCTATAGGTGTTATACATCTAACTTTTTCTAAGAAAGGGCTTTTCTGTTATCTGACTAGGTCTGGTGGACTTTTTGTTGAATTATTGAGTGAAAATTTTGAGAACAAGTAACAGTTATATAGACTTTTGCTTTGTGCATTGAAATGGCTAGCTAACTCTTAACAATAATACTCATACAAACCTGTTACAATAAAGAGCGCAGAATAAAAAACAAAGCTCTGAGATCATCACATGGAAATGAAATCCACATCCAACTTTATTCTCGTTGTTTATTATGTGACCGAACTTCTCTATCAGATAATTTATAGTTTAGAAGTAGATTAAAGGGTTTCTAAAGACAATATATTGAACTTGTTTTTTATATAGTCAAGTTTGTGTAAATTCAGTAGCTGCAGCAGTTTTGCACCCTTGTTCTGGGGCACTGCAGAATTCCGGAGAAAAATCATTCAAGAGAAACAATATAACTTTGGCTTAAATTGTCATTTTTATACATTTCTCCCAGTCTTCCTCCTTGCACACAATACAAAACTGCCATGTAGCATTTCAGTGTTTGTTTGTGGAGGCAGGATCAATGTGCTAATCTATGGTCTCTTTTATAAGGCTTGGAGACATATATATAATCACTCTCCATACAGCAATTCAGTTTTCTTAAAAGAATCTTCTCCCCATAACTTCTGTAATATGAGATGCATGCTATTTTTTTTTAAGTGGAGGTAAATCCTTAATACATTAATGAAAAAGGAATTGTAACAGGACCTTAGTGATCTTGATTCTTCGCTAATTAATAGCGTGGATTTCAGTATTCTCAGCTGTAGTTAACCACAGAATTTAATCTCACCTATTTTCAGTGGTTAGCAACCAAAAAACTGTAAATTTGTCAGACTATAGCTTTTAGAAATAGAACTTGTGGGGTGGGATTGGGAGGAGGGTTTGTGCTTGATTGCTTTCTCATTTCCATCTTTGGATACAGCTCTAGTATGAAGTTAAACAACATCTGTAGAGATTTGACAGACAAACATCTCTCTGGGATTCATCATTGCAGCCTGCAGCAGGTGCACTCCGCTTTGTAGCCCTTCTCAAAAAGAGGTTAGCTTGTTTTTAACATTTATCAGTAGACCAGTGGGAGTGAATGACTTGGTAAAGAGCATGGGGGTTGTCAGTTGTCCAGTGCTGGAATGCTGCAGGTAATTGGGCTGGACTGGTGGGAACTGTGGTAGCGTGCTTCTCACGTTGCACTGCAGCTGCTGTTGATCTTAATTAATCTGACCCTCTGAGGCTGCAGTGTCATGGTATAAAACGCAATACATACCAGAAATGGAAAGGCTGCTTTTTAAGTCCTCCTTATTGATGATTATGTTTGTAGGTGGGCTTTTTTGGTTTCAGCGATGGATTTATTAGTTACTAGTGTAAAATGTTGACATACTTGTATTTAAAGATGTAATTAATAGGTTTGGTAAACAGGAAAACCTTTATCTCTGAGTTAATCTATTTGAGAACTATGATTTTTGAATAAATTGCTAGTATAGTGGATTTAATAAAAGCATTCTTGTTGCCAGAATAAAAACAGAAGTATAACTGAGTATAAATGAAATATCTATATTGTGCAGACTAGTTGGATGGGAAATAGGGAAATATGAGGAAAAAAAATAAACATAGTTAAATATTTAATGGAAAATTAACTCCACATTTCTGCTGTACTTTGAATGATCCGTTTATTTGGGTCCTTAAAATTCCTTCCTGGTTTAAAGTAAAATATGTATGTAGTGGGTATGTTTAAATGCACACTTTGACTTATTTCATTCTGATTTATATTCAAAATATGTAAAGAAAATCCTATATATATCATATTAAACTGGGATGTCATCATTTGTTGTCTGAATACCCTTAGGGTGATTCAGTTTTTTAGTATTAGCCTCAATGGAAAATAAGACTAGCAGCCCATCCTCTTCGCCTCTGTGGCACAGCCGTGGGGAAATTATATCAAGTTCCTTATGTATGCTTTCTGTTACTCCAACACAGAAATATCTAAATAGTGTTGAACCAAGACCCCTTTTAAATGTCAGATCACTGGTTAATAAGTCTCTACTCCTTTCCATTATTTTTGTTTTGTTTTTTCTGTATACACAGTTAATATTAGTTTTGCAAACCTGATACATTCTAATTTCAAAATGTTATTATTCAGAGGTTTATAAAGACTGGTTAGATTACTCCTGTGTTTTTCATTTGAAGAAAAACATTTTGTCAGAGTACCTTGTACTTTAAACGTTCACTTTTGGTATTCCATTTTCTATTTACCTATTAGAAACTGGTATCTTCTTAACCATCTAAATTCAATACCTGTTATTAAATTAACTTGCTATTCTCCTAACATCTTCCATAATTAAATGTGGCTACATTTTTTTTATAGTGAGGATTAGTTGATGCTGAGTAATCTTCCTAAAGAACATTTTTAAGAACTAAATTCCTTTTGAAATTACATGATGGCCCATGTCAATGATCATTTAAGGGCAACATTTTGGGACTGGTATCGAAGTCTGTTTCCAGTTGAAAATTACTGATGATGTGTCTTTTCTCTTTTCAATATTTATTTTCCAGTTACATTTTTTTTTTATCAATTAAATGCCTTATTTCATCTGCAGAGAATCTTGGGTCAGGTAAAATTTTTGAGGCTATGTGCCTAATATAGACCTTGCAAGTACCTGTTATGTGAGTCAGGGACCACGTTAATTGTCATATGTTAGCACTAAGTAAAAATACAAACACTGAGTCCTCAGATATGAGAATCTGGAGAGAGTTGTTCAGATTGTTCCAAGTGAGGAAGAGAAATGGTCAACAAGTGTCAATATTTAGAAGTAACTTTTGGTTATGAGGAAGCCTGATAGACAATTTATATTTGTTTGGTCTTATAGATTTTCATTGTGGAAAGACTAAACATCTGTTTTCTATCATTGATCTGTTACTGCATCCTGCAGGGCCTGTCATCTCAGCATTGACAGGATCAGATGAAAAACACAATCAATGTTTTGACATTTTTTGAGAATCGCTCAGGTAAGATCATTTGTTATGCGGAACTAAAATGATATTTATGGCCACTGATAATATTTCACCAATTGGAGTCCTTGTATTGTCAGTCATTAATTAAATTAGTACATAAAGACCCTCTCTGTGTGTCTTTGTTCCCATTTAAAAGAACTCCTTCTGTGCCTAGTTCAGTGACATTTAGTGCACCTGTGATTTCCCTCATAAATACTTTCTGAAATGCAGGACAATCTCTCTCCGCCCCAGCCCCCCTTTCCCCTCCCTCCCTTTAGAGTGGCACCTATTTGGATTGGATCAAGAAGTATATTATGCACCCCCAGAGGTCTTCACAAATACTTGTTAACAAAAATTACACACTGACTCCAGTTCTTTTGAAAGATGCTGTATTGACAGAGTAGGAGACTAGAGTTTTCTGTCTAGACAGCGGTTCTCAAACTTTTGAGGACTGCGACCCCATTTTTACACATTGAGAGCTGCGGTGGCCCCTTGTATGTCTGCCGAAAAGCCGCCGAATGAATTACTTCCGCGTTCGGCGGTTATTTTCGGCGGACATGCCGAGTGTTCCTGAAATAGCTTGGCATGTCCACCGAAAAGCCGCCGAATGTGGAAGTAATTCATTCAGCGGTTTTTAAGCGGCGCCAGGAGCTCGCGACCCCTCTGGGAGTGCTCGGCGGCCCCCGGTTTAAGAAACCCCGGTCTAGAAAGCCTAGCCAGCAGACAAAGCTTCCTTCCTATCATCTCACCAATGTGATTTAACTCTGACCTGCAGATATTTGGTAAAAAGGTAATAATGCTGAAATAAACTGGTTAGTCTCTAAGGTGCTACAAAGTCTTCCTCGTCTTCTTGTTAAATGAATATGTTGATCTGTTTATATGTAAGTACATAGGTTGTGAACTGAATCACTGGAAAGTTAGAAAATGCCAGTCTTATGGTTGCCCATTCAACCTTAATTCTGGTCCCTTTATGTGTGACTTGAATGAATCAGTTATCTATCTGGGGTGGGGGAGGGGAGGGACAGGATGTGGAGATATAATTAGACAGTGTCATGATGTAGTGGTTCTCAAACTTATTTGGTTGTGGCCCTTCCCATCTTTGTCTCCATAGTAGTTTACGATCCACTGGGCACTTTTCCACCACCTGGCTGACCAACTCTGAAGGCAGAGTGGAAAGCAGCAGCAGCTGCTGGCTGGGTGTCCAGCTCTGAAGATAGTACCTCCTCCAGGAGCACAGAAGTAAGGGTGGCAATACCATATCACCCTTATTACTTTGGTGCTGCTGCTAGCAGTGGCACTACCTACAGAGTTGGGTGCTCGGCCAGTAGCCACAGCTCTTTTGGCCACCCAGCTCTGAAGGTGCACAATAAGTTGTCCCCTCTACTTCCCCCCCCCCCCAAGCTTCTTATACGGAGCCCTTCCCACCCCCCAGAATACATTGTGTGCCCTCCAATTTGAGAACCTCTCACATGAATACACGTAAGGGGGGGAGAAATAAAGTTATGCAAACAACCATAAATCTGGTATGGTCTGTGTTTTGGGTGCATGACTTGAAAAATTTTTCTTCCAATATTTTTACATAATTTCTTGGGTTTTTTAGGGCTATCAAGCAATTTAAAAAATTAATTGTATGATTAAACAATAATAGAATACCATTTATTTAAATATTTTTGGAGGTTTTCGACATTTTAAAATATATTGATTTCAGTTGCAACACAGAATACAAACTATACAGTGCTTAATTTATATTTTTTATTATAAATACTTGCACTGTAAAAAACAAAATTGTATTTTTCCGTTCACCTAATTCAAGTATTGTAGTGCAATCTTTTTATTATGGAAGTTGAACTTACAAATGCAGAATTATGTACAAAAAAATAACTGCACTGAAAAACAAAACAATGTAAAACTTTAGAGAATACAAGTCCACTCAGTTCTACTTCTTGTTTGTTGGAGCGATTGGCTGAACTCTGATCTGTCACCTGAATGTGAGAACAGGCATTCACATGGCACGGTTTATTGTCAGCATTGCAAGATATATACATGTCAGATGTTCTAACGAGTCAGATATCCCTTCATGCTTCCACCATCATTCCAGAGGACATGTGTCCATGCTGATGGGTTCTGCTTGATAACGATCCAAAGCAGTGTGGACCAATCAATGGATGTTCATTTTCATTATCTTAGTCAGATGCCACCAGCAGAAGGTTGATTTTCTTTTTTGGTGGTTCAGGTTTTGTAGTTTCCACATCGGAATTGCTCTTTTCAGACTTCTGAAAGCATGCTCCACACCTCATCCCTCTCAGATTTTTGAAGCCTTTGAAACCTTTGGTTGAGTGCTTTAGAAATCTCACATCTATACCTTTTTTGTGTTTTGTCAAATCTGCAGTGAAAGTGTTCTTAAAACAAATGTACTGTGTCATCATCTGAGACTGCTATAACACAAAATATATTGCAGAATGTGGGTAAAACAGAGTAGAAGATGTACAGTTCTACCCCAAGGAGTTCAATCTCAAATTTAATTAACACATTATTTTTTAATGAGCATCATTACTATGGAAGCATGTCCTTTGGAATGATGGCCTAAGAATGAAAGGGCATACAAATGTTTAGCATATCTGGCACACAAATACCTTGCAATACCGGCTACAAAAGTCCCAAATGAACACCTGTTCTCACTTTCAGGTGACATTTTAAATAAGAAGCAGGCAGCATTATCTCCTGCAAGTGTAAACAAACTTCTTTGTCTGAGCGATTAGCTGAACAAGAAGTAGGACTGAGATGATTTGTAGGCTCTAAAGTTTTTACATTGTTTTATTTTTGAATACAGTTACATAAAAAAAATCTACATTTGTAAGTTGTAGTTTTACAATAAAGAGATTGCACTACAGTACTTGTATGAGGTGAATTGAAAAATACGATTTCCTTTTTCTTAGAGCAAATATTTGTAATAAAAATAATATGAAGTAAGCACTACACTTTGTATTCTGTGTTATAATTGAAATCAATATATTTGAAAATGTAAAAAAAAAGTCAATTAGTATTCTAACAGTGTTATTAAAACAGTGATTAATTGCAATTAATTTTTTAGTCACGGTAAATTTTTGAGTTAAACGCCTGAGTTAACTGTGATTAATTGACAGTCCTATTTTTTTTTAAAAAAATAGGAAAAAAGTAAAATTTTGTAGCAGGCATCGTTAGTGCTGCTGAAGTCTCTGCTATAGCACAGACTTATGCCACTTGAACTAAAGAACGGTGCTGCTGGTTTGCAGGCATAGTGGTGTTATTCCAGAGGTGGCATAGCTTGCTGCCATCATTTGCTGGTGGTTGGGAGGAGTTGAAGGGGAGTGTCTACCCTACGTGATGCCCTTAGGAAGGAGAGGGATGGGATGCTGGAACCGTATACCAGATCCAGCCGAGTGTAACTTTCTTCTCCAGCCTTCACCAACAGGTGCTTTTGGAGGTCCCATGCCTTCCCAGCATGGGACCTCCAATGTGTGGTGGTTGTAGTTGTTTCTTTGCTTTGATGGCAGCATGTTCATGTTCAGTTATTCTGGCATGCTGCCAACATTTTCCTGAGGGGCACAAGAGAAGGAAAATGGCAGTTTTTAACATTATATAACAGTTGAATCTGAATTCCATAGGACCAAAAAAAAAAAAAATTCATTCCAGCTTTCTCTTTGCTGAATTTCCATGACTTGCTATAAATAACAGGTATTGGAGCTTCCAAAAACAGATGCAAGAATCTTTTCTAATGAAAAGTGTTATGCAGCCTAAATATAGAAACCTGTGTATTATTGTTAAAACAATACAAGCATTAGATGAGTACTTGGGAATTTATAACTCTAAAGAAAAAGTGGTATACTTGAAATATGTAGATTGCAAAGTCAAGGTGTCAAAAATTAAGAAACAGCAGACTTCTATTTCCTCACACATACCTGATTTTCCCTAGATTTGTAACATTGCCTGTATCTATCTATTTGCATTGCTTTTACGTTAATTAAAATGCACAGTATGCAATACTGCATCTGACAAAGTGGGTATTCACCCATGAAAGCTTATGCTCCATCATGTCTGTTAATCTATAAGGTGCCACAGGACTCTTTGGCACTTTTGCAGATCCAGAGTAGTACGGTTAAACCACTGATAATATGCATCTTCCAGTTCTACAATGCATGCCAAGATAATTAAAATAATGGATAAAAGTTCTCTCCTCCTCCTCCCTCCAGTTTATCCCCACATGTCCTCATCCCCAAATATTGTCAGTGTGTTCAGTAGACTAACAGATTTGGAATTTGATATACCAAGTGGGAAAGTATGTTTCAGAGTTTAAGGAAGTTTATCCTTGCTAGAGGATTCATGGATAAACAGCACTCTCTCATTCATAAAGAAAGAGGAAGTCTCTCATGTAACCAGATCTTAAATTATTTGGGGCATTATAGGTTAAAATTAACATAGCGACCTTCATTCAATAACCCATGCACAGTGGTTTCAGCTACTCTGCACTGGTCTTATGTGTTCTTGATGAGACTGTCTATTTAATCAGGAAGACATGGTCTGTTTTAGCCTTAGTTATTGGCTTTCTCAAAATCTATCTAGGTAGTGTGCATTGTAATAGTCTAATAGGTAACGGTAGTAAGATGAACTCCTATCTAATGAGCTTCATTTTGGCTAAGGTCTTAAAATGAAAGCTGACTCCACATATTGGTGATTGGTACTTTTTTGTTTCTATATTGTCCTTTTCAAATATCAAATTCAATAGATGAACATCTTTTTACTATTGGACAATGCATTTAGTTTGTGATGTTAGACAGCAGCTTTCAGTTTTGTTCCTACAGTTAACTTTGAGTGCCAGTGGTAGGATTTCTGATTTGGGGTGCCTGACAGTTGAGCTGAACATATAATAGTAGCACCTCAGCTTGCAGTTATTTGTGGGCACAGAGTTCAGTCTGAAAAAGTAGAGATGGTTGAGGCCCTTTGTATATCTCCTTCTGACTTCCCCAATCCAAAAAGCCAAACAAACCAAAACTGAGTTCTTAGTAGTTTTGCTTTACTTGATTTTTATTAGGTTGAGAAGCCTGTCTATATGTTGCTATAGACTAGCATTACCCATTATACTTGTTGGCTTCCCAAGTAAACCGACTTTGAAGCTTCAGTTTGTGCAAAACTCAGCTGATAGTGTTGTACTGAGGAGAGCATCATGAGCACATATCCTTTTGGTATCTGTATTGGCTGTCTGAAAACCACTGATTTTTAGGATTTCACTTTGACCTGAATGTCCAGTAGTGATCTGGATGCTGCGTCTCACAGTGGGAAGTTTTAAGAGTGAGGGCAATAAACCATTAGAACAATTTATTAAGGGATATGGTGAATTCTCTGTCATTTGCTCTAAGTTGAATGTTTTTCTAGGAGATGTCTTGGCCCAACCAGGAGTTATGGGTGTGATATAGGAATAGTTGGGTGAAATATTGTAGTTAGGGTTATGTAGGAGATCACACAAGATAATGGTCCTTCTCGCTTTACCTGTGAAATTCTCTGTTAATATCTTAATGGATTCTTATTCTTAGAATCTAAAGTAAAACTGACTCTAAAAATTGGGATGTGTGTGGTCAATACAAGTAGAAAACTCTAGTTACTGGTAACTAATAATGTTACAGGTATCTTCCAGGTTTCACTTATAAAGAAGCTCTTCTTTTGTGAATTGCATGCATATGAAATAGTCATGAGGTCTGGGGTTTTTTTCCTACTTGCTCAGTAACTGTAGAGCACATTTTCTTATTTCTTCTTAGGAATTAGAATCTTTTTAGTAATCACCAGCCTTCTCTATCAGAGAGATAATGTGTGTGTGTATAATAGGGTGAATTTTGGTAACTAATATACCGTATTTTCCGGCGTATAAGACGACCAGGTGTATAAGACGACTCCCAACTTTTCCAGTTAAAATATAGAGTTTGGGATATACTCACCGTATAAGACTACCCCTCTTCCAACGCACACCAAATAAAAAAATTACCGTATATAGGTACTGTCAAGAGGTATGTCATCCTCACTCAAGTCTATAAAATATTATGTAAATGCAGTTAATGTTGTACTCATGATGCTTAGTCAGATATTTTATTTAAAGATTTTGTCATAATATATTCCTACTTCATCTTTGCAAACAAACTCATATTTTGGAGTTTAGACTATTCATGTTATTGCTAGGAACATGAAAATTATCTAATATTGTTTGCCTGGGCTTTCAGTACAGACTACTTCTCAGGGAATTCTGCGCCAAAAAAATTGGTTTAGCTCAGCAGGATGCAAGTGTGGAGGGGCACATAGTGTGTGGGGTTTCTGTGCAGGGCAATCTGGGTGTGGCTGGCTTAGTGGGAGATCTGGATGCATAGGGGCTTGTTGGGAGATTCTAGGGACCAAGTGAAGATGGTTGGGACTCAGCAAGGAGGGTCTGGGTGTGGGGAGATGGGGCTCAGCAGGGGGGTCTGGGTGTGGAGGCTCAGCGGGGGTTACTGGAGTGGGGATTGATTTGGTGGGGGTTCAGGTTCAGTGGGGTAGGGGTCTGAGTGTGGGGATCTCGTTGGAGGGGTGAAGGAGTAGGGCTTGTCAGGGTGAGGGTTCAATGGCTCCAGCTGCATGCCAGGCTCCTGCTTCCCCCGCAGTTCCCCTATCCCCTTTTCTTCTCCATCTTCTCCATCCCTCCTTCCCTTCTCTCCCCCAATCTCCCTTCCCTCATTTCCCCACCTCCTCCTTTCCCAGTCCCACCTCTGGCATTCACTGTTGCACAGAAAACAGAAAAGCTGCCAGCACACAAACGGGGAGAATGACTGGCACTAGGACCCAGGATGGCTGACGGGCGGGGAGGCAGTGGCACATAACTCTGTGTGCCTCCTCATGCCTCACCTCTGTTTGTGGGGGAGCGTTCTCCCCCCAAAACCTGTGCCCATGGTCATACCCCTTCTCCCCCCCCAGTGCGGTCTCCCTTTGCTTCCCTGCTGTTTTCTTCAGGGAAGCACAGGAATTCTGTGGGAGGCCAAGCTGCTCCCGTTCCCCGCCGGCCCCGGACACCTGCGGGTGGGGTCGGGGGGGAGGGGGGAGTGCCGCCCCGCCCGCCGGGCCACCTGCGGGTGGGCTCGGGGGGAGGGGGGGAATCGCCGCCCCGCCCGCCGGGCCACCTGCAGCCGGCCCAGCTCCAGCTGCCCGGTGCTCAGGGTCCGGAAGGTGCGGAAGCCGCAGGGACTGGGCGGCAGCTCCTCGGCCTCCTCCACTCCCCCCGCCCGGACTCGCTTCCCCTCCTCCCACAGGAGCAGCCGCCGCCATTTTGAACCCGTCAGACCTCTCACATACCCAGCGTATAAGACGACCCCGGACTTCTGAGAAGATTTTCTGGGGTTAAAAAGTTGTCTTATACGCCGGAAAATACGGTACATTTTGTATTAACTGCATCCTATAGAACAGTGTTTTTTAACAATCGGTTTGTGGACCAGCACTGGTCCCTGAGATCTCTGACACAGTTTAAGAAGGCAGCAAGCTGGTCCCTTTCTATCAAAAAGGTTGAGAAACACTGCTACAGAGGGAGTAAGGCCACAAAGAGGAAACACCATATTAGATTGCTAATGGTAAAATGGCATAACAGTTAATATATCTATAGTGAATTAAACTATAGTTTATGGGTAAACCAGGAGGTAGCCACTTAAAATTTCATTTTGGATGTGTTAGTACTTGTTGTGTGAGAAAGCAGACTACCGTGCTTATAGATGATAAAATAGGGGGTTTCAGATTAATAGGTACATAGCTCCACTGAAGAGCATATAGTGAAAGACTAAGATACTCGAATACATTTCAGTAATTTATTTCTGTTTATTGAAGCATCACTCATTTTATGTAAAGTTTCACTCTGCTAAACAGGTTCCATTGTGATAATCTCTTTAGCGGGCAACAATTTTCACTTAACAATTCTTTTTTACCAGATTGAATGCTAAATGCTGCATTCTAAGGGGATTATCACCTCCCTCCCTCCTCTGCTCTGGCTGAGAAGATAATTTGGTCTTCCAGGGTTGGGAGGAGTAATTCCTGATTTTGCTGTATCTGATTCTTCTGGGAATGAATGCCCTACTAGGGTTTGTCAACATAGTTCATCGAGCCTCCCATCCCAGATGAACAGACTTGGGTAATCAGGGTCCGCACTCATGCCCTAAAAATAGCTGAGTGCTTTGAAGTTGTCTCGGAGCTTGGGCTCTGAAGCCTGTGCTTGATGAAGCCAGGTATTTCATCAGGCCTGCTTCAGACTATTTTAGGAGAGACCTGACCTAATGCTTTACTCCTATTCTGACATACCGAATAGGAGTGCTGGATACTGTTCTTGGCAGCTTCCTATGGTTTTCAGCTGAAAAGAATTAAAATTCTTAGGCCTTTCAAGGTGTGCGCATGTGATAGTGAACACTTCTTTCCTATTTGCCCATGCCTCCCAGTGAGATGTGTGAAGACTCTTCTTCACTTAATACTAAGATCCCGTCAGCTCCTGCACCCAAGAACTAACTTCAGGTAAGTGTTGCTGAGATGGGGGGGAATATATGTCCATTCTGAATATCCCCACATTAGTGTTTTAGATTATTTTGGGTGATTATTTTTTTTTAAGTTGGGGGAGAGTTGTACGAGGTAGTAATTAAATAGCAGCATCAGGTTTTTGCAATTCTACAGAAATTGAATCAGAAAAAGAGAAATTGAATGGCTTAGGCTGGGGATTGAGAGCTGGGAGGGAAAATAGATTTACACCTTCTCTTTTAAAAATGTTCATATTCGTGGTCAGGGAAGTGGCATCCCTTTGCTCTGGATATTATGTTGGCCTCATTTTCCTTCTCCAAAGTAGGGGAGTATTTTTTCCAGACATGAACAGTTTTAATAGAAGTTGCCTTAAAGGTCCAACCTTGTAAAGCTGTATGAGATTTAATTAGAGGGATACCTTTCTCTCCATATAAATATTGAGTACAAAAATAGCTCTAAATATGAGTGTTTTTTTTTAAGCCTGAGTGAAATAATTACTTTTTCTTTCTTCATACCTCTGAAATATTGTTGTTTATATATTTTCAATTGTTTGGTCATTTAAAATGATTTTTAAAATAAATTTGTCCTAATATAAAAGTATACAAAATCAACTCTTGCTAAGAGATCTCTCTTAAAGAGACATTCTTAGGTCAATTTAGGTTTTATTAAACCTTGTTTCACAAAAGTTTCTTCAATGAAAATGTTTCTGTATAAACTTGTTAAAAAAACGGTAATTTTAAAAATTTGATATTATCAGATATACTTATATGGAGTTTTTCAGCCAGGAAGAAATCAGTTAAATATGCAGGGAAAGTAGTGAAATAGTTCATGTACAATATGCTATCAGATTTATAAGCTGAAAGTTTTTTATGTTGCTAAGTTTCAGGTATCATAGTTGTGTGACCGAATGCTAGGTTGAACAATTTTATGTAAAAATCTGTTTGTTTGTTTTTTTCAAGATGAGTGTCCCTTTAATCTAGGTGTGTGTGTTCGGATTGTTCCCCCCCCCCCCCCAAAGGAACTTGCCCTTTTTGGTCCCTGTTTCTGCAAACATTTACACACATGTTTAACTTTAAACATGTGAATGGTTCTACTGAAGTTACTTGTTTGCAGAATCGAGGACTTGATATTTATGTGAAAAAACAATTTATGGTCATTAATTTAAGTAAACTCAATTTTTTTATTTTTATTACCTCCACTGGCTATACTTCTAAAATGCCTGACTATCTGGGTCTGATCCTTCTTCTGTTGAGTTCAATGGTAAAATTCCCACTAACTTTGAGAACTGAATCAGGTCATAATTTCATGGCTTGTTGACCTGATGGAAAATATAGTTTATAATTTAAATCTTGAATTGTTATACTAATCCTTATTCTGAATTAATTAACAAGAAAAAAATGTGTTCAGCATAATTAGTGAAGACTTTTATTAACAAAAAATTACTAAAATGTCACTGTTCAATCAAACTGTGTATAGAAACAAATTATATTATGTAAAAATACACAGCAGTGTTTACACATTGAAAAGGAGACCAAAACTATTTTGTGTTCGATATTAAGTGAGAGCTCTTTGGCTATTTACACAAAGAAACATTTTTAAAAAATGAGCAGCTGAAGTGGCACTGAGCACCAGCTGGGGAATCTGAAATCAAATATTCAGTGCATGATTTGTATGGAACTGCAGTTAGGATGTATAATTCCGCAATAGCACTTGTGTGGAGTCCAGGTCAAATTGCACATGAGGAATGAAAACAAGTGAACTCTGACTTTTCTGCAACTGCACAAGTGCTGCTACATAATGTTCTTTTAAACAATAATGGAAAACTAGGAAATCACTAATTTGACTCAATAACAACTTTTTCAGCTAAAATGACAAATTGTTTCAATTGGAAGAATTAAAGTCTTTAAAGTGAAATGTAGTTTGGAAATATTTTTTAAAAAACTGAATTTTTAGAAACTTGAGTCCTTAGAACTCAAAATCATTTTGTGCTTGAATCCTGTCTTTGCTACTAAAAAGCCAAAAGCATCACTTACTCCCATCCCAAAAAAAGAGAGAGACCTAGACCTGAGAAGGTTAAGATTTATTTTGACATTTAAACTTATTTCTTAGCATCTCTGACTTCTTCTATAGCACATTAAAAACGCAGCATTGACCTAGAGCTTTTGTGAAGGATGGCATTTTCTCCCTAAAATCTGTTTCATAGTCCTATCATGTTTTCAGATAAACCGGTGATTTTTTGACATGTTGTTTAAAAACTAGAACAGCTCTGCATATGAAAACACAAACTGTGATAATGAGATAGATATGCCATATGTGGTAGTTTAAGTTGGCATAGATCTCAAATGGCATGTTTAATGTACTATATTACTGGGATTAGTAATTTTACAGTTGAAGGCTGATACTTTTATTACACTGACTCCCTCTGGTGCACCTACAGTTAATTATGACAGACCCTTTTCCTTTGCAACCCCCCTACTTTCAGCAGTTCAAAATGCAATTGTGCTCTGAAATATATTATACAGGCTCTGAGCAGGATCTTATCTTACAATTTGTAAACTGTTTTGTGTATTTTTAAATTGTATAGCTGAAGAATATGTGGCTTCAAAAAGTTTGTGCATTATATTTAATGTTAAGAACCCCTCCCCATGCTTGTATCAGCCAAGTTTTCAGGATGGATGTTTTTCTCAGTAGAATGCTTGATTTAAACAGCATTCCAACCCCAAATGTTCAAAAATAATGAGAGATGATTTTAAAAGTTTGGGCCTGACTCCTGTAGTCCATGGCTACCCAGGTAGTAAT
Source organism: Sternotherus odoratus (assembly GCA_032164245.1). Taxonomy (NCBI): domain Eukaryota; kingdom Metazoa; phylum Chordata; order Testudines; family Kinosternidae; genus Sternotherus; species Sternotherus odoratus. The sequence continues at coordinate 44,521,132 of JAVMKO010000006.1, forward strand.
CCCATCTCACAAAGGGATATACAGGACAGGGAAACAAGGCTCCTGTACACAAATCAGAAAAGCCCAGGTCAGTTTCCAGTGGACTCTGCTTTATACCCCCCACCCAAATCATTCTAGTACCACTTCCAGGGTCAGGGGTATTCCCAAAGACTTCAGTTAAAAGGTCCGAAAGATGTCCCTTTCTTTTCCTCTACAAATGATCTAGTGAGTCGCAAGTTCTGCTCCTCCCAAAAGAAGACAAATTTCCAAACACAAGAGGTATGGGAGGTGATGCTGCCACTTCCTGAGAAGAGGATCAACTCGTAAGAACCTTATCCAATGGAAGAAATTCAGAGGAAACTCATCCTTATAGAGTACTTAGAGGCCATGTCCAGAGGTCTGCCATTTCCTTGACCTATCCTTCCATCCATCCTTAAAGAATGAGGATGAGGAAGATCAAAGGGGAAGTGAGACAAAGCCCCATTTGGGACTAGGATCTCATTGTGCTAGGTGGTGTAAAAATATGTAGAAAACAGAACATATAGGAGCAGGCTAACATTTTATGATATACATCAGAGTAAAGTGTTCATTGCTATTCTTCCTAAGGTGCATGCAATTTAATTGTTCACGAAAGGAGCACCTCTCTCTTTCTGGAGGAGGGTTTTCCATCCCAAAGACTGTATAAATTGGTAGGTGACAGAGAAGTTGCATAGCAGCAGCTCCAGATATATGGGGTCATCAGTTCTGTCTCTTTGCCAGAGCTGTTCCAGTCTGGACAAGTATAGTGAGGGACAGCTTTCCAAAAAAAAGAATAAAACGTCTCTGGGTTCAGGAGCATCCAAGCACAAGATTTCATTAACACTAGGATTCTCTGCCAGATCAATGGTAGATGATACCATTTCCTGCAAGTACAGTGTGATTCCTTTTAATAGAAAGTAGATACAGTGGAACCCTGCTATAACATGAGGGATGGGGGCCAAAAAATCCCAACGCGCTAAATGCAGGGTCGCGTTCTAGCGGGGTTCCATTCCCGGCAGGCGGGGGGCTGCAGATTCTCCCAGCAGGGGAGAGACGCTGCCGCCCACGCCTGCCGGGACAGGGGACTCCAGGGCTGCAGGTGCTGTCATCTCCTGCCGGTACAGGGGATTCTGGGGCTGCATGCAGCCCTGGAGTACCCCCGCCCTGCAGGCGCGGGTGCCACGGCTTCCTGCACAGTGCCTGCAGCGGCTTCCTGCCCCGTGCCTGCCGGGACTGGGGACTCCGGGGCTTCATGCAGCCCTGGAGTCCCCTGTCCCAGGCAGGCTTGGGGCCGCAGCTTCTCTCCCCTGCTGGGCAGCGGGGAGAGAAGCCACAGCCCCCGTCTGCAGTCCTGAGTTCTCTGTCCTTGTCAGGAGAGGCTGCAGCTTCTCTCTGCGCTGTCCAGCAGGGGAGAGAAGCCGTGGCCCCCTAGCATGCCAGGGACAAAGAGTTAGGACTTGGGAGCCATGGTATAACCGCGCTATAACGAACTCCTGTTATAGCTGGGCACGTTATACCGGGGCTCCACTGTATTAACACTAAGCAATATCTGGCTGCTTCTAAGAAATTGGTCAGAAAGAGTGCAGTTAAAGCTGGATAAGGTGACTGATTAATTTGAGAAGTCCAAAAACAATACTACGGCTTCCAAGGCATTATAGAAGAGATTATAAACCCTTGAATAAGGTCAAACAATCCTTTTGTGGATATTTGTCCTCTGGACACAACAGATAAGACTACCATCATCTCCAAGGTAAATGCAACAGGTTCAAAATAAGTCAAGGCAAACAAAATTTCTGAGGTGTGGCCAGCCCCTATTAAACAAAGAAACATGACTTCGAGAGAGCATTGTTAGCTGACTCTGAACATCCAAGTGACCATCTGCCTCACATTGCAGATCAGTGCCTGCCAACAACATCTCAAATGAGTTTTGGTTATGGTGAGATATTCAGACTAAACTGAAAATCCCAAAACAGTAGGGAAGGGTTATCCTATATGGGATGCTCTCTGCTATTTCAGATGCGTGGGAGTCATCTTTTCATGCATGCTTCCCAAAATACCTTTACTTCCCTAGAAATGCCTCCTTTTCCAGCTCTGCAGGTCCTCCGCCAGCAATCTAGATTGTCAGCTTGGTTCGTATATCTGTTCCACTGCTGTTTTACCCTCTCACTCCTCTCCATTCTTGACATCTAATTTTTTTGCCTTGTGCACTGGACAGGGAACTTTAACTGGAAAACTGAATATTAATTTTACACCCACAGGTGAGAAATCACTCACAACATGCAAAATGTATGTTTTACCACAGTTAGACAGCATTGTGTGTATGTGGTACCTTGATGTGATGTTTTCTTGAATGTACATCTGAATATATTTATCACATACAAAAATTACATTGAGAGTTATTTAAGTTGCCAAGACTGAAAATTAGAACAGTCCACATTTACAGTTGTCAGTGTGTTAATTATGCCTGATTATGCGTCCAGCTGTGCACTGAATAGAGCAGAGGTCCTACAGAAATAATGGTATGTTCTATAATTAAAGATGTTTCATATACATAGGCACAAGCTGGCAGCAGAAGTAGGCTGTTATCCTGGAATGGAAATCGTCCACTGATGCTCAGAGGGAGCCCAGACCGCATCTCTCTTTCTCTGCAGGAGCTGGGGGAGTTCTTGACCTCAGCTTTATATTCCCACACTCTGGTGGTATCACATGGGGCATGTGCTGGACTGGTTGTGGGAGTAGCCTGGCCTGGTTTAGCGCTGTCATGCATCCCTCTGTCTGAAGCTGTCAGGTGTTCCCATTGCAGTGTGTACTGTTGTTGCTGCTTTGGTGGCAGTGGGGGCCTGGCTGTTTAGAATGCTCGAGTTCAGTTGTTCGTTTGGCATTGTACAAGAGACACAGGCAAGAAAATGGAAATGACAGTTTTTAAAATTTATAATTCTGCCAAACCTGAGCAAAAATTCATGGGAAAATATCAAAGGCCTGCTGCAGAGTTGTTGTCTTAGACCTCAGTGGTTCAGGAGCCAAATTAGCAATCAACATTACCCAAAAGAGTCACAGTAGCATGAATTAATTGTTTAAATATGAATATATATAGTACTATAGTAAACTAAATAGCATGGCAGGGGAAATACTTAGTTTATAATTATTCTCACAGCAAAATGACTGACAAAATATTATTTTTTTCAACTACAATTTGTTAAAAACATAGTAAAAGTATCCTGATTGGTTAATAATTTAGATTGCTTAATAATTAAATCTCACAGTGTTTTAATATAATGTGCTGCAAAGAGCTGCAGGAGATGTGTTAAAGAGCCACTTGCAGGTTGCAAACATCAGTCTGAGTATCAATGTGTTGGACAATCTTAGAAGGAAGAAAAAACTGCAAGAATTTTTTATAATGGGAAATGTAAGAATCTAAATATAGGTGTTACATTACATTTTTTAGGGGGAAGTTGATAGCATCACAGTAGAAGTTGTTATCTAGCACTCTACTAACCGGAAATCTCTCTCAACCCACATTTCCGACCTTCATTGAAAGTCCGATTTATAATCTGGGTGGTGGGAGGCCAACAGGCTGCCTGTCTGGCTCCACAGGCTCCCTGGAAGTGTCGACATGTACCCGCTGCTTGTAGCGGAGGAATGGCCATAAGGGGTTTGGCATGCTGGAGGGGATGCGGGGCGTGGCCTCTGTGTTTGGAGTTTGGGTGTGGGAGGGAGGCTCAGGGAAGAGGGTTCGGGGGCTGAGTGCCGCATTCGTGCAGTGCTCTTGGGTGCTCCCCGCAAGCGGCAACATGGAGGAGAGTTATCAGCCTATGTAAATTAGAGTGGCCTAGGATTATGGGAGAGCACAGGGCCATGTTTGGGCCTTTGAAGTCCTGTGCTAAATAGTGCTCTGCTAATCCCGAGGTCTTTGGGCTGGTATTTTATCTTACTGTACTATCTTAAATGTCACAAGAAAATCACTATTTAACATTGAACTTCGTTATACAAAATATTACACACACTTTTTTTTCTGATAATTAGGTGTGCATAAATAAGTCAGGGTATGGACTAGTTTATAATCTTAAACTTGGTGACAGCCTTGTTAGTTGTAGTTATCAGCAATGCAGAAATTGTCATAGAGAGACAGAGAACAAAAATGACTTTTCTTTGATGTATCAGACTTCTCCAGCAAGCAAAATTGAAGTTAGCTTGAAGATTTCAACTTCATCTTAAACTGTGAGACTGCAGAGTCTTGATACTTCAGCACATATTTCAAAAAAATATGTTTTTGCAAATTGAACAGCCAATGCAGCGAAGGAAGGTGTAGAATCCACAAATAAGAAGAGGAAGACTTGTGGCACCTTAGGGCTTGTCCTCACTAGGGGGGGGTGGGGATCGACTGCAGATACGCAACTTCAGCTACGTGAATCACGTAGCTGAAGTTTGCATATCTGCCGCCGACTTACCTCTCGTCCCCATGGCGGCGGCAGTCGGCGGCTTGCTCCCCCGTCTACTCCAGCTTGCACCTCCCGGCGAGCTGGAGTTCCGGAGTTGACGGGGGAGCTCCGGGCGATCGATTTATCGCGTCTTAACAAGACGCGATAAATCGATCACCAGAAGATCGATCCCGCGCCACGCGAGTGAAGACCAGCCCTTAGACACTAACCAGTTTATTTCAGCATAAGCTTTCCTGGGCTATAGCCCACTTTCACAAGTCTTCCTTATCTTATTTACTGTTATAGACTAACACGGCTGCCGATCTTAAATAGAATCCCCAAAGTCTCTCTAAATGTAAATCAAATCCTTCCTATTAGTGGATTTGAATGATGGATTAACTCAGTTGTTTTCAGGTTAAGAAGTGTAATTTGTAATGGTTTGTCACTATGTACACATAATCTGGAGTTTTGCTGTGTTCTGGGCTTTTTTGGAAAATTCTCCAAAATACATCTTCTGTGTTACATTTCATAAAATGTAAACTAGCCAGCGTATTATTTGGAGAAAGCTGTAGTGGGTAAGGAAAGTATCTTCCACTATTCATAGTACCTTTTCTTGGATAAAACCATATCCTAAGCAGCAATGGTGCTTGCAATTAAAATTTCATAAAGACCCTCACACACAGGCTAGTTAATTAGCATTTAATAAATAGATGTGTGTTTGTGATTGCATCTACTGGTGCCCCGTTCCATTTCAGAGGTAGCTGTACTTCCTTGTTTTTCAATATGGTATTATTTGTACACACCTAATGTCTTTTTAGATACTATATTGAAAAGTGTAAAACACTTCTTTGTTTTTAGAATTAAAATTGTTGTTTGCTTATCTTATGTGAGATGTAAATGTTTGTGCCTTGAGGACTGAGTCATCCAAAAATGGAATCACAAGAAAATCTTCCTCAAAACAACGCATTTATAACAAGGAATAAAAAGTTGTCATGCTCATGTGATAAAGATGTGTTCTTTACACTTTATGGTAATTTGTTATAGTATTTATTCAACAATTAAGATGTGTAATTACTGTAGTGATGGCTTCAGTTTGACTGACATATACTCTCAACTGAATTAAAAACACCTTCCCACCACATTCAGAATTGAAAATATTTGTGAAACACAAACATAATTTAATTTTGTAACTCTATACACACAGACAACAATTATAAACTTATTGAGGGGGGAGTGCAAGAACAGTCTTTAAATATGTAATTGAAAGCAGTGTCTAATTTTTCTTCAACATGAACATTTCCCAAGCATGCTCCTCAGAGCAATATCTCTTTTTACTCGCCCTCGGATTTTATCCACCCATTTGTTTGTTTCTTGGTCACTCTGGTGTGCTTTGAACTGGAATTAACCCTGTTGCACCAAGTTGCCTTCAGTCTTCTCTTGCATGAAAGAGAGACACTCATGTCATGCTTTACAGTTATCTTAACTGGTTTATATGGTTGACAACTTGTGCCCCAAAGTACAAAATTTTGCTTGCATCTACTTCTTATATTGCTTTTTCGTTAGCCGTTTATGTTCTCAAACTGTGTATGTAAATGCTAAATACTGTTGGTTTCAAAGTTATCTGGATAACTATTATAGCTTATTTAAAATGAAAGTTGGAAATTGTCTGGACTGTGACTTCAAAATTCATAGGTTAATGACATGGAATCTATTGGTATTTCACCAAATACTTCACTGAGTATTTGGTGAAAATATACTATAAAGGTTGTGTAAAGTGAACACTGGGTAAAGCAGGTTTTAAATTATTTCATCTATTAGAACTAGATTTAAATCTATTTGAGGTGAATGGTTACTGTTTTAAAGTGTACACCTTTCTGAAATCCTTTTATAGGTTTGTCCTTGATACGTACTCTCATTTTAAAGTAGTGAATGAGAGGGAGAGACTATGCAAGAGGCAGCCATTTTAGTCTTGGATCAAAATGTTTCAAACAGATGCACTTAATTCAGGCCCCATATAGAGTAAAATGATGATCTTGATGTTGACATTCTTCAGATTTAGTGTTTTTAAATGGTCTTTTTGTTTTTGTGCACGTCGTCCCAAAAATGTTTTACAGGGACTCTGCAGCTGGGGTTTACTGGCACATTCTAAAAATGTGCATGTTACCTCTGATATCACTGATACTAATGCAAAACCAAATGGAGCAATATTGTCATCTTGTGCACTATATATGCAGGAAAACAGCATTTGAAAATGGATGAGGACAAAATTGATATGAAACAAATATACAATATTTGGATATTGTGAACAGCAAACTACTTTCATGAATTCAGAACTTATTTTGTATTGAGAAGCAGCACTTGATTTGTATTGTAGTTATTGAGTAGTGGGTTCTTAGTTTTAGGTGTTGCCGTTTACATTTGTTCTGGTATTAAGTGATGCTGTCACTGACTTTGATCTAATGCACTGATTTTCAGCCTATGGTCCATAGACCGTCTAAGATTTGCAAAGGGATTCGCACATCCGTTTGAAATGTCTAAGGGCTGGTCCTCACTGGGCGGGGGGAGGATCGACTGCAGTGAATCACGTAGCTGAAGTTTGCGTATCTGCAGCCGACTTACCGTCCGTCCTCATGGCGGCGGCAGTCGGCGGCGCGCTCCCCCATCAACTCCAGCTTGCGCCTCCCGGAAAGCTGGAGTTCTAGAGTCGACGGGGGCACCGCGATCGATCGATTTCTTGCGTCTTCATAAGACGCAAGAAATTGATCGCCAGAAGATCGATGGCTACCCGCCGATTCGGCGGGTAGTGAAGATGTACCCTAAGTGTCTTCATATGAAAAAAAGGTTGAAAACTAATGTTCTAATGCATTTGCAAATACTACTGAGAATATTATTGCAATTATTTACTTATGTAGCATTATTTTTGACTTTTATTAACCAGTTACTGTGGTCTGTTAACAAAAAAAATTAACTTCTCATCTTTACAAAGTAGATCTAAACAGTTCTTGTACATGAAGCACAGGATTTTTCTCATTCAGAACCTATTCTCATTCTTGAATGACATCCAAGTATAAAATTAATTAAAATGACAAAGTATTTCGGTTCAAATTAACAAAAACAGGCAAACTTAAAGAAATGGCTCAAATTATTCTTGCTTACATTACTCAGTCTATTTTTAGGGGTCTTAAACAGTTGATAATCTTACTTGCTTATCTTATACAGCCTACTTTTCTGTATTTATTTTATCTACTTAATATTTTAACTCTGCAGATACACATTATAAAATACAAATTATTTAAAAAATAGTTCCTAAAATTAAATATACCTACCTTTGCTATCCTTAGGGAAAAGCATGAGAAGAGAGGAGATTGGCACCATACACTATAGGTCACCGAATTCATTCTCTCAGATCATTTGGAGAAGGAATCACTAGAATGGAGGACTCTCCATTGATTCCCTGCTATTGGACCACAGATAAGCTACTCATCCTCAAATTTAATTAAGTTTTCAAACTTACAACTGTGGCAGGTACTGGGGAAAGAGGATTTCTGGTAGGTAGGTCTTACTACTATTTATAATCTAGCATAGTTGAATAACAGGCCTGATATGTTCTCTCATTGTTAGCACTACCAAGCAAATAGAGCTTTTGTGTGTTCTTCAACTTTAGCCCACATGCACATCTCAAATCAGCCTAGAAGTTACAGTAGTGTGAAGGTTAGTGGAAAGATCTGGATTCATGGAAGAGATCTGATCAGATAGAGCTGGGCAGAGAGGGAAACATTTTTAACAAGATCACATGCAAATCCAGAAGCAAACCATTGGATGTAAAGTAGATAAATTCCATCAACTATGGAGATAAGAGCATTCCACCATCACACACACTTCAAGCTGATAGCCTGCTTTAATCCATGTTCAAATCTCAGCTAACCTGTAGGAAAGCAGAAGCATTGTTTGCTGTGTCTGCTGAGTCTGAGACACAGCACTTATATCCCCGAGGCCCAACTTGACTCCCTATTCTCCCTGTCTACCAGTGGACTCGCATACACAATGAACGGGAGCAATAAGAAATAGAGCTTAGTGGAACCCACACTGAGACATGGTTGAAAAAGAGCAGAAAATTTGCAGAAGTATCTTTTGGGAACTTTACAGTGTGTCTGTAAATCTGCCCCTTCCTCCCCCCCCCCCCCCAAAGAATATGGACAATGACATTAAGATCTTGACGGACTTAAAAAAAAAATCAACATTCATGCCTGACTTTGCTGCTGATTGCTAGGAGAAGAATCAAACAAGATCAGACTATTGCAGTTCTTGTGTTGTACCCAGGCCAAACTTGAATGGAAAAAATCCCCCCAAAACCAGTCCACCGCCATCCATGCTTCTTAAATGAATTGATATTTATGTATGTGACATTTTTGTTTCCAACCTACAGTTAACATTTTGTTTTTCTTATTTCATCATAGGTTTGGTATAAAAGCAAGATTACACAGATTATGAAAAAATAAAGTAGTTTAAATTCTTATAAGTAAAATAACACCAGCTTTTAATAATGCTCTTGTTATATGGATACCCCTTTTAATGGGTTATATTCAACATGGAGGTAAGCAGCCACAACATTATTGAAGTTGGTGAAGCAATATAGTGGAGTTGAATTTGGTCCACTATGCTCCCTAAGGGCCAATGCAATCAGTCTGCAAAGAGACAAAAGTAGAACATGAAAATACAGCCATGGAAGATTTCCAAGGGAAGCTCAAATGTAGTCTGTAACTAATATTAGTATGAATAGCTCAGTACAAGTAAACTACAGTAGTTTTTTTTAAATGTCATACTTTAAAAACAAGATCTTCTGTGTCTAAGGGAATATGTTTATATTACTAATGGTTTTGTTATCTCAGAAATCTGTCAGACCACTAGGCAAATGCAAAAGCACTGCAGAAAAATGTTCTCAAATAATATGAAATATATAAAAATCTCCTGGCCAACTGCTCTTGCAAGATACTCTGAAAATGCTAGATTGGTGTGTCTGTAAGTGAAAAAGAGAAACTAAAAAGATGCTACACATATGAACATGTCAAACCATACTGTAAAACAACCGTAAAAGGAAAAGTTGAACATATATTAATACTAAAGTGGAAAGAAACTGTTCCAACTTTGAAAATTTAAATACAGAGGTCATTCTAAATAATGGTGGAAGATATACTTCAGAATAAATGCAAGTTTTTGCAAGAGGGGGTTAAGATAGTGTTTAATGAAAAATAGAGAGGGTCTTGCTTTGATTCTGTCTTTTGAATTTATATTCGGCACCTTTTATGTGCAACTGCTATATTAGATGAGATTCTGTGCTGATCCTTTCAGTAGTGAGTGGTGCAAAACTCCTGTTTCTTGGCCCTAGCTAAGCTACCAAGAACATTTAAAGCACAATGGAGTACAGAAAATGTTAACTTTTTAAGTAAAACAGCCCTTGAAATTTTTCCCCAGGATTTTAATATTTTACTTGCAAATACACCTACTGAGCAAGCTGTTAGTACCTGTACAACAATTAAAACCAGTAAACACCTTAACAAAATCAAACTTAAATGTATTCCTTGAATGCCAAAAACCTCCGCATCCTCTCTACAATTAGCTCTTCCACTCTCAGAAAAAAAATTGAGTGAATAAATAAACCAAATACCATGACCTGCAGCGCCCTTTACAGTAATGCCTTACTTTCAATCCCCAGGTGTTTGAATCCCATGAGTATTAGTAAAATTGTCTCAGCTTCTGTGGTGTATATAGGAGTTCAGTGCTCTTTCAGGGACCAAGTTATCAAAGTTAAACTCTTTGAATTATACCAAAAGACAAATAAGAAGAATTGTTGGCTGCATGTTCCCTGCAGCTGACACTGATAAACAACTGATCAATTGTATTTAGCCCTATCTGAAGATTCAGAATTGTCTTCTGAGTAGCCTTCCATTAACATAGTCCTACCAGTAGACCATAAAGGTATGAATGATGGTGAAGGGAAATGGTCACAATCAGCTAATCAGGTGCAGATGGAGAAGACGCTTCTTTTATCAATGTCTTCTGGGACTCCAGGAACAATCAAGGATCCTGAAGAACCCCAGATTGTGAACTTATTTGAGAAAGGATGGAATTACTTTTTCAGTAAGGGTGACAGATGCCACCTTTGTCACCATTTCCAAGTATTTTTTCTTGCTTTCCAGCAAATAATGAGGACCATCTTTGTCTTACCTGGATTATCATTGCTTAAATCTAAACCTGGGTCTAAACCAGATACTTGGAAATTAGAGATCACATCTTGGTGTAGCCAAAGAGCGATGATATATTGATGTAATCACAGATGAAAATGTATAACTTTTGTAGTAGTTTCATATGCCAAAATGAGGGGTGATCGAATCTAGAAGCTCACATAGGAGCAGATGTGCATTACCACTACATTTGATGGGGAATTGGGGGGGAAATACTTGAATCATTGTGATTATCTGTCATTCCGAATTTGTGTGGATCAATTACCTATTAGTGAAAGGAACTGAAGATAATTGATAGAGCTGAAAGAACAGCATAGAAACCTGCCTCTTTCTTGTTGCCATCAGACATTTAAATCCAAGGACATATAAACACCATTTCTGATTCAGACCCTTACCTAATAACACAGTGAAAGGTCTCAAGGCAAATCACGCTCAACTTTTGTCAATAACCTTATCCAAAAAAGGAGGTTCAGAAATACTCTAACTTGCAAAACTGTCAGCATTAGGATATGGTTTCTGGGACAGTGGTGGAACAATTGATGTCTTCATGGAAACAACACCTGCTTGCTTGACACGGAGATACTGATGTTCTCCAATAATAGTACTTGCTTATTAGGTTCCATCAGCTATTAGTTGCCTGAGGATAATTTTTATGTTGGAAGTCAAAGCTCACTTACCATACGCATTGCTTTAGTGGACAAATTTGGCTGAAACTCAGCTAGATCTTATCAGTGCACTTCAGGTTGAAACTTCAAGGTTAGTGTTATGGCGATTACAGAAAGTTCTTTGGTGTCAGCAAAGCTACAAAATTTTTATCATGCTTCAAAATAGTACTTCAAAAATTCTGTGTTGCAGTATGTCTGATCTTGAGCATGATGAATGGCACTCTGATCTGGGTGCACCGTACACCTTCGTTGCTGGCCATCTGCCTGACGAAATTCATCTTGGGGCATTTAGGAACTTGCTGACGCAATCTCAGAATCATTAGCAATTTTCTTTGACGACTCATGGAGGATAGGTGAGATCCCTATGGACTGGAGAAAGGCAGTCTTAAAAAAAAGGGGGGGGGGAAAGGACCCTGGGGAATGATAGGCTTAAGATTGGTCTAACTTTCTAATTTGTTCCAGTATCTTTCCAGGTATCAAAGTATAGGCATCTGGAGGATAATAGCATAAGTAATAGCCAATATGCATTTTTCAAGAACAACTCCTACCAAAGCAACATAATTTACTTCTTTATGAAGGCTATTAGTCTGGTGGATAGAAGCTATAGATGTAATATATCTTGACTTTTAGTAAGGCTGTTGAGGTAGTTCTTCATGACATTGTCATAAACAAACTAGAGAAATGGAGTCTGGATGAAATTATTCTAAGATAGGTTCACAACTGGTTGAAAGACCATATTCAAAGAGTAGTTAGTGGTTTGCTGTAAACTGGGAAGGTAAATCTAGTGAGGTCCCACCGGGGGTCAGTCCAGGGTCTGGAAAATAATAGTATTTCCATTAATGACTTGGATAACAGAGTGGGGAATATTTTTATAAAATTTGAGGATGACACCAAGTTTGAGTGGTTGCAAGTTCTTTAGAGGGTAGGATTAGAATTCAAAGAACCCATGAAATTCAATAAAGACAAGTGCAAAGTACTATATTTAAGAAGGAAAAGCCAGATGCATAAGTACAAAACTTGGAAAACTGGCTAAGGGATAATACTGCTGAAAAGGATTTGAGGGTCTTAGTGAATATCAAATATGAGTTAATATGATGCAGTTGCAAAAAAAGGCCGATACCCTTCTGGGATGTATTGATAGGAATGTTGTATATACATAAGGTAGTTGTCCCTCTCTTCTTGGAACTTGTGAAGTTTCAACTGATGTGTACTGTACATGGTTCTGAGTGCCCAGTTTTATAAATTATGTGGACAAATTGGAGAGAATCCAGAGAAAAGCAATAAAAATGATAAGATTTAGGAAACCAGACCAATAAGGAAAGATTAAAAAACTGGGTATCCTACCCTTTTTTCCTCAAGACTAAAGGGTGGACCTGATAAGTCTTCAGAAGTGATAAGGACTGTTACAGAGTAACCAGCATTAGCACTCTGCTTTTGTTGGAAGGGGATGATGCCAAAAGAAGGACATGGTTCAGTTTGAAACTGTCATATAAGGCTTGGTCTGGTGTAGGAGTAGACATAGGGAAAGCATATAATATGCCTTCTACCTAAAACAGAAATTATCTCTAGATCTCATATTGGAGTCATAAATTAACAATACAAACAACCAAAATCCAATAGTTCTCTCAAAAATCATATTATACTAGCAGAAATACCCGGTGTTGCTCGGGTCTGTCGGAGGGGGGGGGAAGGGGACCCAGCGTTGCTCGAAGAGAGCTGAGTGAGTGTGGGGTCCGTTGGGGAGGGGGGAGAGAGCTGAGCGAGTACCGGCGCCGTTGGAGGGGGAGCGGGGGCAGAGAACTGAGTGAGTGCGGGGTCCGTTGGAGGGTGGAAGGGGGGAGAGAGCTGAGCGAGTGGGTGGGGGGCGTTGGAGTGGTGGGAGGAGGGGGAGATTTAAAAATGTTTTGATTCTTACCTGAGGGGCAAGAGAGCTGAGCGAGTGCAGGGGCCGTTGGAGGGAGGGAGGGGGGTGAGATTTTAAAAGTTTTTGATTCTTTCCTGGGGGGGGGGGGAGAGCTCAGTGAGTGTGGGGCCCCTTGGATGGGGGGAAGAGAGCTGAGCGAGTGTGGGGTCCATTGGAGGGAGGGAGGGGGCAGAGAGCTGAGCGAGTGCGGCGTCCGTTGGAGAGGGGTATTATTACATCATAACTATGTCACAGAGAACAGCAGGTGTTAACCTGCTGCCCAGCTGATGTGAATGGGCTTTAAAGAATTTCACCCCTGGGGGGCATCAGAGGTGAGATTTGAAAAAATTTCGACTCTTACCCTGATTAGGACCCTAAGGCCTATAACTGTACCAAATTTCAAGTCTCTAGCTCAAACGGTGTGGAAGGAGTAAGGGAACGTACATAAACGCATACACGCATACACCATTTGACTTTTATATATATATAGATTGTAGTATGCAATCACACATATTGATTGATGTAAAACATCTGAATTTATAAGAGATTTAGTTCCAAAGAGCCCTCGTCAAATTCTAATTTGGGTAATTTAATCTTCCCTGAAACTTCAGTTGTATGTGGTTTTATTCTTTTCAGGATTTAGAATGTTGTGTAGTGATATTATGCATTGTTTATTGTTAATTTATGTCCCATCTCAGAAGAAAATGCCTGATTGGTGAACAGACTTTGTTCCGAATAGCCAAAATATGTTCACTTTCAGGGCATGCTTCAAAAGTCATTTTAAGAGGCTCTGAGGGCTGCTTTGTGCGTGTCAGAAGAGGCTGGCGTTTATTTTTGACTTTGTTTTCTGATTTGGGGAGCGTTAAAGCTACTGGGTTTGTTCTGGTTTGTACAGGCTATTAAATAATATATATATATATTTAAATAATTTGAGATTAATGGTGGTATGCAAATATAGTATGTATTGGTGCACGAGTCCAGTGTCTGGAAGTCCTGAATTTCAGTATTTTAATTTTACCTAGTCATAACGTGCTGCTTTTGGTTCCTAAAAGTGACGTAGTACATTATTTACTATTACGTTACAGGATGTATCTCTGATTTCTGGCAATTAATATTGCAGCATTTTTTTTTCTTCCAAGGTACACAATATTTCAGATGCAAGTGCATTTTTACCATGTGCATGACCTCAGATCAGAATAACTCAAATTATTAAAACTTCATATTTGCAAGTTTAGATATAAATGATTGCATTTTGCTACCATTTAAACTTGTTCTTTCACATCAGTTGCTTTATTAGGTTTTGCTCTTCCTAACCAATTTCATTTCTAAATAAATTAAATTGTTTTGATTTTGACATTTATTTTATTGTCCATTTAATCCTTGTCCAAACCTGATCTTGTAGGGTATTAGAGAGAGTGATTAAGACTAGCGTAAATAATTGTTAAAATCCAGAGAAAAGAGATCCTCTTAATCAGGGGATTGATCATTCACCCTGCCTCACTCTTTACCATTTTCTTTCCACACTTTCCTTCTTACAATGCAGCTCACAATCTGTGAGAGTACCACAGATATTACATTAATATTTTAAATATTTTCAATAGTGTATTTTTGTTCTAAATCATAGTTCTGTAATGTACTTCGTTTTAGGTGACACTGTTATGTGACATTATCTCACCCATGACAAGCTGGTCAGTAATTTTTGATGCGTAAAGCATAGTTAGATAGGAAATGATGCAAAGCTAACTTAGACAACAGTACCGTGGCCTGGCTAACTTGACTGTGTTTGGTACATCAGGGATCTAAAATAGGTGGGACTGGTAGAACTACTACTTTTTTTGAGTAGTGTCCCTATGGGTATTTCACTTTAGGTGCTCATGTGCTCCTCTTCCTTTTAATGAGAGATTTTTGGTACCAGTGTCTGTCTCACGCGTTGTTCCAAAGACATAAGGCTGCGTGGGGCAAAGTGGCTTCAGGGGAGGAGGAAAGGCAAGGGAGTGGCTGGGAGTGGCTTCCCCCACCGGGAGCTCGGGGTACGGATAAGACGAACCCGTGGGCCAGATGTGGCCTGCGGGCTGTAGTTTTCCCACCCCTGGTGTAGATGGTACAGAGAACTTCATATTCTGGGTACCGATAAGAAATGTAGGAGTATTAGATGTCCTAAGAAATCTTGGTCACTGACTTGCAAGAAGGCTCTGGAGACGTCAGGTCCCAAGGGGAGTTTCATAGAGGCTCTGACTGACTCCAGTACCATGAGGGTGTCTGTATCCTCTAAGAGCCCTACTATAAAATGGGACTCAGTACCAAGGACCTTTTCAACTTTGTATTGCTGTACCCAGGCTGATAGAGGTTCTTCCTCAAAAGTCTGCACCAACAGATCCTGCCATAACCTCTCCACACGCCCCCGTAACTATACTACCTTCGTGTACTACTTCACTGGTACTGACTGTGTCTGACCCCTGGAAATTCTTGCACTAAACATTCATTGTCCATAGCAGAGATACCAAAGCTGACTTCCACATGATCTTGTATCTTCTCTGCTTATATACCATTCGTACTGCAGGAGTTTTGATTCTCAAAGGGCCTATTTTCTCCAGTGAGCTGGAATCCCTGTTACTTACTGGAGCTGGACAACTATTTGAAGTGAGATCCACTTTGTCACTTACTCAGCATCCTTCATTTACACCAGGGTTCTCAAACTGGGGGTCATGACCCCTCAGAAGGTTGCAAAGTTATTATGTGGGGCTTGCAAGCTGTTAGCCTCCACCCCAAACCCTGCTTTGCCTCCAGCATTTCTAATAGTGTTAAATATAATTTATTTATTTTTAAATTTTATAAGGGGTGGGGGAGGTTGCACTCAGAGCCTTGCTCTGTGAAAGGAGTCACAATACAAAAGTTTAAGAATCACTGATTTAGACTACCTTACTCAGACTTCCTAAATCCAGGATAAGAAATTGTCACCATCCTCCCCCTTTCCTGGATTATGTTGAGGAGGACTCTTCTGACTCATAGGTATATGTACGGGGTTCTTCTGTTTATTTTGACTCATCGTTTTGCTACCCACACTGATAGGACGGAGAACAGAAGACCTCAGTCCCCTTCCATCTGATCTAATAAATGGTGGAAGCCTCCTGCTATGTCCTATGGGCCCCACAGAGGCCTTACTTGGACCCTTGGACTCTTTATTGTCAATAGTTCATGAGACTGTCTAGTTGCTCCTTTAAGGAGCATAATCAAGCACATTTTCCTCAGTCCCTCTCTCCCTCCATCTTAAAGAGAAGAGGAGACCTTTGAGAAGCAAGGGCTGACAAGGAGGTGACACTTCTCATGAATATATTTGTCATCTCTTGATGAAGTCATGATGCCTCCTCCACCTTCATGGCAGGTAACTTCAGATAGTACCGGGAGCTGTTGAAGTGCATTGCTGATACATATTTGCTCCAAATATCGTTAAAAAACAATCCATAAATACCTAGACATTTTACACACTTTAGCATCCACACATATTTAGCCCTCCAAGCAGTGAAGCTTTATTGCGCCCTGATAAGACTCCAGCCAAAGCACCACTCACTTGTAAGCATGCTAATTAAAAAACATAAAGAAAAGAAAACAACCCTGATGTCCCAGCTAGAGATATGACGTTTTTATTCTCTTCCTTCACTGAACTCTCTGGTAGCGAAAGCAGATAATGAGCGTGGTTGACAATACAATGCTAAATCCACTCCTTCCAACAAGGACTAAAAGGAGCTCGATCTCTGCAGACTTAAGAGTTGCCCCTCAGCAACACAGCAGTTTCTAATAGTGAGGCACCAAGTTCAGCCAGTCGCTAAGACAAACACAATTTTCTGCCTAAGGTTGAATTTGTTTTTCCTTTGGAAGATTTTAGCTAAAATGCTCTAGCTACAGTATTTCAAGCATAGGGCTAGGAAGAAATAAGTTGTTTTGCCATGTTAAATTCTAGCAACTTTTTTATTTTATTTTAATTTAAAAAAAAAAAGATGCTCTGGGCACCTCCATGTTGTTTGGAGCAGATGTGAAATTGGGTATGGTGCAGCCTTCATCTCAGAGAAGTGCCTTTCCCCATCCCTGAATATCTGTCCCAATTTGGCCAAGTTCTAAGCCTTTGAAAAAATGTAGGTTGCATGTGCTCAATAGAGTTCTTAGATTTTAGGATCCAAATTCTCTGGAGACTGCTTTCCCATTGAGTATGTCCCAGTCTGGAGCTGAGAAGGGCTTTCTTTGCAATTGCAGCTTTAGACTGCTATGCTCTGCTAGGTCTGGGCACTGGAAGTGAGAGCCTGGGAAACTTTCTTCTGCTCTTGATGACCCCTCTGCTGTGAAGAAGGAGCCTGACCATAGGCGCCAACTCCGTGGTGTGCTTGAGGATGGAGCACCCGCAGGGAAAAATAGGTGTGCTTCACCTACCAGCAGCCAAGCTCCACTCCCCGCAACCCTCGCCCCACCTCTCCTCCGCCTCTGCCCCTGAGCACACTGCTTCTCCGCCTATCTCCCAGTGCTTGCCACTGCAAAACCTATTCTTTAACATAGGTTTTGTCTCTAATGTATAAAACCAGTGCATGCATAGGGAGTAAGTGTGAATACTGGGTCTTTCAGTTGCTTTCAGTAGTTTTTAGCAGTGTGTACAAGTTATCTAAACATCTGTTAATTTTTGTTTATTGATTTTAGATGTATGATCTATTCTTAACTTAAAATATTTGTTGAATGGTGGTATTATGTCCAAATCATATTTAAGTTTCATATTAATGCATTAATATTTTAAAGGTATTGCGGTGATGGACATCTGGAGGGAGGTATTTTTGCTAACCTTTTTTTAAAAGGTGATCTTTTATGTAAGCAGATGTACACACTTTCCAAATTCCACAGCAAGTGAGGCTGATGCTGTACAGACAACAGTTTCATTCACTGCGTAACCCTGATTCATTCCCTGAGCACTGTCCGTCCTGTAATAGAAGGGGCAGGAGACCTGCCGGGGAAAAAAAAGCATTAAAATAATGAATACCGTGTTTCATCATACATATGTGAAAAAGAGCTGAATTAATGTTGCATGGACAGTTTAATTTGGTCATTTCCTAAATTTTGAGTGCTTGCCTTTGTAACTGTAATATTCTTTTAATACAGTGTTATGTATCTAATTTCCTATTATTTTTAAAGAAAAAAATCCCTTTATGTTCAATTTAACCTTCTTTTTTTTCATCATCCTAAAAAATGTTTTTCTTTCAGCTGTTGTAATCCCGGCCTTTGTCATTTGGGGATTGGGTTACTACAGCATGCTGTGTGCATGGGGCTACTCCATAAAATCATTAAGGAACTTCAGCTGATAAAGAGTGTGACTGCTCTCTGGTCAAGGCACATTTTTTTTACTGAAAGCACATTATATCTGTGCTCCATGATCTTTAGTGGCTTTCAGTTTGTTTCCAAGTAAAATTTAAGGTCTTAATTTTTAACAAAAAGCCTTAAACAATTTGGGTGCTAGTTACCTCTAATATTGCCTTTCTTCTTGTTCACTACGGTCATTCAGATTAACAGCTGTAGAATTTTTAATTTTGCGAGGTTTCATAGGCAACCTTGATTCTGACATTTCCTAAATTTGTTCTCTTGACTTTGTAAGAAAAACAAATCGATCCTGTGGAGTGTGGATCAACATTTTGCCAGTGGGGTTTATGGCTATTTACTCACAGAAGAGGAATGTTGGGACTAAGAATCTTGGGTTCAGTTTCAAGTTCTGGAGCAGAGTATTCTTTAGGGGTTACAACTCCTTCTTCTCCTGTCCCCTAGCAGCATGTTCCCCTTCAACTTTTCTCTCTTATCCCCTGCTTCTCTCCTCACCTTCAGTCTGCTCCTCTCCTCTATGCTCTTATGCCCTCAGCTTGCACCCTTTCCTACCATCTCTCTGTATTTGAGCAAGTTGGGTTGCTATTCCATTTTCTCCGTTCTACCTGGGCTCCAGCAATGGAAGCATTGAGAACACTTCCCTAGCTCTGGGTGGAAGCTTGCTGAGTCAGTTTCTGTGGATTGGGCATGCTCATTCTGGTTGGTACATAGGAGCTGTGTGGGGATGAAGCATGCTCAATGCAGACTCACTCTATAGAGAATTTTGCTTGCAGCCTCTTTTGAACATATGTGAACTGCAATTTCCAGCACCTTATAATTTAGCCAAATTTTCTGTATTTTTATGGAAATAGCAAAAGGTACATCTCTGACATCAGGTAGGGGAGACTATAAAGATTTTCAATGAAATGATTGTAGTAGTAAGTGTTTTAACATCGGGGGGGGGGGGGGGGGGATAGACTATTTGCCCTGACTTCGTTGGAAATGGCTTGAACCATTTTTGTTGAAACTTTTAAAAAAACAACCTGCTACAATACTTCAGCTTAATTAGTTTATTTAGCAAACTTATAAGCAACTAAACCAAGGTTCTTTACAAATATGAATAAACAACTTTATGATGATAGCATCAATATTATCTTTAGTTACAGTAATGCAATCGTAAGCTTTGGTTAGGCAAGAGTTTGCTTTACCATCACTCTCTCCTAGTGCTTCAACACAATTCCTGTAGAAAAGAATGTGGAGAGTTGGAATTCAGTCATTTGAGGATTTCCAGCAAGGATTGCACGCAATTAAGTTCAGAAAGAAGAATTGGAATAAATTTAAAAATTAAGTACCAACTTTATGAAAATTTGTAATGATAAAATAATAATTCTACTAAATAACAAGGCTACTGTATAATCCACATATATTAGATTTAATTGTGTGTCCTTTACTTTTGTGTCCTTCATGTTTAATTGAAGATTTTCAGGTTAGTCCCCACAAACACACCATGAGAAGACAGCCTCAGTTAGTCTTTGTTCATCAACTGTATTTAGTCTGCTGAGTCTGGTATTACTCAGTTATCTAGTCTGCTAACTAACCAACCATCCAAGCTGTATTAAGTATAGAAATGAAAAACCCTGTTACAAGAAAAATACACAACTAAGGCTAACAAAATATAGATGACACTTACCTTATATATAAGAAAAGAGTTGGTAAACTATACTGGTAAGACAATTTAGGTAAAATGGTTTGGCTAAAATCAAATAACATTTAAGGTATGCAATTAAATGAAATACATTAGTTTTCCCTCCCAATTTCCTCTTTCTGTAACTAATGTTGTCAGTGATTCACTGTGTCGGAAAGTTAACAGCGTCGCAAACCTGCTGCAAAATTCTTTGGAGTTAGGGGAAAACAGCCTGTTTTCTGCCCCTGTGACTGAATTTCTCCCAACCCATGCAGGTCACATGTCCTTTTTGTATAACAGCTGTCCTGACTACTTGCTCTCTGTGGAGTCTCAGTCCATCTGCAGGGAACCTATTGAACATCCCCAAAGCTACCATACCCAATTCCAGAAACTTCTGAAAGTGGAATGCTAATTGGGCACCTACCTAACAATAGTGACCCAGACACAACTTATTCCTCTTTCCCCCTTTTCTTTAGATCTCTGAGTGATATCTCTCTGTTAGGTGTATGAGCTATATAATATCATATGTTTTAAAATAATTTGTAGACATCCTAATGATACCAGAATTCAAGATAAGATTAAATTTGAGCATTGTCACATTTTACTAGAGCTCAAATAACTTGCCTTTAGGCTTTCTGGCTTGTGAAGTAACAAATCTAAAATGTAATTTC
Organism: Sternotherus odoratus; assembly: GCA_032164245.1. NCBI lineage: Eukaryota > Metazoa > Chordata > Testudines > Kinosternidae > Sternotherus > Sternotherus odoratus. The sequence continues at coordinate 44,542,040 of JAVMKO010000006.1, forward strand.
TTTTGAATCTGCCTATATAGATGAAATTGTGTGAGAATAAATGTGTGTATTTTCTTTCCATTAAAAGTAGTTTTACTTATTTTTGTTTTCTTTTCTTCATGGGAGAATTTTTTTCTTATACTGAAAATGTTTGCCTCAATATGACAAAATAAATCAAATTGGTTTGTAGGGCATAAAGTCAATAAGTAGAGGAAATACCTTTAATAACAGATGTAAAAGAATTGTGGCAGTTGTGGCTTCCTCAGATTACAAGACTATTGGGTTGTGTGTAAGCATTTGTTTTTCTTTTAAAATTTCACTGAACCACTAACCATAATGTACAGTTTCCAGAGGAAATTACTCTTCATATGTGGCTTTAACTGTGTTTTCTGTAAATAATTGAGGTTGTAAGTTCTGTTTTTAGTTTAACTGAACATGTTCATTTATTAAATATCTACCTTTTAAACACATTACAAATGTAAAGCTGTTAGTTCCAGATTCCTTAATTGTTCATTGTTTGTAATAATTTTTACATATTGTAGTTTTATTTTTGCAGACTGTGTATGTGCATATATATAAATGCCTTTCAAAACAAGTTAATTTCTAACATCCAAAATATGATTAGAATTTTTAATTTTGACCTGCGATAATAAACGATTAATCTTGTTTAATGGTGTTTATTGTGGAATTATAATGACACACGAACATCCAGCAATGTAACAGTAATTGTAATGTAAGGGAAAGTTCCAGAGTGTTAAAAATGAAAATGAAGGTTATGGGACATACAAGTGAGAAGAAGAGAAAATTGTTATTCCTGGTTTATCATTAGTTTAAAAGGAAATGTTAAAAGGAGTCCATCACCTCTCTGAGGTACTGGCAAAGAAACCAATTGGTGTTCAAGTGGGATCCACAAGACTTTTGCCATTTCTTCATTTCGGGACATCTTTTTTATTATTTAGTTCTCTTCTTTTTTCACTTGTTATGTATGGCTTGACTTTTCAGTGTCTTTCCTGGCCAGTCTGCTACAAGATGTCAGAACATAGAAAATACTCTTGAATTTTTTAATGTTTTAAATTTTAATTCTGAAACCTGGCCAGAGGAATGAAAGAATCAAGGTCCCTCTTGGGTTCTGCAAAAGACTGTAAAAGATTTTTTAAAACCTCTGAATATAATAAAAAAATGAGCACATCAGGTATATAGTGGGAATTGGGGAAATATTTAGGTAGATAAATCAGACACCTCTTTATTTACTAAAAGGGAATCTTTGTGGATAGGTATCAACAACTGTACAGTTCATAGTTCCTCGTTTAAAAACTAATGCAGTGAGAGGAGCATTCACTATGTTTGTAATTACAAAGAAAATCATTTAACCAGTAGCCTGCACTGTGAATCACTTGTTTGCAAGAATATTTAAATTACTTTACAGACATTTGTCATTAATTTAAGTGTAGCTGACTAGGCAAATATTGACTGAGTTAAAAGTAATGGTTTCACATTACTGTCATTGCATTCCATTTTTGACTAATTGCACTTCAGGGTCTCTTTATGAAGACAAATGATGTCTCAGAAGACTTTAAAAGGCATTTTAAGAACATATAAAATTGTAAATGCTATAGATGCTAAACCAAATGTTGTTATTTTAGTACAACATTACATCACAGTGTTCATGATGGATGAGCCCGGTTTTATGGCCAGGAAAATAGGCAGTCATTCTGTCAAACCATTATTTTACTAACTTAATTGTTCTTTCACTTAGTCATTCATTTAAAAATGTTTAGGTGGAATCATCCACATCTCTTTGGTAGGAGGATTCCCTTTGAAGGCGAACTGCAAAGGAAAAAAAATGACACAACCTTTTTTCTTCTTTATGATGTGTGAAGACACCCTAAAAGATTGTTCTCCGGCAACCCTCCCTCACAACTGCCCCCTCCCCGCCCAATCCAAATCTCCCAAAACAATATTTATTTAAAAACGTAAGTAATGTCAAATCTGGCTGTGACTGTTTCTGGGATACCGAGGGTTGCAAGGCACTTTACCACCTGTGTTTAATGTGAAGAAGCCTTGTTGTGCCTGTCACGGATCAGCATCCAACTTCCCTAGCCACTGGCAATACAAGAATTCCCTTGGAACCCATCCAGTTTTCTCTGTCCCTCATGTTGGCTGGCAATAAGGACATCCAACCCATGTATCCTTCAGGCCTCCCCTTTCAGTATCTAGTCACTGGACACTCTTAACAGAGTTACCGAGTCCGCTTGGTTAAATGTGCAGTACACCACAGCTTACTAATTACACCTTAGCACACAGCTTCATTTAACACACAGCACTTAGATTTGTTTATAGAGAAAGCAAGGATAAAATTATTTGAGTCCACTGCATGCATCCGACGAAGTGGGTATTAGCCCACGAAAGCTTATGCTTCAATACTTTAGTAGGTCTTTAAGGTGCCACAGGACTCTGTCACTTCTGCAATTCCAGACTAACATGGCTACCTCTCTGATTCTTGTTTAACAAAGAATCATACAAACAGAAATAGTGGAATCAAAGAAGTACATATAACATAGAATGCGAATTACGATTCTAGAGCCTAAACACAATTAACAAGATGCCTTATTGTCTAATTAAGGTAGTGCTTACTAAGAGCTCCTCTTACAGCATTTTCAACCAGTTGAGACCCTTGTGACAGATTTGTATTACCACCTAAAACCCTGGGGCAAATTGATTAGGCTGAGGCCACAGGATCTTTTGGGGGGGGGGGGGGGAGATGAAGAAGCACACCAAGTGACTAAGTTTTCAAAGCTTTATTAATCATGTAACGGTGGCGAGTCCTGGGTGTGCCCCATCTCACTCAGAGGGAGGAAAAAAGCGTTAGTGCCCGAGTTCTAACTTCTTTCATACTCACAAATGCAAAACCCAAGGCTGGCAAAGCCTGGGTGTAATGTAAGAAGAAGAAGGGAAAGGGTGGAAGAGAGTTCTGCCCTGTACACAGGTCATCAGGGGTCCGCTGTAGATTTCCGACTTGCTTTAGCTTTTGGGAGGGTTTTAAGACCTATGTTCTTCTGGTAGCTTTTGGCTAGTCCCCCCCGCCCCCACCCCTTTCCCCCATCCTCTGTGCTCTCTGCTCCACTCTGAACCACCTTTTCACAGCTCCCTGAACTTCCCCCACAACACAGAGGTTTTAGGGTCTCAAGACAGATGGTTGATTTGCAATTTGCCAACCTTTGCAATTTTGCTGGTTTTGCAGCCCCTTTAGTTTTGTTTGTTTTAGTTCTTATTTTTCACGGCTTTTGGCTGCTTAGCACGCAGAGAGAGTGAGCTGGCCTTGAGCGGCAGTAAGTTTCTTATCATCAGGCCTGGCTGAATCATCGAATTAACCCGTTTCTTTCTCCCTCCCTTCCCCCTCTGGCCTTTCACAACCTACAAAGGAATCTTATACTTCATACTCATCTCTAACCCTTCCCAACCTACATTCCAATATATATAAAAACATTAACACTGTACAACGCTGGTTCTTATTTAGGGGCTCCCAAGGGGGGACAGTTTTTACTATTGCATCCTTCCTTTGAGAGTTTATGCCCTTTGGCAGCTTGTCTCCCCTTGTTGAAGGATAAGTGGAGATTCATCTGCTCCCCATATATAATTTCAAAAGTTAATTGCCTTATTCCTAAACAGGACAACCCTTGCTGCTTTTGATTTTCCTGAATCCCCTACGATGTGTTGGTTCACATTTTCCTCAGATTGTAAATGAACATCTATTTTGAACCATGCAATACTCCATAAGTACATGATCAGCTTGAGAGAGATGAGTGTCTCTTTTCCCTGTCTGACAGGAATATATCAATCACCTTTTGGTGACCTTTTGGTAGTTCACAGTCCAATAAAACATTTTTTGTATAGATACAGGATACATCACTCCTCACATGTTTTCTATACATATATCTCACAATGATTGATGACCAGTATGACATAGGCTTTCATTAGAAACCTTACATGACCTTCTTTGGTTTGCCAGTACAGTAGATTCTCAGTTATCCAGGATTGGGTTAACCAGGATGTGGATTAACCAGGATGTCAACAAAAAATACGTCTAATTTGCAGCGCCAGCTCGGGCTTTGTTGCTGCCCCAAGCGCACAACAAAAAAACCCACCAGGGCACAGGGCAGGCAGTGAACCATCATCCCCACACCCTGGTGCAGGGTGGCTGGTGAACCACCCCCCCTCCCGATATTTCCTATGTATGATGATTATCCTAGATTTTATTAACCAGGATTATTTTTTCCCTATCATCCTGGATAATCAAGAGTCTACTGCATGTAAATCCCAGACGCAAGGGATCCCTGCAATTCTTATGCACCCCCCCCCTCCCCGTGCCCTATATCAGTTGGTGCAAAGACAAGATTGGGTTACACTGATGTGCCTTGGTTCTGCTGGAGGTCTTCTTCAATGACTAAAAAAGTGGGAGTTTTTTCAGCTCTTAAATGAGAGCTTTGAGTTGTTGAATCTTTAATAAAGAGATCTTTTCTTCCAAATGGTGTAAGGTGTGTAGGCTAATTGGCTGTTAAAGAAAAATATAGTTTTAAATAGCTTGAATAAAAATCACTTCTCCACTCATCAGTTTTTCCTTGATTGGTACGTTTGTTGTCATAATATGCAGTCCTCCATAGAGTTTTCCAAGAAAAACAAAGACGACGAGATCGGAAATTCTAATGTGGAAAAAAAAGTATTTTACCACCGCGACCCACCTGCCTTAATGTTGATAACGCCTTTTAGCCATCTTTTTATGTTATAAAGTTATTTTTAATTATTCTTCAAGTCCCTTTTAAGGGCTGCATTTGCAGACACAGGTACATAAAAAGCATGTCCAGATTCTGAACACTTCATACAGAGATACTTTTACAATCCAGTACTTGTTTCATGTATGTACAGTACATGCTATTTTGATCCATGTTGTATGCAAATTCATGCTGTTTTAGTACTTTATCTCTGTATAATTAGCCACAAAGTATTAAATATAGATCCATTTTATGTAATATATTTTACTTCATATTGATTTAACAATTAATAATGGTGCATATTTATAAGGCAGTTAATGGTACCGATCTTGAAAAGTTTAAACACAGTATAAATAGTATGCTGAGGTCTAACCCCTTTCAGTATCAAGCCTGTGTGTTTCAGGAGTTCCTTGTATGTAGTTAATGTCTCTAAGTTTTTTTTTTTCTTAATATTTCATTTAATATTTTTACATTATGCATGGCCCTGAATTAAATAGTTGAATTTTATTTTCTCCCATTTTGGCTTTGCTGCTTGTAGATTAAACTAAATCTTTTGAAAAACTATGACAAACATGATGCATTATGGTAGTTTAATGATGATTGTTCTGGTCCTCAGTTTTATAGATGTTGAAATATATTTTTAGCATCAGTTCATTGTATTTATTTCAATGTAATTTATCATAGGGAAGATTTATTTTTCATTACTTGTCACAGGCTGTTTCTACTTTTTTTTTTCTTCTACTGAATGTAAAATATATCCTGTCCTTTAGGCCCTACATTTTTACATAGATGAATCTTCTGTTAGTATGTCATCCTAGTCTTAACTATATATTTGTTCTTTATATCCAACCTCTTTAGTTCATGAATAGATTAGTGTTTATGTAGCTTTCTTTGTGTGAGACCTATATTAAGACTAGCGTTATAGTTTTAATTGCTCAGCGCTATAGAGATTGAATATGAAATGCAAACACAGGGATATAACTCGTAGAACATTTGCTAACAGAAGACTGAACTTTAAAGATGGATTTTCACACTGCAGCAAATTTGAAGAAAAAAGAGCATGTATCCAAAAAGCCAATGTATTTTTTCAGTAATTGTCTGTTCCCATGCTACTTTTGCAGATATTAGGGGTTGAATAAGATCTTTCTCTCTCTGCCACCCAACTTCTTTCTGCGGAATCATGCAGTGAAGTCATAATCCTGTGTTTCACATCCATCTGTTACCATAGAAATGATTGAATAATCTAAATTTAGCATTATGTCTTTCTTACAGGATCAAGGCGGAGGAACAAATGTTTTGGATATAAAAACGCTTGTTTAAATGGAAATATCTTTTAACTATCAAAATTAGATACTGTAGGAAAAACACATGAAAGGAAACCATTTAAATCTTAAGTAAATATATGTTTGAAATATGTTTTTGCGTAAAAGACCTCTGTTTAAAGACATAACATTTTGAGTTCAAAATACTTGACAATGGCCATTTACATTTGGAGAATCCTCACCTGCCCTTGCTGTAGTGGCTTTCATATTATAAATGGTAGTTATTTATACTTTGATATCTGATGACAAACATAGATTTAATAGATTTCTTATATCAAACAAGAAAAAACAAATCAGTAATCCAGGATGTTCAGGACATTGTTTGAAATCCAATTATCAGCCCTCACATTACAGCAAGTCTGAAGTTCTCTTTTTAGTGCTCTCATTTTCCTGCTCCTAAATAACTTGGCAAATATCTTGTGATGCTTGTTGTTGGCCACATGTCCACAAACATAACTCACTTTCCAAGACACCATAAGGGCAGGTGCTAGTATTAAAATGTTCAAAGGAGTAATATAAAAAAATATAGTAAAGTTTTTCGTTACTTCACAGATTATAGTAAGCATAAGTTACAGATAGTTTGATTCAGTCATTCAATTGCCTGCCATCCAGTACTTTTAAGTTGTCATATATATATATATATATATAGATAGATAGATAGATATATATATATATATATATATATATATATATATATATATATATATATATATATATATATATATATATAGATAGAGATATAGATTTATAGATATATAGATTTATAGATATATATATAGATAGATTTTCAAAGCTAGCACTGTTCCTATTGACTTCATTTGCTGAATCTGCAAAGTAGGCCCCAGGATTGCAGGTCAGGGAACCAGTAAATGAGGTGTACACAGTTAATTAGTGACCTCCTGTGAAAAGTTTGGTTTTAAGTGACTTGCCCTCCATCGCATAGGAACTCTGGAACAGAGGCAGGGACACTCTTCAATTTTCCATGATATCGTCCTTTCTCTTACTGCAGTGCCCTGCCTCATTCACTATACGCCCTGCAACTTCTGTAACAGATGAGGAATAAGTTCTACAGACAACAACGTTTTCCATGTCAGAACCCTGATTCATTGCTAGAGCACTGAATTAAGCAGGGATTTTGGAAGTAAAAATAGTATGTGACCAATCATGTAATTAAAGACTGTATCATTCTACAAAAACACAAAGGGGCTGAATTAAGGCAATCCCTAATTTTGGCATTTTCTAAACTTTGACTACTTGAGTTTGGAACCATAATGTCTTTCTATGTAGTTTTTGTGGATGTAATTTCCTAAAATTGACAGAGTCCTGTGGCACCTTAAAGACTCACTAAAGTATTGAAGCATAAGCTTTCGTGGGCTAATACCCACTTCGTCGGATGTTAGTCTTTAAGGTGCCAGAGGATTCTTTGTCATTTCTGCAATTCCAGACTAACATGGCTACCTCTCTGATTCTTTCCTAAAATTGAAATTCAATCATGTAATGTCATAGTGACAGTCCGATGGGTCATCAGCAGGTTTTGGAAGCTCTAGATCCACTTGTACAGATCTCTGCCTCTTGAGCTAATGAAGTAACTGATAGCAAATTATATTGCTATCTTCTGTGTAGATCAGCTGGATTTTACAGATACTTGCTGAAAGCAGAAGAATGGAAACTCAGGAATCGTTGGTTCCATTCCGGCCTCCGCAGAGGAAGTGTAATCTAGTGACCCCAGATGCTTCTGCTTGTTCTCTGCAAGCTTGACCCATTCTGTCTGTCCCCTCTAACCTGTCTCTTCATACTTGTTCCTTGTCCCAGTCCATTCTTCTCACCTAGCCAATCCCAATTTCTAGTTTTAGGTATCTCATCCCAATCCTAGCCTTCCTTGCTCATCCAGTACCACCAATTCTACCCTTACACCCTAGCTCCTCATATTTTCTCCTTGCCCCCATTCCCTCCATGGTTCCCAGTCTGTTTCCCCTTTACTTTATCCAATCTCAGTCTCTTCTCCTCCCACTGGCTCCCAGTTACTCTCTCTCTCTTCTGTTTTTACCAGACCCAGTCTCCTTGCCCAGGGAGTTGTGGTCCCCTCCAGGCTCTGAGACCTGGGGTTCTTTCCCAGCCAGTCCCAGTCTGCCTCTAGCTCTCACTCACAATCGCCTTGTCCCTCCACACTGCTTAGGCATCAACAGGGGAAGCACTGAAAGCCCAAGAGAGATCCTTACTGCTTTTAGTTAGACCAGGTGAGGCCCAGAGCAGCCCTGAGCTGGCATTGCAGGGAAAATTCCTGGCCTGAGGCATGCCCAATATGGATGGAAACTGTGGAGTTTAGCTCCATATCTCTAAAGTCTGTAATGAGAATGTGTGAGCTACAGTTTTTTTCTAAGGCGTGTAATTTGCCAAAAATTGGCCACAAATTTCGTGGAGACAGCAATAACTACATTCCCTCCACCTGCCAAATTTCAAGTCCCTTTTCCAAAGTATGAGGGCTTAGACTAGAGCTTTAAAGGAAAAGGTCTCCCGACTTTTTTAACATGTACAAAACAGTGCATTTTTCTCTTCTCTCATACTCAGAAATGGCTGAACCATTTTGGTGGAATTTAAAATAAAATGCAGCCAGAAGCAGACCTGACATGAAAAATTTCAACCTAAGTAGTTAGTTTCGCAAAGATATTAAAAACAGAGTCTTTTCATGAGAAATTTTGGGCAACCTTTCTACTAGGCAGAGCTATAACCTCTGCCTATAATATATACATTCAGAAATAATACATAAAGGTACAGAGCCAGATTCTCAGCTGATATAACTGGGCATTGGATGGTTTTCTGTCCTCACATTTATCTCTCACTATTGATTTTCAAATTTTTCATATATATTTTTAAACTTTGTAGTAGTAAGTGTCAGTGCAGCTCCAAATGATAAAGGGGTCAATGTGAGTAGAATCAATATCGAGACTGTGGCCATACTTATTTGTTTTTAACTTTAAAAGAGTTTGTGTAATAAATGTATCCCAAGCTTATTGATTCTCACCAACCAGTTGAACAGTAGGCATATTGGATCTTAACAAAACTGAAGAGAAATCATATGTTTTTAATTTTAATAAAGTTTCTGAAATGACACTATGTTGGAGAGAATGGTGTAATGAGCCTATTGAAGTATATTTTTTATTTCTTGTACTTTAGGTTCATATTAATTTTGACTCTTAGGAGTGCACAAGAGTACCCTTATTCCATTTTTTTTTAATAAGCCCCAAGCAAACTATTTTAATTGCTTGTTGTGTCCAGAATCAGCACTAGTGTGTTTTGTGGAAAAAGCGTCTTTTGTCCCCATGTTACCCTAACTTGCAAGAGGAGGGGAGATTAACAGTTGTTTGGTGGTTTTGTCCAACTTCTCTCTCCAAAAGAACTAATCAGGACAAATATGATATGTTTTCTGATGTGTAATGACTAGCCATCATTGAAAGAAGGAAGTGGTTACTAGCCTTTACTAGCCTTTTGTTCCCTGTAATACTTGAAGGTCCTGAGCTGATACAGGTTTGTTCAAAGGGCTTGTCCACACAGATTCACATAAGCAACTCTCATCCATGTAGTCCACGCTGCCGGGGCTACATAGAGAAACCGTAATGTACTTTAGAGTTATTTTGAGCTTGTTTCAGCTATATCCACTGATCTAATTAATTTAGTCCTATCTGCAAAATGTTTGGGTTAGTCATACATTTCAGTACCAAGGCCCTTCTCCTTGGAAGCCTCATTAGCGGGGGAATAGACTACTCTATAAAGTTTTGGGATTTTTTCTACTTAATATTCTTCAAATACTTTCTTTATGGCTGAGTAAATGATTGCTTCTGTATTTCAGTGTAATTAGGAAGATATGCAAAATGTTACTTTGCATATTTGCACCAGATTATTTTCATGAGAAAAATCTTCATTATATTAAGGACTTCTTCATGTATAGTAACTCCTCACTTAACATTGTTCCAGTTAACGTTATGTTGCTGCTCATTTAGAGAACATGCTTATTTAAAATTGTGCAATGCTCCCTTATAATGTTGTTTGACAGCCACCTGCTGTGTCCACTGCTTGCAGGAAGAGCAGACCTTTGCAGATAACTGGTGGGGCCTTTGATCCAAGGTGGGCCAGCAGCTCCCCTAATTTCCCTGTGTGGCAGCCACCCAGCAGGCTGTCAATTGCCGGGAAGTTCAGCTGTCCCTCCCCTCACTGCAGTGTGCTGCTCCTGCCCTCTGCCTTGGAGCTGTTCCCGGGAGCTGCCTCCTTGCTCTGCTGGAGAGTGGGGAGGAGTGCTAATGTCAGGGTGTCCCCTCCTCCCCCTGCTTCTGTCCCCTGCTCCTGTACCCTATCTCCACAGAGAAAGGGGGAACATGACAGGGCTTTGGACAGAGGGAGCTTGCTTGCAGTAGCTGCTGTATCAACTTGCTGATCTACATAAAAAGGCAGTGTGCTTAGAGTGGGCTCAACGAACTTAAAGTATTTTTTCTGGTGAAAAAAGGTTTCCCTGGAACCTAACCTCCTCTCTTTACATTAATTCTTATGGGGAAATTGGATTAGCTTAACATCATTTCACTTCAAGTAGCATTTTTCAGGAACATAACTACAGCATTAAGCGAGGATTTACTGTAAACACATATGCACAGTATTTAATAGGCCAGTCACCAAGGAAGTTCTGTCATGGGAGATGATGATCATGTGGGAGAAGGGTGTCCTGGAGGTAAGTTGGTCCAGTCTTATGAATGGTTTTGAAAATGAGGATTGAAACCTTGTATTTGACCCATTTATTCCATCTGGGACTAGTTAAGAATGGAACAATAAGGTGATAAATTCTCAGCAATGTGTGTGTTACTGAGCAGATGGCTGCTGTCTTGAGTCAACTTGTAGCTTTGTTTTTTTTTTAAGGTTGGTGGTTTCAAATATATGTACAGATAATTGCAATAATCAAATCTGGAGGTCTGAATTTGTGGTTTGGAGGATTGGATACGTAGTAGTATAGGGAGAGGTTGGCTGCATTGAGCTTTGATTTATTAAGTACTGGCCACTTTGTAGCATGAATTAGGGTGAGTGGTATATTTCCTTTAAAAGATATGTTGTTAATCTGAATTGATATGGGTTTTAGAGGTTCTTATCTCTCGCTTGCTGAAAAGGGCCTGAAACAGAGTTGCAAATGGTGATTTGTTTTACTGCAAAGTTTCTAGGACTGCCTTTTGTGAGAAGCAACTACATTTATTGAGGAAATGTATCATGTAATGATGATGTCTGTGGTATAGTTTCTGGTGCCCCCAGAGACATGGACACACCTTCATATTCAACACATCCATTCAGAGAATTGGAATTCAGTTTGTGGGTTGATGGTGAATAGTCTGAGTATCTGATCCTGCTCTTTTCTCCTGGCCCTTCACAAAGGAGGAGAACTTGCCAATGAGACTGGGTGGGTGTGAGTGGGAGGACTCACTGGTGGCAATATGGGACTTGGAGAAAGATGCTGTGCAGGTTGTGCCTCATTTACCTAACTCTTCTCATGTGCATATCCCTTGGTGAATTGGAGGAAGGGTATGGGAGACTGATTTTATCCACATTACCACTCACATCCAGCATCCAGGAATACATGTTCTGCATCTAAGGGGAGTCCATGAACACGGGAAGGAAAACTTATTTAGGTCTTATATTTGAGAGAACTCTGAATATATTTTAAATACGTACAGCGGCTAGGTACTACTGCGAAGGGTGCAGAAGGGTGTAATGAAATCTAAAGTGGGTATATAAATGAGGTGGGTTTGGCGAGATCTGTATTGATATTCAACATGTTCACCCAGATGCCACAAGAGAGAAACTTCCAGTTTCACTGGGATCTGTTTGTTGTCAGGGTATGGCTAGACTGAAGATTGTAGCGTGTTTATTTGTAGCGCTTCCCAATGTAGCGCAATTGGTATCCCGCTAGAGACTGTACAAATTGAAACTTTGTAGCGCAAAATAATGGCTACATTTGTGGTGCTTCTGCCGGCAGTAGTAGTTGCGGGATAGGGCAGGTATCCCAGCATTCAGCTGGGTGCAACGTGTTTTGCAAAGGAGGGGGGCGAGGGGGAACTGGGAAGTTGTTCACAGGGAGATTAGATCTGTCTGTCAGTTACTTTTCATTAGCGAAAACTGACAGGCTGTCTATTTCAGACACACAGCTCCGTCTGCAAGCATTTTCACTGGTTATTTGCTGTGTTAATTGTTAGAGAGAAACTGCAAAGCTACTTCCGCCTTTATAAAAACAACACCTCACGTCATTTGCCTTACATGGCAAGTTGATTGTCCTTAATGGCTAGCTGATGGCCCTCAATGGGTTGCTGATAGCTTTCCATGGCTTGGAGGCATGCAAGAGATCCGATGGGTGTTCACATTCCCACCCTTGCGCTACAACGTTAGCGCAAAAAGGCTTATCCCTCTCGAAAAGGTGGTTTAACACTTGCGCTGTAAAAGGGGAGTCATTGCGCTAAATCTCCCTTTGAAGTGTGTTCGGTAGGAAAATTATAGCGCTAAAGGAGGGTTTTGGCGGTGCAAAGCGCCAGTCTAACCATACCCTCAGGCAGAAAAGGACATCAGCCTGCAGTGAGGAAGTAAGAGGAAATGTTATGGTATGGCTGAATATGGAGTTACTTATGGAGAGATTTATATTTTTTAAGTCCATAATTGTTTTGTTCTGTCCTACAGCTTTTTAAGAATTTTAAAAGTGAATATTTAACAAACCAAACAAAAGCTCACCAACTCTACTGAAAGCATTATTTTCTGCATAGTAATTTTACTATCCTTGAATGGTATGACAAGTACAGTAATAGCTCTGTGAGGATGTTTATGTAACTTAATATGCCACATAATATCCTAGCAACTGGAAATGCCTCTTGCATGTGTTGAAAGCAAGTCTGGATAGTTGTAGTTAGATTTATTTCTTACTGTGAGTACATGACATGTATGCTAGGCTTTAACTCTTAGCAGAATATATTTGTTTTACAGGTTCACAATTTCAGTGGTGGTATTTTCTTAAAGAACTATGGATATGTTTTCTATAATAATGGAGAGGAGAAGAGATGATTTGTAGGTAGTAAAATGGCTGAATTGTGTTTTGAAAGCTTTTGGCTTTGTGGCATCTTTGCAGTAAGATAGTATAACGACTGTTTTATTAACTCATTGGGAATTGAGTTCATAAAATTAAATTTCTCAAAATAACAATAGGTTCAGTATATAAATTGCAATGTAGTGCAGAGCATCACTTTCTTCTTGTCCTTCAAATCACTGTATACATTTCCAGTTGAAGTCCTTGAAATCTAAGGAGATGTTGACTTGTTCTTCATCAACATCACTTCTGTTGGGTGATTTTCTGCCTCCCTCTCTTGCTCACCCAGTCAGGAAAATGGTTTGTATAACTGGTCATTCATAAGATTGCTGTTTGTAAAATCAAGAGTCTACTGTAATTGTGTGTTATGGCACCTAGACATGTATTGTCTTCTCCTTCATTATTTTATTAATAAAATAATAATGAAAATTTATTAGAATATATAAGCACATTTCTACAATTATGGGATCTTGATGCTTCTGTACTATCTATCCCTTTCTTAATTATTCACAGCATTCTGTTCGCTTTTTTGAATGCTGATGCACATTGAGTGGATGTTTTCAGAGAACTATTTCACAATGCTCCAAGATCTTTCTTGAGCGGTAACAGCTATTTTTAGACCCTATCATTTTATGTGTATAGTTAGGATTATGCTTTCCAATGTGCATTATTTTACTTTTATTAACATTAAATTTCATCAGCCATTTTGTTGCCCAGTCACTCAGTTTTAAGAAATCCTTTTGTAGCTCTTCACAATCTGCCTGGATCTTAACTGTCTTTAGTAATTTTGTATCATTTGCAAGTTTTGCCATCTCACTATTTACCTCTTTTTCCAGATCATTTATGAATATATTGAATAGGACTGATCCCAGAACAGACTCCTGGGGGACACCACTATGTATCTCCCTCCATTCTGAAAAGTGACCTTTTATACCTACCCTTTGTTTCCTATCTTTTAACCAGTTGCCAATCCATGAGCACATTCCTTCTTATCCGTGGCAGCTTACTTTGGGTAAGATCCTTTGGTGAGGGACCTTGTCAAAGGCTTTCTGATAATCTAAGTACACTATATCCACTGGATCCCTTTGGTCCACATGCTTGTTGACCCCCCTCAAAGAATTCTAGTAGATTGATGAGTCATGATTTTCCTTTTCTGAAACCATGGTGACTCTTCCTCAACAAATTATGTTTATCTATATGTTTGACAATATTGTTCTTTATTATAGTTTCTACCAATTTATTATAGTTTCTAAGGGGGGGAGGCATAGCTCAGTGATTTGAGCATTGGCCTGCTTAAACCCAGGGTTGTGAGTTCAATCCTTGAGGGGGCCATTTAGGGATATGGGGCAAAAATAGGGATTGGTCCTGCTTTTGAGCAGGTGGTTGGACTAGATCTGCTGAGGTCCCTTCCAACTCTGAGATTCTATGATTCTATGAATTTGCTCAGTTCCGAAGTCAAGTGTACAGGCTTGTAATTACAGGGATCACCTCTGGGGCCCTTTTGAAAAAAATTGGTGTTACATTAGCTATCCTCCAGTCATTTGATATAGAAACTGATTTAAATGATAGGTTACAAACCACAGTTAGTAGTTCTGCAATTTCACATTGGAATTCCGTCAGAATTCTTGGGTGAATACCATCTGGTCCTGGTGACTTATTGCTGTTCAATTTATCAATTTGTGCCAAAGCCACCTCTAAGATACCTCAATCTGGGACTTTTCCTCAGATCTGTCACCTAAAAACGAAAGGCTCAGGTTTGGGTATTACCCTCATCCTCAGCTGTGAAGACCAATGCAAATAGTTAATTTAGTTTCAGTTTCTCTGCAATGGCCTTATTGTCCTTGAATGCTCCTTTAGCTCCTCGATCGTTCGGTTGTTTAGCAGACTTTCTGCTTATGATGTCCTTTAAGAAAATAAAAAAGCTATTACTTTTTGAATCTTTGGCTAACTCTTCCCAAATTCTATTTTGGCCTTTTTAATTGTATTTTTATACTTCATTTTCCAGTGTTTATACTCCTTTCTATTTTCTTCACTAAGATTTTAACTTCCACTTTTTAAAGGATTTTTTTTTTTGCCTTTCACTGCATCTTTTACTTTGTTATTTAGCCATGGTAGACCTCTTTTGGTTCTCTTGCTTTGATTTTTAATTTGGGGTATACATTTAAGTTGAGCCTTTATTTATGGTGTCCTTAAAAAGTTTCCACACAGCTTGCAGAGATTTCACTTTTGGCACTATACCCTTTAATTTCTGTTTAACATTCTCATTTTTGTGTAGTTCTCCTTTCTGAAATTAAATGCTACAGGGCTGGGCCACTGTGGTGTTTTTCCTGCCATAAGAATATTACATTTGATTATATTATGGTCACTATTATCAGCCGGTCCAGCTATATTCACCTTTTGGACCAGATCCTGTGCTCCTCTGGTGGGTTCCTGGACCAGCTGCTCCAAGAAGCAGTCATTTAAAGTGTCAAGAAACATTTTATTTCTGTATCCCGTCCTGAGGTGACATGTACCCTGTCAACATGGGGATAATTGAAATCCCCCATTATTCTTATTTTTTATTTTATTTTAATAGCCTCTCTAATTTCCCTGAGTTCTTTCTTTTTATGTATTGAGAGAAAAATTTCTTGTTATAGTTGTGGCAAAGATTATTCCCCCCCCCCCCCCCCCGAAATCTTGGGTTAATATGGATATAAAGAAGGAAGTAAGTTAATGTAATGGAAAGAGTACTTTGATGGCATGTTTTCATTATAAATTGTTTCAAACAGAAGATTAACAATGCATTTTAATTATGTTTTAGTTTAATCTCTTAGTATAACATCTAAATTTAAAGTTTACTCCATAATTTAGTTCCTTATCCCCTTTCCTTCCTTTAGTTTGTTGAAAATTACTTTGTGCTGATTAGATTCTGTTCCAATAGCATTAACTTCACCATCTATTTATATTACATATAAAAAAGCTGTGTTAAAAGAACACTATTAAGGTTGCAAAGTCAAGAAATTCCAGAATTAAGACTGCCTTTATACAGCCTCCTGGTGTATATGCATTATGATGATCTATAATTACATGATCACATCGTATTTTTTCCCCACAACTGCTGTCTTATTGCACAGGATGGACTGTCCTCTGGGGATGAATCAAGATTGTTTAGTAAAAGACTGTTATCTGTAGAACCTTAATTCTGACATATCTGAACATTTTATTGCTGACTTTGCAACCTTAATAATCTTCTTTTAACATTTTTGTTTAATTTTCTAGATTATTTAAAAAGAAAACTGAAAAAAATAGTTCTGTCATATTGATAAGAGCATGGGTCATCCATAAGGTTGGAACCATTAGATCCACCTTGCAGACCTTCTGCTACTTGAGTTAATGGGGTAACTGATAACAGTAGGTTGTCATTCCGTGTGTGGATCAGTAGTAGAGGTAGATTAGATACACGCTTTGCTGGGGGGTTCACAGGAATTTGCTGACAGCAAAGAAATGATGAGAAGCTGGTATCTTGGGTTCTGTTTTAGGCTCTGGAAGGGAGTGTGCTTTAGTGGATGCAATTTTATTCCTTTTCCCCTCTAACCTGATGCTGTCCCAGTCTTGTCTTTTCTCAATTCTTGGCTCCTAGTTCTAGTCTTATTCTCCTAACCCACCCAATCTCCACTCCTCAGGTTTCTTGACCCAGCCTTTAGGCTTGCTGACCAGCTCCCAATGTTTCCCCCTCTCCACACATAATCCCAGTCTTCTTCACATGAGAGTCCAAGTTCCTCATCCAGTGTTCCTCATCCAGTTCCTCATCTCCCCATGTCTCACTGGTCTCAGTCCTAATCTTCCTCTGGTTACTGTTGGACTGTGAAAGCCCTCAGTAGTGAGTGATGGGTTAACTTAAAGAGAGTGCAATAGGCAGCTGGGATCTCTTGTAATCTTAAATTAAACAGAAGACTACAATGCTCTGTTTAAGTCACAGTTAAAAAATACTGTAAAGGGAAATTGAATTAAAACAATCCAATGAATAATGAATCGAATGAACAATCCAGTAATCAAAAGTGTCTGAAAAAAGTTTTAGTTGTTGAAAAACAATTTAAGCATTGATAAACCTGTATAGCTCCTCTAGATAATACACTTTTTTTTTAAAAAAAAAAAGCTATACGTCTATGCATGTGACACGAATCTGTTTTTATTTGCAGAGTTCATAGTATTTCTTTTTTTAAAAAACTGTTCTTTTCTGTTTACCTTGAGATGTATATGCCTTTTGTTTAATTGGTATGCATTCGATGACACCACTCATGAAGAATAATTTGTACTTTATTTTCAAAATCCAGGGCCCACTGAAGTCAATAAGAATTTTGCCCTGAATTTTAATAGGGGGAAGGATTTCACCCATTGTGTTTAATCTTAAGGGTCTGAGACTGACAAAAACTAGAAAAATCAAACCGATGGCTAACTCAAGTACAGTAAACCCTCGATTTAACGGACCTCGATTTAACGGACTTCAGATGCAACGGACAAAATTTTAAAGAAAGTCCGATGCATCCGAAATCCGTTTATCGAGGTCCAGCTGCCGGCTCCCCGCTGCCGTCCGGGTCCTGGCAGCGGGCGGGCTGCCTGCCGGTGCCCGCCCGGGTCCCGCCTGCTGCCCGGGTCCTGACAGTCAGCTGGAGCCCCTAGCCCCAGGGAGCGCGGATCAAGCCGCGCTCCCCGGGCGGCGGCTGGAGCTGCGCTCGCCGGGCGGCGGCTGGAGCCGCGAGCCCCGGGGAGTGCCGCCCCTAGAGCCCCAAGCCTCGGGGAGCGAGCCCCTAGTCCCAGGGAGCGCGGATCAAGCCGCGCTCCCCGGGCGGCAGCTGGAGCCGCGAGCCCCGGGGAGCGCGGCGCCTGGAGCCCCGAGCCCCGGGGAGCGAACCCCGAGCCCGGGGGAGCGCGGTGCCTGGAGCCCCAAGCCGCGCTCCCCGGGTGGCAGCTGGAGCTGCGCTCCCCGGGCGGTGGCTGGAGCCCCGAGCCCCGGGGAGTGAGCCCCGAGCCCAGGGGAGCACGGATCCAGCCGCGCTTCCCGGGCGGCGGCTGGAGCCGGGAGCCCCGGGGAGCGCGGCGCCTGGAGCCCCGAGCCCCGGCCGCCAGCGGGGACTGGGGCCGGGGTGTATGGGGGTCCAGGGCAGTTTTTTTTTTCGTTTTATTTAAAAAAAAAAAAATCGGCGGCTTTTCGGCGGAGGGGAGTACTGTACAGTAAAACCTCGAAATAAGGACTAATTGGGCAGGCTGGTTTTTTTTTTCTAATTATTAAATAACGGACCTTTGGGTTTAACGGACACCCAGTCGCCCCAATTAATCAGTTAAATCGAGGTTTTACTGTATACTCTTTCTCCTCAATAGCATGAGTTAGGCTGCCAATTCAATCTTTTTTTTAATCTTTATGGTCTGATCTACAGTGTTATAAAGCATTACTTTATACATTGGATAAATATCTTGTTACTTTCAGATTAGAGCCATTTTTGCAAGTTTTAGGGAAAATTGGTCTTACACTATTTTATACTGTGCTAAAGCATCTGTTTGCAGTTGGTAAACATGGAGTTTGCACAGTGTATTGTGAATTAAGCTTACAGTCCCTAATTAACATTTCTGTTACCTACCTGCTGTCATTCCCATGATGATTACTAAACACTGAAGTGCAGAAAGAAACTGAAAGCTTTCGAACTCATTTTTCATATTGAGAAATTTATACCTTATCATTACAAGCTAAATGTTTCTGGGCATTGTGAAAAGGGAAACTGCATAATATGGTAAGCTATATATTTGGTAGGCAGAATTGATGTTGTATTTCCCAAACAGAAGGGAAACTTTATTGAATCTTGGAAGAGTGGTAGTTGATGTATTTTGGCTCTGACATTCATAACTATTAACATAATATATATGTAAAGTTCTGTGTCAAGGATTTTTTAATAAATGGAGAATTATAAGTATAGATATTTGTCAGATTTGTAAATTAAGTAATATGGCGGTTTGAGTTAGTCTGAAATATGATATAAAGGTGATTTGAAATACTATTTCAATCAATAGAGACTGTATTTTGTAGTCTGTTTTACTGGGTTTTTTGTTTTTGTTTGTCTTCCAAGAACAGGAAAAAATGGGCACTACTGAAAGTGGGAGCTGCAAAAGGGATCATTGTGGTTCCCTGAACCTGTTCTGAACTAGCCCTGGCCCACCTTACATTAGAGCAGGATAATGGCTGCATGAAAGTATTTTTACCTGTCCGTGTAGCTGTCCGGTTCTTTTTATGTTCTGAAATCTCTCACTTGCTCAAACACTGAAGTCCCTCTATCCTCTCAATTCAAAATTCCCAGGAGGTTCACATGCTTCTTTTGTTTTAGGTGGAGGCCTGTGGTTAATTTATCCTAATAGTTATGTCAATTGAAGGGTTTATTCACACCCATTAATCTCTTCCAGGTTTGTGATTAATGCAGTCACCAGTGCCTTTGAACATAACAGTAGACAGACTGCTGATGGCCCCCAAAGACCTGTCTGCCAGCTGGGATTTTTCAAAATGCACTGTTCCAGCCACACCATCTCTCTGTCTTCAGTGCCAGGAGCTGCATGATGTGGACAGTTGTATCAGATCTGGCTATTCCAGATGGGGACTGGGGAAATCCTTAGACAGGGAGATCCAGATGCTTTCCAGTCCTTGCACAAGGATCAGATCACAGCTTTGGGTCTGGCTTCAGCATATTATATATATATAATAAGAAAAAAAAAGTCTATACTAATGTTGTGCCCGTACCTCAACATCTCAGGCAAACATAATACTAACCCAATATATATATATATATATATATTGTATATTCAGTTGGGTTAGTATTATGTTTGCCTGAGATGTTGAGGTACGGGCACAACATTAGTATAGACTTTTTTTTTTTCTTCTGCAAAGATCTGTGGGGAGGAGGGGTATTTGTTTTTTTTGTTGAGTTGAGACTATATTGTATAGTGAAGTAAGAGTCTTTTTTGTATTTTATCTAAGATCACATGTACAAAGGTATCAAATTAATATCTGATTTCTATTGCATTGGCAGTCTACCTTCTGTCTTATTGGAAGGGAATGGATGCAAGAGGTCTTTTGCATAATTAATTATGTGCTCCTAATGTTAATAAGGTAAAATACAAAAAGCTGTTGGGCTCTGGACATATTTTCAGTAAGCCAGAATTGCTGAAGGACTTAATGTAAGCTCAATGGTATATTGATTTTATGAAATATTTGTTGTGAACAATCAGTACTTCAGATGAATTCTTATTAACCACCACTGGATACACTGCAGATTTTAAATAAAAGGTAAAGTGACTGTTAGAAAACTACTATTAAATACCAGGTTTCTTGAAATAGTCCCTCTAAATAAATATTTTTGCCTATGTGCTTCTCTGTACTGAAGACGTGTTATCAAGCAGTTTTGTTGTTGCATTAGTGACAGCAACTGAAAAGTTGTAAAATAACACCGTATTTAATCTGAATTTGTTCTTTAGAATTACTGATTATGTTTTTGTGATCATTTATATTTTATCCCACAACTTTTTTGAAATGCTAACATAGCTGGAGAAAAGTTAAGGTAGTACAGGAACTGCTCCTTTAGAGAACTCCTAACCAACAGCATGATTGTTTCATCCTGGAAAAAATATATTAAACATAGAATCGTTTGGAAAATTTGCTTTGGAATGACCGCAATATAGCTTGTACTGCTAAATGCATCTGTCTATATATAATCTATATTTTTAATTCACTATACCTTCCTTGTCCTTCTGTAGCTATCACCATGCCACCATTCTTTCCTTCATCAGGTATTTCTTTAAAGCCCACTCTTACAAAGCCTTGTCTATTCTAAATGTAGGGGAAATATCTCACTGTTGCCTGCCACTGGTGTCGCTTCAGCAGTAACTGAAGTGGTAGTAGTATTAATGTAGAGGTTTATTTATTTCTATAGTCTCAGGCTGCAGTCAGTATTTTTACTACAGTATTCTCTAGACCCAGTTTAGACCACACAGTAGTAAAAAAATTTAGTGCCTTGTTTGCACTAAGCTTCCACTCTTGCTACCACTGATGGAGTTGCACCAATCATTATGCAATAGTGGGGGAGTTTAAATAAAAATAAATAAATAAACCACTAAGGAAAACATAGCTCAAAGAGGCCTATAAACTTTCCCTTTTCCTCCAATTAAGTAGCAGTAGTACAGATGTGAAATTGAGAGTGCAAGTGAGATTTAAAAATCAATAAAAAGTAGAACAAACTGCTGTCTTCACTGCTTAGTTGTTTTGTTTTTTTGTTGTATCCCATTCCTTTTTCCCCAACTGTATTTTTCTGTTTAGATAACCCCCAGAAGATAGGAACCTTGTCTACTTATGATTCTGGAAAGCACCTAGTACACCTTATTATAAATAATCATGTATCTTAAGGGCATGCAATCTAAAAGAAGGGGCAGCAGGGAAAGATCATGGCTACTGACAAGACCCATGTTAGAGCACCATTATAGTCATCACCAAAATCCTTTTCATAAATAGTTCCAGAGTGCCAAGGACCCAATGATCCAGTGGACACTGGTATTTTATATTTTTCAGGACCACAATGGAGCTGAGCTGATCCTGCCAACTTCCTCCACGTTTTCTGGGACCATGAAAGAACTGGCAACCCTACCTTTTAATACTTGATTTATTTTTAGTTTATTTATGAAAACTATTCAACAAATCCCAAGATCAGAGAGTAATTTGTAATAACTTGTGAGCCAGTGTTAAAAAGGAATTAAAATGAATAGAGCTTCTTGACACTGACAGTTTTAAATTGTTATTGTTTGCATCAGTTTAATATCTTTAATATTTTAATATTAGCATGGGATTATCAGAATTAAATATGGAAAGGACCTATTGAGTCACCTAGATCTTCCCCCTTTAAAAGATATACATACCTGAGGAAATTAATGTATTTTCTGTACATTTAAAGGCTTGAAATTGTGACTACATAGTGAGATTATTTTTGTGCTTTGTGTATTTTCTGTTAATTTACCGTATTTAGATATATATATATCTTGATATGTAAGCTTTTTGTGATTTAGTTCACATAGTAATGTACGATTGTTTGTTTGCATTTCTGCTCATTTTTTTTTCTGAAGTACATTTTCATTTTGTTAAATATAAGCCTGTGTATTAAGTTGTGTATTGCACAAATACATTTAGGGCCCAGTCCAATTCCTATTGAAGTAATGAGAATCTTTCTTTTGGCTTCAATGGAAGTTGGATCAGACTCTTAAGCCAGGGCTGTCTGTAGCTAGCTTTTGTACTGTATTAGTCTGTTGTATTGAGAATAATTTGTTACATCAGTAAAGCCCTGGCTTCTTTGTACAGTGAAAAGAGAAGGGGTTACTATGAAATATTGTTTGTTCTTGCTATGATTAAACAAGATGAATATTTTTCATCAACATTTTTGTTACTTAACAGATAAATAAATAACTGGATTCTGTTTTGTTTTTAAATTTGCTTTGCCTGTTTGTGAGACTAAATAGAGGAAGCTGGGATCAGAGCAGTCGACTTTTTTTTCTGGATTCACAATTTTCCCTAGTTAATATGCATGCTGTAGAAAGTTAATTCAAGTGCCTGATATTTTTATATGTAAAGTAGCATATTTCGGATTTAATATTTTTGTAATATCTAATTAAGATTTGTAGTTCTAAAGAAAACTGCCAAAAATCACAAAAACTTAAAAATATTAAGCATTATTTCATGTAGAGAGCTTATTACATTGGGCCTGTATTTGCACTGGCTGCCTGTTCGTTTCTAGGAGTGGTTTTAAAGGTATTGATTTTGACTTTTAAGTCCCTGAATACCTTGGGACTTGGCTGTGTGAGGGACCATCTTTTTAGGTGTTACCACCATAGCTACCATCAGGAGAGGTGCTTATGCTACCAAGACCCTCATTTAAAAGACCCTTAGTGAATTTTCCATGTTGGGTCAAAGGACTCAGAAATAACTTGCCATCCTGATCTGCCAGAGCCTAGATTTGTTAGCATTCAGAGTGCACAACCACTGTATTTTACCCACTGTCTTTTCCTAAAGTTGGTTGAGGATTATTGAGGGCTTTATTTTATTTTATTTTATTTTTATTTTATTCTTTTTTTTAGGTGAGTATTATCTGATTTGGGTTATTTGGCTTCAACTGGTTATATTTTGTGACTTGTTTGCATATTTAAATATTGTAAAAAAACCCAAACCATTCTTTGGTATCTGGAACCTGTACACTTGGGCTTTTGGTTTGAATTTTTGATTCTGTAACATCAGATCCTAAATTATTTTGACTATGTCTCAGCATAACCAGAATGAATAAAAGTTGGTGAGAGATGAGTTTGCTGATATTTCAGTTTGACAGAGGAGGGTAAAGTGTGTAAATTGCATATTTCCTTGTTCACCTTTGAATTTTTAAGATAGTATGTTCTGTTTTTAGAACTTTACATTTGCTTTTCATAATTAATTGATAATTGCAGTTGGTAATATACCACATTTCTTTCCATCATGTTTCTATAATTTGTGTTCTGTTTTTTTCCCCAATAATTGCTCCTATGTGCACACACTATTTTTGGTAGATAAATTAGATTAATTTGTTTTTAATTTTTAAAATATGCAGATTGGTTTTAGTATTGCATTTAGAATGCTGAGTGGACTTTTTCTCTGTCTGCTCTTGTAACAACTTCATATTGGATTTTTAGTGGTTTGTTTTACTGAACTTTTTGAAAAAAAGTTTGTGTTATTGGCTAAAAAGGTTTGCAGAAATAAAGACAGTTACAATATAATGCACTCTTATACCTCTTCTAATCTGAAAATTAAATGTAAAAATATCTTAACACTAGTTCTAGAATGCATAAAAGACATTAATTGTTCCTCTAATTATTTGTCTATTTATACTGTTTGCTATCTTGTTAAATGATTTTCATATAATATAAATGGAAAAAAGTTAGAATTTTTAAATATCAGACTGCATTATCTTATAAAATTGCATTATCTGTTGAGCTAAAAATGTTTGAGATGTATTTGTAAGAAGATTTAGTATAGTTGTATATTTTTATTTAAATGTAATTTTGATCCTATTTATTTGATTTGTAATACTGTATTTAAATATTTTTCTTTCTTAATAACAGCAGCCATTGACTATGAGGACAATGAATAGTATTGTGGTAGTGCTCACCTTGTACTATGCACTTCCACATAGCTATGCAGACAAAATTCCCTATCTTGAAAATTTCACACTCTAAGAAAGAAAAGCAACTTACAAAAGTAGGTGGAGAGTGATAAAACAGGCAGCGAAAAATATAAACTTCTTTGAATATCAACAATACCCAATACTCTTAAATCTCGACAGTGTCAATTAGTGAACATTGTGTGGGTGTCTTGGCAGGGGCCTTCAGGAGAGATTTAAAGAAGTCCTATGAGGTCAGGTATGCCCTAGAATATTTTGCTGGCATAGCTGTTCCGTTGCGGATGTGATGAGATGTGATTTATGTCACACATAACAGGAAAAAGCTGCTAGTGAAGACACAGTTATACTTGCAAGACTGTGCTTTTGCCAGCATAGCTTGTTTCACTTGAGGAGACTGGAATAAGCTGTGCTGGTAAAAGCCGCATCTGCACAAAAAGTGCTTTGCCAGGATAGCATTCCGATATACCCATACTGGCAAAACCCTTCTAGTTGAGACCTGGCCCTAGATCAGTTTGAGATGGATGTCCCTGCATGAGGATCCTGACAGCAGAATTGGATTAATGCCTTTAATCTTCTCGGGATATATTGTATGTTTGTTTGTAGGGCAAATGTACTGTAGTTTCACCACAGTATAAAGAATCGTGATGTTAACAGTGTGAGTGTCTCAATGAGCAAATCCTTTCAGGAGTTCTGAGTGTTTAAAACTTAAAAACAAACAAACAAAAAACCAGTTGTCTGATTTGCTAGTGAGGAGTGCAGTCTTAAAGAATTAAAAAGAAAGAACACCTCTTCCAGGAAATAGTAAGAGTATATTCTTCATTTTATATGGAGCATATCCAGTTCCTACTATCCAGGCCTAAAATCTCAGCTGGCTGCGAAATCCACAGGGGAAAGAAAGAGAAGAAACCTCCCTGCCCAAGGTCATGAAGTGACAGCAGAGCTGTTGCAGGAGGCCATTCCAGCCTAATTAAAGGAATAACTAATATGGTTTTTGGCAGAGAGGATATAGTACTCAAGGCTCCATGCAGTGCCCCCCCCCCCTTTCATCTCAAAATGGCCCCAAGGGAGCCACAAGAGGCCTGGGCTCCTTAATTAATGGCACCGGCATCCCCTGCACAGTGTCCCCAAACCTGCCAATCCTGTACAGCACCAACTAGGGGTTTGTCTATATTACAAAATTAGGTTAATTTAACTTAGGGCAACCTACATCCACCACAGTAATTCGGTTGGTTGTGGTGTCTACAGTACCCTCCTCCTGTTGGTGGAGTGCATCCTCAACAAGAGTCAAGAATAGCAGCCGTGTTAGTCTGTATCCGTAAAGAAAGCGAGGAATACTTGTAGCACCTTAGAGACTAAGGTGAAATAAAATAGTTAGTCTCTAAGGTGCTACAAGTATTCCTCGCTTTCTCAACAGGAGTGCTTGCACTGACTGAAGTGGGGCACTGTGGAGCACTGCCAGCATAGTATCTAGAAGGCAGTTCACTTAGCTCATTGTTTCTTTTCAAAAGGCTCAAAAATGATGGAGTATTTTCTTTGCATCTAATAGTTCTTGTATGAAGTGTTCCTTAGGGTTATGTATATCATGCCTCCTAGTTAATGTATGGCCAGTAGGAGTCATGAGAAATTTTGAGATACTGAATCATCTCCTTTTTGTGGAGCCCAAGTACTGCCGTGTCTCTTTTCCCAGTGTCTTATAAATATAAATGGGAGAGAACTCTTAGACCTAACCCATGTAACTGGGCAATGATACCGGTAGGTATAGCTAAGAAGCATCAAAGATCAGAGTTTTGAGAGGGTCTGTCTTCCTTTGAAAGTGTTTCTCAAACCTTTGTTCATACTATTGACAGTCACACATTGCTGCTACTAGATTCTCAGGCGATAGCTATGACATACATTTTCTTTTACAATTGACCCAGTGGCTGTGACTGTTTCTCTCTTATTCGAACCTTGCTGTTGTGACCAATCCGCTGTAAAAATGAAAGCTGGAATTACTGCTGTGCCTTCTACTTAGACTACTCCTGAAAGCATATTGAACCTAAAATTAGTAGTGAAAAGTATTCTCAGCTGAGTGGGGTAAGGCATTATAAGCATGTAACACCAGAGCTTTGTGCTCTATACCTGCTGCATTTTCGGTTTTAAGCATATTTCAGAGTGTTGATTATGCTCTTTAAAGCTCTATATAGACTGTGACCAAGTTCTGAGACATCACCTTTCTCTCTGTGTGTCTAGGCTTCCCATGTATCTGTCTGCTAATATGGCCCTCTTCATCACCTCTCATTTACCTAAAGGAAAAAAAAGAATAGAAGCTGTCAAGGTCTGCCTCCCCACTCTGAGCTCTACGGTAAAGATGTGGGGACCCCACATGAAAGAAGAAATAACCCCCCCAAGCTTATTTTACCAGCTTAGGTTAAAACTTTTCCCCAAAACACAAACTTCTCCAGTTTGGAATTGGAATAACGCTGCCACCACCAATTTAAGCCCCCAAAACTATGGGTTAGGGTAAATTGGAACCACTACTTTAATCACCCACAAATCTCCTCCCTTTACCTGGGAGAGACTTGATAACAAAGACCAAAACCCTCACTTTCTGTGAGACATGCCCTATCCAAACCAGGATCTATCCAATAGAAACAAACAGTCAGAATCTTCAAAGGAAGATTTTAATAAAAGGGGGAAAAAAAGGAAGGAGCATAAATCCCTTGAACAGAAATCAAAAGAAGAACAACTCACTTGCATCACATAGTATAATTGACCCCCCCCCCTTTTCCTGGGAATTCTTCCACTGCTAAAGCTTAACAGCAAAGAAACACTGTGGACCAATTATCAAGTGATACAGTTATACAATACACTACTGCAGTGCTCCCCAACCGGTGTGCCGCGGCACACTGGTGTGCCGTGAGGCCATGCCAAGTGTGCCGCGGCAAAAGCTCTGACCGCGAGGCTGGGGGGCGGGGGAGGCGGTGTGGCACGGCCCTGCTCTGACCGCGAGGCTGGGGGGCGGGGGAGGCGGTGTGGCGCGGCGCTGCTCTGACCGCGAGGCTGGGGGGCGGGGGAAGCGGTGTGGCACGGCGCTGCTGTGACCGCGAGGCTGGGGGGCGTGTCGCTCCTCTCCTTCCCTCGCTGGAGTCGGGTCACAGCAGCGTGACCCAGCGAACAAGTTAAGCGCGGGGGGGGGGGGGTAAGCGGTGTGCAAGGGGGTGTTGGGGGGAGGCTGGGCTGGGAGCAGGGGT
Source organism: Sternotherus odoratus (assembly GCA_032164245.1). Lineage (NCBI taxonomy): Eukaryota > Metazoa > Chordata > Testudines > Kinosternidae > Sternotherus > Sternotherus odoratus. The sequence continues at coordinate 44,569,643 of JAVMKO010000006.1, forward strand.
AAGCGGTGTGCAAGGGGGCGTTGGGGGGAGGCTGGGCTGGGAGCGGGGGTAAGCGGTGTGCAAGGGGGCGTTGGGGGGGAGGCTGGGCTGGGAGCGGGGGTAAGCGGTGTGCAAGGGGGCGTTGGGGGGGAGGCTGGGCTGGGAGCGGGGGTAAGCGGTGTGCAAGGGGGCGTTGGGGGGAGGCTGGGCTGGGAGCGGAGGTAAGCGGTGTGCAAGGGGGCGTTGGGGGGAGGCTGGACTGGGAGCGGGGGTAAGCGGTGTGGGGGAGAGACGGGACTGGGTGGGTCAGTTGGGGGGGGGTTGGAGGAAAGGAAGTTTGGGGGGGGAGAGACCTGGCTGGGTGGGTCAGTTGGGGGGTTGGAGGAAAGGAGGTTTGGGATTCTGTTATGCCCAGTTTGACATTCCTATACTATTATACTCTTCCAAACGATATTTTGAAGATTATATTTGTTTTTTATCCAATTTTTGTATGTGGTGTGCCGTGGAATTTTGGGAGAGGCTATGGTGTGCCGAGGGTGACAAAAGGTTGGGGAGCACTGCACTACTGGACTTGGTTAGAATATTACAGAGAAATATGAAAGGACAGAGGTGTGATTCCTCCCATAGCCAGGGGAACAGCACAAACAGCCAGCCGAGGGAGACTAGCAGGAGAAACTGAAACTAAAAACACTCCCTTTGTTTCTGAGGTTGATTATGTCATCTCCCTCTCAGGTTACTTCAGGTTAACCCTTCACAGGTAAAACAGTAATTCTAAACTACTTTTTACTTATGACAGAAGCAAAGCTCTTTCTTGGTCTCTATCTTCTTAGCAGCTTGAAAGTAGCATTGTCCCCCCCTCTTTTTCCTGCTTCTACCCCCATACATGTGGGAGTATTCTGTGGAAAAGCTAAAATGAACAAATGGGTTTGGTATTTAGCTCTTGAGGCCATAAGTTTTCGTGATTAATGGGAATGAGTTCCAATGTATGATTTTGGCTCCTGTTGATATTTTGTCTCCTAAACTGATTGTGTCCCCATCCCCCACCCCCCGGTTTAATAATTCTGGTGGAGCATAGCTGTTGCTGGAGGTCATGACTGCATTAGGGAGGTGTGATTGTTCAGATGACTAAGGCAAATATTATAAAAAGCTTTAACCATAAGGGAAGAGACATTGAATTTAACTCAGAATTTGATGTGGAGCCAGTGTAGAGAGTGGAACATCAGGATGATGTATTCAGTGACCTATATTGCTAAGCAGATGAATTGCTGCATTTTGTACTAGTTGAATTTTTTTTGCTGTTTAACTTCATGCCTAGATATAGTGAATTGCAAAAGTAAAGCATGGATGAAGGTCACAAATTATTGTGACAAGATCTGTCTGATAGAATGGTCACAGTCTGACTAGTTATAGGTGGAAGTAGTGATCTTTTATAGCCATTGGAGTTTTGTTAATCTGGTTTGCTCTTGCTCTCTTTTCCTGGGTTTAAACATTCATAGCATTCTACGTATTAGGCCCAGGCCTTTCAAGTCTGTTTCCTTTGAGAGGACCATCAGAGTCCAAACTTTAGGTCCAATATTTTGAGCAAATCTTTGGCCCCTCCTGATGCATCATTCTTCTTCAAGTAGTGTCCCCATTGGTACTCACTTCAGGTATGTGACTGAATCCATCACCAGGCACACACAGACTGCCCTCGAGACTGTCACTCAGTGAGCTGGGATACCACTGAGAACAACACTCCTGCCAGCGCCCCTCCACTCCTGTTTTGCTGAGTTGGACACTCTGGTCAGCTCCAGCACAGAGCGAGAGATTGGGCCATGCCTCTCTGTAGTTCACTGAAACTGAGATTCACTCAGCCCAGGGGCTTCAGTTAACAGGGATTTTTCCAGAACCCAGTGTTCAGCCTTTCTTGGAACCTGTACCGCAAATAAAATCTGTTTTACTCTGTATAAAGCTTATTAGAGGGTAAATTCATAAATGGTCCGCCCTCTAACACTGATAGAGAGAGATGCACAGCTGTTTGCTCCCCCAGGTATTAATCACTTACTCTGGATTTATTAATAAACAAAAGTGATTTTAAGTATAAAAAGTAGGATTTCAGTGATTTCAAGTAATAACAGACAGAACAAAGTAAATCATCAAGCAAAATAAAACAAAAACGCGTACGTTTAAGCCTAATACATTAAAAAACTGATTACAGGTAATATCTCACCCTCACAGATTTCCAATAAGGTTCTATCACAGACTAGACGCCTTCCTAGTCTTGGTCCAATCCTTCCCCCGGTACTGTCCTTGTTAGTTTTAACAGGTGGTAAGCAGGGATTTTTTTCATGACTTTTGTCTTGCTCCACCCCTTCATAGTTTTGGCATAAGGTGGGAATCTTTTGTCTGCTCCCCCCCCCCCATCAATAGAAAAAGTACAAGGATTAAGATAGATTCTAGTATGATGTGACATGCTCCCATGACCTGTGAGACCCCAGCTTCCATTCTTTCTGGGCTGGTCCACAGGAAGATTTGCAAGTAAACAACCATTTACAGTTCCTTGATTTGGAAGCACCCTTAATGGTTTCCACTTAATATGTTTACATCAGTAATACAAGTTTATATCTTATTCTCCTAACTCCAGACATAGAAATAATGCATACAAACAAATAGGATGAACGCACTCAGTAGATTATAAGCTCTGTAATTATACCTTACAAGAGAGCTTTTGCATAAAGCATATTGAGTTGCATCATATTCACATTCGTAAGCATATTTTCATAAAGCATACTGAGTGCAATGTCACATGTGCCTTTGATCAGACACTTTCATTAGCAGTGTCTGTTTGTCCCACGCATGCACTGCTGGCAACTTCATGCTCCACACTGAGGCTATATCAAGTTTTGTGGCCGAACAGCCTTCAATTCCTTTTTTAGCTGCTTCAGCTTGAGATGGAGCTTAGCATGCCTGCATTGTGTATGCTTCGGCCACTTGCTGTGTTCGTTTTATTTAGTTTACCTAGTTAGCTTGTGTAAGAGGGGTTACCCCCAGCCTCTATGCTCCTGAGTACAAAGGCTGGGCCTCTTCTATGCCAGACCAACAAGTCCTTTTACACCCACACCTTGCCAGTTGGGGTTCTTGGGGTCACCAATCGCTGCCACCAATCGGGTATACTTCCAAAACCTTGGAGGGGCCCCCGATCTTCCCCAACCCTGACTTTGTACCCCCTCCCTGGGTTTTAAAGTCAGACACCTGAAAACTGCTTCCCTTCACCCTGACCAGCTGAAGGCAGACTTCCCTTAACCCTGTCTCTCTCAACCTGAGAGCCAGACCCTAACTTTGTACCCCTTCCTGGGATTCAAAGTCAGATACCTGGAGGCTGCTTTCTGTCCTTCACCCTCCCCGGCTGAAGGCAGACTTCCCCCACCCCTGTCTCTCTGTACCTGAGAGGCAGACACCTGGGGACTGCTTCCTCCCTCCCCCGTCTAACCTGATGGTAAGGAGAGACAGTCTTCACACTCCAGCTAGGCCCCTAGCTGCCCTGGTTCCTATTCCCTTCCCTTCCCTTCCCCCTTCCCAACTGGAAGCAGAGAAAAACCCTAAGGAAAATAAACCAGACGGTTTTATGACTAGAAAATTTAATAAAGAAAAAGGTTAAAGCAGAAATACAGACGCTTTACATTTGGGGTTCCCCACTTTGTTCTGAAAAGGAAAGAACACCCCAAAAGGCACGGCTTATTAGAAGAATCAAATGGTAATACTCACATTAGCTAAGTAGAAGTATAAGAGAAGAAAAGCTGAGTTATCTCCATAGCTAGAGACACACTCCTGGACCCTTGCCCATGTTGCCTGGCAAGCTCCCTGCCTCATGGACAACCAAGATGGAACTCCCTGGCTTTTGCCTCCTCCCTTCTTCATGGGCTCGAGGCTCCTCCCACCCCCATGGCAGGGAAACTCCTACGTTACCTGTCTCAGATAACAAGCCCCACCCAGGCAAGGCACACTGTGTTAGATAACATAGTCCCACCCAGGCAAGGCACCCTTCACACTTATAACAGCTTGTTATAACTCCAGAATGCTGTTTCATTCTGTCTCGCTTCTACTTGTTCTGGAATGCCTGGTGCAACTAAAGAAAACAGGTCTCTCACTTAGATTCATTCGGGTCAGGAAGTATACACTTTTAATGTACTATTGAGGGGTTCTCTGCTTGTTTACTCTATAACTGTAAGGTTTATGAAAGGCTGGATCGTCTTTTTCCCACCAGTGAAAGAACCCTCTCCAGTTTGGAATTTTAATTTGGTTCTTAAGTTTTATGAAAGTTCCTTTTGAACTAATGTCAACTTGCTCCTGTTTGAATCCATCCATGAAAACAACTATCTTAGTGGCTATTACATCAGCCCTTTGAGTCAGAGAGATTGGGGCCTTAATGGCACTCTCCTTTCATGATATTCTGCCAGGCGAGAGTTTCCTTATGACCCTACTCCAGGTTTTATCCTAAAGTGACTTCTGAGTTTCATCTGAATCAAACCATTTGCCTACCATTTTATTTCTTAAACCACATATTTCCAACCTGGAGAGAGCTCTCCATGCTTTAGATATCAGAGGGGTGCTGGTCGTCTATCTAGATAGGATTAAATCATTTAATAAATGTCCTAGACCATTGATTTTGTTTGTGGACAAATCTAAAAGGTTCTACTATTCATGCCCAAAGACTGTCAAAATGGATTTGGGGTGTATTATAGCTTGTGAGACAGTGTTGCCAGCATTCCACTCTGCTGGTGTGTCAGCTCACTCAGAGGCCACAATCTGCATCTATGGCTCTATTTATCTATCCCAGTATCTGAGCTCTGCAGAGCTGCTACATGATCTTTGGTACATACCTTCTGCAGGCACTATGCCTTAGTGCAGGGGTCTCAAACATGCCCCCTCCCCAGCCGTTTCCGGGAGGGAGGGGCCAGAAGTGGAAGCTTCTCTGCTGCGTCGCTGGGCCGCTGCCGATCTCCAACTACCAGGCACTGCTGCTGCGGCTTCAATGAATGAGCTGGGGTGGTGCTTCCCAGGAGCCCTCTGCAGCGGCGGCCAGGAGCGGTAAGCATGAGTGGGGGGAGATTTGGGGAACAGGGAGCTGGGTTACGGCGGTAAGTGGGGATGGGGAGCAAGGTTATGAGGATCAGTTTGGGAGAGGGAGACTTTATAAAATTATAATTGATATTAGGCTGAGATGGACTGAAAATTCTGTCAGATTTATCAGAATATTATATTTGAAAAAAGTTTAATTCATCTGAGGCTGGTAATTTCTTGTTAAATTAGATTTTTTTGCTTGTGTTTCCAGCTCTGGACTTCCTATATTGCTCTTGATTTGTTTGCCAAACAGCTGTTGGCGATGACTAGTGCTTTCCAGGAGGGAGCAGGGAGCTGCGTGCTCAGAGGAGGAGGCGGGGCAGGGGCGGGACCTCATGGAAGAGTTAGAGTGGGGGTGGGGCCAGGGGCAGCGATGGGGGGGTGTCAGTGATGTGGCCCTCGGGCCAGTGCACTAGTCCTCATGCGGCCCTCATGGTCGTTTGAGTTTGAGACCCCTGCCTTAGTCAGTGCCTCTAGATCTGATGGAGGCAATTGGCAATGTTCTTTCCTCTGTGCTGGACTCAATTCCAAAGCTTCTTCCTTATGAGGATATTCCTTGGGAGCCACCCATAAAGTGAAGTGGAGAACCTATCGGAACACTACTCAAAGAAGAAAGCTTCCCTTACCCTGTGCAGTAACTGTAGTTCTTTGCTGTGTGTGTCCTATGCGTGCTCCACTACACTCCCGTTCCTCTTTGCTTCAGAGATCTCTGATATGGAATTTTATGGGAGAGAAGGAGCTGAGGGCACTTTGCCCAAAAGCCTGATACAGTCTTGATGCAGGGCACAAGGTTGTCAGCAGGGCATGCACTTTGGGATTTAACAATCACTGAAAATGAAAATATTCAATCAAAACACATGTGGATTGCATGCACCTGAAGTAGAGCTCCCCTATGGACACACACCTCAAAGAACTATAGTTGCTGCACAGGGTAAGGAATGTCTCCTTTTTTTATAGCAGAAAGCAGAGTTTCTGTAACTAAGCTTTTTTTTTTTTTTTTTTTAGGTGTTTTTTAAGTGGTTTTTAATGATGTAAGCACCAGCTACAGAGATTACTTGTAGTATCAAAGATTATACTCAAGATTGTTCATTATTTTATTTTTAGAGTCCAGAATTGTCAAGTTAATTCATAAGCATAGAACTCGTAGGATATACTGGCCAGCCACCTATTCCAAGCTTCAGTTCACCAGAAATATGAAGTAACCTTCTCATTAAAGTCTTCTTTAGAATTACCAATAGTCCGGATATAAGTTGATGTGGGATATACTTTTTTTTTCTTTTTTTCTATTTCTATTTCTTTGTTTCTGCTGTATCCTGTGCACTGAATAAACCTACGCTTTGTGGCACCATGCATAATTCCAAAACACACAAAACTGATCTTATGTAAAATACAGTGTTAATTTTGATACAGGTTTCTCCCAAATTTAGAGAGTTGCTATGAATCCAAAACAACGATGGAAGATGAGTTCCCATTTGGTATATCCTGAAATGGTCATAAATGTTTTCTAATTGCAGCCCAGATATCGCTCTGATTTGATTCCATCTGCCAAAACACTTCCAACCAATGTTAAACTTGTGCCCTCAAAATCAATTTCAGACTAGGTTCCTCATTATCCTTTCCCAATAAATTAGGTGTTGACGAAATCTATTCTCGCAGATAATTTTTTTGATTGTTTTTTATTTTTACTTTCAAAATCAGTTCTGAAGTTTGCAGATGAAGGACTAATTCCAAGAGTTATGTTTTTATTTACTAAATTGACCAGTGTTGAAAAGGTTGTCCTTCAGAGGGTTATAATATAATAACACAGTATTTAATTATCAACCCCTGTTTCCTTTAATGGTTTCTATAACAAGATAATAATTATCTTGAGTGCAATCATTGGCTGATATACTTTGGCAATCCATCTGTGATTCACTCTTTGCAATTACTTTTACTTTGTGGCACAGAGATACACTCTCTGAGAGTGTGTAAGCACCCACTCCCTTGCCAGAGATCCTGAATCCAATCCAGGACTGTCTGTTTCCAGGACTCTAAGATTGATTTTAGTAGTTAAAAGCTCCCAAATGCTACCAATGAAAGACATTACAGGCAGACTAGCAATCAATCATTTATGAGCCCAAATTTGGTGGGTTTAAGATTAGCAGCCGTGTTAGTCTGTATCCGTAAATAAAACGAGGAAGACGTTGTAGTACCTTAGAGACTAACCAGTTTATTTCAGCATGAGCTTTCATGGGCTATACATAAGCTTAGCCCACGAAAGCTCATGCTGAAATAAACTGGTTAGTCTTTAAGGTGCTACAAAGTCTTCCTCGTCTTACTTACAAATTTGATGATCACCTTTAGATAAGTCAAATCCTTCCCTTCTGATGTTGCAAAATTAACAGCTGACAACCCCCATATTTGTTTGAGCAAGTTTTAGTGTTTACTGAGTTTTAGGGAACTCAGATTAATATTTTTAAAACATAGCATTTCTGTAATATCCTAATAGAAAATTTAAAAATAACACATGTAATAATAAATAAATCTTCTTCTAAAGTTTTTCTTGTTTAGTAAAGCTTTCTATAATGTGCTTTTATAAATTGATAACTGTTAATATACAAAAACAAAACTAAATCAGTTTTTACAAGTTTTACCATACAGTTGTTTATTTTTATTTTTACCACTAAGTATTAACATTTTGGTATTTGAATTATATGCTTTTAATTTAGATTAGTGGATCTGGTAGGTTTTAGGGGGCCAGAGCCACAGAGAGATTTAAGCAGTGCAACACTTACAGTTGTCACCAGTGTTCCCGCTAATTTTTTATGTCCATGTGTTGCACAAATCTGTTCTTCCCTTGGAGGCCTCTCCCAGTCACCATCCAAGAACAGGCAAAGGCTCAAGGTAACCTGAACAAAAAGGTTTATTTGCATGCAAATAGGGGATCAGTGGAATACAAATCCAAAGCCTGAAAGCCCACTGACTGCCCACGAACACAGGGCGGGCAAAACATATATACAAGGCTCAAATCTCATAACAACCAATGCATTCAAAGAGAGTCACAGCTACATACAGCCAATAATCTAATGCCACATACATAGCTTGTATACAGATTCAAACAGCGTCATGGCTACCAGCCGTTGGCTCCCGCGCTTACTGATACAAGCATGTCAGACATTGTTGCAAAACATGACATGAGCTGACAGGTCTACCTGCAGGCTCAGTCCTAGATCATGGCTGCATGTCCACCCAGCTGACAGACTCCATTTTAAAAGCAAACACTCCATTTTGTAATACACAGCTTACATAACCATTAACCCAGGAGTTACCGCAATGGATAACGCATCTTATACAATACACAGTTAAACTCCTGTTAAGCTCCTATTTCTATAGCAGTTAACTAGAAACAGGCAGTGAACATTACAGAACAAGTAATCAACAAATACCATTTTTACATTTGTACTACAATCCATGTGCGTAATTAATTTTTATGTGCACCAATATGGAGGTGATGTGTGGCGGGGTGAGGTCAAGGGGTTCAGAGTGTGGGAGGGGGCTCAGAACTGGGAAAGAGGGTTGGGGTGTGGGCGGGTGTGGGCTCTGGGTTGGGGTTGGGAATGGGGGGGATTGGAGTGCAGGGGAGTGAGGGCTCTGGCTGGGGCTGAAAGCTCTGGGGTGGGGCCGGGCATGAGGGTTTTGGGGTGTGGGAGAGGGATCAGGGCCTGGGCAGAGGGTTGGGGTGTAGGGGGGTGAGGGCTCTGGGGTGCATGCTGCTCCAGGGCTGCAGCGACTCCTCACCGCCCTCTCCCACTGCAGCAGCTTGTGGCCGGAGCCCTCTTCCACCCCCCCCCCCCCCCCGACCGCTGGAGCTTTGGCTGCGTCGGGCCAGGGAAGAGGCACCCAGAATGTATGAGTACCCTTATCTCTGAACTGTGGGATATTCTGAGGTGGGTCTGTCTCTGTCTCTTCTGTTGAAGCTCTTTCACTGTGTATAAATAATTGAATGTGCATTGGGCCAGAGAGAAGGATTTTATAGAGTTAAAAGGGCACTCACATAAGACATGGGAAACCCAAGTGCAAATCCCTGTTCCACATCCAGAAGAGAGGGGAAGTGTATCAGGGTCTCTCATCTCATATGAGTACCCTATCCACAGGACTAAAGATTTTAAGGGAGGCTGCTGCCTCCTCGGCCTCTGCTCTTTTGTGTTGGTTTAGGTTTGCTTTGAGAATACCTTCTGCAATCTGGATCAAACCAGGCAGGCTGGCAGGGGTATATCTAAGTTGAGGATCTCATTGAGGCGTAGGTCTTGGATAGACACCTGCGTGCCTAGACTGAGGCAAATGGGCTCATGCTAACTGGCAGAAAGTTAGACACTTAGGGATTTTAGTTGCCTCCAGAATTAGGGGGCAACTGAGCAGGGCTTTTCAATATCTTATTAGCACCTTGATGCTGGACTTGTGTGTCTAAAATGGCAGAAAGGTGCCTAAGTTCTTTTGTGAATTTGGGCCTTAGATGATATAACTTCATACGAATTGCAAGAAAAGATATTGGGGTTTTGTTCGTTTTTGTTTTGGTTTTATGAGGACTCTCAAGGTATTTCTGCACTGCAATAAAAGACTTACAGCACTGAGTCTCAACACTTGGGTCAGCTGACTCAGGCTCACTGGGCTTGGGCTGTGGGGCTAAAAATAGCAGTGTGGACTTCCCACTCAGGCTGAAGCCTGAGGATTGCAGCGCTTGAGCGCCAGTCCAAGCTCTCTTTAGCCCTGTAGCCTTAGCTGTGCAAGTTTGAATCAGTTGACTCGTGCTCTGAGATTTGAGGATGTGGATTTTTTTATTGCAATGTAAACATACCTACACAGGCCAGTCTCAAACATTATTCGAGACCACAAGTTTATTCACTAGTGCAGGGATTCCCAAACTTGTTCCATGGCTTGGCCAGGGTAAGCCCCTGGCTGGCCGCAAGATGTTTTGTTTACCCAAGTGGCCGTAGGTTCGGCCACTTGCAGCTGCCACTGGCCATGGTTCACCATTCCTGTCCAATGGGAGCTGTAGGAAGTGATGGCCTGGCCCATGCTGCTTCCTACAGCTCCCATTGCCCCGGAATGGTGAACCGCGGCTAGTGGGAGCTTGCGAGTGGCCTAACCTACGGCCACTCGGGTAAACAAAACATCTTGCGGCCAGCCAGGGGCTTACCCTGGCCAAGCCACGGAACACGTTTGGGAACCCATGCACTAGTTGCTTCTTCATAATAACTTTGAAATAAAAGTGGTCCCTTTTTGATCAAGGGTAAGGTACACTGGGATATTAATTTGTTAGTGTGTTACTGTTTGATGAAAGAATGTTTTGTCTAATAGTTTTTGTGTAACATCCTTGTTGAGGTTTGTGACATCAGTGCAGTGTGTTAGCTAATTCTAGTATATCAAAGGAAATCAGAGGCAATATAAAATGTTTGAGGCAATCATTTTTCAGTTAAACAAACTAAAATGTTTAGGTATCATCATTTTGGAAATAGTAAGCCAAACCTTACTTGTGGGAAGAGTTGATCAGTTTTCTTTTCATTTTTATATAAGCAAGATTGACAAATGTATTTCAGATGCTTTCCTGTGATAGCATATATGCTTATCTATTTGGTGACTAGAGTATGAAAGTGGTATTAACTCACTTTGTTTTCCAGTACCTTATTGAAAGTATTAAATCTAAATTATTTCCTACTATTGAAATTAAGGCCACCCACAGAATTCAGGAATGTCTTTACTCATGTAAGCAGTGCCTCACTATCTACTCTATATCTGGGCTTGGGGTGTGTTTGTTATGCTATACAGAGCACATGGGATCTTTTATAAGAGGAAGTCAATATGCCATACTTTATTAAGAATACAACACAGCTGGCATATGCATTTCAGTCTCTCTCTCACACCACACACACAGCCCTGCCAGTTGATGTTCATGGTTACCAGTCTCTTGTTGTAGCTCGAGTCAATCTAATGGCCAGTTAGATTGATCACGAGTGAGAAGGGGGAGGGGGGGTCTGTTGGTCATGATGCTCTGAGGTTTTGCAGGACTGAATCCAGAGTTTCATGGCAAAACACCCAAGCTCTATACCTGTAAATTTCCATTTGAGTCCATGGATTTTGCAGTCACACTGTAATAATTCGTTCTTAAATGGTGTTAATCTTGGGGTTTCCCCGCTGTCATCCTTTGATGGTTATTGTTTGGCTTCCCATCATTATCTTCTATTTGTTGTCTTGCTTTCGGGGATGCCTGATCACCTCTGAGGTCGTCAATGCTGCGTAACATGTTTAGCATATGATACAATGGATGTTTTCTGATTGTCTCCTTGTCTTCTGGTCTTAAGTCACTTTTCTTGACCCCCTTTGGATATTTGTGATGGCTTCACACTTATCTTTTCCTGATACATGCATTCCTCTTTCACACAAACAATTGCACAGTCTCTTACAGACATCTTTAAAGGTAGCAGAATACAGAATACTTTGTAAAGTAAGCCTTGCTAAATCTTATAACTAAAATAATTCATACTGGGGGCTTCAGGCCCTCAACATTTCTTTAATCTATTTATCATAGACACAATTCAAAATCTTGTCTCTTACTAAACTTCATAACAGGTCCTAATTGTAATGCATACTGGAAACCTCACACAGTTTGTCATTTCTTTCTGTTATAGGATGAAATTAAAATTTACATCAATTCTTATAACAATTAGTACAATTATAAAATCCTGCTCCTCCATGTTTGCTGTACAGTAACTCCTCACTTAACATTGTAGTTATGTTCCTGAAAGATGCAACCTTAAGCAAAACAATGTTAAGCGAATCCAATTTCCCCATAATAATTAATGTAAATGAGGGGATGAGGGGGTTAGGTTCCAGGGAATTTTTTTTCACCAGAAAAGACAGACAGACACACACACAATAAGTTTTAAACAAACAATTTAATTTAATACTGGTACACAACAATGATGCTTGTGAAGCTTAGTTGAAGTGGAGGAGTCAGAGGGTGATATTTCCCAGGGAATGCCTTACTGCTAAATGATGAAGTAGTAATTGGCTGAGCCCTCAAGGGTTAACTCACACTGTACAAGGCAGGAGGAATGGAGGGAGGAGAGACAGCATGGCAGACGGAGACACACACTGTGTGTGAGAGAATGCACATTTTCCTTTAAGTACGCTGACCCAACTCTTAAGTACACTGCCTTATTAATTAGATGATCTTGCTGAGACCGCAGCTGCTGCCAGGAAACTCCCTTCGTCCTGAGCCCTGTTGTGTGTCCCCCCTGCTCTATGAGCGATGGGATAAGCGGGGTTTAGGAGCAGGGGGAGGGGGACACCCTGACATTAATCCCCCTCTTCAATTGAGATGTTGGGAGAGATTTTTAAAAAAGAACCTAAATGATTTAGAAGTGCAAGTTCCATTAAATCTCTGTATCTCCCTCCTGATCCAGAAAACTTGAGAAAACACTATAATTTTTATCTAGATTCACCCTTAATATGTAAACCAAGCATAGGAAGAAAATCAGAACTTGAAATGAGGTATCTAAAGCACAGCTACTCATATTGCACTTAGTAAAACACTCTCTGAAAAATTTCCTTAAATGCATACTCATCAGCTACTGCTGCTTGACCAGCAGTGATATTTGTATGCTCTTATTTACTACATTTCAGTAAAGCAATCATACTGCCAAAGGGATTACTGTGGATGGGAAGCCATTGGTGCAGCACTCAAGTTACAAGTAACTAAGCTCCATTATGACTTCAACAATATCAGTATACATGCTGCTAGTCTCTTTTCTCCAGTTCTCTTTTCAACTCTTGATTTGATGTCTTTCCTCTGCTTCCACTTTTTAACAATATTGTGTTATCCTGCTCTCTAAATATACTAGCACTGCTACTTTGTGGTGATGAACTTGTTTCTGCTAGAGTCCTCACTGTAGTCTACCAATAGATTTTTTTTCCCAGTCATTTCCTATTGAGCCAAAAAGTAACATTACCAAAAGACAAAATCTGGCCCTCCCCCACTTTCAAACATCAAAGATGTAATTGAAGCAGCCATGTCAAAAGCAAAATAAAAATCCATACAGTAAATTCTCCCTGAAATATATATATATATATATTTATTATCATATAAGTTTTTCTCTTCTCATTCTCTTTCTGTAGAAGGAAGTTCCTTCCATATGCCAAGCTTTGGAAGACTAGGTGGGTGAGATGATGCTTTTATTGGATCAACTTCTATTAGTGAGAAAGAAAAGCTTTTGAACTTGCACAAAGCTCTTCAGGTCTAGAAAACTTAATCAGTGGGTATGTCTGCGTTGCAAGTAGGTACCTGTGACTGGCCCATGGCAGCTAACTCAGGCTCGTGGGGCTGTTTCACTGCAGTGTAGACTTTGGGGATTGGGCTGGTGCCCAAGTTCTGGGACCCTCCCATCTTTCAGGGTATTTCTTGGGTATTGGGTGGCCTGTTCTGAGATGTGATCTCTTGTGGAGTGTCTTTGGTTGAAGGTGGTTTTGCATGTGTTAAGGTGTATATCCTGGACTTTCTTCTCAGAGCATATTCTGTGGTATATGAATGCCTGGCTGCAGAGAACCGATTTCTTGGTGTTGTGTGGTGTTCGTGGGTTTCTTGTGTATAGTTGTCTGTAGGAGTCCATTGTTGAAGCTGATTGTGGTGTCCAGAAACTTGATGCTGGTGTTGGATTGTTCCAGAGAGAGTTTAATGGACACTTGTAGTTGTTGAAGTTGTGGTGGGAATCTATGAAGGAATTTGTGTTGTCCAGAAAATGAAAATATCATAGATATATTTCAAGGTATATCACTGTTTTTGAGGTACACTTGGTCCAGAAATTCTTCTTCTTGGTAGCCCATGAAGAGCTTGGCATATTAGGGAGCCATACTAGTAATCATGGCTATTCCCATGATTTGGACTAAGTGTTAATTGCTGGATGTAAAATTCTTATAGGTGAAGATGGAATGGATGATTTTGACAGTGTGTTTGGGGTGAATATCGGAGGGTTGTCCATTGTCTAGCAAATATTTGAAGCAGGCAGCTATGTTGTCATTGTGAGGGATGTTGGTATATAGGGAGGTGACATCCATGGTAGAGAAGGAGGGTGTCAACATTATGATGTTTTTTGGAGGAAGTTGGTTGCGTTGTGGATGAAGTTGGCCCTTGTTTGAGGATTGTTTGTGTGTGTCCTCATATTCCTTCAGTAAGAGTGCAATGGCCAGATATGATGGATCTCCCTGGTTCCCTTGTGATTCCTGTGAAGCATGTAGAAGGTTCATGGGAGGTGAATTTGTAGAGTTTCTCTTGGAGTTGTTTGGGGAAGCATTTGATGATATCTTTAAATTCCTGGGTAAATTGTGATGTGGTGTCATCTTTGAGTTCTTTTATAGTAGGTGGTGTCAGAAAGTTGTTGGTTGTCCTTGTTAACGTAGTCATCACAGTGGAAGACTATGATCGTGTCTGTTGGTTTGATCACTATCTGGTGATTAGATTTCAGAGGCAATATAGCTGTCCTCTTGGCACTGGTGAAATTATGATGAATGTGATGTTGAAGGATTTCAGTCTTTTTTTTTTTTCCCTGAAGCAATCAATATAATGTTCAGGAGCATTGTTTCCTCCTCCTCTCTGTGGTGTCCAATTGAATGGTTCTTTTTTCTTATGATTATCAGTGCCGGGTAATTGTGAGTGGTATTGTCATTGTAGTGAAGTCAACGGAAGAATTCTTCTAATTCTCCATATGTTAGTATGATATCAGATGCTGGGGGGCGGGGGGAGGGAGCAGAAGTTCAATCAGAGAGTTCGGATAAGATGTTGTGTATTGTACATATGGAGGCTACTGGTGTCATGATTCATCCTGGACGTAGTGATCTCTGGGTTGTGGAATAGTTGTAGTTGGTTCAACTTTTTGTTTTTGTGTTCGATGTCTGTCATCAAGTTTTTTGATGGTTGTTTTGGATTTCTTGCATGATTTCCAGGTAAATCTCCTGATTTTCTGCTTTTCCCCTCCCTCCCTATGATTAGAAGAGTGTAAGTGAGCCATTTCACCTTGAATGGCCCCTGAAATATGAATAAATTACTTATGCTAAACATTCTGTTTTACCTTGTATTTGGTTGTGGCACTCTGATTATAATTCCCAGACCTAAAGAAGAGCTCTGTGTAAGCTGGAAAGCTTGTCTCTCTCATCAACAGAAATTGGTCCAATAAAACATATTACCTCACTCACCTTGTCTCTCTAATCTCCTGGGGCCAATACAGCTGCAACAACATTGCATACAAGCTTTGGAAAACTTGTTTTATAATATAATTTATTTTTTCTGGGCAAGTTCCATAAAGATTTGTATTAGCTCTAGTGGTTATGTCATGTTCTATGTGACTACTCTTAAGTGGTGTAGGCTGTCTTATATTTTTTGGGTTATTTATTTTATCTTGAATGTTTGTGCTTTTGTTTGCTAACAATTAAAACCTTGTACAATGACCTATCCAAAATCTGTAAGTGTCTTCTGTATGATGTAAAGGTTGTTTCCTTGCTCAAACTCTGTGTGTTTTGTGCTTCACTTATGTTCCTTTGTATGTATGTTCTAAATTGTCTTTGTAGTTGTTTACTGATATCATATGAAAAGAATAAAACTATATGCGTGTGTTTGTACCTGGATCTGTCTTTTTTGTGAACAGATGCACTTTAAGCATACATATATAAACATAAAACATTAAGTAAAACAATTTCTGAAACTCTTGTAGATGAATTTGTAGAGCTCATAGGTTATTTACTGTCTGTATATTAGTAACTAGCATAAGTGCCCGGCGTTGCTCGGGTCAGTCGGAGGTGGGGAGGGGGCAGACAGCTGACACCCCCTGACCAACCCCAACACCCACACCTCACCCCTCACCCACCTCGACACCTTCCCACCCCCCCCGACCAACCCCAACACCCCCCCGGCTCACTTACCCCCCGACCAAACCCGACAACCCCACCTGACCCCCCCCAAGCAAACCCAACACCCCCACCTCACCCCCTGACCGAACCCGACACCCCCACCTGACCCCCTGAGCAAATCCGACACCCCCATCTCACCCCCCAACCGAACAGTGTATTTAATAATCTGTGTGCTACACAGTGCACCGTGAGCTGTGGGGGTGTCGGGTTTGGTCTGGGGGGGTGGAAAGTTGTCGGGGTGGGTGAGGGGTGAGGTGTGGGTGTTGGGGTTGGTCAGGGGGGTTTGCGGTTGGTGGGGGGGTGAGATGGGGGTGTCGGGTTCGGTCAGGGGGTAAGTGAGCCGGGGGGTGTCGGGTTTGGTCTGGGGGGGTGGTAAGGTGTTGGGGTGGGTGAGGGGTGGGTGTTGGGGTTGGTCAGGGGGTGTTGCGGTTGGTGGGGGTGTGAGGTGGGGGTTTGCGGTTGGTGGGGGGGTGAGGTGAGGGTGTCGGGTTCGGTCGGGGGGTAAGTGAGCCGGGGGGTGTCGGGTTTGGTCTGGGGGGGTGGGAAGTTGTCGGGGTGGGTGAGGGGTGAGGTGTGGGTGTTGGGGTTGGTCAGGGGGTGTTGCGGTTGGTGGGGGGGTGAGGTGGGGGTGTTGGGTTCGGTCGGGGGGGTGGGAAGGTGTCGGGGTGGGTGAGGGGTGAGGTGTGGGTGTTGGGGTTGGCCAGGGGGTGTTGCGGTTGGTGGGGGGTGAGGTGGTGGTGTCGGGTTTGGTGGGGGGGTAAGTGAGCCGGGGGGGTGTCGGGTTTGGTCTGGGCACCTACCCCAACAGCTTCCCCCCCCCCCCCCCGACCAACCCCAACACCCCCCGGCTCACTTACTCCCCGACCGAACCCGACACCCCCACCTCACCCCCCCCCAAGCAAACCCAACACCCCCACCTCACTTACCGTCCCACCAAACCCAACTCAGATCCGTCGCAGGTGGGGAGGGTGCCCAGAGCCGAGGGATTCCGGGGACCTTCGCAGGTGGGGGGGGGGGGCACAGAGCTTATGGAGTCCGGGGTTCCGTTGGGAGGTGGGAGGGACAGAGAACTGAGGGATCTCCGGGGTTCCGTTGGGAGGGGGTAGGGGCAGAGAACTGAGGGATCTCCGGGGTTCCGTTGGAGGAGGGAGGGGTGAGCTGAGCGAGTGAGGTGTCTGTTGGAGGGGGGTATTATGACATCATCACCACCTAACCACCCAGCCGATGTGATTGGCCCTGAAAGACTTTCACCCCTGGGCGGCGTCAGAGGTGAGATCCAAAATTTTTTCGACCCTTACCAGCATCTAGACCCTAATACCCCTCACTCTACCAAATTTCAAGTCTCTGGCTCAAACGGTGCGGGAGGAGTTCGCTGTCATACGTACATACATACATACATACATACACCACTTGACTTTTATATATAGAGATATGCAGGAACACCAATCAAACTTAACAGATGTTTTAGTACTCAGTATTAGAGCTATCGTAAGCTGTATCCAAGACTCCCCAGTCCTGCTCTGATATGTTACAGAAAGTATTTCAGAAACTCATTCCTGTTCTTTTATGACTTAAAGGAACAGTGATTTACTAGATTAATCGGAAAAAAAAATTAGATAGGCGTAAAATGTTTATATTACAAGGAGTCACTTCCATCCATAGCTGCTAGTCCTATTTGCCCCTCCTGCCTACAGGATTCCAAACTGTCAAGCACGACAGTCTCAGAAACATCTGTATTCCTGATCTTTCCACTTCCAGTAATTCTGATGGGCCTGTTTCACTCACACTGAAGTCTCCGGAGAAGGTAGGAAATCTTCATTCTCTCTAATTTTTCAGTCATAGATGTGGCTGTCGTCTGGGTTTGTCCCGACCCTTTAACAGAGAAGGCTTTAGGAAACAGAGTAAACTGTGACTAAAAAAGCATGCTTAATTACCCTGTGCTCAAGGTCAGGCAGTCTGCTTTAGCTTAGACACTCATGTTACCAAAGTTATGGAGAGTTTCCATACTGTTGTGAAGAGAATGATTTCACCATCTTCTCTTCCCCCTTCCCCCCATGGCCTCTGAGGTAACAAATCACTCCTCATTCTCCTAACTACTGGGATACCAAACCGGATGACATTTCATAAGAAGGACCTGACTTTTCTCGATATTTTCTGCTTGAGAGTCTCCTTATATTACCAAATTACTGGGAATAAAGGCAATTATTTTTGCTAGTTTCTGGGAGAAGTTGCTTGTTGAAGAAACTCCAAATGATGTGATTCTGTTTCTTCTCTCAGTGAATGAAGTCCTAATATAGGAGCAGCACTCTGTCCTGATTTTTGCTTCTGCCAGTCATACTGCCAGGCTCTTATAGTGCTCTACTGCTAAGGAGAACTCTGGTCCTAACCTCCCATAGTGGATTCTTCAATAACTTTTTTGCACACAAATATTCCTTTCTCATTGATGTGAAAGTTATTCTCTCGAACATTCTATAATAAAGAATAAGTCCTCAGATATCTTTCAGTGATACAAATATTTAGAAGGAATAAAATAAAAAATGAACATAGACTTACATGTCCCTTCCACTCAGTTTACCTTCAGACAAAGGATTTTAAAATTCCTTTTGCTTTTGATAAAGCATACAAAGTCTGACCAAAAAGATTTACTTTTTTTTTTGCTAACTTTATATATTACATGTGCATAAGACCTGACATTAATTACAAGAATAGTAAAATGTGTCCACCTAGGCAAGACCAATCTCTTAGCATAGTAATCAGCATCTATTGTTTAGTTTGTGACTGCATACCTAAAAGGGAGGCTCAGACATGAAACAGAATGGATAAAAAGAGAGAAGTGTTTTGAGTGGATTGGGACCTGTATTCAAAGGGGTTTGTTCTGGTCTTTAACCTTGCTTGTGTTGTCATGGATTGCATAGCTTTCATTAGAAACATCAAATGTAGCCCAGTCTTTCAGCATACTTAAGGTCAACTAGAGTGTAATTTTGGTCTAGAAATGAAAGTTTCAGATGCTAAATTTTTCTGCACTATGGTTCATATGTTTCCAGGTTTAAAATTGTCACTCTTCTTCCATTACCCAAGTACCTTGGTTTCCAAACCAAAAAGTTAATGTCACTGCTATGCAGATTTTGGAATTGAAGTATCTGCTTTTTTCTGATTAGTAAATGATTGAGGCACAGTCTCCTTTCCCTTTAATAATTTTATCAGATTTGAGCTAGTTCTCTGAAAGTCCATTTTCCTGTTTGCTGTGACCAAACAAGCTAAGGTTTCTCAGAATGTAGGGATTAACATCCTTCGTAGACCCCCCCCCCCCAAATGGAGCAACAAAGATAAACAGAAATTCCATAGTGGAAGAAAATCCCATGATAAATTTAAGTAGAAATCCTGAAGAAGTGAAAAGTGTCTTGTGAAAGTGTTAATTGTTAATTTCCTTATTGATACTGGAATATAGAAATCGCAAGATCACCAGCACCTTTCAGACTTTTCCTGCAGTAGTGAGATTCATTATCATTTTGCCTAAAGGTTATAATCAATCTTCAATGAGAGCATTTACATTTTGTATTCTAATAAAGTCTTATAAATAACTTCTTGATTTTGTAGTTTTCTTCCTTCATATTTAGGCATTAAAAAAATCTCTTTTTTTAGAATCCTGCTGGAAAATTTAGAGGAGGTCTTTTACCAAATATCACAGACTGCAGAAGTGAGCTTTAGCTGATACTCCTGGGAGGGCAAGTGCTGCAGGCAGTTGTTGCTCCCATCCTGTAAATCACAGGTTTCCACCTGTGAAATCTGGTCTTTTGTGTGCTTTTACCCTATACTATACAGATTTCATGGGGAGGCCAGTGTTTCTCAAAGTGGGGATTCTGACCCCAAAGGGTATTGCAGAGGGGTCGCGGTATTTCCACCCTTACTTCTGCACTGCTCTCAAAGCTGGGTGGCTGGAGAGCAACTGCTGTTGGTCAGGCACTCAGCTCTGAAGGCAATGCCCTTGTCAGCAGCAGTGCAGAAGTAAGCAGGCAATACAATACCTTGCCATCCTTACTTCTGCATTGCTGCTGGTGACAACCCAGCTCTGAAGTCAGAGCTCCCAGCCAGCAGCTGCCACTCTCCAGCTGCCCAGCTCTGAAGACCAGAGCCGCCATCAGCAGCAGCGCAGAAGTAAGGGTACCACAAGCCCCCTTACACTAACCTTGTGACTTCCCCACAATTCCTTTTTGGGTCAGGACCTGGACAATTACAACACCATGAAATTTCAGCTTTAAATAGCTGAGATCATGACATTTCCGATTTTTGAAATCCTATAACTGTGAAATTGACCAGAATGGACTGTGAATTTGGTAGGATCCCACCTATAAAGGTTCTGTTACTTAAGTTCCTGTGGTTCAACTTGGTACATGAAAATGTTCAATTTAGATATGCCGATACACTTTAGTTCTTTGATTTTTTTGACACCTCCATTTATGCAAACATTGCTATATTTATTATAGCTAAAGTTTTAAAATCCGATTTTTATGATTTCTTGATGCAAGTTCCAGTGTTTGACTTTATTACCAACAAATGAACAGTAAGATGAGAAAGTGCAGCACAAGGACAAAATTTTGGCCCCACTGAAATCAATAGTGAATTCCCATTGACTTCAATGAAACCAGGATTACATCCAAAATTTTTGTTCCTAGGCTTGGGTTTCTAGTTCCCAACTGCTTAGTCCACATCATAGTTTTTGGGGTTTTTTTCCCCCTCAGAACATCTCAACTCTGAGCTCTATTTACTCTTTTTTTAAATTTCCTTAAGGTTTGATATTGTTGGCAGGTTTTATGAATCTCTAGGACAGGCCATTAGCCCCTTCCTGTCCTGCAATTAGGCATGTGTCCATCTTATCACAGAATTTAGCATTATGGTTCCTTGATATTGTTGTTGTTCTGGCATAGGATGTCTTTTCTGGATTTCCTCTTCAGATGTTGGAAATCATCTCAACTGGAGAACACTTGAACACTAACACATCTCTCTATACTGGTGGAAGGATATATAATTTTATATTACCACTAAGTGTGGTCTGTTACTGGAAGGAAAATCCACATCACTGAAAAGCGATCTAATTTAGCAAATGATTTTTGTCAGAAACTCATTATAAAATGAAACCATCCTTCTGTTATAGAAAATTGAATATCTTGTTTTTTCACTTTGATGCCTATTCTGTATATCTGTATCAGATACAGCATGGACAATGCAAATTGAACAGGTGGAGCAACTGGGCTTCAATTGTGACTAACAATACACATGTCTAATTACATAGCAGTTTCTTTTGCTATCCTTACTATTGCTTTTGTCATACTAAGATATGAAAGAAGTTATGTCACCAATATAGTAATGGGTAAGCTTCTTCAGTACTATTTATTAGTCATGGGGATTTTTATTATTATTTTATTATGTCTCATGGCTAATTTATGGTTCCATAACCAAAACTAGATGTTGACTATTACATCTCAAATGCACGGTCACCAGAAATATAGGATAAGCAGCAAGAGAGCTAATTCTGGAAAGAAATCATTAGAATACTTTGTTTCTATGCCACTCCTTGTATAGAACCCTTGGGTATTGGAAAAGGGACAAGTAAAGACAGGCTAGTATCTTCCCTCTTTTAAAGTAACTCCTGATGTGAGTGAGGCCTTGGAGTCCACCTCTCTCGAACCCAGTAACTAACTGACCCTGATTTATAAAGACTGCCCTCATCAAGATTATTCTTCAAAGACTGTTCATGGTGGATGGAAAACTGTGTTTCCTTCCTTCTATCCAAGAAAGTCTTTTCCCTGGGAGGTCAGAGAGTCCAGAGGCTTTCCCCGTGTGCCCTTGACTGTGTTTTTATTATAGTGACTCTCAGATATATCGGCCATTGACTTGATCTCCCTCCGTTTAATCCCACATCATGGCCTGAGCCTCTGACAACTCCTAATAGATGTTCTGCTGGTAGTTTAAAATAAATATGGTTGCAGCTAAGTGCCTCAACTCTCTCTTTTCAGCTGCTTTCTTCCCAGTTTAAATAACTGTGAATTATCAGTCATTTGGGCTATAATCAGGGTGTCTCTTTGATTCAACCTCTCTATGAACTTTCAAATTCAGGTTATAGCCAAATCTTATTGCATTTACCTTTACTCCTTCAGGTTCCAGTCTTTTCTCTCTGTTGAGTTGTCAAACACAAACTACTGCTCCTGACCTTTTAAGATTCTTTGCAATTTAACTCATCTCTTGTTATCCAGTGTTTTATTTTCCCTTTTTTCTGCCAAACATGGCAACCTCTCTCACCTATTTGTCCATTTCTCCCATAAGTACCTTAATTACTGTGCCTAGTAATAGCAAGATGGGCAGCCCATCATTTCATTAATATTTCATGTCTATCTTAAGAGTGTAGGCATACTTTGTTCGTACGATTTCCACCTATGTCTGCTTCTGTCTTCTATATGTCCTGTTACATCTTGTTTGTGTAGATAGTGAGCCCATTGGGGCAGGGGTTGTCTTCCATTTTATGTTTGTACAATTTCCAACATGATTGACTGCCAGTCGAGAGTGGGGTCTGTGGATGTTACCATATTACAAATAATAGTTAAAAATGCCTCGCCCCCCCCCCTTTTTTTTCAATAACGTCAATTATAATGTGGTTGAATTTAGCACTAAAATGTAAGGGTGAAGTCATTACTTTATTTAAATCCCCCCCTAATCCCCTGCCCATTGATTTCTATGCCATTGACTTTTTTCTTACATTCTCTCAAAATACTGTGATTGTGGATCGATGGGTAGAAGACAGGTTGTTTTGCTGCCAAGCAAATTTAGCAATATTTCTTTAACTTCATTGATGTATTACTGACCTATATTTAGAAGTGCTCAGCACTTGTGAAAATTAGGCCATATAGGCTTGATTTTAGGTCGCATTATAACTCCACCACCCTGATAGATTTCAGCTGGAGGTTTGTTTTCTCAGAACTTGTAAAAATCAGGTCTTTGCTCTTAAATTGTTGTTTTACTCATAAATGAAAGTTAATTTACATTTCTGAATGTTAATTCATATTGAGGATGGAGATATTTTTACCTTACATCAAAATATATTTCTTCCACAAACACATTAGCAGCATATTCTTAGAGCTAAGACTTAGGTTTCCCTCACTAGTTTTGTTATGCATTTTGTTTACAAGCCATTATTAGCAGTATTTTGTATTCATCATTTTTGTGTGAATTGTTATCTATAATATATTTGGGGATTATTTTTAGGTGTGCAGACAGCATATTTTTTGTATAGCATGAAAAGAAATAATTTAAAGTACATAGACATCCTTTTTTGTGCTATGCATCTTATAATAGCTAGTTTATGCTGATTTAATTTCTTCCCTGAGAACACTTTCAAGGACAGCTTTGATTAGATTGATCAAACTTAATGAATATGTATATGTATTGGACTAAATTGGTCTCATTTAAAAATAAACTCCCCTGTGTGCATGATATTATACTAGGTTACAATGAAAGAATGGGGCCAGTCTTAAGGTGGGATTCCAGGAGATTTAAGTTAACTTTGTTAATACAGTTGTAAATGTGAAGCCATTGTAATTTTAGACTTGAACTACCTATTCTCATAATATTTGTATTAGTGACCGATATTGCCGGATTATAATGAATGAACATTACTTGTTGAAGAGTTGTATCTGTTTTTCTTTTCTTGTTAACTCCAATTTTTTGATACTGGTTTAAACAGGAATTGCTAAACTCAAAAATGTGGTGCTAAGGTCAAAACCAGTTTTATTTAAAGATGAAGAAGTTACCCCATTTGTTGAACAAGGCATGTTCATACAAATGAAGAGTACTAATACTTGTATATTTTGATGTAATTTTATCATTTTCTTTAAGTGAGATCCTAATATAAATCATAGAAGGCTCATTCCAATTTTGAAGAGGATTTTGGTCAGCTTCTCTGACAGGTACAATATAAACAACATGATAGGTTTTTGATCATACTTAAATAATGAAGAAATTTCAAGATTCAGATCTCTTTATCAAAATAAGCCCTTGTTCCTTTCCATCGACCATTGTTCAACCCACTTGAAAGTATATGTTTACTTAAAGTACTGATGGGAAAAATTACACTGTGAAGTGGCTTTATCTGGGGATTCCATATTTGCTGCCTTTTAAATGTGGTCAGTTTACAGATAAGAAAAAAAATGATTCTAGCAACCATCCCTGCAAATTAATCCCTGCAAAATATCAGTATGGTTTCTTATAATTACTACTAATGAGGTCCCATTGGGAATTTATTTACAGCTGTGCAATCCCATTGTCTTCAAATTACGCTTTGAGTGAAACTCATAGGGGATTTTCATTTTTTTTTAATTAGAAAGATCAAAATTAGTAGGGCACACATTAAGTGGATTAAAAACTGGCTAACAGGTCTCAAAATGTAATTTTAAGCAGGGAATTGTCATAATGTAGGTGTGGTTCCACTGGGTTCCTGCAGGGATTGGTTCTTGGCCTATGCTATTTAAAAATTTTATCTGTGATTTAGAAGATAAAACTCATCACTGATGAAGCTTGCATATGACACACAAATTGGGAAAGTGGTAAATAATTAAGAGGACAGGCCACTGACACAAAGTGATCTAACTTTGTTGATGAACTTGGCTCAAGCAAACAATATGCACTTTAATATGGCTAAATGCAAAGTTATACATGTAGGAGCAAAAAACAAAGGCCATACTTACAGGATGTAACAAAGTCCTGTGGCACCTTAAAGACTAACTATAAAGTTTTGAAGCATGAGCTTTCGTGGGCTAATACTCACTTCGTCGGATGCAAGCAGTGGGAGACTTTATTCTAGTAAGTGGTGACTCTGAAAAAGATTAAAGGGTTGTGGTGGATAATCAGCTGAACAAGAGCTTCCAGTGTGATGCTGTGTCAAAAAGAGTTAATGTGGTCCTTGGATGTATAAACAGGAATCTTGAGTAGAAGTAGAAAAGTTATTTTACTTCTATATTTGGCACTTGTGTGGCCATTGCTGGAATACTATCACTAGTTCTGGTGTCCACAGTTGAAAAGAATGTCGCTAGATTTGAGAGTGTTTTAGAGAAAAGCCACTACAATGACTGAAGGATTAGAAAACATGCCTCGTGGCAATAGACTCACTCTGTGTACCTTAATGAAGGGAAAGTTATGGGTGACTTGATCACAGTCTGTAAGTATCTACATGGAAACAATTAAGTAATAGTAGGCTCCTCAGTGTAACAGAGAAAGGAGTAATTCAGTCCAATGGCTAGAAGTTGATGGACACACATAGGCTGGAAATAAGGAATATATTTTTTAATGGTGAGAGTAATTAACTGTGGGAGCAATTTATGAAGGGTTATGGTGTAATCTCTATCACTGACCGTTCTTCTGTGTGTATACTGCATGTGGGCACACATGCACTCGAGTCCAGACATTCTTCAAAACAGTGTTCATTGACCTATACCTGTGCAGTAGCTTCCCTTATGCTCCTGACCAAGGGCATAAGAGGCAGTCCAGGTTGATGCCTCTCTGTTTCCTTCTTACCACTGCATGGCCTGAGTCAGAATTATGTCCTCCTTCGCTCCATGCAGAATCTGTAAAACAAAATATTTATAAATATTTATTAAATCTTAGCTTGGTAGTTACAGTTAGGAGCTATTCTATGCTATATACACTATCCCAGCATATACACTCCCCTCTCAATCAGGGGGAAGTTCTCCCTGATCCAGAACTATGCACAGAATCCTGGGATTTAAGAAGTGTCTCCTGTCCTCGCTCCTTCTCCATCCGAGATGAGCATCAAAGGAGTCTTTACTGTCTGGTGAGGCACATATTTCTGGAAAGTTCCATTATTTACCCAGTTATTTGCTCAACTTGAGAGATCCAAGAGCTCTGCTTGGAAAAAAATGGAGGAAACTGAGGCACTGCTCTGACCTGGGACCCAGAGACAGCCCTTCCCCTGCCCCGTACATCAGCTTCCACTAACTAGCTGTGTCCTTCCAAGCATGTGACTCCATAGGAGAGTAAGGTATACTCTCATGGGTGTAAGTACAGATCCCTGCAGAGGACTTCCCAGAAGAAATATATTTCCTATCCCACTCCCCACCCCCTTCCTGCGAGCTGGCCCAGGTCAGGTGAGATATCGTGTACAGAATCCATGGAACCAGCACTGCTGAAAACCCTCATACTTGAGGGCAAGACATAAATAGAGGGGTCCAATGATTCTGACAGTGACTGTGTTATGGAAGTGGAAAGATGGACGTTCGCCAGCCCCTTCAATAAGTCCAGGCTCATTGTCAGTACTGCCTTGTTTACCCAGAGACTGTTCAGCTGCGACAAATGAGCTGGGTCCCTCAGGTGTTTTGGCTGGAATTCCCTGGACTCTGGGCTATATGGAGACCTTTGTAATACCTGAGGATATATTCCTTCCTTCCTTGCACTCTCCACTCCTTTCTGGCCCTGTCCTCTTGAGGGATGTCCTTTCTCCAGAGGAGGAATCATTACCGATGTCTCAGGAGCAGTGCCATCTCCAGCCATTGTGCAAGAGTGCCTCAGCAACAATGGCAACAGAACCATCTAAGGAATCGGAGGAGACAGCTGCACAATCTCTGTGGAGGCACAGGCGCCCCAGCACATAGTCGAGAGTCTACACTTACCAGCTCTCCATGTATGATCCCTCCTGTACAGGGACTGTTGCTACCAATTCCCTTGTGGCGACAGTGATTGATGAATCTCTCCTTCTAGCCTTATTGGGGCCAGGGGCCCCCTCTGATAGATTCCTGTCCTCTTCTCAGGGGTCATACACATCACCTCGATATTGGTGCACATAACAAAATTCATTCCACGTGTGTGGGGAAATATTAGTGGGATCACTGTTCTTGTCAGACTTTTCTTCTACAAAGCATTTTCAGAGTAGCAACTTTGAGTTCTGTCCACACATTCACCATACACTATGCTCTAAGTCAAGCTACAACTGCATAGGGATGGCAGTACTACAAGCATCTCTGCTACTGATTTCCTTGCACTCTCCTCTACTTAGGGTGTACTTCCACCCTATGTGGAATACACATAGGGACCATCACTCGAAGAAGAAATAGAAGTTGCTTACTGTAACTGTGGGTTCTTGGAGAAGTGTGATTCCTATCTGAATTCCCCTACCTGCCCTGCTTGCCCCCTGTCCCTCCCCTCTGTCAGATTGTGGTAAGAAGAGGACCTGGAGAGGCGTGACTCGCATTACCTCTTATATCCTCAGTCAAGATCACGAGGGAAGTTACTGTGTGTGTGACAGGTCAACAAACACTGGTTGAAGAATTTCTGGACTTGGGCACATGGCATACATGCATACCCATGTGTGGAATACAGATAGGGAATCACACATTTCCATGAACCTACAGTTACAGTAAGTAATCTCAATTTTTTAAATTGTGATTGGAAGTCTTTGTAATAGATGTGATTTAGGAATTATATTGGAGAGGTTCTGTGGCCTGTATTATTCATGAGGTCAGACTAAATGATCACAGTGATCCCTCCTGGCCTTTTAATCTATACATCTCTGAATATTTTTGCAGCCACCTTGTTTTCAGGTGGCTTACACAGGTTTAAACAGCTCACATTCTCTTTGTTGTGTTGGTTCTGCAGTGCTCACAATAAAAACAATAAAAACTTATTTTAGTTAATTAATCAATCTGATATGACTCAGAATACAAGCAGAAAACAGATTATTTAATGTGTAACAAGATGCCATTTTTAAATTCACACTTCAGATGTGTTTCCGATAGACATGACAACTTGGAACACAAGTTTGTTTTGAAAACATTTAATATAAAATCATTACATAATTTTGGAATGTAGTAATTTATAAAAATGACAAAACAACAATTAGTCATGATGAGTAGTAAGTAACTTTTTGAAAATGTACTAGTAATCCCATCTAGTTGAGAAATATTTTATAAACTTGTTTTTAAATGGCATTTTATTTTTAAAATGTACTAGTAATCCCATTTTTATTTTGGCATTTTATTTTTAAATAAAATGCCAAAATAAAAATGGGATTATTTTTATTTTGGCATTTTATTTTTAAAATGTACTAGTAATCCCATCTAGTTGAGAAATATTTTATTAACTTGTTTTTAAATGGCATTTTATTTTTAAACTTTTATAAATCTGGTCTGTCATTTTAGAAGCTAGTTATAATTTTAATTTAAAATACTGCAAAAATCCTCTGTAAGCAAGATAATGAGAATGTATTTCACCCAGCTATTAGTGAATTGAGATCTCAGTAGTGAGGACTTTAAAAAAAAATTAACAGCTGTTTGCTTACTTTTCTGCCCAAAGCTAAGTAACAAAGTTTACAAATAAATAGCAAAAGATAAATCAGTTAGTGTTGTATAGATAAAATTTGTGCTGCTATGTTTGATAGCAGTAAAAATGTTTGTTGTGGTATATTTTTATTAATTCTTTATTGTAGCGGAGGTAATGAACATGCCAGGGATTTAAAAAGAATGGAGCAACATGACCTAAAGAAACTTTATTTTTACATCAGGAGAAGAGAATTGGCAAAGCAATTTGTTGACTATGGGAAAATGCTGTTGTAGGCTTTGGCCACATCTGGTTTATTGTTTTCAGCTGAAGATTTCATCCCAAAATAAACTGTCTTATAATAAATGTACAATAATTGCTAATCTAAAACAGACAGATGTTTTTCTCATTATGTAATACTGGACAGATGTAAGAGAGTGAAGCCTTTAATAAAACAACCATGATCTGTTTTGAAAGTGTTTCTCCGAAATCTTGCATCTGCT
Source organism: Sternotherus odoratus (assembly GCA_032164245.1). Lineage (NCBI taxonomy): Eukaryota > Metazoa > Chordata > Testudines > Kinosternidae > Sternotherus > Sternotherus odoratus. Next base: position 44,598,475 of record JAVMKO010000006.1, read on the forward strand.
GACTTTCTAGAAAATGTTATATATTATTCAAAAAAAACAAAAACAAACAAACATATATGTTAACTGGAAATTCCTCTTAAGAAATGCTCTCTTCTGTTGTATCAATGCAAATTTTGTACAATTTTGGTTGAGCAGAAAAATGACACGGTGCTATAAAGGGCATATATCATAAAATAAAGTGTACATTAGATAATGAAAGATTCCCTCTCCACATTTTTTTTGTATTTTGGAGTAGAAATATTTGAATGTACAGTAGTAATAAAAATATATATTTTCCTCAAATAAAAGATTTTTTTGTCACAAAATAAAGCTGTGCAAAGGGATGGTTGATATTAATATTTAATTATTTTATATTGTTGTCAGTGTCCTAGATATTTCATCTAAAATTGGTTAATCATAGTTAACCATTTATTTGAATGTACATCTAAAGTTTAACTATCTTTCAAAAATAAATACTTTATTTAAAAATTAAATACATCTGCTTTTGTTCAACTTCTGTATTCAGTTGACTGAGTTTCTAATTAACTTAAACTATATATACACCTTTGTGCATGTTTAACATTTAACTGTTAAAATATTTTAGCGATTTATAGACCATATAAACATGGTTCCCTCAACTTGCCCACCCAATTCCACTTTGTCATTCACTATTTTGATTGCTTTTTTCTGCCAAAATCTTTGTCTTGATATGTTCAGCCGATTTACGTTTTAGTATGTGAAAGCTGAATATAACTTCCTAGAGCAGAGGTGGGCAAACATTTTGGCTTGAGGGCCACATGAGGCTGTAAAACGGTATGGAGGGATGGGTAGGGAAGGCTGTGCCTCCCAAATAGCATGACCTCCAGCCCCTACCTGCCCCCCTCCCACTTTCCACCCCTAACTGTCCCCCTCAAAATCCCCGACCCATCCAAGCCCCCCTGCTCCTTGTCCCCTGACCGCTCCCTCTAGTGACCCCACCCCTGACTGCCTCCAAGACCCCACCCCTGCTTCCTGTACCCTGACTGCCCCAATCTCTGTCCACACCCCTTCCCACTGACAGGCCCCCCGGGACTCCACACCCTATCCAACCGCCCTCCCCCCCAGAACCCACCTCCTCACTCCCCTGACTGCCCTTCCCCTGAGTCTCTGCCCTATCCAACTGCCCCCCCCCCAACCTCTTGCCCCTTATCAAGTGCCGCTTGCCAGAGCCAGTGATGCCGGTGCAATGCTCCCTGTCAGGAGCAGCGGGCTGGAGCGCTGGCAGCGTGGCTTCAGGGGAGGGGCTGGGGTTCGCCTCTTCGGCAGGGAGCTCACGTGGGTCGGACAGGGTGGTCCCGGGGGCCATAGTTTGCCCACACCTGTCCTAGAGGGCTATGAACTTTTCACACTGGACAACATACTTTCCAGAGACACAAGCAAATTGAAAGAATAGAAGCTTTCCTGTTCAGTTGTAGCAGGAACAATTCTCTCAGGTCCTTTTAAAAATAATGGAGTGAATGCAAAAATAAAAAAAACAATTAAGGTCTTAATTTCTTGGTTCTTCTTGAAAATGAATTTAGAGAAATACTTCCTGTCCCGGTCACCTTTTCACAAGGGGACTGTGCTATTTAATGAAGTTTGGAGTTTATAGTAATTATATGGCCCACAATTAATATTGAATGTATTCAATTGAGTTTCTAAGAAATATTCTATGACAATCTCCAAAATGTTGACAATATTTTTAAAATTAATGATTAGGGCAAATGATCACTTCTGGGTTTAGCCCCAATATCAGGAAAACATACTTATTCACAAACACACTTAAGCACATGCCTAATTTGAAAAGTTTTCCATGTACTGAAAGTGTTTTGCTGAATAAGAATGCACTTCATAATTATACCCTTTTCTGTATAGGGGCTGCAGTTATTACCACTGTGAGTATTCCTGTTATTTCCCCAGTTTTTCAACTTTACAAATGCACAATTATACACCTAATTTTTAAGGGTAAAAGGAAAATACAAGCATAAATGGAGTTCAGCAGTAAACATTACTTCTGGTTGTGTTTATAAATCAGGCTTTTACTCATCAAAGCCAGCATATTCCTTGAGTTCAACACAGTGATATTAGATGACACAAATAGAAGCTAGGTTTCAGAATAGCAGCCATGTTAGTCTGTATCTACTTGTGGCACCTTAGAGACTAACATTTATTTAAGCATAAGCTTTCATAGGCTATCATGTATCCGATTAAGTGGGCTGATGCCTACGAAAGCTTATGCTTAATAAATTTGTTAGTCTCTAAGGTGCCACAAGTACTCTGATCTTTTTAAACAGAAGCTACTTTACGTTTTCCAGAAAACTGGGTTTATCCCATAGAACTTGCCCTTTTTTTTTTTTTCTTGCTTTCTTGCTTTCTTTTGCTTTCTAAGGTACTAGTACTACAACAGATAATCTCAGTTGATGCAAACAGACATGAACATCTTCATATGATAATGTACTCCACATATGTCATTACTCCATGTATAGGTTAGTCTAGAAATCTGTTTACAATTCCACTTTTTCTTATAGCAGAAAATTGTGTCAAATAGTGATTTATGCAGCAGTGTTATGAAATCTTTCAATAACTTTGTTTTACTGTAGTAATTCTTAAAATGGGCACCACAGAGTGAAAGTATAAAGAACACATATTATTTATGTGCATTGTAAAAGATTAATACCATCTCTGGCATGCGCTGTCTCCTGAATGCCCTCAGTGTTCATCAGGGAATATGAAGTTGTGCATATTGAAGCGTTCTTTGCTGGCAGAAGTTGTGACTGAGTGTGTATTGCTTCAGCCATCTTTGGTACTCAGTTACAAGCATATTTCCAAATTCTGTTTTGGTCTTTAGTGGATGACATTATTGGCTTCATTGTGCACTCTAAAGCAGCTGCGCCACCCAAGAGTCTTACGTTATCACATCCAAGCCACCTCTTCTGTTCACCTAGAGAGATGCAGTTTTCCAGTTAGAATAAAACCGCCATGTGCAGATGCTAAGCACTTGCAGGAAACTGAACCCCAAGTTGTGAGGAAAGTACAGAAAAAATATTCCCAGAGAAGGAAACCAGGGTGCTTGTTGACCTTTTGCCTGGAACCTCCTCCTTCACTCTGTGTGCCATGCAACTTTATTTTCTTCCTTCAGATGTCTTCTCCAATCTTTCTTTTTAGGTTTCAGAGTGGTAGCCGTGTTAGTCTGTATCAGCAAAAATAATGAGGAGTCCTTGTGGCATCTTAGAGACTAACACATTTATTTGGGCATAAGCTTTCGTGGGCTAAAACACTTCATCAGATGCAGGGAGTGGAACATACAGTAGGGAGGTATAAATACGGTACACAGCATATGAAAAAAGGGAAGTTGTCTTACCAAGTGGAGGGTCAGTTCTATGGAGCCAGTTCAATTAAGATGGAATTGGGCTGTTCTCAACAGTTGACAAGATAGGATGGAAATTACTTTTGTAGTGCTAATGAGGCCAATGTAAACAAGATGGCCCATTTCAAACAGTTGTCAAGAAGGTGTGAGTATCAGCAGGGAGAAATTAGTTTTTGTAGTGACCCATCCACTCCCAGTCTTTTTTTCAGGCCTAATTTGATGATATCCAGATTGCAAATTAATTTCAGTTCTGCAGTTTCTTGTTGGAGTCTGTTTTTGAAGTTTTTTTGTTGAAGGATTGCCACTTTTAAGTCTATTGTTGTGTCCAGGGAGATTGACGTGCTCTCCTGCTGGTTTTTTAATGTTATAATTCCTGATGTCAGATTTGTGTCCATTTATTCTTTTGCGTAGAGAGTGTCCAGTTTGGCTAATGTATATGGCAGAGGAGCATTGATGGCGCATGATGGCATATATCACATTGGTACCACATTAAAGCCCACGGTTTTAGCCTACAAAAGCTTATGCCCAAACAAATGTGTTAGTTTCTAAGGTGCCACAAGGACTCCTCATTGTTTTTTTCTTTTTTTAGGTTACTCTTCCATCACTGAACTCTGCTACAAATTTTATATGCAGAATCATTTAAAAATAAAGGCATTATCAATATGTATATAGAGTTTTAAGAATACTACATTATATGACCGTGTATTATTTATCTTGTGTTAGAGCTATGGGGCCCTCCAGTTGGTGAACGGGGCATCCCTGTGCTTTGCATAATACTGATGAGTAAAACAAACTGCCACACAGGACTTACAATTGAGGATATGTTTCATTGTTGTGTTTTCCCCTCATAACCACCTCCTCACTTTTGTTCATTACTGTCTTATCTAATTTGGTTGTGTAAACGCCTCAGGGCATGGACTTCTGTTTGGCTGTAAAACGTACTATAGATCAGTGATAAATAATTATAGGTAGATAAATAAATATTCATCCAATCCTTAGCCTTACAATCACCCCAATAAGATTTTCTCTTTCTGTTAGAACACTGATAGAAACTACTTTCAAGGAAAGCAGGCAGTTGCATCCTCACTGAGAATCCTACTGACTATAAACTCAAGCAGGAATTTTGACAGACAGTATGGTGATTGTTTTTATATAAACATATATTTTTCCTTCTATCCCAGTGTCCAGTCTTACTACAAAATGATATAAAGGATGCACAAAAAGCCCTACAATGAATAGCTATGTCATAATCTGCCTATGAAGGAAGTTTTCGTTCCTTAACCCCAGCTTATATTTTGAAACATGAGTGTGAATAGCCCATATAATTTTGCTGATAGCTTGTCTAAATGCATATATTCTTCTTTTTCTTGGAAATATCTAAACTTTTTTTGAATTCTACTCCATATTGCCTCAATGTTGTCTTCTAGAAGTGAATTTTACAGTGAATTTTAATTACATTTTATGTAACATAGTATTGCTTTGGTCAATTTAAATTTTCTCCCTTTGATCTCATTCAGTGTTTCTTTGAAATGGTAAACAGGAATGCCTGATTCACCTCTACCACTAGTGATTTTTCTAAGCTTCTGCCATGTCACCCCTTATTTGCGTCCTGTGTAAACTAAATAGTCTCACCTAATACTGAAGACTTTACAGGCCTGTACTAATTTCCCTTGCCATTTTCCTACTCCTGTTCTCCTTCTTCACTATTCTGTTTGATGGGGTGACCAGGATTGTATATAGTATCAAGGTGATACCATATTATTAATTTATATAATGTCATAATGTTTTCAGTACTATTTTCTATCCTTATCTTAGTATATCCTGATAAATTTTGTCTTTTGACAATGATTATATATTGAACAAATGATTTCATTGACCTGTCTGCAATGGCACCAGCAGCCCTTTTCTGAAAGGCAATAGTTAATTTAGAACCCAGGAATGTGAGTGAATGATTCAAATTGTTTCTTCCAGTGTGCATAACCTTGAACTTCTCTGCATTGAATTTCATCTGTATTCATGTTATCTAGTTGCCTACCTCTGTTTTGGCACTTCTGAAACTCCTCAAAATGCTTTAATTATTTTTTAAGAACACATCAGGGGGCATTTCCTATCACCACTGCACCCGTTCTATAGTGCTACCCAAATACTTTGGATGTTATTCCTCTACTCTGGATAGGGTTGTGAAAAACTGGTTTGCGTTTTTGTTTGTTTGGGGGGAAATAATCATGGTTTCCAGTCATCTTTGTCATTCTGTAGTACTTACGTGAACAACACATATTTTGTAAATTTTGTTTCTATAGGAATATGAATAATAACTTCAGCAATTCTAAAATGTGAAAGGTGGTGAAAAAACTGGCACCTGTCAGGCCTACTAGGAAACAACAAAAAAGTTTCTAGAGCTAGTTAGAATTCTAGAAGGGAAGAGGATTAAGTAGAGGTAAGGTTAGTGTGTGGAATCTACAATTAATGGATGTTGAAGAGAAGGGAAAAGATGTGACCTGGCTTCCAAAATATAAAATCTTCTGGAATGTTGGCAGGATTTTTAATCTATGTAAAGTTGGCTATAGCTCATCTTATTCTTTTGAGTCTTCAGTGTAAAATTAACTAGGTACTTGTTTCTTGTTTTAGTGCTAATGCATGTAAAAGGTGCGGATCAGTATTGTAGATAGAAGATTGATGGTTAACGATTGACAAACATCAGTGTATTAATTTAGTTGATTCACAATGGCTAAGATTGAGGGAAGTCCTATGAAAGATTAATTGATTAGACTGAAGTAATGAAAAGAGGTAATTATTCTAAAGGAGAATGTATAATATCAGGAGTTCTTAAATAACAAAATAGAAAGGAGTTATTCTCATTTAAAGAAAATGTCCAAAATCAGTGTATTTAGAGTCTTTAAGATCAAATGTACTATTAAATGAAACTATGGCAGTGAAACTTGATCAAGTGAAACATTTTCAGTATTGTCATCATCACTGAAATGTAGCTGAATTGATAAAGTCCCTGATCCAGACATTCCAGTAGCTCTTCAACATCAGCCTTATTCATGAGCACTCTGTCTTTAACACCCAAAACATGAGAATAGTAACCACTAAAAACAGCCAAAATCTTGACCACAATAAGTTGCAACCTTCTTTTATGCTAATACCAACAGCATCAGTATAGTAACAAAAAAATGAGCATTTACAGAAAGATGAGCATTTTGTTCATATTATACTCCTCTCAACTCATTTATACGTACACATCCTCCGCTAGATGCTTCAAGTGAGGAATACAGAGGAGAATAACAATAATGGATGAACTAGAATAATTGTATTGCTAATGCAGTATTATTGGTCAACCATGAGAAGTGAGACAATGGCTGCAATCATCTGTGCAGGGGAAAAGGATCACCTATTTAATGCTATTGATTTAGCGTCTCAAAAGAAGACCACAGTATATTATTTTCAGATTGCTGAAAACGCCATCCAAACATGAATGGAAAAATATGACAGAGATGATTATAATTTTAACATGAAATCAGCTTAAACGTCTGACATATGAGTATTCAGCACACTGTTTAAACATCTGTGAGAAGGAAATAATACCCAATGCACTGCTAAAGGACATAATGAAAGTTCAAAAGTTCTTCAAGAAGGAACCACTTTCAGCTTTGTACCTGAATGACTGGAAAAGAAGGATTGTTACCTTAGGTTCTGAGTGATAGTTGATAAACTGCTCAGCCGGTGCACATTCTGTGATCTCCGTGACACTCACATCCCTACTCACATTCCCGTGGATCTATAGTCCTCTCTACATGCCCTTCCTCCCACCCCCGCTCTAGTCCTGCTCTTCTTCAAGCAGACTTTAGGGTCTTTTGGATCTGATTGGAGAAAAATAACAATCCTGGTGGAGGTGTTTAGGAAAAATATTAGGGTATGGTTAGATTGGGGCTTGGTTAGCGCTAAAACCCTTCTTTAGCGCTACAATTGCACTGCCAGAACACACTTAAGAGGCACATTTTGCGCTTTTACTGACGGTTTAAAGCGCTACTGGTAAACCTCAAAACGAGAGGCATAAAGCTTTTAGCGCTACTGTTTTAGCGCAAGGGTTGCAATGTGCACACCCCTTGCGTGATAATGAGCCTCCAGCATCCTGGCCCAGAATTCCCAATTACATCCTCACCATTTAAAACTCTTCTGTCCCGTCCTCAGGTGACCCCATGTCAGACCCTCCCCCATATTCCATTTGAAATTAGAAAAACCGTCCCGCTGCTGGGGCAGGGCTGCCGGGTCCCCTGCCTGTGCCGGCGGCAGGGCTGCCGGGTCCCCGCCACTGTCCCAGGTCTCCGCCACTGCGGGCAGGGCTGCCGGGTCCCCTGCCTCTGCCGGCGGCAGGGCTGCCGGGTCCCCGCCGCTGTCCCAGGTCCCCGCCGCTGTCCCAGGTCCCCGCTGCTGTCCCGGGTCCCCGCCGCTGCGGGCAGGGCTGCCGGGTCCCCTGCCTCTGCCGGCGGCAGGGCTGTCTGATCCCCCGCTGCTGCGGGCGGCAGGGCTGCCGGGGTCCCCTGCCTCTGCCGGTGGCAGGGCTTCCGGGTCCCCGCCGCTGTCCCAGGTCCCCGCCGCTGCGGGCAGGGCTGCTGGGTCCCCTGCCTCTGCCGGCGGGAGGGCTGCCGGGTCCCCACCGCTGCGGGCAGGGCTGCCGGGTCCCCTGCCTCTGCCGGCGGCAGGGCTGCCGGGTCCCCGCCGCTGTCCCAGGTCCCCGCCGCTGCTGGCAGGGCTGCCGGGTCCCCTGCCTCTGCCGGCAGCAGAGCTGCCGGGTTCCCGCCGCTGTCCCGGGTCCCCGCCGCTGCAGGCAGGGCTGCCGGGTCCCCTGCCTCTGCCGGCGGCAGGGCTGGCTGATCCCCCGCCGCTGCGGGCGGCAGGGCTGCCGGGGTCCCCCGCCGCTGCGGGCGGCAGGGCTGCCGGGGTCCCCCGCCTCTGCGGGCGGCAGGGCTGTGGTGGGCGGGCTGAGTTTTAGACGGATGCAGAATGGCCGCAAAAAACGCCCCCTTCCCCACAAAGCACTGTGCCAGATTTCAGAAGAGGTGCTCTGGGATACCTGCCCTATCTCGGTACTCTCAGTACCGCCAGAAGCGCGGATAATCTGTTCACTCTTTGGCGCTAGAGGGCTTCAATGTGCACACCCTCTAGCGCAACACCTGTAGCGCTAAATAGGGAAGCACTATTAAAAACAGCGCTACACCCTGTAGTCTAATCATACCCACAAAGATTAAATGTAACCTCTAAATTGATATTGGCCCATCAGATTAACATTTGTAATTAATGCATACATCCCATCAAGTTTCAGCTCTTTCCTGGGCAGAGAGAGAGCCTCAGCTGAAGACAACAGTTTAGTCTTCCCTACATTCCTTTACTAAACATTTCAGGATTGACATCTGTCCGCCAGCACTCAGTGACTTCAATGGGTTTTGAATCAGAATTAGTGGTGCTGCATTGTCTGAGCATCATCCCCTTTGTTAGCCAGCCTTTTTGTTCTTTCTGAGTGAGTGATAGAGAGGTTCAGATTAATTATCAGATTACAAAAATGAGAATAATTTACCCCTGTTGATCCAAACTATTAGCCAAATTGGTGGTTTTGCAGGTTGGAGCCATTAAAAGGAAAAATTGATGGAATCTGGTATTTTTGATATGCACTCCTTTTATTTACAAAGAATGTATGTAAAGTATGGTTTCCCTGGACCCAGTAGGTATCAAAGAAAAGGAGACATTTTCTTTGTTCATAGTTCCTAGTTACTTTCCATCTCTTAGCTTTGCTCAAGGTCGTGCTACAAATGCGTTTTTGGATGCATCTTGTCTTCTTCCTTGCTGCTGTCTCTGCTTCTGTTGTATTTCTGCTCACTCTCTCTCACACACAAAAGTCAAATCAATCCCCTGTCCCTACATTTATTAGACCCCTGGAAAATCCCTTGCACCACATAGCCTGGCTACTGAGGAGGCTTGAATGCCATCTAGTCCTTGGGCAGTGGTTTTCCATTGTTTCAGATATCACTGAACAAATGAGCATTTAATTGTTCCATCCTTTGGCCTAAGTGGAAGAGGGTTTCCCTCACAACAATTCATTGAGATGTTGTGATTGGCCAACACCCGGCATAAGACTACTTTTTCTAAACACACTTGTGCACATTCCCCTGGATCAATTTCTTCACCATCCTGGAGAGTTCTTTGTGCTTGGGCAGAGCCCTCTGAGGTGCCCAGGATCCTTTCCTGCAACTTCTGACTTCTCTTCTGAATAATGCAGTCATTTCAGCTCATCCAGATCTCTCTGATGTTGGCTGATCTGCATTTAATCAGTACCCTACTTCTACAAAAGCATACCTGTTTCTTCCCCAGTGCTTCCTGGCCCTACCACAGTGAGTCTCTTGACTGTATATGTGCTCTTACAAGCACTTTGTTTCTTGTGCTGCTGCTGGTGATTCTCCACTCTGCTTCACCAGCTCCTCTTCTCTTCCCATAGACAAGTAGTTTCTCCTGTATTCAGCCAACCTCTTTAACATACCAGTTGTTCAGTTCAGAGCACCATTGTATTTGGTCTGGGAGAGAGATGCTTACAGAAACGTGCAAATGTTAGTTTCCATATTCACAGGACATTCTATAATACAATTTTCATAATAACTACATAATATCAACCAGACTTCATAAATTAGTCTCTCCATAATCCAACCTGTTAGTCCTTGTCTTCAAAGGAAACCTGCAAACTTTCAATGAACTTGGAAGCCTTAAATTATAACTTTGCTAAACCACTAAAAATCATGGACTCAATAGAGACACTGCTTTTTATGTCTCATTACAATAATCTGTAATTTGCTAAATTCTCCTTTGTCCTATGATTATGGAAGAATTGTCTACTTCATTTTGAATGGTCTCTTGTGATATGTGTTAACTCTTTATGTTTAACAGTCTGTTCCACCTCATATTTAGCTGTGAAACTCTTAGTAGCTTTCAGAGACCTGAAGAAGAGTTCTATGTAGCTTTAAAACTTATCTTTTTCACCAAGAGAAACTGGTCCAATAAAAGATATTACCTTATTTACCTTATCTCTCTCAAATTGTGTACAAATGCCCCAAATGATAAAAAACAAAAAACAAAACCTTGAACTTCAAAGTCACTACAACATTTCATAATTTTTTACCCAAGAACGTTAAGGGTAAAAATTTATTATTTTTATTTTATAATTTATAATTTTTATTAGTAGTAGAAGTTATCTATATTTTACATCTTTTATTGTAATTCTGTTGCAGTATAACATTCCTCTCTAATTTGGATTGTTATGGGAGCTTTGTCTAAGGATAGCAAGAAAGAGCAGAACTGAGTTCCACAGTACTCACAATCCAAATTTTGGTACAGTTCATCAGCTTTCTAGCAACGTGAAAAAAAAATGATTATTGGAGGAGTTCAAGTCTGGTGCATCATACACACAAAAATTGTTTCCCCTAATAAAAAGATATGATCACAGTATAGTATAGTTGATAGTCAACTAATAAATAGATAGTCCACTACCAGCAGATTTTGGTTATTTGCACTTACTTAAAAGTTAAGCACTTTCAAAATTAAGTATCTGGGTTTATTCAATTAAGTTAATTTAATTGGTTTGAAGTTAAGGGTTGGTTGGACATGGAGCAACAGTTCTCTCACAGACAACTGAGCACTTCCAAAGATAATTGAGCCCTAGTCCAGCACTTTCACACATGGATTCCTTGCCAGAAAACATAAGCTGCTATATTTCTTTTTCTGGGCTTCCGTTGCTTATCTCTCTTTCTCTGTGCTGCCTCCCTGGCTAGCAAGGAGGAAATTTCTTCCTCTCTGTGAACTCCTTGATGATCAATATTGGTTATAGCCATGCACGTATACTTTGGGGTATAGATCAAAAACATTGTTTAAATATGTGCGAGAGAAACATATTGGTAGCAATAATGAATAGTTTAGTCCTAATATCTCCCAGGTTAAGCAAAGGAAGTAAGTGACCTAATCACCTAATCATGTCAGCCTGATTAAAATTTGAGGTTCCACCTATTTTCCCATTACTATGTCCATACACTAGCGTGTTTAGGGATATTAGTCCTTAAATTTTCTCTTTCTGTTACAGAAATTATAATTCTAGTTTGGAGCATCAGTTTTACTGAAAAGGGGATAATGCTGAAATTTGCATGCTAGTTGAGTACTATTTGAGTGCTTAGTTATCGCTGTATTCACATTTTCTGTAAGGATAATTTGCTGTCTTCCATTCACTCATCGAAAAGATTTCTTACAAATCCTTAGTGAAAAAATGCTCTTGCCACACTTGATTAATTGATTGTATTGCTGTAGCACCTATGAGTCTCAGTCCTGGCCCAGGATCACATTGTATTATCTGTCCAAGCATAGAGCAAAAGGACACTCCATGCCCCAAAGAGCTGACAAGCTAAGACAGGAGCCAACAGATACATATAGACAGATGGAGGAGGACAAGGAAACAATGAGACAATATTGGTCAGCATGATAGGTTTCCTAAACATTACCAAGTTGTTTGTAGGCCTCGCAGTGAAGTAGAGTTTATGGAGGTTTTTACTTCTCCCCTTACTGGAAGTCCCAAGCCATCACAACCCATTTTTATTTTTAGCTATGGAACAACACAAGTAAATTGCCTAATCTGCTTTTAGTTTCATAAAGTTTTAAGAGAGGTAACCCTAAACAGGAATAAGAAAATTGGAGAAACCTGCCACTTTGTCTTCACTGGAAAAAAAGAGGTGCATTTTTACCTTGAAATAGCTATCTTGTGGTAAAATCCTAATGAAGACAAGACACTATAGTTTTTACTTTGGTGTAACTAATCAAGGTAAACACATAGAGGTGCAGGGTTTATTTTGAATAGCTGCATTAAGGTAAAAACTGTTTAAGCCTTTTCTCTGCTTTGATTTACATAGAGATAACTATCTTGAGATAAATGTCCTTTTTTTTTTCAGTAAAGATTTAGCAGTGGGTTGGGTTTTTTTCAGTGAGAGGGACACTCATCCACTTTGACCTAGAACAGAGTATTTACTGAAAGCTAACTCTATAGAACGTCATGAATGAGAAACTTTTATTTGCGATTGATTTCATGGTTTTCTTATAAGCAAACTGAAACTTATATGAAATGAGAACAAACAGATATGAAAATAACGTCACTAAAATGACATTTTAAAAATTTATATTTCTGTAGTATACAAAAACGTATATTCTGAAAAATTAAAAATAAATTCTGGTCTATGTTGCTCTTAAACTGTAATATTGATTTGGTTTTGAATGGGTAAATTGTTCTAAACACTGTTTGAGATAAACCACTAGAGCTAAATCATGTATATACCATTTCACTTCCTTACCACAGTATTTCACACCTTGTGGCTGAGCTGTGTAGACAGTCTGCAATCTACTGAACTCAGTCATTCAAGACAAACTGACCTCAACATTTTTGCATGTCTGCTCTCTGTCTTTTTGGCTACTATGTAGGTTAATGATTGTTTATTTAAAAGAAAAAAAATTCAGCCAAGGGAACATTTCAATAAAAGCTTTCTCTGAGCACACCTGTATTGATGTTGTCTTGATGAAGCCAACGTTTCCTGTATAGTGTTAGAAACTGAACAACAAATACTTAACATTATGCTTTAGGAACAGATGAATTAAATAAATTAATTGTAAATAATTATTCTTTGGACCATGGGAACACTACAAAAATCTATCTGTGTACGAGTTTGCATAGAGAGTTAAAATATTGTTCAGCTTTTATTTCTAAAAACAAATAATCTTGTTACAGTAGCAGGAATGTTAGTCAACTCTTTGATTACCAGACATAATTCTGTACTTTTGTGTTTTGAAGATAACCAAGTTTAGTCTTATGTCTTGACAGATTCATATTTTCCATTGTAAATTATCAAAAGTAACTATAGGCATTTTGTAGAATCTGTGTAATGGACTTTTCAGTTAGAATTTTATTGGTTCTTTTGTAAAAGACAAATGAGTCTCTTTATGTTTATAGTAATTTAAGGTACTGTTTAATATTTTACTAAATTATTTAAAGTTTGTCAGATATATTTTTGCAACTTTATGGAATAACAAAACATTTGGCAGAATACAGAATCTGTTAAGCTTAGTTTCTGTTTATAAATTAAAACTCTCTAGAGTGTGGCTTGACCTAAGTCTGATTTATTGCTTTACTTGGCCCTGGATCAGGATGGCTGTGGTTTTTCCATTCCCGTTTCCAATAGAGAATTAGTGTGTTTGAATTTCAAGTCCTTGCAGAGCAGATGCGCTCTGACTGGGCACTGAAAGCTTTGTGTGGCGGGTTCTGATTATAAAACTAAGCCAGAAGTTTTAAAATATTTTTTTATTCACGTGCAGAATTAAAAGCATGAAATTATCTTGTCTAAAGTGTTTGTCTGAACGACAAGCACATGCATTTTTTGCCATCTTTTAAAAGGAGATCCACAACAAATGTAAAATGTAATAAAGATCTTTGATTAGCCAGTGTTTTAATGGATAAATTGTTCTTTTGGCTTAAATTAAATTAGGTTTTGTTATGATATATGGACTAAGGGTATCTACTATAAAGAAGTCATTGCTATTTGCTTTGGGTAAAATGAGTACTACGGTGGCATGTTCTTCTAATACACATGTTGAATGCTCTTTCCAATTAATGAGGGAGTTACATACTTGCCTGAAATATGAAATGTGTGCTAGTGATTTCAGTTTACATGTATTCATTTTTCTATATTTTAAATAAGGCTGTCAGGTGATTAAAAATACCAATCCACATTTTCAAATATATTGATTTCAATTACTACATAGAACACAAAGTATACAGTGCTCCCTTTATATTTATTTTTGTTATAAATATTTGCACTGTAAACATAAAAGAAATAGAGCAATCTCTATCATGAAAATTGAACTTACAAATGTAGTTATGTACAAAAAATAACTACATTCAAAAATAAAACGTAAAATGCTTCAGCCACCATTTCAGAGGACATGTGTCTGTTATTGAGCATCAACATAATCTAAAGCAGTGCAATGCATGTTCATTTTCATCATCTGAGTTAGATGCCACCAGCAGAAGGTTGACTTTCTTTTTTGGTGGTTTGGGTTCTGTAGTTTCCACATTAGAGTGTTGCTCTTTTAAGAATTCTGAAAGCACTTAAGATTCCTAAATCTTGGGTCCAGTGCTTGAGCTATTTTTAGAAATCTCACATTTGTTGCGTAGTGAGGTGGAGTGGCCTCCCTCCGGGGTGAGTGAGAGTCCACTACATACCCCTTGGAGGGCGGAACCTAAGTCTCCCCGTTCCCCTCGCCAGAAGCACAGGGGCATGTCCGGAACTATAAAAGGCCGGCCCTGCAGCCCAGTTGGGACAGAACTTGCAGAGGAGAAGGATGCTTTGCCAGGTCTGCAGCAGCCCAGAGGAGAGCCAATGCTGGGCTGTGCTGAAGCCCCCGATGCTGACAAGAACTGGTAGGAGTGCCTGCTACCATGTACCTGGAAGAGCCAGACAATGACTGGAGGCCAGCGGTACCGATCCTGGGGGTGGCAGCCTCTGTACTGCCGGCTGCAGATCCAGAAGTGCCTGGGTTGGTGTGTTGCGGCTGGATTCCCGCCAATGCTGGAACAGCCAGTTCTACCACGTCCCAGCCCAGGGCCCTGGAAGGGGCAGAATAGGGTGTGCCCGTGTCCCCCTACCACCCACCCCCGGAGTGGCTGACCCTCTATCCTGTGCAAGGAAGTGCAGGCTCTCAAGAGGAGCTCCCCTACCAGGCACCCATTAAGACTGTATTTTTTGCAGGCTGCCTGAGCCCCTGTAAGCCTAGGCCCCAGCCTTCCTATAGACTTTTATTTGCTGGCTGCCTGAGCCCAGCCCTGGCTAAAGCCATCCCTCAAGTGGCCTCCCTCCTCCGGAGTGAGTGATGGTCCACTACAGGTATCTTCTTTGCGTTTTGTCAGATTTGCAGTGAAAGTGTTGTTAAAACAAATGAAATGTGCTGGGCCATCATCCGAGATTGATATGATATGAAATATATGGCAGAATGCAGATAACACAGAGCAGGAGACATACAATTCTCCCCCAAGACATACAATTCAGTCACAAATTTAATTAATGCATTTTTAATGGACATCCGCATGGAAGCATGTTCTCTAGAATGGTGGCCAAAGCATGAAGGGGAATTGGAATATTTAGCATATCTGGCTCATAAATGCCTTGCAATGCCAACTACAAAAGTGCCATACAAACACCTATTCTCACTTATGGGTAACATTGTAAATAAGAAGCGGGCATCATTATCTCCCGTAAATGTAAACAAACTTGTATGTTCTAGTGATTGACTGAACAAGAAGTAGGACTGCGTGGACTTGTGGGCTCTACATTTTACATTGTTTTGTTTTTAAGTGCAGTTATGTAACCAAAAAAACCTACATTTGTAAGTTATGCTTTCACAGTAATGAAATTGCACTATAGTACTTGTATGAGGTGAATTGAAAAATATTCCTTTTATCATTTTACAATGCAAATATTTGTAATAAAAACAATATAAAATGTGCACTATACACTTTGTATTCTGTATTATAGTTAAATCAATATACTAAATAAATTTCAACTAGTATTCTATTTGTTTGTGTGATTAAAATTGTGATTGAGATTACTTCTTTTGAGTTAATCATGTGAATTAAACCGTGATTAATTGACTGTCCTAATTTCAAGTAATGGTTTTAAATCTATTGCTGCTCTCATAACTCAGATTTTTTTGAATGGCAATATTGAAAATTTTTCACATGACTAAGTAAACCGTGATTAAGCACAAGTATTCTTTTAAAATATTTTTGCTAGGTCTATTGCTGTTAGTTATAAGATCACTCAGTATTCTTTGTCCAGTTCTATATTGTACCTATCTATTTGGTATCTTATACTGAAAGATTAATAGCCCTCTCAGGAAAGTAAACAAAATATATTTATATGCAGCAAGGTTATCCTGGGATACAGACTGAATATATTTTCAGTGACAACACAGTATTTGCTTTAATATTTTTTCCTTAGGCCTGATTATGTAGGTTGTTACTAGTATTACACAAATTACTTCACTAAGAATGTATGATGGCATGAAGCTTCAGCATGTTAGCTTTTAAACATAATCATCTATTTAAAGACTTATCCTTCTAATGCAAAATGAATTGACAATCGCTTTATTTGAGGATTAACATTTATCCTTATTAAAAAGTGTATTTTGATTGTTTGAAGAATTTATATTTTATTTGAAGTGTATAGAATTTCTTTACACATCCAGCTTGGCTTGCTGGTACAACATAAATGTGTAAAATAGATTATCATCAGCATTTTCCATTTTAGGGCCTGATCCAGAGCCCACTGGAGTAAATGAAAGACTTCCATTGATTTCAGTTGGTTTTGTATTAGGTCTTTCGTATTCTCTACCCTTCAGAGCCTCACCTCGGGCCTGATCCAAAATCCATTGATGTCAATGGAAAGACTCATTAGGTTTTGTATTTGGTAATTTCTTGATGTTTACAAAAATGCAGGATTACTTTAAGGTCAGAATATCATTACATGTCCCATTCAAGACGTATCCTGTATTTATTTTTACTCTGTATTACAGTAATGCCTAAGGACCCTAATCAAGGCCCCAGAGTACTGGCCATTCCACCGACAAATAACACAGTCTCCATTCCACTTAGCTTCGAACAAAATATGGGCAGTTAACAACAGACATGGGTGGGGCAGGGGGGCACAGAAGGGGAAAAGACAAGTTTACAGTAAAGACACAGGTTTATGCATAAATTAGTCATGACAGAAGTAACAACTTCTAAACAGTACTGACTTGTAAGAATCATGGCAATGGAAGATTTTAAAGGAGGCGGTAGCTTTGTGAATTTTGTCAAGCATAAGAATTCTTTCCAAGCATAAGGGCCAGCATTATGGAGAAAAAGCCTATGAAGGTACTACTGGGAAAAGCAGATAAGCAAGTGATGAAGACTAGCACTGGTGGAGCAAAGGTATGGGTCAATGATACAATTCAAATTTACATTTAAAAGGCCAGATGGAACTAAGTTATAGAAAGTTTGTGATGTGATTTTATTCTTGATAATGCAGTAGAGAGAGAAATCCTGCAGAGGGGGTGATGTGGACTGACCAAAAAACTAAGAAGAGATTAATGGCAACATTTTGAATGGATATGAAAGGGGCAGGATTGGAGGTATGAAGGCCTGGAGATTACAGAAGTGGTGTGAGATAAGGGCGAGGAGACGAGTTTTGGCAGTTGGTACAGACAGAAAAGATTAGATCTTCAGGAGGTTATAGATGAAGGAGAAATAAAATATAAATACAGTCTAAATGTCTGGTACAAGACAAAGATGACACCCAGTCTTTGTGTATGGAAATGTTCTGTAAAGTTTGTTGGGGATATATACACAGACACATACATCAGAGTACACTGTTCCTAATTTGTAACAAATTAGTGTTCTCATTATGACTGATGTTGTATTGTAGTATTGAAAAATAATCCCATAAGATTTACTATGTCAAATAGTTTAACATGGATTATTAAAAATGTAAATGATTGATCTTCAAATGAGTTTTTAGCTAAATTTTCAGCGGCTGCAATCTCTATAGAGCACCATATATATACTGAATAGGCATTGCAACTGCACAGTTGTTCTGGTACTGGTACTGAATTGCACTGATATATCTCTATCTCTGTCTAAACAGTGCAATTCAGTACCAGTACCAGAACAACTGTGCTGTTGCAATGTCTGGATACGACTTTTCCTGAAAATTGTGGTGTTTAACACGATTATGAAAAATTAATAATTCTGGAGATAATCATGTTTAAAATATGTACATTTCCAGTTTCATGTGGAAAAAGTGATAGGTTAAACTGTAACCAGCATCTTAAAAATATCATATTCAGTGAAGCAGGTACAAGAGGAACATTAATTTCAACAGCATACCTAACAAAGAGTCCTGTGGCACCTTAAAGACTAACTATAAACAGCATACTTGTCAGTTACACAACAGTTGTTAAATGTTATGTTTTAAAGATTTTTTTTTCTCCTCTTAGAGACCAACCCCGCACACCATCTTTCACAAGAATAGTTCCATTGATTTCTGTAGGAAGTTTCATGAGTAAGTTGTACTCTTGTGAGTAGGAATTTGCAAGATTGGGGCCCTTAGTTTATCGTACTTTACAAAAAGGGGTTTTTTTTCTTCATTCATTGTTCAGAGGCAATGACATTTTATTCTAGGTTTATTGCAGTTTTGTGCTGGTTGTTTCCATGGCAACGATTTTTCTTGCACTCTGCTTCCAGGAAACCAGAGGATTCTATCAGATTTCTTATTTTAATCATGTCGTAATTATAATAAAGTATTTCCAGTTTGTTTATCTGAAACCATTGTTTCCCTCTGCTTTCAAGCACCAAATGTGATGCAAATTGCTACCTTTTAAGGAGCATGTGATACATACCATAGTTATATATTTTTGAGCAATATTTTGGCATTACAATATTCAGTTCATTTAATAGAAGCTGTTTGAATCAAGTTCACAAAATTCTTAAATTATATTCTATGATATAAAAAAGTAAACTGTTGAAGATGTTCTACATATATATAGATGTATATATGTATACGTATATAATGTCAACTCCAGTCAATTGTGCCAAATGTTCCAGATTAAAAGCAGCATTTGGCACATATACTAATTTAAAACTTCTCTTTACTTTTATCTTTCTTGCAGGTCCAAAAAATAGATATGCCAGCAACTCTTTGGCATATCTGTTTGGATCACACTCCAGCACACACATTATGTTAGTATCATACTCATTGATCAGCCCTGGAAACTACCTGTAAATTAGGTAAGCCCTTTTTTCTCCAATATTGCTGTTTTTTTAAAGAGCTTTATAATCCAGAGGCTATCAAATAAGATGTAAAATCATGCAATGTTGGAGAAAATTGGGATGTACTTCACTTTTAGAATAAATGCATTGTTAAATAATTTCTAATGCTATTTTATGGTGATCGTGAAATTACCAGCAAAGTGCACATGGGACATGCTAGTGTATTAATTAAAAGTTCCTTCTCCTGTTTTCCTGGTTCATTCAACACATTAAATACTATGGGGCAGATCCTCCGCTGATGTTGATCGGTATAGTTCAATACAGCTATGACAGTTGAAACCATCAAAAGGTCTGCACCAAAATAATAATAAAAAAATCATATTAATTAGAAGGAGGCCAATTTAAAAGTTTTTTTTAAAAAAAAAGTCAGTTCTACGACCTACGACTGATTTTTTTCAATAAGCCTGAAGGAGTTAATCACCAGGTTGCCCAAATGGAAAATCTCAGCCTAAAGTCATAAATGTTGAGACAATGTCAGGATAAATTTATTTAAGTGTACAACGTCATGAAGTGCAGTGCATTATTTTAATTTTTCAGTGGTAGATGTAAAATTAAATGGGGGGGGGGGGGGGGAAAGCTGAGTCAATGCATTATTGGCCACCACTGATTGATAGATTTATTTATAAGTTGGTGAGTTCAGACATTTAAGATTCCAATAGCACTGACTATTCATCCATTCTCCACATATGTAGTGTTTTCTATGATTGTTTTCCTTATTAAATGTTCAGCTTGGTATATTTTTGTTTATAGTATTCAATATATACTATAAAATGCAATTTGTTCTTAAAGTAAGTGTGATGGGGTAAAAGGAATTTTCCATGTTTAATAATTTTAGTGACTAAATAGTTACTTTGAGTTTATTGCGTCATTGGAAGGAGTCGGAGAAATATAAGGGGTATAAGTTCACAATATGAAGCATATGGGAGCACCATGTAATATTTTCTGAATATTAAATGTTTCTTCTGCTTTTTTGATTACTATGGTATTGCTTTCTGTATGATTACCCCAGGTAAGAGGGGAGGGATAGCTCAGTGGTTTGAGCATTGACCTGCTAAACCCAGAGTTGTGAGTTCAATTCTTGCGGGGACCATTTAGGGATCTGGGGTGAAAAAAATCTGTCAGGTATTTGGTCCTGCTAGTGTAGGCAGGGGACTAGACTCAATGACCTTTCAAGGTCCTTCCAGTTCTATGACATACATATATCTCTGTATAGTATTTTATTATAGGTTAATTCCAGAATCTGAATGCATGTAGGCAGTAAAGCGCACAATCACTTTTGATAGTCCCATTCACCAATTCATATATATATATATGATCCCAGATAATTTTTAATTAAGGTTTAATAATCTTCTAGTCACAAAATTGAAAGGTTTTTTTGAAATTGTATTGTTTATTTGCTTACGTTTTTTTAAAAAATCCTCATTCTATTTTGACAAGGTTTTTTCCCCCTTTGCTATTACTCAAATTTAGTTTACAGAGACTTGGGTAAAGCCATGGCTATATGTTTGGGATGTCTTCTTTAATTTGTATTTTCTCATGGAAATAGGTAAGAGAAATCAGAGCTAGCACAGTAGTTAGATAAGCCTGTTAGAGTGAAAGATCATATATGCAAGAAAATGTGTACATTATAGTGCAACTCAACCATCAAATTCAACAAGTTTGTCAGTCACAGAAACCAGCTGGCCTGTCAGTGCCAAAAATGTTTTTTTTCCCCTCTAAATAAAAATCATTCATTTTGTTCTGTCGCTGCCATTGCTTGCATAGTGACCTGTTTATTAAGCAAAATCACCAAGCTGTTAAGTGAAACAGTTTTCACATATTGTATTGTATAACTCAGACTGCATTTATTTTTAGTGATGTGTGAAAATTCCACTTCTAACATATTCATTCTGAAAATGTTTAGATGTTGGTATAGAAAACATTTCAAAACATACTAATTAAATATGTTCAAAGAAGAATATGAATATTAACCCTTTAGCAAAGAATCTGGAAAAGTACTCTTATTGTAGTTATTAAAATGCGAAGAACTTTAAACCTCAAGACGTTTGGGCAGCAAAGTTTATAGATTGTTTACTATGGCTCTTTTTTCCTAGTCTCTGATTTGAACTTGTCTTGTCTATGCTAACATTTTGAGAGAAATCTCCCACTGATGCATTTTTATGAGTGGTAGAGTAACAGTTGGAGTTTTCCCTAAAAATGCTGATATAGATAGGACCTAGTAGTCATGTTTATAAACTCGTAAGTGGACTAAGTGGACAAGATCAGTTTCTGATTAAATGAGTTTTTTTTGTAATCCATATGAACATGCATGAGCAGCCAGTTGAAATTGCTGAATTTTTGAATGCCAATCAAAATTTTCTTGTTTCCTTTTACCTTTGAAAGAAACTTAAGATTCTTGCTGAAATATCTAGTTTTGCCATATCTTATTCCTTTTGCAGCATTGAAGTTCATCAGTATGACCTGTACTACATTTGCAAAATTTAAATCGGAGAAAACGAACAGGGATTGAAATAAATGACTTTTATGGTGTTTAGCCTCTTTTTGTCTCATGGTAAATATCTGTCACTCTGCTGGGGCTATCTCCAGGATGACTCACAGCAATTGCTTTTCTACCACCTCAATGATAACCATAGAGGAATATCGTTCAGCAGTCCAAATGCCTCTAAACCTGATAAGCCACAGTTACCCCCAAATAATTACTGAGAATTATTCCTTCTGTCGTTCTCCTGGACTTCTACTTTGTGGGTGCCCAAAACTTTGTAGTGGCTAGATGACAGATGGATAATGCTTTCTCCACTCTTCTTAAACCAGAAAAGCCATCTGCACTTGTGAATGAGAAGCCTGTTGTGAAAATCTCATCTGTTCCACCACTCAAACCTAAAATTGCTTTCACACCACTAGTCCTTTTTGTCAGTTTCTTCAGATATTATGGTTTTGCAATGACAATTGGAGAGGTAGCAAAGCTTTCTTCCTGAATTATTAAATTATTAAAAAGCACCCTAACAACCATGTTTCTTCAGTGAATAACCAGATCTCTGCTTGTTGCTTCTAGTCTGTTGTATGAATGCCTTCCCTATCCAGTGATTCAAGCATCTCTTTATATTTCCATTTCTTTCTGTACCAAATTAACACATGCATTCTTGCTGTTAATGGCCAAGAAGGGCCTGGTTTGTGAACTTAGTCCAGTTGTAGAAAAAGGGGTCTCAAGTGCTTGCACATGTCCATTCCACTGTAAGTGTTTGTGCGTCCTAGTGTCACAGTTGTCAGTGTTTTTCCCATAATGGTAGCCATCAGAGTAGAATGAATACCCTCTGCTGCCTTGTGCACCAATGGAGGCATAAAGAGCCAAGTCACCCCGACTCCCCTCTGTTCCTTCCTACCTTCCATGACTGTTGTTGGAGCTCCTCTAGTTTGTTGTTTTTGTATGGTTCCAGCACCCAGTCTGGGTACTGAAAATATACCACACTCTCCTAGTTTTCCCCTCCCCTCCTCTGAGGAGCTGTTCCCGGGCCACCTCTTTCCCCTCTGGAAAGCCATTGCTTCCCCCTGACCACTCCTGTCTCAATGCAGCAGGGTCTGTAGCTCTCAGCATGACTCTACTATCCTGGTGATAGATAGAGTTGCTTTTCCTGGTTACATTTTTCTGGTCTCCCTCTAGAGGTGCAACCAACGGTCCAGGATGTATCTCTTTGAAGCATATCACTCATCTCAAAAAAGATTGATACTCTGTATAGTCTCAAAGACACTAGCACAATCCTATAATCCATGGGCATTTTCACCTCACGAGTGTAGTAGAAGGTGTTTCATTCTCATCAGTTCCAGCATTTTCAGGGGGGTTGTTCCTGAAGCCCAAGACCTCCCAAGGAGAAGAAGCAGAGGTTAAAAAAGACACTCATCTTCACCCTCTGCTTTGGCATGTGGCAAGAGGCCTGTGACATCTTCCAAGAACTTATTTTGATGGGTAAGTCAAGAGCAGACTGCCAGTTCTGAGAGTGCCATCTGTTTATTTTCCAATTTTGGACTTAAAGGCTTATTTTCTTACCATGATGAGAAACTGTTTAAGGCTGCTGGAGCATATGGCAGTTTGCACTCCAGACTGCGTCTCAGACTCCTCGGCTCCTCAGGTTGATGGAGGTGTAATCTCTAAAAAGGTACAACATAGCTGTGTTAGTGCACATACCAAGCCACATCTTATCCTCTCTAGGTCGGTGGTTATACTCGACCAATACCTGCAAAGGAGTTCCTTTCACCCCACGTCAGCAATTTTTTACCTTAGAGACCTGTTGGACCTGGATTAGGGAGGTTCACCCCACCCCTTGCTGATGGAAAGTCTGTGTTCTTCCCCAAATCTCAATCTACATATGTCAGGGGATTGTTGGGCTATCCAATAAGCTTGCACAGCCTTCCTTCTTCTCATCGGGGAAAGGGTGAATTGGTGCTGACTGACCATACAACTGCCATAATTCATGTAAACAAGCAGAAGGGAGCATGATCCTTGCTGCTATGTCAGGCAGCAGTATCACTCTGGGACTTCTGCATCAACCACTCTAATTGTGAAAGCGGCCTATCTGCCAGAGGCTCAAAATATACTGGCAGATTGCTTGAGCAGGAGGTTTATCAGTTTACGGACAGACTGAAGGGCAGTCCTGTTTTCACGCAAAGGATTTTGTCATGGATATGTGGTTGTAGTCACTTGTTTTATTGTTTGGCTAGCATGACGCTGCCAGATATAGTATTGGGACATTCGATTAACTCCCAAATGACTTCTGTGGCATTTCTGGCTAACATGTCCATATTAGATATTTTCAAAACAGCAACCTGGTCATCATGTCAGACATTTGCCCCTCAGTAGGCTGTCAGCAATCTTGGAGACTATGCTAAATTTAGACTGTTTGAGTAGACTCCAAACCCACCTTCAGTTGGAGCTTCTCGTGAGTCACCTATAGTGGAAGGAAAAAATGGTTTACAAACCTTTCCATAATAATTATTGTTTTTGGAGATGTGTTGCAAATGATCATTCCACAATCCTCACTCCTTCCCCTCTCTATTGGAATCTTCCCGATAGGAAGGACCAGAGGGGGACCAGGGGCAGCTTGGCCCTTTATGTCTGCGCATGGCGCGTGAGGCAGCAGAGGGAAATTGTGTTGCCCCACCAGGTATTGCTAAGGGAAAATTTCTCAGACAGTTTCACCGGAGTGCACAAACACCTACAGTGGAATGGAGATGTGCAACACATCTTGAAGAACAACGGTTATGGAAAGGTTAGTAACTGGGGTTTTTGGGGGGGTTTTTTGGTTCTGGGTCTGCCTTAGGTTCCTGCCGTATGTTCCCAGCCTCCTTTCTCAGGCTTTGTCTACACTACCACTTTTGTCAGTAAAACTCTTGTTGTTCAGGGGTGTGAAAAAAAACATACTCTTGACCAAAATAAGTTTTACTGGCAAAAGTGCTGGTGTGGACAGTGTTATGCTCGCAGGAGAGGTTCTCTTGCTGACATAGCAACACTGCTTGTTGTGGGTGGTTTAATTATGCCGGCAAGAGAGCTCTCTCCATCTGGCAAAGAGCGGCTACCTGGGAGACCTTACAGGAGCACAGCCGTAGCGGTATAGCTGTGCCGCTATAAGGTCATTAGTGTAGACATAGCCTTAGAGAGTAATTCTCCCCTTGGAAATCAATACTGAACCTGACATGTGAACATTTGAGAGGCTGGTAAAGTAATTTTAAACCCTCTTAAAACTTGAAAGTGCTTCTGTCTCCTTTTCCTGTAATAGTCTGTGGAAAACTCTGTTACCTATCAAATGTCCTGTCAGTAAAAGCTTACAAGTTTTCCAGAAAAAGACTCCAGATACCAGTCCCTTAAAATGTTAGGCCTTTAGTTTAAGAGGCAATTAGAGGGACTATTAAAGGATATACTATAAACCAGTGGCTCCCAAACTTTAACAGCCTGTGACCTCTTTCACTAAAATGTCAAGTCTCGCAAACCCCTCCTACAAATGAATATTTCCAGAGATTTTCTCTTTTACCTGAGTATAAATTATAAAACCAATGATCTTGGAAATATAAAATTTGTTTTTAACATGCTTATTACACACTATTAACTATTTATGATTACAGTATTTTTTATTACATTATGAAAATGGCAACACTCTTCTTAGATCTCACTTTCATAGCTTGTACCCTTTGAATATGCCTGTTATAAGACAAGGCTCCTATGTTTCATCAAGGAGTATCAGATGTGAAACAGTATGAAGGTATTTTAGAAGTTAACTCAAAGAGTTCCTCCCACACAAGCATTCAGGTGTTGAGCAATCCAGGCAAACAACACACATTACAACAAAGCTTAAACTTGTTCACAATAATTTTTAAAACAATACTAGCTTCCTATTTAATTTTAAAAACAGCAAAAAATATCCACCTCCCTTTCCATTTCTTATAAGGAGTCTTGAAGTTTAAATCTCCTTAGTGTGACAGATATGCTTACTTTGATCTGCTTAGCTCTTGGAAATCCTGGGGACAGCTGTCTACCATTAGGGATTTTTCCCCCCCGAAAACTCCCAGTAACATTTTGTGAACACCCAGGGGTTCACGAACCCCAGTTTGGGAACCACTGCTGTAGACCAGGGGTCTCCAAACTACGGCCCGCGGGCCGGATGAGGCCCGCGAGGCCCTCTCATCCGGCCCGCGGAGATCTTTTTGGCTATTTAGGGAATTTTTGGCTCTTTTGAGCTTTTCGCTGGGACGGCTCCGCGCTGGGGCCTGGAAGTGCCGCGCGGGCCGCCAGCCGCGGGGCCGGGACGCGCCGCGTGCTCGGCTGCCGCCGTGGGGCCGGGACCCGCCGCGTGCTCGGCTGCCGCTGCGGGGCCAGGACGCGCTGCGTGCTCGGCTGCCGCCCCGGGGCCGGGACGCGCCGCGTGCTCGGCTGCCGCCGCCGGCCGGGACGCAACACGTGCTCGGCTGCCGCCGCCAGCCAGGGACGGCTCAGAGCTGGGGCCGGGACGCGCCGCACCGCCACGCAGTTACAGGGGGCGAAACAAGGAGCCACCCACTGCCAGGCGGCGAACCGGTCTGTGGGGAGAGACCGGGTTGAGCGGGTCAGTTGGGGGGGGTGAGAGACCGGGCTGGGTGGGTCAGTTGGGGGGTGGGTGGGAGGGAAGGAGGTTTTGGGGTGAGAGACCTGGCTGGGTGGGTCATTTGGGGGGGGGGGGGTTGGAGGAAAGGAGGTTTTGGGGTAAGAGACCTGGCTGGATGGGACATTTGGGGGGGGGGGGTTGGAGGAAAGGAGGTTTTGGGGTGAGAGACCGGGCTGGGTGGGTCAGTTGGGGGGTGGGTGGGAGGGAAGGAGGTTTTGGGATGAGAGACCTGGCTGGGTGGGTCATTTGGGGGGGGGGGTTGGAGGAAAGGAGGTTTTGGGGGGAGAGACCTGGCTGGGTGGGTCAGTTGGGGGGTTGATGTGTAGTGTTCATGTGTAATGTTCATGTGTAGTGAACAGGTGTTCATGTGTAGTGTTCATGTGTAGTGAACAGGTGTTCATGTGTAGTGTTCATGTGTGGTGAACAGGTGTTCATGTGTAGTGTATCAATGTGTTATTAAATAATAACTGAATAAAATAATATTAAATAAATAATAAAAAACAACATCCATGTTTTGATTCTTTTTTATTTGGACCTCGAGTGTGTTGTCGGCCCCCGAACTGCTATTTGATAGCTAATGCGGCCCTCGGGCTGAAAAGTTTGGAGACCCCTGCTGTAGACTAATACCTGTTCCTCGGGCCCTACTTTAGAGTACAGATTATGTGTAAACTGTTAAAAACTCTGCGTAAGAATCCTCTTAACTCTATGCAGGATATATTTTTTTAAACCTAAGGCACATTTTTTACTGGCCATTGTCTCTGTTCACTAGTCCTTGTCTAAACTAGTAAAAAGGATGTTTTTTCAACTGAATTAGCTCGGTTGAGCTAGTTTAACTTGATTTGAAACCCCACTTAAAATGTGTTCACCTGGGTATTAGGTAGGGTTTTTAACTGAGTTAAGCTAACTTGAGTTAAAAAAGTACCTTAGAGTTTGAGAATGTATGTCTGGGCTATGCAGACCTCTCTGGCTAGTATTTGATAAGGTAAAATTTGTAATCCATAGTATTTTTTCTCTGCTGTGTCTTACTTATTTCTGTCAGAATTAGGAGATTTTCCTCTAATGTGCCATTCCTTATCCAACCAGGACCTGCTGTCTTCATACCTTAGGTATCGGAAGAACCTCAAGGTTCCATATAAATAAAACTCAGGTTCATAGTTCTTGAAGAACCAAATAAAGTATGAAAAATAACACAAAAATGTGTTATGTAAGTGGATCAAAATGAACATCAGTGCTGCTGATAATACCCAGCGTCAGCCTTAACCAGTAGACATTAAGACTGCATCCTGGCCTGAGAGAGAAATGTTTCTTTAGAACACAATTGCAAAACTGCCATCTACTTTTCTACAGATAGTTTAATTACATGTCTGCCACAATAATCTATGCTTCTGCAGATACAGCTTTTGGAACAGAAATAATTCTTCCCTGTTATACTGAAAAGATACTACTAATTTCACATCTACGCCATTCTAGATGTTTTTCCTTCTAAATGGTATTTACCTAATGGGCAGGATCTGCTTCAAACACCCCACCACTATTGCTGCTTCTGTGTAATGTTGTTTTTGTAATTAAGTTTAGGGCTGATTGGATAGTACAAAACTTATCTGTGAATATATGAAAGTGACGTTTGATTCAATCATGTTCACTTCTAGAGCTGGGGAAAATAATGAAAAAAATATTTATTGAATAATTTATTTGAAAAATGTTCTCAAAATCATCCAATAACTTGACAAATGTATTTGAATTATACAGTAAGCTCCATGCCAGATATTTCTTCTGTCTTGTTGATGTAATGGGTCTTTCTCTAAAATAATAGTTCTCAAATGTTTCCATTCTAGGGGCCTCCTGGGATCTCCTACCCACCTAATTAAAGTCTAGGCAGAACCCTCTTCCTCTTTACCTATATTGGATGGGCACAGTTGTCCCTACTCCCAGGTTAAAGGACTTTTACCCAATTGTTATGAAATTGTTTTTTAAAGTGTATCTCTCACCTCTCAGATATTTTATTGTAAATGTGCTTACATTTTCAGTGGAGGAAGTTAACAGGCACCTTAAGCCTTGCTGAGACTCTTGTAGTGATGTAACACATATGTTCATATACATCATTCTTCAGTGGCACCAAGAATGAGTAGGAATGGATTTCTATCTGTATTGTGTATATAAAATATTCATAATGCTGATTCAAAACATAGAGCTAAATCCTACTATTCCTCCTCATTACAGCAGTCTGTTTGACTTCAGTGCTTCTGTATTAATTATATATATTAATTATATTAATAAGGAAAGCAGGATTTGGTTCACAGTGAGCATATAAGGCCAGACTCTGATCTCTTGTACACTGATATAAATCAGGAGTAGCTCCACTGAAGTCAGTGGAGTTATACCAACATAAAACTGGTGTAGGAAAGTTAAGGTATTTGAAATACTATATCTACGTGGTGACTGATGATAAACTCCTGATTAGATGGAACAAATCTTTAGTTTTTACAGCAATTAAATCAGTGTGATTTAAGTCTCTGGGAATAATTTTTTGATACAGATTAGGTGCATTTTTATAATTTCAATAGGACAAAATCAAATTTTAGAAAAAGATTGCTTACCGTGCCTGTCACGGGCACAGACAATTCAGAAGCACACTATTTAAAACCCAAGTCAAGTCTGATATATTCCACCTGAAATATTGTTCTCATGGCAAATCAGCAGGTTGTTAGTTTTAAACCACTTCAGAAGTTCAAGACTGTGATATAGTAGGATGGCTGACTAGCTCCAGATGAAGAAATCAGAAAGTCAAGGTTGTATATGATGGAGGGTATTTTTCAGTTTGTGGTGTGTGTGTGTGTAAATCAACATATGCTTATGGCAGGGGTTCCCCAACTTGTTCAGTGGCTTGTCCAGAGTAAGCCCCTGGCTGGCCACAAGATGTTTTGTTTACCCGAGTAGCCATAGGTTCAGCTGCTCACAACTCCCGCTGGCCACGATTCGACATTCCCGACCAATGGGAGCTGTAGGAAGCAGCATAGGGCCAGGCCACCGCTTCCTACAGCTCCCATTGGCCAGGAATGGCAAACCATGGCCAGTGGGAGCTGTGAGCGGCCAAACCTATGCAAACATATAGAGAAAATGACAGTCCTGTGGCACCTTAAAGACTAAAGTATTGAAGCATAAGCTTTCATGGGTTAATACCCACTTCATCGGATGAATGCAGTGATAGAGAGAGTGGAAGAGGCTTGGCTTCACTACCAGGAGATCCACGCTGCTACAATTGATGCAGCAGGTGTCGATTTAACAGGACTAGTGAAGACCGCCTAACTCAAGGAGAGTGCTCTCCGGTCGACTCCAGTACTACAGTTCCCTGAGAAGAGTAAGGTAAGTCGACCAGAGAGCATCTCCTGTGGATGCAGCACAGTGAAGACACCAGGGTAAATCAACCTAAGCTAATGGACTCCAGCTACCTTATTCACATATTGAGGACAAGCCTGAGATTGACTTGTTTAGCAGTTGTAAATAGGAAAGGGAGAGGGTTTGAAATTAACAAAAGGTTGCTCAGCAGGAACCATACATTTAGAATCATCAATTCACACCTGTTAACTACTGTGAATAGGCTTGCAGACCAGACCACACCACACATGCCCTTTAATGGAATGCCATTAATCCATTGCTGAGTCATTTAAAATGTATTGTGCTCCCAGATGAGGGAATGTGCCCTTTATCAAAGTGTTACTTAAACTGGTTCTATTCTATTTCTGGTATGGATGCTCTTAAGCAGTACAAGGGTGTTACACTGATTCAACTTCATCAGTTTCTATACCAATTTAGGACTTGTCTATGCAAGTAAACTCACCATCATTACTTACTTGTACCATAGTAGCCAGTAGTTTTTACCAATATGGTAAATATTATTTATAGATGCATACAAACATCCTAACAAGTTTCCATATGCAGATATATATTTCCCATGTTATCTGAAAAGATGGAAATGTTAGCTGTCACATTTTTCCTCCATAAAGTTTTAAATAAGATAAATTAGATAATATAGAAATTAATAAAGGTGTGCTAAAAAAGGAAACAATAAGTTGAAGAAGGTTTGGATAAATCAGTTTTCTTTTTTTTTAAAAAAAATCTAGACAAAGTATCTTCATCAGTTACATTTGACTATTGTGAACCTGCATGGGTGACTCAAGAGTCAAGGTTTTAGCTCAGTTTCCATCACAAGCTCAATTTTTATTCTCTTGGTCCCTTCCTTCTATTTTTTTTTTCACCTGAAGCTTCCCTGGTTTGTCACTAACCACAAAAAATGTTTTTTTTTATTATTTGTTATTTAATAACAATGTATTTGTTATTTAAAGATTAATCAGTCATACTGTAAATTTCTTGAATTGTCTGATATGCTTTGCAGAAACACCCAGCAGATCTTTGTAAGCTCAGTGAGCCAAATAGCTGTTTCAAAGAATTTTCAGGCTGTGGATGAAACAATTAGGCATTTATAGGTATGCAGAGAGGAATTTTTATTTCCAATACATGTTGAATCTCTAAAGATGGTAATACAATATGAAACAGAAACAAATTCACAGGTTCAGGAGACTAACTTTTCCGGGAGGGTATCTCATAATTGCCTACAACAGGGTTTCATGCACTTTTATGTGAAACATTTGGTACTGCGTGATTTCGATGACAGGATAGTGAATTGGATGGACCACATTTTATCTAGTACAGCAATTTGTATGTTTACTTAATCAAATCAAGTCGGTCCATGCATTTATAAAGCTTCTCTCACCTTACTGTCTGGGCATTTAAATACTAAATAATACACTGAACTTAGGCTAGCACTATCAGTACTTTGTATCTTATTCTTCATATGCTCACCAGGAATCTATCCTAATCATAGCCCATCTGCTGCCTCGATTCCAGAGGTCACATTATTTTAAATTGTGCCCTCCTCATAGTGTCCCACTCCATTTGCAATTCCACCTTGATCCACCCCATACGCTGTCTCTAAACCCCAGGGTAATGACTTCTTCATTCACCAGCATTTATCTGGTTTTGAGACCTCACCTGCCACATATGAGCCTGGTGTGAATTATTACAGTGTTTATTCACTCTGTACATATCTACTCTGGACACCAGTATAGCACCTTCCTTCGAACAGTTTGAGGTTCTTTTTGCTAAGGAATAGAAAAAGGTTTCAGCAGCAAAAGTGTGGCATGAGTTACGTTGTCATAGGTAGTCAATTAGATCAAAACTTTTCTAAGTTGTTATACTGTATGTATGGAATATCCATATTCCTGTCTAGTGGAGGAAGAAAAGGTCAGAACTGAGGTTCCTTTTTGGAAGTTTAATTATTTTCTAAGTTTCGAGTGTTTATTTTTCTACTGCAGCATTCTACTGTCGTTTTTTGTTTGGAGATGATTATACTTGTTTAGAGAGAACAGTGAGCATAGAAGTTAAGGTAGGTAATATACAATAGAATTCAAATCTGTGTTGCAAATAAACTGACAAACCAGGCAGTTGTAATTTAATATTGACACATATTGTATATCATGGCTGAGAACAATAAACACAATATAAATAAAATGAATGGGATTGAACCAGAGCAAGAGGGCTTTGAAAGGAATCTTGGAGCAATAGTCTACATATTTTTAGCAAGCAGCCCACTGGAAAAGCAATTACACAAAGCAAACACAATGTTAAAATATAGTACATAGCTAGAACAGTAGCATAGCTAACCTGATTAGACTTTTAATGTTCTCTTGTGAAAATTCTACTTAGGTTTTATTTGTAATAATTTCTGGACACAATATTCCTTAATATATACCGTATCATTTGCAAGGACACAAAGGAGAATAAGGACATAAATAGTTAGCATTGGTCATGACAGTTACATTTCTAATCATGTCTGCACTACTTATCAGGTAGAATTACCAAACAAACAGTAATGTAACTGTGTGTGCAGGGAGCTGTTTTCTAGGGTGGATGATATTGAATGGCTAAGCAAGTATATAAAGATCAGTTGCCTGACTTGGAGGTTTCTTCAGGTTGTATTAAACATTTATTTGTCTGTTTTGAAAAATGATATCCCAGTTCATTCATAAAATTACAAAATTCAGCAAGTAAAAAGTGCTCTGAAAAGTTACTGTAAAAATAGCACACTGGGGTTTCATGATTGTTTTGCTTTATTCAAATAATAGATTTGCTTAATTTACATATTGCATTCCCCCCCCCCCCCACACACACACACAATGCAAGCTCTACAGTTGCAACCTGGGATATGAAAGTCAAGTTTGCACTCTTCCAGGATCATGCATCATAAAGATTCTCTGAATCAAATTTGATTGTTGGGTACATCCGTGTAACTCCTTTGCCTATAACTTGGTTAAATAAATTTAACTGATGGCAGACCTTGACGGAGCAATTGGAATTTGGTTAGCAAAGTGGTTAATAAAACATGACCCAGAATAGAATCCAATTTGTTCTGCCAAAGTCATAATGGGTCTGCAACACTACACAAGTGAAAAGGTAGTAAAACATTATTTTTGGTACAGAAGGAAGCAGTTAAGATTCTAAATACTTCTGTGGATCAGAGCTGTTGATTGAGAAGTTGCTATTTGTACATAATCACTTTTCTTGACCATAGCCTTGCTTTAAGAGAATTAAGTGGTAAATGGGACTAAAGAGGTCTTTCCTTTTTTTTTTTTTTCCTTTTATTGTTGAATGGAGTCTTACACTTTTTTTACTATTTCGTCATCTATCGCTACAGTAGAAAAAGCCACAGGGAAGGACTGTTAGGACTATCTGTGATATGCAACACACTTTGGTAAAGCGTCCGATTGTTTGTTTTTCACATCTTATGGAGGGGAGAATGTAAGTTTATAGAACTAAATAAGATTTTAAGTAGGACTGTCAAGCAATTAAAAAATTGTGTTAAAAATCACGATTAATTGTGCTGTTAAAAATAATAGAATGCCATTTCTGTAAATATTTTTGGATGTTTTCTACATTTTCAAATATATTGATCACTATATATTTATTTTTATTACAAATATTTGCTCTGTAATAAACAAAAGAAATAGTATTTTTCAGTTCCCCCATTACAAGTACTGTAGTGCAATCTCTTTATAATGAGAGTTGAATGTACAAATGTAGAATTGTGTACAAATTGTGTGCGTTTTGTCAGATTTGCAGTGAAAGTCTTCTTAAAACAAAGATGTACTGGGTCATCATCCGAGACAGATATAATATGAAATATATTCAGAATGCAGATAAAACAGAGCAAGAGACATACAATTCTCCCCCTAAGTAGTTCAGTCACAAATTTAATTCATTCATTATTTTTAACGAGTGTCTTCAGCATGGAAGCATGTCCTCTAGAATGGTGGCCGAAGCATGAAGGGGCATTGGAATGTGTAGCATATCTGGCACGTATATACCTTGCAGTGCCAACTACAAAAGTGCCATGTGAACATCTGTTCTCACTTTTAGGTGACATTGCAAGTAAGAAGCAAGCAGCATTATCGTCCATGAATGTAAACAAACTTGTTTGTCTTAACAATTGGCTGAACAAGATGTAGGACTGAGTGAACTCCTAGGCTCTAAAGTTAAAAAGTATCTTATCTCTGAAGGTCTTGTTTCTGTGAAACCAGGGTGAACACCAGAAGCCATTAACTGAAATTGACTTAGTTCATGGTGGATGGTTATGCTTCTATTTCCATTAAAGTGGGTATATTAGTGAAAATAAAGTAAATATTTTAAAATACAATGCTTCCCTCATTTTTATTTTTCCAGCTAGATTCACAATTAGTAGAACTGTTGGTAATGTTCTGTGGCAGTTGTAAATATAGTTACAAATCTCTCTTGTAGATTTCAATTCCTATCTGCCTGCTGATACACACAAGAACTAGATTAAATAATGAAGATTTTAGGAATATGGAGGAAGGTAAAGTATTATGTTTTTAAAGAAAAATAAAGGTATTGGGCAAGATCCTCAACATATTATAAATAGATATAGTTCTGCTGAAGTCATAGAGCTAAACCAGTTTACAGCAGTTGAGAATTTACCCTTTATGGGTTACTTAAAAAAATAACCTTAATATGTTTCAAAATACATCTAATTGAAAAGTGTTTCAGTGAATGATTTAGTAAAGCAATAAAACAACTGGAGTTGCTATTTTGGGTACCCACCCTTTTCAAGGGATTCAGAACATGAGAAGTGTATAACCCCATCACTGAGAGTATTATGGATTAAGTATCTACTGACTGCAGATTATTATACTGTGAGTGATAATACTGGTAATATTCAGTACTTTGAAATATAACTAATCCTTTCCGGGGTTGCACAATCCTTGAATAAAGAAATTCATTTATGCAAGGACTGAAGTGTGAAGGAAAACTAGCAATTCCCTCCTCTTGATTCTCACTTGCAACACCCACTATCTTGGTGCTTCTTTGCATTTAGCAGTCCCCCTCCTCAATTGTTTTTTATTCTGTTGCCTTTTTCCTCTCTCACAAACATCCTCTTCTCCTCCCTCCCCAATGCTCTGTGTCTACGGGCCTGTCTTCACTACCACTTTAATTCGATTTTAACAACGTTAGGTCGAATTAAACGTGTACCTGTCTTCACATACATGCTCTTAAAGTCGATTTAAAGGGCCCTCAAGATCGAATTTGTAACTCCTGCCTGACGAGAGAAGTAAGGCTAAAATCAACATTCCAAGCTCGACTGTGGGCTAGTGAAGACGGAACCGACATTAATAGCCTCCAGAGGCTGTCCCACAATGCTCCATTCTGACCGCTCTGGACTGCCTCACTGCTCCACTGTGACCGCTCTGGACAGCACTCTGAACTCGCTGCTCTGGCCAGGTAGATAAGACTCGGGATCATTTGAATACCATTTCCTGTTTGGTCAGCGTGGCCAGCTCACCTGAACAGCTCAGTCGCCATTCAGAGCAATCAGCAGCACTAGCCACCATGCAGAGCTCATCTGCCCTGGAGACCAGCCAGAGGAGAAGAGCTCCAGCATGGTCCACTCGTGAGGTGCTGGATCTCATCGCTATCTGGGGAGAGGAATCAGTGATGTTGGAACTACGCAACAACAAATGGAATGCCAACACGTATGGAAGAGTCTCCAAGGCCATGCTGGAAAGGGGCCACAACAGGGACGCCCAGCAATGCCGCGTGAAAATGAAGGAGCTGAGGCAAGCGTTCCAGAAAGCCAAGGAGGCAAACGGACGATCAGGGGGCGCGCCGCAGACATGCAGGTTCTACAATGAACTAAATCAGATAATGGGGGGCGCCCCCACCACCATCGCACCGGTCTGCGTGGACTCCGCCAATGGGATAATCGTCAGGGAGGAGACTGATTCTGGTGAGGACGACCATGAGGAAGAGGAAAATCTCACGGAGCAGCAGGAGCCCAGCGGAGAACCCGTGTTCCCAGACAGCCAGGAGCTGTTTATCACCCTGCAGCCAGCACCCTCCCAAGCCTCCCAGGAGGGTAAGTGTTTCTTTTTAAGGGATTACATGACGCGTGCTTTTTTATAGGAAGCTTTTATTAATGAGTAACTTGCCCTAAGGACTTAGTGTGCTTTCATTGCTGGTCAATTTCTACTCAAAGAGTTTGTCAGTATACTCGGGGATTGACCGGAAGTCCTCCACGGACATTTCAATGAAGCTATCCAGGAGATAGCGATGAATCCTCCGCAGCAGATTTCTGGGGAGAGCCGCCTTATGTGTTCCCCCGTGATAGGAGACCATCCCACGCCACGAAAGTAGTAAGTAGTCTGGTATCATTGAGCAGGCTAGCATTGCGGCGTATGGACCAGGACTTTGCATGGAGTCAAGGAGCATGCGCTCTCTATCTCTCTGAGAAATTCTCAGCAAAGTGATGTCACTCATGGCTGCCTGTTTGAAATACGGACTGCAATAAGTGGGAAGATAAAGATTCCCAGCTGCAAAGTACTCTTTTCTGCTGAGGACCGAGCAACCACCCCCCCACCAAATGCTGAATCCCCACCCCCCTCCAGCCCGTAGCGTTAGCTAGCGGTAGCTAGCAGGGAATCTGAACAGTCTGGAAGCGGTTGCTTCCGCTTCAGATCCAACGCGCACCCAACCCGCCCCCCCTCCAGCCCGTAGCGTTAGCTAGCAGGGAATCTGAGCAGTCTGCAAGCGGTCTGAAGAGCCCCAAAAACACCTTAGCCCTTAGCGAGCGATTTTTTGGCCTTTGTTTTGCAGTTTGCGGTGCAGTGGGAGCCACGCGGTGGGGGGAAGGGGGTGGGGTTACTCTACAATATGCAAGTGCTACTTTTAACTTACCATGGCTGGCTGCACGATGATTTCAGAAGCCGTGTTGGGCTGAGGCACGCATATGTGTCTGAGATGCTCTGAGTTTTCTGTGAGCTATTCAGTCACTTTTAGGTGTAGAACATGACCTTGTACAGAAATCATATCAGGCCTCTGAATACTGAGGTTGCAAACGGCATAGTACTCCCATTGTATACCGTCCGAGACTGCATCTGCCTCCTAACCTTGAATGTATCTGTCTCATAACTTTCAAACTTTCTTTGCCCACATTCGCCCACAGATGAACAATTATCTCAGAATCCCCCGTCCTGCTCCTCCCGCCGTGCATCGCAGATAAGAAAGCGTAAAAAGAAAACGCGAACACGCGATGATATGTTCAGTGAGCTCCTGGAGAACTCGCGCGCTGAGGCAGCCCGCCAGACGGAATGGAGGGAAAGAATGATGGAGGCAAGGAATCGAGAGATACAGGCAAGGAATCGAGAGAGGCAGGAAGCGAGAGCCGTGGCAGAAAAGCGGGAAGAACGCGAAGAAAGACGCATGGATGCTTTGCTCCGTATAATGGAGGACCAGAGCGACATGCTGCGCTGTCTGGTGGAGCTGCAGCAGGGCCAAAGATCACCTCTGCAGCCCCTGAGTAACCACCTCCCCCCCTCCCCAAGTCCCATAGCTTCCCCACCCAAACACGGGGTGAGAACCCGGGGGGCAAGCTCCGTGGACCGACCCACTCCACCCCACAAGCCAGCAGAAGCAGCAGCAGTTGCAGCAGCAGGCTGACGTTCTCGGAAAACTTTTAAAAGCTGATGTGTCTTGGCCACCCCTCCTCTCCCCCCTTCTCCCCCCCCCCCATCTGTCCGCTCCTCCCCCAGTGCGACTGCTGGTTTCCCTCCAGGCTACCATGACAGTGATCCCCTGTATTTGTATTTCTGATGAACCAATAAAGGAACCATGATTTTTCAAACAGTGAATTTATTTCCTCTGCAAGAATGGGGAGGGGGGAGGGAAAGAGGGTTCAAGGACAGCAGGCATAGAGCACAACAAGGGAGCAGATTCTCAAACGCCATCTTGGGCACTCATAAAACTGGTTTTCAAGGCGTCTCTGAGGCGCAGGGCCTCATGGTGCGCTCTTCTACTTTCCCTGCTGGTTGGCTGCTCGTAAGTAGCAGAAAGTAAATTTGCCTCTGCCTCCCAGCCCGCCATAAACGTTTCCCCCTTGTTCTCACAGATATTGTGGAGCACAGAGCAAGCAGCAATAACAATGGGGATATTTCTCTCGCTGATGTCTGAGCAAATCAGCAACGAATGCCATCTCCCCTTCAGACGGCCAAATGCACACTCTACGGCCATTCTGCACTTGCTCAGCCTGTAGTTGAACAGCTCCTGACCCCTGTCCAGGGCTCCTGTGTAGGGCTTCATAAGCCAGGGCATTAGGGGGTAGGCTGGGGCCCCAATGATAACGATCAGCATTTCCACCACCCCCAACGGAAATTTTCTGGTCGGGGAAGAAAGTGCCTTGCTGCAGCTGTCTAAAAATCCTAGAGTTCCTGAACACTCGAGCGTCATGAAGCTTTCCCGGCCACCCCACGTAGAGGTCGGTGAAACGTCCCTTGTGGTCAACCACTGCTTGCATGACCATTGAATAATATCCCTTCCGGTTTCTGTACTCGGCGGCCTCGTGGTCCGGTGCCAGGATAGGGATATGAGTCCCATCTATAGCCCCACCACAGTTAGGGAATCCCATGGCGACAAA
The DNA here is from genome assembly GCA_032164245.1 of Sternotherus odoratus. NCBI lineage: Eukaryota > Metazoa > Chordata > Testudines > Kinosternidae > Sternotherus > Sternotherus odoratus. Next base: position 44,636,940 of record JAVMKO010000006.1, read on the forward strand.
GCCATCTATTGTGGCTTGCAGGTTTCCAAGGTTTATAACCCGGTGTAGGAGCCGCTCGACGATTGCCCTGCTTACTTGCATCACAGCAAAGCCCACTGTAGACCTACCCACCCCAAACTGATTCGCGACTGACCGGTAGCTGTCTGGCGTTGCAAGCTTCCAAAGGGCTATCACCACTCGCTTCTCGACTGTAAGGGCCGCTCTCATTTTGGTATTCCTGCGCCGGAGGGCCGGGGACAGCAAGTCACAAAGTTCCATGAACGTGCCCTTTCGCATGCGGAAGTTTCTGAGCCACTGGGAGTCATCCCAGACTCGCAGCACTATGCGGTCCCACCAGTCCGTGCTTGTTTCCCTGGCCCAGAATCGGCGTTCGATGGCATGAGCCTGCCCCATTGCCACCAAATTTGACAGATTGTCAGTCGCCCTACTTCCAAAAACGGCAGTGCCCCTGTCGTCCCTGCTGTGCACGTCTTGGTCCATCTCCTCCTCACTGCCGTCGGGTTCCACAAAGTGCAGTTCTCCCCGGATCGCATTCCTCCTCTGCAGATGGTGCAGCATGAACTCCGCAACCATGATCGAGGTCTTCACAACGGCCATTACTGCAGCCGTGGTGTCAGCGGGCTCCATGCTTGCAGTGCTATGGCGTTAGCATGGCGCGGAGAAAGGGCGCAAATTATGGGATGCCTACCCACAGTGCACCGCTCGTAATGGGGGTCAGCGGCGCGGAAAAAGGGCGCGAAATTTGGAAATGCCTACCCATAGTGCAGCACTCGAAATGGTGCCTGCTGGGGGATCAGGGAACTGTGGGATAGGTACCCACAGTGCAACGCTCGTTATGTCGACGCTTGCAAAAGTTGTGCGGACAGACACTGTTGACTTGCTGTGCTTTGCTGTGCCTAGTGAAGACACACAAAATCGACTGCATACAGTCTGCTTTACAAAATCGAAATAAAGGAAATTGAACTACTGCTGTAGTGAAGACATACCTTACCACATTTCTAGTATTCCCTCCTTTACTCTTCTGCCTTTTTGCTCTTTTTCCCCCTTTTCTTTCTTAAACCAAAACTTTAACATGTATCTCTCTTGCACTGATTATGAATTGAGCTGGTTAAAAATATTCTACCGGAACACTTTTCTGTCAAAAAATGCTGATTTGATGGAAGCATCACATTCTGTAGAAATGTGTCAAATTTGTCAAAACTGGCCTGCCTCCCTTATTTCCTGCCAGCTTTTTTTTTTTTCCTTTCATCCTGATTTGATATGGACATTTTTCCAAAAAAAATATTTTTTTCATGGTAGGGAAATTCCATTTTCTGGCCAGCTCTCATTGAGATCTATTTTTTTCAACCTACCACAATCTGCTGTTTTATCCACATCTAGCCCTAGTCTTTCCAATGGTGTTTGCTGTTTCTCTTAGTGTTGCTTATACTGCCTCTGGCCTACTCCTGGGTCCTAAAGTTCTTCAAATTGGTGGATTACTCCCTAGTTTGCCTGTTATGTTTGCATGATGTATGTGTATCATTAGAGAGTTTTATCATACAAATTGATCTTCTGAGAGGTTTTGCTGCAGGAACAGAGCAGGCTGTGATGGACTAGCATGAGGAGACTTTGGCTGCACAAGCTGTGAAGGAAATTTTCCCATTCCTTTCCAGAGAATAAATATTTTAGTACAATTTGCGCATGTCATGATATCCCATTTTACATCATGAATTTAAGTCTTAGAATAGTATTTTCAAGTAGTGAGCAGATGGTGATCTATCTAGATTATATTTTAATATGATTTGAATAACTAATATAGCAATGCAAAATACTTGCACAAAAATTATTGAAGTATCCTTTAATTGCAATCTTTAATTAGAAGCAGTGCCTCACTATTCCAATCCTTGTCAATTGAATTAATAATTCAAAACTTGATTTACTTTAATTTTCATGTTGACCCATCAGGCGGCCTTCCAGATTAAGTTGTTTTGCAGATAGTTACGTATACAGCATGATCCTCAGTTTATTTTAATAGTACTTGCACTTGTTAATATTACAGGTAAAATACTGTACTATATTATTCAGCTTCTCTTTTTTAGAGAAAGGGAGTAATGTTGGTTACTTGATTATCTCTGTGTCTCTTTTTAGACTTACTAGCTTATACCATTATTTTAAGTTTTAACATTACAAACTTCTTAGCTAATGAGCATGATCATGAAAAATTAAGGTGATAGCTGGTTCTAAGACAGCATGGTGATTGCCAGAAGAACACTTTAGATGAAGTATTAGCACTATCAGATTTATAAGATTTTATTTAGTTTCTAGTTTAAATTGTCTATACACACTCTTATTAGGTCATTCTACACATTAAAGATTTATTTATAGATAGTAGTTTAATTTTTACTTAAAAATCAAACTATTTATATATTTCCCATGGAGAAACCATAGTATTATATTCATCCTTTTTATTTTTGATTGCCCTACTTTTTTTCCCTCATCCGTTTGGTTTTAACAAGCCTCTAACATCCAAAAAAGGGGGGGGGGGGGTTAGACTGTAAAAAAAATTAAATTACTCATCTGAAGGCACTGTGGATTTGTGACTTTATAAATCTTTTACTTATGTGACAAACTGTAGTTCACAGCATTTTTATGTCCTCCAGCTAACCTTTTATATGAGATACTGTGTTGTTGCTGTACAAAGTTAGCCTTGTCTTGCATTCTGTAAGAAATACTGTAAGCAAGAAAAGTTAGATTTGATTTTTTGCTGTCTGTTGTGTGTGCACATGAGAGAGAAAGTGTTATTTGATTGCAATTGAGGTTTATACTGGAAACCTGTTGACCTATGGGTTGAAAAGTCACAGAGCAAATATAATTCCCCAAACCACAGGCTGAGGTTATTGGAGGTCCCTTTTTGAATTCCAAAGACTATCACTATCCTAGAATCATTCCATCATGATAGCTTACTGAGGGTTGTTGTAGCTCTTTATTGCCACACCACATGCAGTTTTCAGTCACGCTATGATGCCCAGAACCTACACCATTTCCATGTTAGTGGTAATGATTGCCTTCAGAAGACATAATCAGCCTTGAATTGCTGTTTAGTGATGGCACAGTCATTCCTCATCAGGCAGAGGAAAGTAGATTCCTGTTAGAAACCCTTGCAATGGTCAGTAAGCTTTTAGACATCAGTTGCCTAGGAGCCCAGTCTGACACACTGAGGGAAAATGATTGTTAAATAAAGGGGTAAGTAAGATTCTAATCCATCATCCAAATCAGTCATCCATAAAATTCTACTCTTAGAGTCTTCTGAACATGATGAATTCTGCCAGGTCCTCAGATTATGGTTTCGTCTCTGGCAATGCTTTTACTTGACCACAAGTTTGGCATAGTAGCCACTGGATCTTCTAGTTGCTATAACCACCCTCTCAAGCAGACACATGTCTACACTTGGGGCTTCATCAAAGAAGCACTCACAGATTTTATCCTGAAAGATTTGCCCCCTCTCCATCCTCTTTGCCCTTTCCTAAATAGATTATAATAATTGATTTTAACATTCCAGTCATGTAAATCATCCCACCGGGTTTCAGTATTACAAACTAGATTGAATTTATGTTCATAAATAAGGAATTCTTATTCCCCTTGTCGTTACCCAGACTCCTAGCACTGGTGTAGAGGCAATTAAATTTATTTTTTTAATGTTTTTTGTCTCCTTTATTAATTTTGTTCTCAACATTTTCATTCTTGGCTGAGTGGTCATACCTTCCTCTTGTTATCCTTCTCTTCTGTTGTTATTTTAATGACCTCCTAACTGCTCTAGTCAGCCTGTCCTCAAGAATATTGGTTTCTCTTCTACTAAAGGAGAGGCCATCCACACTATACAACCCCTTTCCCCCATAGACGTTGGACCAATGTGCCACAAAATCAAAACCCTGCACTTTATACCACTTACCTAGCCAGCAATTCACTTCTAGAATCATCAGCCTTCTATATTTTTTGTTCAAGGGACAAGAAGGATCTCAGAGAAGGTCACTTAGGCATTCTTTTTCAGCACTTTCAAGTTAACTGTGAGTTATCCTATGAGGAAGTGCCATCAGTGCTAATATGAACCATCACCAGTGGGTCCTTCCCCATCAATTTCAGAAGCCTGTGCAATCTTAAAGTAATGTCTTTATGTCTTGACTCCAGGAAGACAACACACCATCCTGTTGTCTGCTTGTCCCTTGCAGAATGTTTTCCCTACCTCCTCACTTGCCAAGCACAATAAGATCCCACCATTACAGCAAAACTCTGGACTTCAGCCTCGGGAATACAGAGTGTTGGAGTTATTTCAGAGAGTTATTTCTAGTCTCCTTTCACTTTCAGCCTCTTTCTCCATGGATAGCATCTCAATGCCCAGAACAGTGGGATAGAGTCCTACTCAGAGAAACCCCTTGCAAGACAGCCATCCAGCTGCCCCATCCCTTAAGTAAAAAAAAAAATAAAAAATCATTTATTGTTGCAGATAGGCTTTAGTGTTTCACTTTTACTACTTAGTTTTATTTAAAGACATTTTTTATAATGTGTTGCCTACAAACCACAACTGTTGTTATTAAAAAGTTCGGACTGAACACAGTTACTGAAAAAGGAACGGCTGAGTAAACTCTGCTAAGAATACTAAGTTTGACTACAATCAAAATTAGAACAGGATTTATAACGATAGCATTGAAAGATCCTTAATTATGATATTTCTGGGTCATGATTCATGAGACTTCTTAATTTATGTATTTGAGAAACAAAAACATCACCATAACAATCAAATATTGATATGTAATCTGTAATACATATTTATAACTTTACATTTCATTGGCTATACTCAGGTGAAATTCTGTGTACCATTGGTTTGGTTTTGAACTTGAGAAAGGATTAACTGGTAAGAACATTTCTAATAAAGCATGATGCTGATTCTAATATAGTTTAATCATTTTTCCCATTGAGGAGAGAGACTTTTCAAATGTAATCTTACTATAACTTCAGTAGCTGTGATTGCTTATAAATGAACAGCTGCATCTTCAGTGCCACAGGCTTAAATTAAGGTCCCAAAGTCCCATAGGTTTTGAATTCCATAGCATGTTAGCAAGAAACCTACAAATATAGAAAGTCTCATGTTCTAAGACAGCATACAATCCATGTAATATTCAGGCTAAGGTGAATGAAATGTTGCAGAATGAATAAGTTTAGAAATTAAAAGTATAAAATGAAAAAAGTAAATAGGTATCACTAAGGTTTATGACCACTGTAAATTCATTTTTCATTATAATGGCATTTATATTTTTATTGACTGTTCTGGATTTATATTTTTAGTCACTACTTTCTATTCTAATGGTTTTATTGAAGTTGATTCTTTTTTTCCCCCTTGTATTGCTTAGTTTGAGAATTGCCCCAGGGTGCCAGAAACATTTCTTTCATCTATACAGATATGAACCTCTAAATTGTTTTATTGTTATTTACTTGTTTTGTGATAACACTGAGAGTTCCACAATCAGGTTTTGGTAGGGGTGGTACAAATTGCTTATAAGCTAAAACAGGCAAAGAAATGACAAAGGGAAAGGAAGCAGAATACTACATACTAGCAAGGTGGTCTTACTGATAATAGGCATATGGCTTCACCATTCCAATACTTCCTAGGAGAAGCACAAATGAAAGATAGTGGGGGGGTATGAAGTCAAAACATCTACAATTTTACATACAAGTAAATATCCATCAGCGTTATGGGACAACCTCCTAATCTATCTGTCTTTACTGTTTTAGAAATCAAGTAAAGTAGTCTGCCTTAAAGAGGGATTTGTAAGAGGGGACAGAGTCAAAGTGAAAATTTGTAATTTTCATAAACATGTTTTTGAAGGCACCATTTAGGAGAGTGCTTTTTTTGTATTCATAATATAAAAGTGAAATTCAAAACATACTGATTCTAGGGGAGATAGCAAATCCATTGCAGATAAGCTATGGTGTTTTTTTTTAATTATATGGGCTTCTGCAAAATCCTCTGAATCTAGAAGTAGCATTTTTTCTTCTTTTTTTTCATATCCTCTCCTGTTTCTTGATTTCTCCAGCCTCAGAGGTAAATGGGGATTCCTTTCCCATTCTGAAGAGATAAAGTATTTGGAGTTGGGATCTGTGAGCTCAGGAGCAGATCTGATTAAGTTGGCAATTGTGATTGAGACGTGGATAGATTCTGTTTCCTGAGTGGAAAGAAATCTGACTGGTAGGAGAAAAGGAACTTTTTGAGTCTTTTTTTAACATATTTTCCTTTTTTTCTTTCTTTCTTTCAGGATATAATGATCTTTCTTCTGATACTGCATAGATTTTTGTAATTCTTCCCATTTGTCCAGAACTAAGAGACCCTTAGGAATGAGTAGGGATTTGGTCCTATTCCAGGTTGCAATATGGGTTCTGTTTTGAGGAGGGGAGTGTCTGTGTTAGTAGATTTGGGGAAAAGCAGATGGGCTTTACAATTAGTCAAAGATGTTCATACTGGGACAATCACTTGTGGCACCTATCTCCTTCTGTAGCCTTCGTAGGCTGTAAATATAGAGCAGTAGTTCTCAAACTGGGGGTTGCAGGCCAATTCTAGGGGGGGTCGCGAGCTGCCCATGCCTTTGGCGGCATTTCAGCAGAAGCTCCAAATATGCGAGTAAGTCCGCTGAAAAACACCGAAGTGAAAGCTTCCGCTATTGGCGGCATTTCGGCGGACAGAAACGAATGCTGCATGTCCGCCAAAATGCCACTGAAACCAGAAGAGTTCAATTTGGCGGCATTTCGGCAGACATACACGGTGCGTGAGAGGACACGGCAGAGCAAAAAGGGGTCACTGAACCAACAAGTTTGAGAACCACTGAGAGGGCTTAAATTTGTTTCCTGGAGATTGGGTTAGTATGTTAAGACAAGATGAGGCTTGTTGTCAGATGTAGTTATGGAGTGCATAACTTGCAATCCCTCTGGTCTCATCTACGTTCTCATCTAAGTAACATAAGGCATTAACAGATGGGTCCTGCTCTCTTTGTTTCATGTTATTCTGTTACCAGCCATGGTTATGCTCCTATTGACTTTAAAGAGGGTAGGATTGGGCTTTTTGTTTGTATCAGAGAGTCTTGTCTGAATGATGCAGCTGGTCCTTTACACAGCTCTTTCCAGATGGTTACTCATTTCAACTTGAACCAGCTGTGAACCAGAATGTTCAAGGAGACCATATATCTGTGTTATCTACATATACATTTAGACTTAAGAGGTTTTGCAGCCCAAAATTTGCTATAATTCACCACATGTGCAAGTTCTGGAACAATCATGCTCTCACCAACCTGCTTTTCTTGGACAAAGTTATTGAGAAGGACAATGCATCTGATGGCAGATTTTCTTGATCTCTGCTATTGTAATTTTTGGTCTGCACATGATATGAAGACTCTATTTGTTTTATTTAGGCTTGGAAGGATAGATTTTTTTTGGTAAATGTTGATGTCACCATACACACACAAACTAACGAGAAAATATTCCCATCAATGATGATGATAAAATGTTCAGATAGGTAAGGTAAGAAAAATATTGCTTGAGAACTTCCTTGAGTTTGATTTAAGGATGCTTACTTTGTATATTTTGATGTGATGTTGACAATTGGTATTTTAAGAGTTGTGAAATTTTTTTTGAATGTCAGCTTCTATTGTCATTAAATAATTGTTTGGCCCCCTTCCCATAATTTCCTGCAAGTATGAAAATTTAATTTGATGTAAATGAAAATAAAACTAAAAACCCATTATTTTTCACAACCATTAAAAAGTAAATAGACAAATTAAAAAATACTTACAAATAAACATTGCAAAAAATTAAAATGGAAAAAAATTCTGTTTTATTTCATTATTTTTATGCTAGTAGTGAAAAAGATCAGATGCCCAGGCTAATTCTTTTGACTCGATCAGAAGCCTCCAGTACTGTTGACTGCTAGACATGGATTCAGTTATTTTATTTTATTATTTATAAAAATGCCAAAGTATGTTTTGCAATGTTCTCATGGTTTGATTCTCTTACGGCTTCAATATATCATCTCTAATAAGAAGGTAAGATTGCTAGAGAGAAATATGAGATTGCTTACATTGCAGTTCATTACTACTTTGCAGATATGTAAAACTCAGTGTATGAAGGGATACCCTCCTTGTAACTTGGAGGCAGACACTAAGAACCAGCATGTAAATTCAGGGTTTCTTCTGTTGAATCAGTGTAATGTCGGTTGCTTGAACCCTACAGAAAGGTACAGGGTAATAGCTGCTGATTACATTTTGTTAACTTCAACTAAGAGGCATTGGCGTGTATAGATGGGACAAGTAAAATCTGCATGGAAAAGCCCTAGAAACAGTTAAAAATTGGGTAGAAGTTTAGGCTGAGGTATATGTTTTATTGTTGATAATTGAATTATTGATAAATCTAACCCCCCTGGAAGGGAGTATGGTTGGTCTGTATACAATATGTGTGCATATTCTGTCAGCAAGGGTAGAACTCTACCTGCATATACTCTTAATCAAACCAGATGACGTATTTCTCTTTTTTCCCCCACTGTGAATGAGTGTTGAATAAAACTCAAAGTAGATAAACAGAAACTTCCTGAGAGTATGTGTGAACTATTGAAACTATTCACCTTCCCTTTATAAATTCCACAGTTCTTCTAAATTCCCACTTGCTCATTGATTCCCAGGTAGCTTTAGTTTCTGGAAATGTCTTTTAGGCTTCATTTTGTATGAAGATTGCAGCGGTGTGGACCTTAGCAATAGTTATCCGTGCCTTTGTGGCATCAAGATTAGATTACTGTGGTGCTCTCAACACAGGCTACCACTGAAGACCACTTGCTAGCTTCAGATAGTTCAATATATAACAGCCTCCTTGCTTAGCATTTTTAGGCATAGGGAGTATATTACACCAATGCTTCAAAGACTACACAGGCTTCTTGATCACTTCCAGATGCAATTAAAGAGTTGTATATTGTCTCCTAGTGTTCTGCCATGGGTGAGATCAGCTGATGAGGTGTCTCTCTCATTCTGTATTTTTGAACATCTAGAGGAGTGACTTTTGCAACTGAGGAAAATCTTGAATGTACTTCCCACATTGGCTTTGAGTGCATATTTATTACATTTCAGGTCATGGTGTAAACACCATCTGGTTACTCAGGCTGTTGTCTGAGGGAAGATGGTAGGTTATACATTTGCCTGTTGTTTGGCAGTTGAATCTGTTTAGATTTAGTCAACTAATTTTTATCTATTTTGTCTATTTTATCTATTTTATCTAATGTCCCAAAGACATGTGATGGCATACTGTAAACATCAAATGGCTTCACCAAAACAAGTGTGTATCCAAGCAAATAATCCCATGTTTAACTGCTTGAAGAAAAAAAAGACATTGTATTTACTCTCTATGATCAAAAGAAATTAACTGCTTGAAGAAAAAAAAGACATTGTATTTACTCTCTATGATCAAAAGAAATTTCTGTACAGTAGATGTGAGTGTATATTTAATTTGTGTGGTCTACGCTATATACTATAACTATCACCACTGCATCTATAGGAACCAACTGGTATTCTTATAGTCAGCCTCTTCTCAGATGCTATGGAGGATAAACTGTTCATTTCACCATAGAGATAACTTGATCAGATCAGAATTGAGACATGTTAGCAGAGCAATATCGGAGAAGTTTCAACTGTTGCTGATCATGATGTTCTTCTTCTGTGTTGAATTAGAAGCCTTATCTTTCCAGAATGCTTAGTCCAACACTTTTCTAATTAACTATTTAGCTGTCCATGTTTCCATATTGGATATAATTAAATTAATTTTTAAAATACAGGCGCTCCCTGAGTTATGTAAACTCGATTTAAGCAAATCCAAGCTTACGGGGAAAATTCCGTAAGCTAGAAATAGGAGGGTTTTTTTTTTCATATAATAGTTGGAGATACGTTTCCAACTTATGCAAAATTTGAGTTACACAAGGCGTTCTGGAATGGAACTCTTGCATAAGTCGGGGAGCATCTGTACACTTTTTAGGGCTTTACAATGTTAGCTTTAAAAATAACCTCCCTTATAGGAAAAAACTTGGCTTTTAGTAGGATAGACACATTTATGCCCATAAAATTCAGAAACTTCATATTTTAGAATTAAGCCATTATTTTGTAATGTTCAATATGTCCTTAAAGCAGTAAAAATAAAAACAGCTGAGTTGTTAAAGCTTGAAAAATCAGTTTATAAACCATTTTATAAAATACAAAGAAAGAGCTGTTCAAAAATAATGTACATTACAAAGCAGAAGATCTATGCTATTCTGCCGGTACTGGAATTGCATACATGGCTTGGAGCATGTGGAAGTGTGACAGTGACAGCACAAGCCTTCCCAAAGTTCCAGACCTGTCTATTTTGAGGGGAAAAACTGAGGATTTGACTGTACTAACAAAAAGGTGGTTTTGTTTTGGATTTTTTAACTGCATATTGGCTAATAACACATGGGACAAGCAGGGCCGGCAACAGGGGGTACTACGAGTAGAGCTGTACCGGGCCCAGGACTTAAGGGGGGCCTCCTTAAGTCCGGGGCCCGGTACACAGGGGGCGGCGTGAGACGGTTTCCGGGGATTCCCTGCTCGTGCCGCTGCCATGGAGGAGCCGCTGCCGCCACGAGCTGGTGAGGGCGGGAGGGGCCTGGACCGGGCTGCTCGGCTCTGTCGCTGCCTGTGGGTGCTGGGGCTGCTCCGCTGCCGCCTGGGCTGGGAGCACCTCTTTGTGTCTCTGCGCTCTCCCCGCTGCCGCTCTGGGCATGTCAGCCAGCTGCAGCCGCAGGGGCAATTCCTTCCCCACTGCCTCCCCTGCCGGTGCTCAGTGGAGTACGCAGCGTGCAGCGAGGGGGCCCCAGGGAGCTCGGAGCGGGCTCAGCCTTACCCTGCCGCTGCTTTGGGGCTTCTCTCACTGGCCCCTTAGGAGCTGGGGTCTCAGCCTGCTTCCAGCCTGGGTGTAGGAAACCCAGGCTGGCAGTGGGCTGAGACCTGGGCTGGCAGGAGCCTGGGGGGAAAGCCCAAAGCGGCGGCAGGTTGGGTGCTGAGCCCGCCGCCACTTTGGGCTGTCTCCCCAGGCTTCTGCCACCTGCCCCACTCAGCTCCCACTGACAGCCTGGGTGCAGGGAACCCAGGCTGACAGCGGGAGCAGACTGGGGCAGGAGGCAGGACCCTGGCTGGCATGGGGCCAGCGGGGAGAAACCCCAAAGTGGCGGCAGTCTGAGCACTAAGCCTGCCGCTGCTATGGGGTTTCTCCCGCTGGCCCCTTGCCAGCTGGGGTCTCAGCCTGCAGCCAGCCTGGGTGTAGGAAGCCCAGGCTGGCAGCGGGAGCTGAGACCCCCAGCTAGCAGGAGCCTGCGGGGAAACTCTAAAACAGCAGTGGGTTGAGAGCTCGGCCGCTGCCGCCGCTGCTCAGCTCTCTGACGCTTTAGACTTTCCCCACAGACTCCTGTCAACGGGGGGTCTCAGCTCCCACTGCCAGCCTGGGCTTCCTACACCCAGGCTGGCAGCAGGAGCTGACTGGGGCAGGCAGCAGAACCCCGGCTGGCACGAGCCTGGGGAGAGAGCCCAAAGCGGCGGCAGGTTGAGCAGTCAACCTGCCGCCGCTTTGGGGTTTCCCCCGGTGGATCCCTTGCCAGCCGGAGTTTCAACTTGCTGCCAGCCTGGCTGTCGGAAGCCCAGGCTGGCAGCAGGAGCTGAGACACCCCCCCCCCACCCCCCCGCTGACAGGAGCCTGTGGGGAAAGTCTAAAGCGGCAGAGAGCTGAGCTGCAGAACTGCTCGGGCGGTCGGGGGGGGGGGGGTCCGGCGCGGGGCTGCTCTGGCGGGTGGGGGGGTTTCGCGGAGCTGCTCGGGCGGGGGGAGCCGGCGCGGGGCTGCTCGGGCAGGCGGGGGGGGGGGGGGGTTCGCGGAGCTGCTCAGAAGGTTGGAGGCTTAATGTCACATGCCTCCTCACTAGCCCACAATCGACCTAAAGAGGTCGATTTCAGCGCTACTCCTCTCGTTAGGGAGGAGTACCAAAGTCGATTTTAAAGTCCCTTTAAATCGACTTTAAGGGCATGTATGTGAGGACGGGTACAGGCTTAAATCGACTTTAGCTTGATAAAGTCGACTTTAAGCCCTAGTGGGGACCTGCCCTTTAGTTAATACCCTATCTAAATCAGTAGAGCCAGTTCACACCTTTCAAAGGTGAACCTGCCCCTCATCCTTGGCTATGGATGGATCTCTTGTAGCAAACTAGTGTGGTTCCACTGTGAAGGGAATGGATTTGGGGATCACCTGTAGGAGATGCACACCATCTCCATTGCACATATCTTAACTCCAAGGAGTCATCTACATAATATTGCACAACAGGGATATGGGGTTGGGAGGTGAGGTTCTGCAATTATGCAGATTCATCACATGTTCAAAATTACTTAGAAATGCTCAAATAGGGGTACCATTTGGGGGGGCTGCTGCCACTCTTCCCCCTCCCACCACCCCATAGTTTTATACCGGAGGTGTGCTTCCAGGCAGAGCTCTGCATTAGTATGGAATGTGAGTTCTGCAGAGGAGAAATGCCCCTGGGGCAGAGTGTCAGTATTTTGTTTACAGAGGCAGGGTGATCATACAGCAATTGTGGCCCAACACTGTCTTCCAACACCAACTGCAATGTCTGTCAACGAGCCTGTGGCTCAAGAATCTGACTCCTCAGTCACCAAAGGACCCATGAAAAATAAAACCATGAAAGAGATGATCCTCAACCTCGAGGGATTGCTCACGATTAAGATAAGAAAGGGCTGGTAATTACCTGTAAAACAGGAATCCCTCTGCAGGAGGTTGGGAGCAGGTGTTGGAGAGAATGCAGGGGACTCCAATGAAATACAGCCAAATCCTCTGAGCCAAGGTTACATTCAGAAAAGAGAGAGCTTTGAGGGGCATAGGTGAAAAGAATGGGCCAAAACGCAGGGGTGGGAGAGTAGTGGTATAGAGAGGTTCCCACACTACCTGGGTTACTTATGTGGTCCCATCACCATTGTGTCTGAATTCCTCACAATGTCTAACATTTCTCCTGGATAAGATGGTTCAGATATTTAAGTATAGTTATTGAGCACTTTTTAGTATGTGAATGGAGGCACTGATGGCAATTGATGTTTTACCTGATTATGGACTAGAAGATTTGACTCCAACTTTCTTTCAAGATAAAGATCTGCTTAGAGTTCCTGTACCTGTTTTTCCCCCCTTTCCTGCCTGCAGTGGCCCTGACATTTTCTAATCTATTATTTGCAGTGAAGCAACACCCCTAGAGCACCACACAGGTGCAATATAAATTCACAGATCCTTACGCTAGTAAAATATTTCCAAAATTTAAACGATCTTTATAGTTGCTTACTCTCCCACCCCCCCCCAAAAAATAATCTAAAATGGCATCCCTGTGCTCAAGAGACTAGAGTAGTCATGGAATAGTTCCTCTTCTTTAAAGTACTCGGGGGAAGGATTCCTACCTCTCTACAGTCCTCTGCGGAGCTTCCTAGCACACAGCCTGCCTGGTTGTGCTGTGCTATATTTTGGGGCAAAATTGATATATTTCAGACCTCTATTGTTTCATGCTGTCTGCAAATTCAGGAAGAACTCACTGCATTGGTTTACTTTGAGACCATATTCAAAAGATCAGTTAAATTCTGCAGAAATGGATGGATGTTTACCCCATTTGTCAATGAAAGTTTCCTAATTGCCACTGGATTTCTTCAGTCCTGTTTTAATGTGCAAACTATTTATTGTATAATAACAGCTTCATAATTTGGGCTGACATCCTGTATCTGAGATAATACCTTAATGTCCCTCAAAAGAAATAGAGCTTTCACTTACAGACCATGTCTCCTCCTTTGGACCTTTTAATCTCTATTAGGTGTATATCACTAATTCTTTTAAGAGTTCCTAACAGTATGTTTGATTACAGAGCCTACATAGGACTTTGTCTTTGATTTATTTATATAATGATGTATGTATATATTTAAAAATCAGAGTTTAGGAAGAACCAAAATGGTCTGTGTGCCCACTAAAATTGGTGAAACTGATATGTCAATGAACTTCACTTAGAATACGTGAGTAATGATTACTTGTTACCATACTTACACTCTAGGCTCTTAAACTGCAATCAAATTTGTGTCAGTAGCACATGCAGAGCCCCATTGATCTTATTGGGATTATAATCAGTGAAGCAGTGTGGGATACTGCCCAGAATTCCCAGAATGCAACAACATAAACATAGAAGTACAGCATGGTAAGTGTAGAAAGGCCATTTTGTTTGAAACATCATTTTCCCAAAAAGAATGCTGATGTGTGCATATGCTACCCTATTCCCAGTAAATGTGATTGTCTTTCTACCAAAGAGGTTTAGAACCTAAAGGAAAATACTGAATATAGCCCTAGGTTTTGAGGGTATGTATGAAATTTTGGCAGCAGAACATGCAAACAATAGATAATTAATTGATGGGCACGTTGAAAAGTAGAGTCTGAATTTGCCAACGCTGTTATATCTTCCCTGATTATTGGAAACGTAATGTTGTGCAAGAAACTGGAGACCTTGAAAAATAGCTGTAAAACAAGAATTTGAATCCTTGGAATGAAAGAGTATGTAACTCTGATAATATGTAAATATCAAAGAGCAGCTGTCACCTGATATAAAAACTTGGGGAGAGGTTTCTCTTAGAAAACGTTCTGCCTATGCAAAGTTTTCTGTACCATCTCTGCATTTTTATTTTATTGTGGATATATACATGAAAAAATAACATTTAAAAATTATGTTCATCTGCTGGTGGATTAGATTATTCTTAGACTGTTTTATGGTGGGAAGTATCATTCTTCCACTGGCACTCCAGCTCACCACCTACAAAAGTGGAGCATCTTACAACCTGCCTTTACACTGCTAAGTCTACTTCTAATTCTAGCAGTGCCCTGGTATTATTATTATTATTATTATTATTAATGATTGATTATTTAACATCTATATTGTGGTAGAAGACAGCCAGGCGGGGCCCCATTCTGCTAGGTATGGTACAGACGTCAAGAAAATGACAATCGCTGCTCCAAAGGGCCAACAATCTTAAAAAACAATAAATACAAAGTTAAAGAGACTACACATGGGTCAAGGTAGGTTCCTGGGAAGACAAGGTAACAAAAATAATTACCTAAGAATTATCAAGAGCAGTAATCACAAGTAGCGATCTGCCTAACGGTTTCCTCAGATATACATATTTCAGTAATGGCAGGGAGCAGAGTATTCATTAGATGTGTCACCCTTCAAGAATAAACGAGCAAATTCCACACAAGAATGGGATAGGTGTGAGTTTAGCATGAAGGACAATAGTATGTGATGGCATATGATGAAGGGAGATAGATATGAGAAAAAAGAAGTTTTTAATATGGACCATGATTTCCTCTCTGTGTACAATACGTAGCATAATGGGGCCTCAGTCTTACTTCTGAGGCCTTGTGTAATACCCAATGCAATAATCATAGAATATTAGAGTTGGAAGGGACTTCTGGAGGTCATCTAGTCCAACCCCCTGCTCAAAGCAGGACCAATCCCCAACTAAATCATTCCAGCCAGGGGTTTATCAAGCCTGACCTTAAAAACCTCTAAGGAAGGTGATTCTACCACCTCCCTAGGTAACCCATTCCGATGCTTGACACCCCCCTCTTCCCCCCCCCCCCCGCAGTGAAAATGTTTTTCCTAATATCCAATCTAAACCATCCCAACTGCAACTTGAGACCATTACTCCTTGTTCAGTCATCTGCTGCCCCTGAGAACAGTCTAGATCCATCCTCTTTAGAACCCCCTTTCAGGTAGCTGAAAGCAGCTATCAACCTCAGTCTTCTCTTCTGTAGACTAAACAATCCCAGTTCTTTCCTCATAAATCATGCACTCCAGGCCCCTAATCATTTTTGTTGCCCTTCTCTGGACTCTCTCCAATTTTTCCACATCCTTTTTCTAGTGTGGGCCCCAAAATTGGACACAGTACTCCAGATGGGGCCTCACCAATGTTGAATAGAGGGGAACAATCACGTCCCTCGATCTGCTGGCAATGCCCCTACTTATACAGCCCAAAATGCCATTAGCCTTCTTGGCAACAAGGGAACACTGTTGACTCATATCCAGCTTCTCATCCACTGTAATCCCTAGGTTCTTTTCTGCAGAAGTGCTGCCTAGCGATTTGGTCCCTAGTCTGTAGCAGTGCATGGGATTCTTCCGTCCTAAATGCAGGACTCTGCACTTCTCCTTGTTGAACCTCATCAAATTTCTTTTGGCCCAGTCCTCTAATTTGTCTAGGTCCCTCTGTATCCTATCCCTACCTTCCAGTGTATCTACCACTCCTCCCAGTTTAGTGTCATCTGCAAACTTGTTGAGGGTGCAGTCCACACCATCCTCCAGATCATTGATAAAGATATTGAATAAAAGTGGCCCCAGGACCGACCCTTGGGGCACTCCGCTCGATACCAGCTGCCAACTAGACATGGAGCCATTGATCACTACCCATTGAGCCCGACGATCCAGCCAGCTTTCTATCCACCTTATGGTCCATTCATCCAGCCCATTCTTCTTTAACTTGCATAATAATGCACTCCCATTAAAATTTCAGTAGTGGGGTTTAGAACTTCTGTACTTACAGAATTATTTCTACACAGCCTCTTCTGTTACTTAATCCCTAATTTACATTACCAATCTTTGTGTCATTATTAATCATCTCCACTGTAGATAATTGTAATGTCACACAGCATTATGATTTAAATAGAAGAATAATCAAAAGGAGCTAGCAAATTCTTAAGAAACCACATTTTGATGTTCACTGACAATATATAATTTCAAATGACAGAATCATAGGGCAAGAAGGAACCTCAAGTGGCCATCTAGTTCAGCCCCCTGCTCTGAGGCAGAACCAAGTATATCTAGGCCATCACTGACCGGTGTTTGTTTAACCTGGTCTTAAAAACGCCAATGACACAGATCCCACAACCTCTCTTGGAAGCCTATTCCAGTGCTTAATTCTTACAGTTGGAAAGTTTTTCCTAATATCTAACCTAAATTTCCCTTCCCACAGATTTAGTCTGTTACTACTTGTCCAACCTTCAGTGGACATGGAGAACAATTTATCACTGCCCTGTTTTTAACATCCCTTAACATACATAGATGCTAATACAATATTGTAAGGATTTTAATGGTGATTACAGTAGGAGCATTTAAATTTTCTCTTGAATTAGAATTACTTATCTAACATTGCAATAGAGCTCATTTACCTGAAATCTTCACTTTGTTGCCTCAGAACAATAACTCAATAGTGTCTTTTGTACACTACTTGTTTTATTATTCAGGTGGCTTGATCCAGATAGTTTCCAAAGCTTTGCACAGGCTTTCACACCTTGGAACCTGAGAAATATTTTTGTAGAGAATAACTTGCTTGGGTAATTGAGATGTTATTACTCTAAATTACAACATGTGTCAGGTCCTACAGTTTTTAAAATATTTTTTCTAATGTTTAAATGGGTGGGCTTTTTCCTTTCGTAATTGTATGAGTAGGAAGAACTATTAACAAATGTTCATATTACTGTAGTGTAGCATAAAAGTATAATTGCATACTGAACTCTTACTTTCCATTAAAATTTTCATAAGTGCTTTTGTTAATCTGCAAGTTCTTTCCAGATATCTTGAAAAAATATATATTATTTTTCCTTTCTGTGCAGTCATCCATTTTCAAGAGCAAGGTTCATTGTTTATTTTCCCTTGCAGATCTTCAGTATTCTAAAGGAAAGCTTGCGTGCAATGAATAAAAAGGTTCATGTTTTTTGCATAAAACCTGTCTTCACAAATTTCTGTTTCTTGGAAGGGCGGGGGGATGAATTATAGCATCCTCTTTCTAAGAGCCTTCAAACTTTTAACCAAATATAGGACTGATTATTTAACTCACTTATTTTGAGGAAAATGTGTCATGATTCTAAATACTTGTGTGCCACTTAATTTAAGTAATGATCAAAACTCACATATTATATATTACAGAGCCTTCCATTCAAGGAGTTTATTTAAAATATGAATTTTTAAAGGGAGTTTTGGAAAGTATGTGTGTAATGTAATGATATCTATCTATCTATCTATCATCTATCTATCATCTATCTATCATCTATCTATCAATCTATCTATCTATCATTAACTACTTTGACCACCAAGAATCTGAATCACTACAGTTTCCTAATACTGATATTCTGTGTGTGTGTGTGTGTGTGTGTGTGTGTGTATTTACATGCATACATCATATTTATATGCACAGATGTAGAAAATATCAATATTGGCATTTGGAATTTCAGGAAGAGAAAGAGCTATAATTAAAACATAAAATGAGTATTTTGTTATCTCCAGATAGAAGTGAGTGCATTTTACTTTAACTATCCCTTTTCTAAGGCCACAGTTCAGCAAAGCACCCACATCAGTAAGAGAAAATCTGCTCTCAAAATTGAAATCAGACCAAAATTAACATTTTCCTGTGGTGTGGGGGTTTGGGGGAGACACGAAGAAGATCCTCACCAAATTCATAACTTACTTTATTTTATTCATTTAAATTTGATGTCATAGACACTTTATGTAGCATCTGTATATTTTAAATATTTATATGATGGTGGTTTGCCAGATCTGAACCTAAATCATTACAATGGTGCTAAAAACATTGTAACTGAATCATAGATATGCCTCTGGCATGGAAGCTGCTCCTTGGATTGTGCAACTGAACAACACTAGCCAATATCTCCAGTCCAGACACAACCCTAGGAACCTCCATCTAGCAGTGCCCAATTATGCATGCTGGACGCTGCTCGCTGATATGAGTTCGTCAATTTAACAAAGAAATTGTTATCCCATGGGGATAACGGGGAGTCTCTGACACGCGTCAAACCAAACACACTGCTTCAGGTAGAATAAACAAACAAATGTATTAACTACAGAAATAGATTTTAAGTGATTATAAATCAATTACAAGAAGTCAGATTTGGTCAACTGAAATAAAAGCAAAATGCATTCTAAGCTGAGTTTAACACTTTCAGTGCCCTTACAAACTTAGATGTGTCTTATCACAGGCTGGCTGGTTGCCTTTCAGCCAGGCTCTCCATTTTGATCAGTGCTTCAGTCACGTGGTGGTGATGTCTGTAGATGGAGGTGGAAGAGAGAAGTAGAGCATGGCAAACATTCTCCTTTTTATTATGTCCTTTCTTCCCTCTTGGCTTCCCTCCCCCCCTCAGAATTAGGTGAGCATTACCTCATCGCAGTCCCTAACTGACCAAAGAAAGTGGGGTGACTCACTCGACAGTCCAACAGATCCTTTGTTGTTGTCTAGGCTGGTGTCCTTTGTTCCTATGAGGCTGGGCTGTGTTTGTCCAATGCATGCCCTGATGAGGTGTGAACTGCCCCTCTACTTCTGGAGAGTTTTTGCCTGAGCTTGCTTTAAGCCATGTGTCCTTCTCAGTCTCATAACTTTATACATGAATTTGCAAGCTATAACATTACTATAAAAACAATTCTCAGTGCATTATGAGCCTTCCAAAGACTCCCAACATGATGAACTTTGCATTAGATACCACACAAGTATATAAGGGTGAACAAGGGGGTGCTGGGTGTTCCTCAAAGGTACAGAACATCACAATAGCTACTGTCAGCTTCTTTTCTTTCTTTAAAAGATGTATAGTATAGGTGTATAGTGGTTTCCAGACTGGGAAGCCTGTGGAGGCAACATGCTCAACTCTAGAAGAAGAGAATCCCCCTATCAGTCTGAAGTGTCCCTCAGGCTGATCTTAGAATGGCAATGATGAGCTCCAAAGTAACTTCAGCAAAGGAAAATAATGGCAATGTGAGGTCTGGAGTTTAGAGGGATACTTTTGGAACATGAGGTGGAAAAAAGTCCTCTAAAGATTAAAAATAAAAATGATATGCCACTAAGAACTCTGTGTAGCAATATCTACTTGTTTAAAAAAAAAATTAAATACATGCTTGCGAGCTGATGATTGTTAGTAGCACCACTATATTTTAAGTGTAAATACATGATGTACTTACTTAAATAACTATACCTACATCCACAAGTAATTATATAGCAGAGACTTTTTACTTTGGCATAGTTCCATGAATCAGAGTTCCTATTTTGTCCGCAACTTGTGTAAGGATGTTTGTCTGAGGCAATTCAGAAGTTTTAATCCGGCTACATCAAATTCACAATCCACAGATATTCAGACAGTGAGTTAAAAGGAAACAACCTGTGGAGCTTTTGCGAGTGCTGCAGCTACGATTTGCCAAGAAGCTAAAAATAAATCAGTCGATGAGAAGATTTCAGATTAGCTTTAATTTTGTTCAAATTTTAACTCTTGTGGGTTTTTTCCTTTTTTGTGTCATCAAAGAAATTGTCAGGATACACTGGCAAAATGCAGGGAGATGTAAACGTATGGGATCACCACATATGGTGATGTATTATGCTTTTCAAATGCCCTTTAAAATGAATATAACAGCTCAATGAGAAATGTATAAGATCCCATGAATGCTTGGAAATTCTTTGATAAATGTACATTGCACTTCCCAAAACCTCTAGGCCATGATTCAGGAAGGTATTTAAACACATGAATACTTTAAAGTGTGTGTGTGTTCTGACTACAGTGAAACTACTCTTGTGCTTAAAATTATGCACGTACTTAATTACCTTGCTTGATAAGAGCCAATATTTTAAAAGTTTGAATAACCTTTTTTCAAAAGCACCTAAATCATTTAACAGCATTAAGTCTTATTGAAAGTCAAGCCTAAGTCACTTTGCTACTTTGCATTTTACCCTGTGACACTAGTTCCAATGTAATTAACTGTAGCAGTAAAATAAGTTTTAAAAAACAGTCTGAATTTCTAGTAAAAACTGTCTTTTCTTTAAAGGATTATAACTTGGCTTTAAAAGTCTCTTCAGTTTAAAGGCTTTCATACAATTTTACAACCCAGAAATAATTCCAGAGGAATAAAAATTACATTTTATTTCATTTAAATTATAATATCTATATATATAAAAGTCAAGTGGTGTATGTATGCGTGTATGTATGTATGTATGTATGTACGTATGACTGCGAACTCCTCCCGCACCGTTTGAGCCAGAGACTTGAAATTTGGTACAGTGAGGGGTCTTGGGGTCTAGATGCTGGTAAGGGTCGAAAAATTTTCGGATCTCACCTCTGACGCCCCCCAGGGGTGAAAGTCTTTCAGGGCCAATCACATCGGCTGGGCGGTTAGGTGGTGATGATGTCATAATACCCCCCTCCAACAGACACCTCACTCGCTCAGCTCACCCCTCCCTCCTCCAACGGAACCCCGGAGATCCCTCAGTTCTCTGCCCCTCCCCCCTCCCAAGGGAACCCCGGAGATCCCTCAGTTCTCTGCCCCTCCCCCCTCCCAACGGAACCCCGGAGATCCCTCAGTTCTCTGCCCCTCCCCCCTCCCAAGGGAACCCCGGAGATCCCTCAGTTCTCTGCCCCTCCCCCCTCCCAACGGAACCCCGGAGATCCCTCCGTTCTCTGCCCCTCCCCCCTCCCAACGGAACCCCGGAGAGCCCTCAGTTCTCTGCCCCTCCCACCTCAACCCCGGAATCCCTCGGCTCTGGGCCCCCTTCCCCCCTGCGACGGATCTGAGTTGGGTTTGGTGGGACGGTAAGTGAGGTGGGGGTGTCGGGTTCGGTCGGGGGGTGAGGTGGGGGTGTTGGGGTTGGTCAGGGGGTGTTGCGGTTGGTGGGGGGGTGAGGTGGGGGTGTTGGGTTTGCTTGGGGGGGTGAGGTGGGGGTTTCGGGTTTGGTCGGGGGGTAAGTGAGCCGGGGGGGTGTCGGGGTTGGTCTGGGGGGGTGGGAAGGTGTCGGGGGGGTGAGGGGTGTGGTGTGGGTGTTGGGTTTGGTCTGGGGGGGGGAAGGTGTTGGGGTGGGTGCCCAGACCAAACCCGACACCCCCCCCCGGCTCACTTACCCCCCGACCAAACCCGACACCGCCACCTCACCCCCCCACCAACCGCAACACCCCCTGACCAACCCCAACACCCACCCCTCACCCCTCACCCACCCCAACACCTTCCCACCCCCCCAGACCAAACCCGACACCCCCTGGCTCACTTACCCCCCGACCGAACCTGACGCCCCCACCTCACCCCCCCACACCAATCGCAACACCCCCAGACCAAACCTGACACCCCCCAGCTCACTTACCCCCCCGACCGAACCCGACACTCCCACCTCACCCCCCCAAGCAAACCCGACACCCCCACCTCACCCCCCCACCTCACCCCCCCACCAACCACAACACCCCCTGACCAACCCCAACACCCACACCTCACCCCTCACCCACCACGACACCTTCCCACCCCCCCAGACCAAACCCGACACCCCCCCCGGCTCACTTACCCCCGACCGAACCCGACACCCCTACCTCATCCCCCCAAGCAAACCTGACACCCCCACCTCAACCCCCCACCAACCGCAACACCCCCTGACCAACCGTAACACTCACCCCTCACCCACCCCAACACCTTCCCACCCCCCCAGACCAAACCCTACACCCCCCGGCTCACTTACCCCCCGACCAAACCCGACAACCCCACCTGACCCCCCCAAGCAAACCCAACACCCCCAGCTGACCCCCCGACCAAACCCGACACCCCCCCCCCCCCCCGCTCACGGTGCACTGTGTAGCACACAGATTATTAAATACACTGTTCGGTCGGGGGGTGAGGTGGGGGTGTCGGGTTTGCTCAGGGGGTGAGGTGGGGGTGTCGGGTTTGCTCAGGGGGTGAGGTGGGGGTCTTGGGGTTGGTCGGGGGGGTGGGAAGGTGTCAGGGTGGGTGAAGGGTGGGTGTTGGGGTTGGTCAGGGGGTGTCAACTGTCTGCCCCCTCCCCACCTCCGACTGACCCGAGCAACGCCGGGCACTTATGCTAGTAATATATATAATCTAATCAATCTCTCTCTCTCTCTCTCTCTCTCTCTCTCTCTCTAAATAATATTTGGAGGTTCTTTACTTTGGACTGTTTCTTCCTCGTGGTTTATTAGAGTTCAAACTAGAATTACTTAGGTTTAAAAAGCAGCTAATAGATAATACATTTTTCTTGAGCAATGTGAAATTTTAATTTCATATTCAAATTGACTGTTTCATATTCAAACCAGAAGAACTTATAAATTTTACTGGAACAACTGAGAAGATCAAAATGTATTCCTTAATTGTTTATATTCTTTTAAAAAAATATTTAGTAAGCAATATAGCAGTACTTTCTGTTGTACATTATATTTTATCTCTTGTACTTCACATTCCACATCAAAAATATAGATACTACATTTTCACAAATTGAATTTGGATGCTGGTGCACAAAAACAAATGAATCAAAACTTACTCATGGGGGAGAAAAGATTTCCTATGAATGCTGAGTCTTTCTATTTCCTCAGAAAAAAATGAAGAGTGAGCTGGTCTTTGCTTGCAGCAACACTTTTTCACTTCTGCAGCAGCATATGTAAACTGCTAGTTTTCTGATTTTTTCTCGCTGTTTTTTGTTTTTTGTTTTTTCATTTTTTTAAGCAGGGATAATGATCACGTACATCAGCGAAGGACATATTTTAGTAAGTACCACTTCAAAAAGAATCTAATGTGTGACCTTCATTCATTCATTCTTCCATTTTTTTTAAATGACAAAACTGTTGTCATCCTGCATATATGGCACTCTGTACGTTAATATGCAAAATAAAATGTACAGTAGATTAAGTATGATAGTTGGCATAAATAATTGACACAAATTTGTAAGTCATTATATATTAATGCATATTTATGTGTGTGTAAATAGGCGAGTATGCTGTGCTTATTCAGGAATTTTATCATTTTTAAGCAGTACTTTTAAAATTAGAGTTGTGTTACAAAGATGTATCTTCAGACTATGCAAAATGAGTATATCAAGTATTGTACGTATAAATGACTTTGAGCTTTTAACTGCAATTTGAAAAAAGGGAGTGGTTGCTACAACTAGAAACGATAAATAATCTGGTAGTTTACTTTAGACACTAATGGAATTTAAAAGCTTTTAAAATGACAAAAATCTCACCAACTTTGGTGATTCATAATAGGATTGTTTTTGTTACGCAGGTTGGTCATATTGTTGACAGTTTTCTCCTTGTGTGACTCTCTCCTATAAATTATTGTACTGTGTTATCTGAAAAGCCATTATAGTTGTGTGAAAGAATAAAACAACATTTCTTCTAAGGATTAATAGCAATTTCCAATAGGAAATGTGTACTCTCCCTACACTTCTTCTTTTTTTCTAGTAGTTTCAGTAGAAGTCCCATAATTTAGTCCTCAAAGAAAATGTACCACTATTGTGCACTATCTCAGAACTGTATTATACTGTGTGAAATTTATTTTTACACAATTGTATTTCTTCATGGTACAGTGATTTCCATTTACTATATATTGGTTTATACATACTAAAATGTAGTAAAGCTCGTTTGGTGTATAATGTGATATGTATTGTATTAAATTGCAGTTTCTAAAACAACACAGATTGCAGAATCCTCTTTAGACATTCAGTGCTAAGTCTAATGAAATTTCTGTTTAGCTTTGACTGCTTCCTTTTCCACTGTTTTGACAGTAGTCATCCCTGTAAGTGCTCTCCATATCAGGCTCCAGTAGCTTGAATGTAACCTGATCTGTGTTTTGTATAAATGTGTTGTCTGTGGACCTAGAGAAGAACACTGGCATCAGCTACATTGATCAATCCACATCACTTCCCATCATTTAGTAGACAATTAATACTGCAGTGTAAAGACTCCCCAGAGCACTTGTTTAGAGCCGGATCGCTTTACAGAGGAACCACAGGAGCTGTGCACAAGCGGTGGAGTGGGGAGGGAAAGCTAACTAGAAAAAAGAAAAAGCATAAGAAAACTACATACACTGACCAAATTAATTTGCATTTCAGTTGTCAAGCTTCCACCCTGATAACTTTGAAATTGCATGGGTTTCTGCTTTAAATGCTTTTGGAAAAATTCCATTTGTAGGGTGTGCCTGGGTTTAGTTTAAAAAAAATATTTTAAAGATGCTTTATTGAAAAGACAGTAAAATAAGACTGGGAGCACACCCATGCATGTAATTCCTGAAAAATATACACTTCATTGTTACAGGCATATAGCTTGAAGCTTGAAAAGTATTACCATTTTATAATTAATCTTATAGGTTGTGAACCTGGCATCTTTCTAAAACACTGATTTTACATGGTTTAGTCTTTATTTTATTTTAAGAAAATATTTCAGTAAAGGGGATATGGATTGGTTGTTTTGGTGTCTTTCATTGTTGCAGACCAAACACAGGATTCTGAACTAAGATGCTGGCTAAATTGTTTCTAAAAAGTATTTGTAATTTTTAAGTTTGCACATTAATTCTTTCACTGAGTGGGGCTCTTAAAGCGTGTACTTGTAAATTGTTAGAGCTTTGCATTTCATCTTTAGAGATCTTCATAAGGAATCAAATGGAAATAATTTTCTAATGAAGGCCAAGAATGTTGCTTGCTCTACATGCCCATGCAGGGGAGAACGGGAGTGTAAGTTGCCCCCTTCACGTCCTTTACAGGCTTCCTATATTACTATGCAGCATGGAGAACAACCATAACACCTCTCCCCCTTTCAAAGCAGGTAGATTGATAGGAAGATTGATAGGGAATGAGCAGAATCAAGACTTGGAGGGGAAGTAAACTGCTACTGGTATAGACCAGTAGCAAATTACTTCTCCCGGGTCCTCAGCCCAACTACATATTACCCATTGTTCAAGGCAGAATATACAATTATAATAGAGCCCACCGTGATTTCAGAGTATTTCAGAATTCACTGTAAACATATTAGTGCTCACTTGCTATATCACTCAATTTCATTTCACACTTATTTGGGATGGAGTAGCTGGATTTTTCAACAAAGGGTTTGCAGGCTCTGAACTTTTGTTTGTGATCCACGTCAGTGACCCCTTAGCTAGGAAGTGTTATTTACTCCTTCTTATAACACAAGAACTAATGAAAATTAGTGGGCAGCAGGTTTAAAACAAACCAAAGGAAGTATTTCTTAACATAATGCACAATCAACATATGGAACACTTTGCCAGGGGATGTTGTGAAGGCCGAGATGATAATAGGGTTATAAAAAGAACTAGGTAAGTTTATGGAGGATAGGTCCATCAGTGGCTGTTAGCCAGGTTGGGCAGAGATGGTGTCCCTAGCCTTTGTTTTCCAGAAGCTGGGAATGAGCAACAGAGGATAGATCCACCTGATGATTTGTTCATTCGCCCTGAAGCACTGCGCACTGGCCACTGTCGGAAGACTGGATACTGAGCTAGATGGGCCTTTGTTCTGACCCCTTATGGCCATCTTGTGTTCTTATGTATGATGTGTTCTTGTGAGATGTAGAAATACAGTTTTCTAAGTTAGATGTCAGTCGCTGTGATGCACTATTTTAGTCCATATTATTTTTGTCCTCTGTAATCTGAAAGTAAAATGTATCCTGACGTTGTGAGCAGGGATCTGTATTTGGGATTCCTCTAAGCTATAGTATCCCCTTGGTTTTAGGGGGCATGTTAGTCCCACCACAACCAATCTTACAATACAATTTCCTCTTAATGGGACTTTTCTAACTTTCTAGTCCTGTTCTAACTTAAAGCTGGTCAGGCAGATCATCCACATGGAATTTGAAGTCAACAAAGATATGAGGGTGGATGATTACGATTCAGGGAAGAGGGAGATCCAGGAACTGAATTTGAGATTAGGTGGTTGTGTGATAGATAAGTGTAACATAGCAAGAGATTGGAAAGAAGACATGGACAAAGTGCTGTTCATGGGAGGAGAAAGAGTAAGGAGGGAGTTGGAAGTGACAAAAGCTATAGAGGAGAAGCTCAATGCCTCTTTCAGGGTGAGTAATGGATCTAAGGGCTGTTTTGCTTAAGTCAAGAAGAACACAAATGACTTATGAACAAAATTGGCTATGTGATTTATTTAAAAAACAAAACCTGTTACTCTGATGTGCAGAAAAAATATTTACATCATCAGGTGGACGCTGGACTGTTTGAGTATATACTTCCTGGCATTCACAGCACTGTCTGATTTTATGGGTCATTCTGGAGTCCAGATCTCAAATGTGGCAAGTTCAACATAAGCCCTCTAAGTCAGAAGAACTCAAACTGTGGGCTGTAGTGAGCTGGATAATTATATGGTGCTGGCTTTATTGTTTCCAGCTGCTAAATCACATTAGAAGGCAGATGAAACTACAATAACTATTTTTCTTACGTTGTTTTTGTGTATGTAGTAAAAAACTGTTTTAGTTGTTACAGGGATATTGTATGACATGAGTGGGATGAAAAGTGGACTGGATAGTGAAGAATGAGAGAGGAATTGGTCTTGAAAATAATCTCTATGTTAAGTTGCAGCCCACACTCTGAAAAGATTTAAAACTTCTGGGCTAAACCAATATATTGTCTATCCAGATTACTGGTTACAGAGATGTTTTAAATGTTATATTAATCCTTGTAATAGTTAAATTTTAATAATATATTTTAGCATAACCCAACACCAGGCCTGAATGGCAAACGCTGTGAATCCAGTTCAGTTGTCTCATTCTTGCTCTTCTTTTCCATCTGAAGTGAGACATTGTCTCTTTAATTTTTGCTCACAATACTGTATGCACAGTTCTTTATTCACTTTAAAAGTAACTGTAGTTATGTCTAAGCCATATTTGGGAAAGGACCTAGCCAGTATTGACTAGATATAAGAGCAAGATAAGTAGAAGCTATCCAAAATAAATTTTAGATCATATTGGACAATAATTACAGTGTTACCATTTGAAATTCTTTCCATACGTATACTTACGGTGGCAGGTGGATAAGGGAGTTTTTAAATGTTACCTCATAATAATTAGTTATCAGTATTGAGTAATAATTCAAAACAGGTTTTTCTGAGATGTTGATGAGTCAATGAGCAAGTGCCTAAGGTAAGAATTTATCTAAATAAGGGTCTTCTCTGTACAGGTACTACAGAGCGAGTGTGTTTGATCCAGGGAACAGTTGAAGCGCTGAATGCAGTTCATGGCTTCATTGCTGAAAAGATTCGTGAAATGCCTCAAAATGTGGCCAAGACAGAACCAGTCAGCATTCTGCAGCCCCAGACCACTGTTAATCCAGACCGCATCAAACAAGTGAGTTTTTGGTTGGGAAAACAGAGGCACATCAGCTGCTTAGAGTTAACTTCTTTCATAAAGAGCCTTAAATGTTTAACATGTAAAAGGTTTACATTAAATGCGTTTTAGGAGAATGTCAGTGGTTTTATTTTTCTCTACGAATTTTCTGATCTCCTTTTGCTTATAGTTCTGCTCTATATTCAGTTTTTCCTCATCAGTATTTATATATAATATCTTATAAATCCAAACACCATTATATGATATGTATCCTTCATATGCTTCATTTCTTTATTGCTTCAGGGAACACATTTTGCTGTTTTATTTGAGATTTAAAATATGGGCCTCTCTGTAAATCATTAAGATTTATTACTGTTGAGGAAAAATGGACCCAACACATTTCCTCACTCTTGTGTTGCAAAACGAATTATTTTGCATAAAACTGATGCTTGCAAATGTAAAGATCTTTTGTTGTAGGTATTTTCAGCTATTTTAATATATGCAGTTTTTATCATCCTTGCATAAATCTTGTAAACCTTATCTTTAAGTATTACTATGTTTTGTGTAACTGTAAGGTAGTCACATACAAGGTATAATGATCCAACAGCCTTCTTTTATTGAGTCACATTTTCCAAGAACATTTGAAACTGAGAAAAACATATCCACTACCAAGGCTCAAACACAATGACTTAAGTAACTTTAGAAGGAGAGAGAAAATTAAATGAATGGGAAGTTTCTTCTATCTTGTACTATATATTCTTCTTATATTAAGAATATGATGCAGTCGTATACAGTAGTTCACATTAGCTAAGTGTAATGATATCTTTTTATTTATTCTGTGTACATTGTGCTTGTGTGTATGTATACACCCACATATACACATGCAGAGTGTGTCGATGATGATGTGGTATATTATAAAAGCTTGAGTTTGGGATGGCTGCATTTCTCCAGAATGATGAAACCACTA
This sequence comes from Sternotherus odoratus, assembly GCA_032164245.1. NCBI lineage: Eukaryota > Metazoa > Chordata > Testudines > Kinosternidae > Sternotherus > Sternotherus odoratus. The sequence goes on from JAVMKO010000006.1 coordinate 44,666,132, forward strand.
ATTATTCCTGCAAGCTATTTCAAATGACTGCTGATAAATACCACAACATAGTTTATTCTGTACATGCTACATATTTTACATAAAAATATTTTGAAATCCTGTAGAGAGTTGACAAAAAACCATAAAGTACTGTTTTACATATAACTTCCCCTGTAAAGTCAGGTGTCTTAGTTACCAGGAGTGCAACTGAAAATAATAAATATATAGACTTTTAAATAGCTTTTCTCCATATTTATACTTTGAAGTCCCATGATCTAACAAGGCTAGAAGCAATCAATATGATCATGAGATATAGGACCATAAACATGTCAGTGATACAGAATTAAATTCTGCCTGTCCTGAACCCCAGACCAGTATAAGGTGTTGTGGGTTTTTGTTTTTTGTTGGGTTTTTTTGGCCTTTTCTCCCCACTGTGGGTTTTTTTGTTTTTTGTTTTTTTTTTATCCCTCATGTATGGAAAAAGAAGGAAACACCTCCCAGGCAGTTGCTTTGTTTGAAGCAGCTCCCATGCTTGGAATGTTAAAAATAAGTCCATGGGAGAGGGATTAGTAGGCAGAGTTGTAAATCAGGAAGTTAAACTCCTGATGAATAGAATGTATAATGTTTATGACATGAGATGATTCCACATAACGTAAAGATATCACCACCACATATGAAGTGTGCTGGGGGGGGGGGGGGGGGATGTAAAATGTGTGTGCACATTGGTACATTTGTATATATATGTATTACAGTTACAATCACATTTAAATAATGATTTCCAGCTTTTCTTTTATAGCAAATAACACCTTTGCATGATAAATCCCTAAACTATAAATATTGGCTTTATATTTATAAATATAAATTACTAATGTACATGTATATTCACCAAGGAGTGTGATCCTCACACTTTTGTTCATAAATAAAATTTGGAATAAAGTAATCCATTCTCTGAAGTAGAAATATTTTGTATCATAAAGAATAGTAAAACCCATGCTTAACAAATTTATAAAGGTTATGTAACATCTTGCAACAGACAAGTGTGAACTAGAACTCTGATGTCATTACAGAGTTTGGAAATAAACAGGTTACAACATTATTGAATCAATCATTATTAGTCAAAATACGAACTATAAAAGATTTGTGCAGATGAACCTTATGAATTACTCTTCTTATAATTGATTTGTACAAACTTTTATATGCCTCCCATTGCTAAAATATGTGGGTGCATTTTATACGGCTTATATATAAAAATATTACCCAGGTTAGGCCCTAAATATCCCAAGAAACCTCCATTCTCCACTACAGTGCAAACTATTTATACAGGGCAGGGATGAAGAAAAGTCTGTAGGCTTAATGCTTGGGATTACAGAGTTGAGAGTCAGAAAAACAACTTGAATAAAAAACCACACACCCAATATTGTTTTCTGATTTTCTCTCCACCCTCGAGTCTCACTTATGTAGGCTTGTTTGCTCATGTTTTCAGACAAATTGCAGGTGATGTGATGGGTTCAGAGAGGAGGTCCCTTGAGTAATTGGACCCTAAGCTGTTTAGAGCTCTGTAGATAGTATTGAATATCTTAAATTTTACCTGAAAATTGACTGACATCTTTTGTAGAGTCTGAAGATTGGTGTGATATGTTCTTGCCAGTCCACCTTGCTCAGAAGATGTACAGTTGCTTTCTGAACTTGCTGAATCTTTCAAGCAGCTCTCAAAGTTATTTCCAGGTAGAGAGCGTTGCTGTAGCTTATCCAGGGGGCAATAAAATTACTGATGACAGTTATAGATTCACAATAAAGGAGGGGAGAATGAAGTATTTTGGCCAGCCAAAGATGAAAAAAGGTATTTCAAGTTTCTCTTGTTATCTGGAAGTCCAGGCCAAGTTGTTTAAAACATAGGACCCTAAATTTAATTGAGTACTTACAATGGCAGCTACTGAATATTCAACCAGTATTCAAGAAAAAGGGATCTTGTTTAGCTGTCTGTTTTTGAAAATCTTTGCCCCGGAGTTCATTACCAAAATATAGTGACTCCTGGATTGGATTAACCAGGATGTCAAAAAAAATATGCGCAACTCGCAGGGCCAGCTCTGGCTTTGCTGCTGCCCCAGGCACACACACAAAAAAACCCCTACCAGGGCGCAGGGTAGTCAGTGAACCAACACCCCCTCCCCCTGGCACAGGATGGCTGGTGAATCAACACCCGCTCCCCATATTTCCTATGGATGGTGATTATCCAGGATTTTATTAACCAGAATTATTTTTTCCCTATCATCCTGGATAATTGAGAGTCTACTGTATTTAAAACTGAATACGTAAACTCAGGCTCTTAAATACACATTTTGTCCCTAAAAAAATACCGGGGCTCATCATCGTTGATAAAAGCCTAATTTTGTTTTGGTTCCTAAATATGGATTTAGGAGCCTGACTTTAGGCACCCAGGTTTGAAAATGTCAACCTAAGTCCAGAAGAGCCCATTCTGATAATATCTGGGCAGACTACTTCAAATCATAGAGTAATTGTAGACATTGCATATTCCTTAGAAGATTCTCCCCATCAATCAGCATCACTTCCTTTATTATCCATAGATCTTCAGCCAACTGGCTGTCACCCAAGTTTCCATATTTGCAGACAATGAGAATGTAAGTAAATAGTTCCATCTTGGTCAAACGAGAAATCTGAATATAGATCTAAGAGTTATCAGAGAATCATAGGATTAGAAGGGACTTCAAGCAGAGGCACTGAATTCCCCAGTTCCCAGAGAGGTGCCCAGTTCCCCAGATCTATCAGTATTTGTAAGCACATCTAATATTTGTTCGTTGCTTGAGAAGATCATTGACTATTGAGGCTAATAGCATTTCTGTGCCATATCTAAATCTCAAACCTGACTCGCTGACATTCTCAAAATTAGAAGATGCCAGATGCAGTTGGTGTTAGCCTCCACTACACTCTCAATGATTTTTCTTTTAAAAGATTTGTTCTTGTTGTTATTACAGGATTAGGCACCTGGTGAAAGCTGGCTAGAACATTAGTGTCAAGAAATGGTTACTTAGGCAGACATATCACAAAATCTCATTCCATGTTTTTATATGCCTCTTATTTGAGGGTCTCCCTGCTCACTTAAGCAGTGAAATGGTAAAGTTTGCAGATGATACTAAACTGTTCAAGATAGTTAAGACCAAAAGCAGATTGTGAAGAACTTCAAAAAGATCTCACAAAACTAAGTGATTGGGCAACAAAAAGGCAAATGCAATTTAATCTGGATAAATGTAAACTAATGCACATTGGAAAAAATAACCCCACTATACATACAATATGATAGGGGCTAATTTAGCTACAACTAATCAGGAAAAAGATCTTGGAGTCATCGTGGATAGTTCTTTGAAGACATCCATGCAGTGTGCAGCGGCAGTCAAAAAAGCAAACAGGATATACTGGCATTAGAAATGGTTCAGTGAAGTGCAACTAAAATAATCAGGGGTTTGGAACAGGTCCTATATGAGGAGAGACTAAAGAGGCTAGGATGTTTCAGCTTGGTAAAGAGGAAACTAAGGGGGGATATGATAGAGGTATATAAAATCATGAGTGGTGTGGGGAAAGTGAATAAGGAGAAGTTATTTACTTGTTCCCATAATATAAGAACTAGGGGCCACCAAATGAAATTAATGGGCAGCAGATTTAAAACAAATAAAAGGAAGTTCTTCATACAGCACACAGTCAACCTGTGGAACTCCTTGCTTGAAGAGGTTGTGAAAGTTGGACTATAATAGGGTTTAAAAGAGAACTGGATAAATTCATGGACGTTAAATCCATTAATGGCTATTAGCCAGGATGGGTAAGGAATGGTGTCCTCAGCCTGTGTTTGTCAGAGGGTGGGTGATGGAGGGCAGGAGAGAGATCACTTGTTCATTACCTGTTAGGTTCACTCACTCCAGGGTATCTGGCATTGGCCACTGTTGGTAGACAGGATACTGAGCTGGGTGGACCTTTGGTCTGACCCAGTATGGCTATTTTTATGTCCTTATGTAGTGTAGACATAGCCTATGTTGGTCTAACTTATGTCATTCATAGGTGTGAAAAAACCAGCCTCCCTGCGTGACATAAATTACACTCACATAAGCACTCGTGTACATACTATGGTGACAGAAGAGCTTCTCCTGCTGACATACAGCTTCTGCTGTTTGTGGAGCTGGTTTTATTATGCTGATGGGAGAGCGCTCTCCCATCATCATAGAGCATCTTCACCAGACACGCTGCAGCAGCTCAGCTGTATTGGTACAACTGTGCCATTGCAGCACAGTATATATAGAAATGGCATTACTCCATTTTATTGGTATATCCAGGTGGCGCGTGGGTGAGAAAGGGGGGCTAGATCTTACATTTTCCTCCAGTATTATACTCGGTTGCAGGACAGGTGCAGGAGGGGAATGCTAACTCCTGCCTTTTTCCTTTGTCCTTTTCTCCCTCTCCCCCACAAGCCCTGGAGAGGTTCCTGTGCTGCAAAGTTGCAGCTGCTATGGTTATGCCCCCAGCCCCTTATCATGAGATGCTCTTTTTCAGGTATTATACCAGAGCAGGGCTTTCTCTTGTTTTGTGAATAGGCCCTCATGGGGGACCATAAACCTTTCCAAGAGCTTTTTATTTTTTTTATATTCCCTTTGCATAACTACTAATCCTAATTTTTGCCATTTAAAGTGAAAGTCAAGGTTAGGACAGCATTTTAAAACCTTTCATAAATACTGTCTGCATATATTAACTTTGATCCTCTTTCTCCCTTGCCTTACACCCTGCATAGTTATTTACATTAGTGCAGATTGAGTGCAAAATGGGTGGTGAAACACTTCAAAAGGGAAGTGCTTTACACCCTCTTTGTGTATGTGCAAAGGTACAATGCAGTGAGAAGTCAGATCTTCAAATTGTTGTAATATCAACAAAATAACTTACCTACACTCTGGACTGTAATTAATTAGCTAATCTTAATTATTGCTTAATAAAAACAAGGTTTAAAAGTAGCTTTAAAAAATCTATAGTGATGTATTTACATAACAGTCCCTAATTTTTAAACATACTTCATGATTATTATGTTGCCTCACTAGAGTCACTTGTTAAGAGTTTGTAATAGATTTTAAAAATAATGAACTGCAAAGTGAACAGTCTCAGGGGAGACCCATTCTGGCACTGTAGAAAGCATACTAAGCCAGTCTTTCAAGTCCTCCAGCACAGTGATGTGGTGGAATCTTGCACAGCAGCTTTGTCCCTGGGCTGGCTTTAGTTGCTAAAGCTATTCTGCCCTTAATTTTCATCAGCAATGGAATTCAAAATGACAGTAAAAAAGTGTAAAACCAGACTTACTGATTTAAGCAATTTAAAATTAAACCACAGAAAGTACATTCACATTATTTTAATGATGCTGAAAAGTTTGGACTTTAAAAAAGGCTGAAACTCAGTCTGTCTTTAATCCTTGTGTTATATTATGCAAGATCACCATTGTTTGGCAAGCCCTGCCATAGCCAACTATAAAGTGGTAAACTGCATGGACTTTCAGCTTTAAATTTGACTGTCTTATTTCTTTGTGGTGTTGCCATAGCTTTACCCTTGTTTAACTGTGGTATTTTATTATTTAATTTTCTCCTTTTTGCCTTTTTTCTCCTTTCTCCTTCATTATAAAAAAAAACCCCACCTAGTATGGCACTAAGAGTTAAAATACTGAACAATTAATCCACACAGAATTCTTGTGATCTTGCAGGTAAATATTTAATCTTATTTTTTAAATAACATTTAGGACAAGAGTGTGCCAGTTAGGCACAGCTCAGCATTAAGTGAACTGTGGAGACTCCCCAAATCAGGAAGAAGTCTCAGAAGGCCTCCCTGAACACAAAGGGAGTGCACCCACTGCTACTGTAGCCAGCCAACTCCTTGCTCAAGGGTGTAAAGTATAGGTGTGTTACAGCTCTATATTCCTCCTACCTACTTTAGGATGTTATGCCTGAAGGACAGGGAGAGAGAGAGAAGTCTCTCAGAACAAAGTGCAATTCTGTGTGAGCCACCTAAGAACAAAAACACATCTTTTATTTTCTCTCTTGTGTGTGTCAGGAAGAATCTGGTTGTTGGTCAGTAAACCTTTTTTACTTTTTAATTTTTGAATCAGTCTGTTCTAGGAGCACAAAAATATCTATTACCTGTAAACATAAGATATAAGGCCATAAAATCTGGGAACAAAGACAAAAAAAATCACTCTGGCTGTTAGTGAAGTTTTAGCTTGCTTCAAAATTTTATAAGCTCCTGAAACTGGTATAGAGTAGAAATTCTGGCTGGCTTTTTACTATAGCCTTGCTAGAGGGCAGCCTATAATTACTGCAGAGATTTGGTAATAGTATGAATGTTTCAGGCTTGAAAATTGAGACTCCTTAATGTAAAATCATCTTATAATTTCTAATCACTTTATAATTCTCATTCCCAGAAGCCTAATAACTTCTAAATTCAAGTGCTTGCCTAATGCAAAACCCTCACTAAGTTTTTAAAATTATTCTACACTGTATGTAATTCAAAATTGAATTATTTCCAGCTTTCATTAATAAGCAATTCTGTCTAAAAGTATGTTCACAGATTTCTTGTAAAGCACTTTAAGACATATAGATGAAACATAGTTTCCATTAATATGAAAGGAAATGATTTGTAAGGTAACCCAAAAAACAAAACCCACCAACTTGCCTCTTTCTTTCTGGAAATTCTTATTACAGTTGTATTCATTAGGAAATAAATAGATGGTTCACATAAATACACATCATATTTATGTTATTTAAAGAGAATCATATTGGTTTATTTTGGTGGTGATGAAAGAGGGTTTGTTTGTATGTCTAAAAGATGCTATCTGATTATATATTATGCATATCTGTGAAATCTTTATTAAACTGTGTTATCCAGTTTGTAAGTGACCTTTTCTCAATGAAGCACTTGAGGGATATGTGACCTGAAAAACAACTACAGTTAAAGAGGGTTGAGCAGGGGAAGATGACTACAAAATATCCACAAAGTACAAATTTAAAATCTAGTCCCAATCCCATGGATCTTAATGGTACAGAATCAGATTCATTTTTTAATTGAAACATATTTGACAAAAATGGAGGCTGCATGAGTTAAGAAATCCTGTTTCTGTGAGGAAATAGATTAGTTTCTTGCATTATTTACTGTACTGTTCAATGAAAAAAAAAATAGTGGTTATGGCAGCAACTACAGAAACAGCCCCTGTCTCAGATACAAAACACTTTGATTTGAAAAGCAATTTGCTATACATAATTTTGAATATTTTGTCAATGGTGTGTGTGTGTATTTATGAACAAATGTTTATGTCCATTTTGATATTTGCTTATTAACAATTGTTTTGTATTCAACTGTTCGTACCTCTTTTCATTGTATCGTAAAGAAGTTTTTGAGAAAATAAAATAGTGGACTGCTTCTGTTATGGGGAATGTTCTGGTAGGTTCAGTAGACAGAATACATGAAATATTAGCATTCCCTTTTTTCCACTGCCATATTTTTTCTGCTTTCAGGAAGGTGAAAGTTGTTACTAAATAAAAATTGTGTATATTCCAGCTATTTTATGTAACTTGTTCTACTGGTAAATGGGATATTTCCCAGTATTAAATTGTTCCTATATCCACATAAATGCAATAGTTGTACTTGCTGAATTCTCTCCATGTATGTTAGACAGCTGTTTTAAATCATCTTTTCTTCTGATTAATTAGTATTAGAATATAAAAAAAACCAAAACACACACAAATTAATGTTGATGAGACAAACCATCAGATGCCAGAAATATCACAATTGAGGCCAGTACTCAAAAAGTCTAATCCTCATCTTATATTCTGAAGTGTCTGTAAAATGTTTTTGTTCTTTAAATATGTTTTAGGCCAACAACTTTAATATTCAGTTTAATACAGGACACTTGTGGCATGATGAGTTACAGACTCTTTATTCCCCATTTCCCGCCCTGTTTCACAGGGGTGATGTAAATTTTAAACTAGATCGATGAAAATCAGTGCTTTATGACCCACAACTTGGATGAAATTTTGCCCTGAGTTACACTTATGCAATCTCATTAAACCAGAAGAGTTGCATTGCTGTAACTGACTACAGCTAGCCCTGTAGTCCTTTTAAAAATAATTCTATCCCAAACAAAGCCATATACAATGGAGAAAACATACTAAATAATTGATCTGTTTTTCTTTACAATATCTCCTGGTTTCTCCAGATTTACATAATTCAGCAGAGCCCTATTATTTTTGAGGGGGCACATTGGCAGTATGTGCTGTGTTAGAAGCCTTTTGATAAACCCCTATATGATACATTGGATAACTTTTTTGTTTATGGTGAGTTGAAAGTATGAATTAGAAGCCTGTTTGTTTATTAGCATTTCTATTGCTTTTCTGATGGCTTTATTTACAAATATATTCTGAAAATGTAAAATAAAGAGCTCTACATTGCTTTGCATATAGGCCCAAATATTTAACACTATATGCACAAAATGTCTCATGCATATCTGCAAGCCAGTATTCTGCCATTGCATATAACTTTCTGCATACACACAATCCCAACTTGCTCAGATGCATTATGGGGTTTTATTAGTGCTAAAGTATGTACACCCTTTTTAAAATGTGGGTTATACTTTTAGGACTGTAAATGAATGCAAATTACTAAATTCTGAAAGTTTACAAGTTTTACTTTATTTCTAAGTAGTCCTGGTTAATAATTGTATGACAATATTAGGCACTAAGGTTGCCAATTTTGGTTGGACATGTTCTTGGAGATTTCATCACATGACATAATCTTTAATTAAAAGTTAATCTTTAATTCCTGGAGAGTCCAGGACAATCCTGGAGGGCTGGCAACCCTATTCTACAGTATTTAAGTCCTTATTTCTCACAGTAATATTGGTCTACGTTCAGCTTTTCTAAGACATTTGACCACTGTAAAGATGTTCAAGAAAGTCTGATTTGAATGAGTATTGTATATTATGTCTTGAAAACTGAAATTGACATTCTCACTATATTTATAATAAAAAGTTACTCTATTAGGAAGTAATATGTTTGAGAGAGATGTATATAAACGTACATTTTAAATAGAGCAATGCTTTTTGATAACAGACGAGTTCAGTATAAATGTTAAGTATATGTCTATTTAGGAAAAAATGTATCAATAAATATGACTTCTAATTTTGTGTTAATTTTGAACACAGGCTGGTGCTGCATTACTAACCTTTGCCCTTATTAAATTAATGATCTTTGAACACCAATGATAAATATATTGTAGTAAATTGTTGCCATGTCATTAATTGCATGTTCATCCATCATAAGATTGATGTTTACATTTTTCACACATGGCTCTTGATTAAAAAAAAATCAGTGAATATTTTAGCAGTTTATTTTATTGTTAAAAATCTTCAGTAGCTGCAATTTTAATTGTTTTAAGATATTGATAAATTTTTTTATGAAATTCAGTTGGATATAATCAACATACAGAGTGGGTGAATAATTTAATGCCAAACTAAACTTCACCACTTCTTCCCAGCACTAGCCTTGTTTGCTGATAGAAAGTTTTAGTGTGCTCATTGAACTTGCTGGAATTTGTATTTACTTTAGCCTTTAGTACCCCAAGAAGAGGACTGAGAAAAGAAAATATTCATGTAGTCAGCATATCTTTTAGTATTTATGTGAGTTCACCATCTTGATTTCAAGTCATGAATTTGTTTTTACACACATATGCATGCATATTTACATGCATTACTTATTTATTCAATTGACCTTAAATTCCATTAAGTTCCAATGAGTAAGAGAAAGATTTTAGTCTTAGGCTTTATTTTAATTTTATTTTTCTTGTTATATTACTTTTGTTTGTTTATTTTTTAACTGTTCAGTCTAAGGCTTGTAAAGGTTGATTTGCTCCTGAACTGCTTTGTTCCCAGACATTGCCATCTTCCCCAACTACCACCAAGTCCTCTCCATCTGATCCCATGACCACCTCCAGAGCCAATCAGGTACAGTATCATCCTATCATCTACACCATACTTTTCACGGGTGACAGCTTGCAAACTGGAGAAAAAGATATGGTGGGTTAAGGATTTATTCGTTCATTCACATATATACACCCATAATCATAGATTTCTAACACTGTTGCATAAACAACACTTTTCAGAACTTGGAAAATTAAATGGAAAAATCATTCTTCTTTAAATATATTTTTAATCTCCGATAACAGTAAAATAGATTCTAAAATAGTAATTTTATTATTTTTTAATCTTACTATTTTAACGTGTATTTGCAGGGTGTGTATTTGTGTATCATGAGTACAGTAACTGTCAGTATGTGTATGTTTATATGTATGTATATACAGACACATGTAGTCTTTCGATCCCTTGTAAAATAGAATGAAACTATCCCTAAAAACATGTTTAAATATATGAATGTGATATTAGGAATGGTATATATTTATTTATTTTTAATTGTGACTTATATGTAATGTAAAGGCATTAGTATTTAAACAGATTATGTAGTAAGAGCATTGAATTTGGAAGTAAAATTTAATGATGAAAAATGAAGTAAAATTAAATCTATTTTAAAACATTTAAAATTACATATTCATTTGAGATTTGATTACTTCTAATTTTGTTCTTATTTTAAAAAATGCAGATACTGTAATATTAACAGTAAATTATTTTATCAGACTGTTTTGTTTTTATTTGAACTGGGTAATATGTACAGTTCTTTATCACGTAAACATCATGTTGTTTATATTGTTGCTTTACTCCTTTATGTAAAGTTCTAAGTTACTTACTGACTTTCATGCCATTCAGATTCAGGCATAGCAGTTATTCAGTGGCTGATTTTAAGATATACCTGTAAACTGTTAAGGCTAAAAGTACTCTGTATGTATTTTAATATTTACACTCAAGGTGTTAAGTTTAAAACATACTTTGTTTATTTATGTCAGCTTCTCTTGTGATCTTATGCAAATTGTATTCAAATCTCAAGAACGGTTTTCTTGACAGCAAGCTACTTTTCCCCATGGATAATTAACATTCCTCTGAAAGACTGGTGCTAGTATAACTACATTAGAACTTGTGTGCTGTGTAAATAACCAGGCTCAGCATATAGCAGTGCATTAAAATTATATATATAATATTTTGATCATTATAAGAGAATCTGTTGAAAGTGACATCTGGCACAAAAAAATGATGAAATTTATTTTCAGGGAGGAATTTTATAGCTAAATGGAAGCAAGCTTTGGGCAGAGAACTATATGTGGTAATATCCCATGGGTTTATCTGAAACTCTTGTATATAGCCCCCTGCCACTCCAGCAGTGATTATTTGACTTCATCATCAATTTAAAAACAATGATAAGAGGTTAGCAAAGAGCTAGTAAGACTTCTTTATGAACACCGTGTTCAGTATTTCTTCTTTCTGTATCTGAATGTTAGACTTGTACCTTAATTAAAAAGTATTTAACATATTGAGCAAACAACTAATTATGCTATTTTAATTTTCTTTCTTTCTTTCTTTCTTTCTTTCTTTCTTTCTTTCTTTCTTTCTTTCTTTCTTTCTTTCTTTCTTTGAGGCTACCTGATAATTGTTGTAAGGCCAAGCATTCAAAAAAGGAGTGTTTATTTAACAGGAAACATGATTATGTGCATGTTGATTGAATAGCATCAGAGCTGTACCTGCTTTCGATCTGTTTCTTGAAGTTTTAACTATCCAAGATTTAGCTTAGAGTATCAGTATATGAAAAATAAATTTGTGTTTACCTATTAAAAATGTTTTGCTGATCTTCTAGAAAAGTTGGTCTATGTGGCAGGGTTTTCTACTAAAATCAAGTGCTGTATTGAATAGTCCAACTGGAGGACAAATATCTATGCTTCTGGGTCCTGTCCATACTTCACATTACATTGTTAAATATATTTTATTCATAGCGTGTTTTGCTATTAAGTTCTTATACAAATAATCAGAATCTCCTTTGGACAGTATTAAAAAAGGTGTAAATGAAGAAAGATATGAGAACCATAACTGACGCCTGGAGCTGTATTCATTAATTTTGAACATTCCTATTAGTTTATAATTATTTTATCCCCCACAGTATTTGAGTGCTTTCTATCCATTTCAGCAGGAAGCATGTGGCACATGATAAGGCAATTAAGTCAAGGCTTTGCTGTTCATTCTGGTGATAAGTGACGTAGCTGGCAATTGTTTCTAGACCGTAGCAGTGATTAACATTCAGCACCAGTATATCGACAAGTATCTGCACTGCGGCTGTCACATGAAAATAGGTTCCAGCATGGTAATCTCAAACCTGTCAGTAGTTGTGTAGGTAACCAACACAGAAGGACTGGAGAACAAAACAAACGTTGGTTTTGATACACTGCTGTAGTTGTGATGATTCTTAACTTCAAGTACCTATAATATATGTATATTCTCACAAAACATTATGTAAAGATAACATTAAGCAGCTGTTTAAACTGGACAAAAGTCATGAAATTCAGAGTCAGGCTTGAAACTGCATACACAATACATGCTGTTGTGCTTGTATTGCAGCTCATATGAGATTTAACATCACCCAATATCAAACATTATAATCTAGATCAACAGGGTGACTTAAGCAGGACCTGAGCAAGGATTCATCCTGGGGAAGGATGGGCACAGGTTCTGCCTACATCAGGAGAAGGCTACATTAGACTGGGGCAGAGGGCTCCTTAGGAGTAGTACTGGGGGAGACTACCCTGGAATATGCAGTGAATGAGCTCATCTCCTGGATGCTGTTTCCCTGCTCACTGTGTGGGAGCTGCCAGCAAACTCTTGTGTCCTGGCAGAGCTTGCGTTATGAGCAGCTTATACTTGTGCACCCTATCCTAGTGCACACTTTCAGCCAGGAGAAGCCAAGCACCTGATTTTTGTCAGCAGATGCTAGGGTGACCAGATAGCAAGAATAAAATATTGGGACAAATGGGGAGGAGGGCAGCCACAGGCTTACAGCCCCCACTGGAGCCATGGGTGCAGGATGCTCACAACCCAAGGAAACTACATGTCAGGGTGCACACGGGCCCAGCTAGAGCCCTGCACCTAAAACCAAGAGGGAGATGTCACCACTTCTGGGGAGATGCGTGGAAGCAACCCCGCACCAACCGGACACCTGGCAACCATATAATATCAGGACGAATGGTGTCCAGATTGTATATAGGTTGGGACACAGGACAAAGAGTTAAATATCGGGACTGTCCTGATTATATTGGGACATCTGGTCACCCTGTCAAATGCCAATAGAACCCTCACAATAAATCTGGTCTATTTTATTTTCATCTTTGAGAATTTCATTTTTGTCAATTTAAATTAGATCATTACCACATTTTTACTTGATAATCTTTCTAAGAGTTGTAAGTCTTTTATGTAAACCTACTATTTATGAATTATTGCTGCTTTTCCATTTAGCTTATAGTAATGGTTATGTGTCAATCAGCAATAAGCAGAGATTCTCTAAAATTTATTTTGCACAGTGGAACATGGCAAATCCTTCAGACCTGTTTCTGTGTGATATTAATTGAATTGCCATGGATACAGGAGAGACCTAAAAAATGTAAGAGATGTTTGTTGCAAGAAGCTATACATCTGCAATTGCTATTGTTAAAATGCATTGCTTATATTTTCTTATCAGAGTGCCCATGGGCATTTATCCATATTAAAAATTAATGAACTGCAAAATTTCAGTTGGAAAAATGAAAAGCCAAGAATGTTAAAATTTATGGTATTCAAAAAGGATTTGAAACTTGCCTCTTCTGAATGTCTATCATATTAAAAGCCATCACCCAATTTTCCTATTTTGATTTATATTACTTTTAGGCTGAAAAATTAAATTTTGCCCCAATGTGAACTTTGTCAGCCATGTTTCTATTGGAAAAGTTGACAGATACTGAAGGACAGCAGTAAAATTGCACTGCTATTATATATGTTCCTGAAATTGGAGGAATATAGCTTTACTTTTATTTATCAAAATAAAGAAATCATTTTTACGTTTCTGCAGTATCCTTCAGGTGGGAGATTATTTTAGGGTGATTAATAATACCATAAACAACATATTAAAACCATTGATTTGAGGGGTTTTCCACCCCAAAGACCTGTAAAAAGATACAATTTTAATAGTTGTGTTAACAATTATTAAATAGCAGTAAAGTAACAAAAGTATTTCTCAAACATGTTATATGATCTTTTGCTTTGTTTATGGGATTATTTCTAATTTATTTGAAATGTTTTACAGATACACATTTATTTTAGTTTAAAAAAAATAAATTATGTATGTGTAGTCTGCTCTGAGGGGATCAGTATAAAGTCAGTGTAGAACCCAAAGAACAACAGCATAGGGAAGTAATTATGCATCAGAAATGTACATTCCTTACTTAGCTCCTCCTTGCTCCACATGCACAGCAATCTGCTGCTGTCACATACCAGTGACCAGAGTAGTTCCATTAAGTCATACTGACCAGAGGAGCTGGTCCACTCTCCACCTCTCTCATCCCTCGTGCTCTGGGGAAGCCATGGGTTTGCAACATATGCTTACCCCTGGAGATCCAGATTCAAGGTTCAGGAATGCCACATGTGGGTTAAGCAGGGATGGTTTTACCCATCCTCATGGCCTAGCATGGGTGCATAGGCTGGGTCATGATTTGGCCCTTAGTATTAAAAACCACTTTCATCAATCTAATAAATAGTCTTCCCGCTCTTTGTACCCAGTTATATTTTATAATAGTGCACTGATTTCATCACTGATGATTTATAATTGTATCATCAGATCATCTATTTTACTTTTTTTTGTTAAAAATAAAATAGATTCATATGCGTTATGCAGAATGATACGAAGTCCTTGGAGTACAGGGTTGGTGCAAGGATTCATTTTTCAGGGCCTGAGACTCTTCAGGGCCATTAACTTTGTGTGTGTTTGTACAGTGCTAGCATAATGGAGCCCTGATCCTGCTTGGGGCATCTAGTCTATGCAATGAGTATATCAACTAATAAAAAAATCTCAATCCTGATCTTTCAGACCAAGCCTAATCTACCCAGAGACGTGACCTAAAATGCCTTACATACAAGTTTTTTTGGGAGTTTGAAGTTGTAGAAAAACTGAAGTGATTAATCTTATAGTATTGGATGAGAGAAATTGAATTCTGAACTTTAGGAAGTGGGTAACTGCTTGGGTACAGAGTTGTGGGCAAAGAGAGATCGTTATTGCCATCCTTCAGTAATGCTGCAAGAGACACTGGTAAGAACTAGTGTGGCATAGGGAATGGCAGATGACCTCAAGGGTAGGAATCAATTATATTATAGCACCCACAAAATCAAACTGGCACCTGAGTTAAAATAAGCTTGTATCCAGAAGTAACTTTGCTCATGACATGTGTTACCACAGATTACTTTCTTATAGTTGAAAAATGAAAATAAAAGTCTATTTGTAAAAATGAAAACAGAATGTTCATAACATAACTAATAGTTACCCTTACGTTAGAAATATGTCATTTGCAATCTGGAAATCCCATCACTTTGAGGCTAATTTCATGCTTCTGATTCTGAGACCATGGGGCTGATTTTCTTCTGTCATAGAGCAGGAGGGCACAGGGGATGCCAGTTCCAGCTCCCTGATTTTCTGAGCCAGCCCAATGCTGATGATGCACAGCACTGTGGGCAGCTCTAAGATCTGCTACTGCAGTAGGGTAATTTAATGAACCATATGTCAGTGGAGGATTTCCATAGTGGAGAATTTCTCTGTTGTGCCCCTTACCCATCCCAGTATGTCCTTATGTGACCCTTTGTGCCACCTGAATTGTGCAAGAACAGAACCTGCCCCAAGGTACCATTACAAATCAATCCAACTGTCTGTGACTAGCAGGAGATATGAAATAGGATATTTCTGCCCATATCATTGTAAGCACACCGAGCACATTGTAACATATGGAAAGGAACTTTGTTTTCATAATTTCCAAAGTAAGACGTGTTCTTAATTTTTATATATCTATATATATATATACATATATACAGATATATATAGATAGATAGATATATAGATATATATCTATATATATATCTTGTGTATAAACATATAAATTAACTGATCAGCTTGCAGATTAGAATATGTTATATTTGGTATAAGATCCTGTGTAATCAATATGATCTCTACAACACCCTTTCACCCTTCTGGAATTGGAGGTTACTTGCCACTATCATTTGAGTGATAGGAGACAGTCTCATTAGTGAGACAGAGTTTTGTAGTAGTTACAGCACAGGACTGGCAGTTAGAAATTCCTGCTACATGTATTCTAATTCTGACTCCACTCCTAACTACTTGTTTGGCATTATGCAAAGCACTTAGCCTCGGTTTCCAAGTTTCCTGATTGGTAAACTGGATTTAAAACTATCAGTTTACATAACCCATAGGAGATTAGGCGGTCAGGATTAATTATCTGATAGTTAATTTCTATAAACTGTAAATTTGGGTCATAATCATTGTTACAAAAGTTTCAGTATCAAAGATATGTCCATGTAACCATGTAATCCAGTGTCACTGTACATAACTGTACAGTGATTTCCAATAATCCTGCTCTTATTAACTGACTGAAACATATTAAATTGTACAATGGTAATCTCTGAAGTATTTCCTTAACTCTTAGCAGTGAGTGAGGCTGTCTCAAACACCCTTAATATATATCTTCTCTGGGGGGGAGGGATGAAATGGGGAGAAATCTTTAATTTAGTCTTCTGTTATCATTATGGTAATGGTACTATGAGTTCTGTTTCCACCTCTGACACAGACTTTCTGTGTGAGTATGGGTAAGTCACTTGGCCTCCCTGTTCCTCAGCTCCGCATCTTTAAAAGAGAAATTAATTGTTAACTATCTGTCTCTAAAATATTTTGATCATCTGACAGAAGGTCATTAGAAGTGCAAAGCTATTATTATTACTATTTATTTATTTATTTATTTATTGTACTTCATTTGATCAGAACATGTGCCCAAATAGCGCCCCTGTGGGAAGCACAGAGAACAATTAGACAGATATTGACCCTTTCTCCCCATATCAATCTAGTAGTGGACAAGTACATAACAGCTGTGGGAAAGTGTGTTTAGTCCCAGAAGACACTAATAAAATCAAGGAAACCCAGGTCAAACTCACAACAGTGATACACTGTCCGAGAGGGACTGCCCTTAATGGGTATCTAATCTATTGTATTTCTAATGGGCCGATCACCAGAGGATCAAGTACGGCATGTTAAATAAATTAAGGAAAAAAGAGAAAATCTATTTGTGGGTGAATTACTCTAATTAATTTTGTTGTTATTCAGACTATGTGTTACTGACTCAGACAAGCACGAGTATATCTGGAAATATTTGTGAACCCTGGAAGTTTAACAAATTCATACCAGAAATTTGTAATTTGCATTCATCATTCATTATTTTACTGTTGAAAAGTTTGTCATTGAATCAGGGAGCAGAAATCACACACTGAATTGTAAATAAAGAATAATGCAGAAGTTGTAATGAATGGTCTGTGGAGCACTCGGGGTCTAAATCAGATATCAGATACCAGCTCAGGAATTATTCACAACTCCTTCATCCCGCCTCCCTCTAAAAAAGCCTAAATTTATAAAGTATTTGATCTGACAAAACCTTTTTTTCACCATGTCTAGTATCTAGCCATTTCATGATAGCCTGGCTGAAGGGTTCCAGCTACCTGTTTGTTGGTCCATCCATCTGTGTTCTTATAACCATTATTGTGGTATCTGAGCACCTTGCATATCTATTAAAGTGAGCACAAAAAGATACATTCCATTCCAAAGGGTCTGAGGTTCATGGCTGTTTTGATTAATTTTAGGAAAGTGTCCTATAGTTGTGGTGGGCCAATTGTTGAAACTGTTTACTCTCTTGAACAGGAATTCAACACATACAATTTCATAGAATGGGGTAGCCTCTCACTTAACACGAGCTAGACCTAAGGAGAGCCTTGAAGATATAGATCAGAAACTTGAATTGGAACAGTTATTCAAGTTCATGTTCTCAGTTCTTTTCCTGACCCAAATTCAAAACCTCTCTTTCATTTATTTGCAGGACACAATCACAAGGAACATTACACAGATCCTTTCTCTTCCCCTGTGTGTTAAAACATTGCTGTTCTAGTGGAGAGTTATACATTAAAGGGATTTTAAAGCCATAATTCTAACCTCCACTTACTCCAAGTAGGCCTACTTTGTGCATACTGTATAGGGTTCCATAAACATGTACTGGCCTCTGCACCCGGTTTCAATCTGAAAATGAAATAATTGCTGAGGGTTTAACCTTCCAACATAACAGCTAGTTTATCTTCTAAATAAGAACTTTTCTCTTCAATGTACATTGTTCTATGTTTTCTGTAGAATATCAAAAGTGGATTTCATTTGGTGTTTGCATAAATTCCATGGTCCCTTTAGTTAGAATCTGGATATTCTTTAAAGAAGTATTGATATATAGGTCTTGCCATCAGTGCTGTCTGGTGGTGGTCCACTTTTTTGGGGTAGCTTCCGTCATTAGCAGCCAAATTAGGCTGCATACCAGGAATCTAAACCTAGTCTTTCACTCCTTCCAGTCCCCTCTTAGGCCATTGACCTCCTGTCCCCATCTCTTCCCCTGTCTTTCTTCTCTTAAAATGCTATTTTGTGGTCAGTGTCTGAGAGAGGATTTGGTAAGCAAAAAGCTCTCTTTTTGATCTCCAGCCTTAGAAAGCCCTCTCTATACTAGAAGTTTTAAATGAGTTTATAACCCATTCGTTTTGTGGTTGCCTTTAAAATCATGATTTGTGTCCCCACATACCTTGGTTAATACCAGTACTTGATTAACAGTTGGCAGCTAATGGGTTTGCTCTTGCCAGCTACCTAAGTGGGCAGATAACTGTTATCTTGTAACTGGTTTGTAACACTGAAGTTTGCTTTGTTGATGGTACCTCTTAGCTGTGTTGGGTCAGTAGATTTAGCTAGTCCTCTCCCTGCAGTAGATTTACATTGCTCCGGGTGCTGATAATGGCAGTCCTATCATCCAGGTGCTGTATTCTCTGCTGAGACACTGTTGGATGACTAATCAGATTTTCCCAGAATGCACTAGCACAACCATGGGTAAGTATCATGATAAGCTCAGAAGCACAAACCTGTTTGACACATTGGTTATACCAGTGTTGTAATCTTGGCAGATGAGGATGCCTAAAATAGTTACAAAAACATGGATGTCTTTGTTGATTCATCTAGCCCTCAGTTTCCTACAATAATAAGGTAGTTTTATTGATTGTTAATTCGTTTCTGTATAATGTGATCTCTCTGCTTCAATGTAATAAGAAGGCGACGTTCTCTGTCTGAAGACAGTGCCGATTGTGTACTGTGGACATAAGGTAATCATTAATATCTCTGACACATTATCTGGAAAGAACTAAGCAAATTCATTTATCTGGGCTGCTATTCATTCTGTAGTACGAGTGCAGGGTAGGTGCCAAATCTCTATGGTTACTTTGGTTTACTGGATTGAAATTAGCATTTGGGAGTTCTCTTTGGGTGATGGCCCTCAATGTCTTTGTCTGCGACCAATTCCTGAGCAGAGTTAAAGTTATGTGCTATGAACTGCATTTGCTTTCTTCTGTTTCTTTGTGCAAGTCAAATGTTTTGCATTATAAATCGTTGTTGGTTTAGAACCTCCACATCTCCCTATAATTTTGCAGTGGCTGAAATCAAGTGATGTGCCTGTGCTGACCATACTTGTGTACTCCTATGGATTGGAAACAGCATATTTCAGATGCCGTAGGATTTGGTGCATAAAAATAATTGAAAATAAATATATCCCAGCAGTTGCTATTTGGTGTAATGATTTTTTCAACTTCTAAATTGTGTTTCTCCCTCTCTGGTGTGCCAGTCAAATGACTCCAAGGTTGATTATGCTATAGATATGTAGGTAGGTAGTGCTTAGTATTTGTGTCGCTTGTCTTTTTTATTTTTTCACTTTCTGTGTCATTCCTCTCTACGTGAGTGTTATGGAAACTTCAGCTGGGAAATTCCTGAGACACAGGGCATAACATAGTCTCAGTGCCTAATCTTTAGGCACCATTTGCCTATCGCTTACCTGATGCCAACTCTGCCCACATATCTACACCAGCAACACCATCACAGGACCTAACCAGATCAACCATACCATCACTGGTTCATTCACCTGCACATCAACCAATGTCATATATGCCATTATATGCCACCAGTGTCCCTCTGCTATGTACATCGGCCAAACTGGACAGTCCCTACGAAAAAGGATAAATGCACACAAATCAGATATTAGGAATGGCAATATACAAAAACCTGTAGGAGAACACTTCAACCTGCCTGGACACACAATTACAGATTTAAAAGTCACCATACTGCAGCAAAAAAACTTCAAGTCCAGACTGCAAAGGGAAACTGCAGAGCTACAATTCATTTGCAAATTCAACACAAACAATCTCGGATTGAACAAAGCCCTACAATGGCTTGCTAATTACAGAAATAGTTTCTCCTCTCTCCATGTTCACACCACCCATTCAAATGCTAGAAGAATAACCCACCCTCCCTGATCGGAGATAACAAGCTGGTTCAGCCTAATTGGACTAACCTTTTTACCTCCCACCTGGTTCTTGCCTACTTTTCTATACCTGCCTCTGGACACTTCCACTGCTTGCATCCGACGAAGTGGGTATTAGCCCACGAAAGCTTATGCTTCAAAACTTTATAGTTAGTCTTTAAGGTGCCACAGGACTTTGTTACCTCTGACATAGTAAGGTTCACATTGGTGTATCAGACTTAGAGATATCATTTCCAGTTTAAGTTTTCAGTTGTACAAGATTTAATTAAACAACTCCTGTTGACTTTAATGAAAGGTCTGTGGTCTCCATGCAACTCTGAAAATTTAGGATGTGACTAAATCAAAGTCAGGGATCTTTAATGTGGGCCGGATCTGGTCTCATCATGTGTACTGGCACAAAGAAATAGACGTGCTTAAGACATTCATCCCTTTGCCCCATTGTACTTCTGGAATATACCACAGCTTCCTGTGCTCAGAGGGAAGCAGGCTTATCAGAGCTGCTACTTTCCTCACTCTTGCTGTGGGCAGGGGTTGGGGAGTGGGCTGAGCCATGAATACACCCTCTCAATATGCCCAGCAGTATAGCTGTGCCAGAGCATCAGGGAGCATAGGCAGCAACAGGTATAGACACATCACAGTTGATGCCTTATCCAGAGTAGTAAGGAGACAAAGAGGCAATTCTGACTTGGGGGCTTCCCGGGGCAATAAACTAAGCACTGCACCTTACTGCAGGCATTATCCCAAACAGATAATCTGACCTGTGTTGAACAGTTTGGGAGATTGCCTGCCTTAAGGTGCAGTGTGTGGGTTCATTGCCCCTGGAAGCAGCACTGAAGAGGAGAAAGAGGAAGATGGTTGAGTCCCTGTAATGTGGAGAGTAAGAGGAGGGTTTTCTGCCTATATTAGTGATGAGCCCTTTTCCTGTAACACAGTATCGTGGACTCTGAGCCAGCCAGTCATCCCCTGTTAATATCCATTATGCTACAGTCTTAAAATATGTGAACTCACATCTTATTCAGAAGCTTTAAGCATCATTTTTCCTATTCTTGTGCATGTGGTTATTTTCACTGTTACTTTTTCTGATAGTAAATTAGATTTCCTGTAGGTAATAATAGTCAAGGCCCAGTCAACAAATTACTGACCAGCAAGAATATTGTAACCGTAGCCACTTAATAATGACCTTAGAGTTGTGCAGGGGCCAGGTGCAATATTACTGTTATAACATGCTTGGGTTTATATTCTATCCTAAATTGAAAGTTTTATGCTTTTCCTCTTGTGCCAAGATTCCTTCAGCATACCTTACAGATAATTGGTCACAGTAATGCTCCAGTTCTACTGGGTATTTCTGGAGAATGAATGCACAGAACGACGAGTCATTTTTTCTTTTTTATTAAGGACATGCTATTTGTATGGTCAGAAGGGTTACTGTGAAAACTGACATCTTAATGTTTTGAATTTATTTTTATATCAATTACTTCATATCAAATTTGTCAATTTCTCAACATACTTTTGGTATCTACTTAGATTGTAAATTTTTCAGGATGGGGGCTTTAATTACATGTTTTTATAGTGCATAGCACAGTGGGGCTATGGCCTTTAGGCACTACTTCAAGACTAATGATAATGTAAATCAATCTGCCATTTCTGCCTGCTACATCATCACTACTGTGTTCAGAGGAGAATAAAATCTTGTTTTTTAAAAAAAAGCACAATGGGGAAAACATGAAGCAGGTAAAATGCTGTTTCAGATGCATATGATGTACAGATGCTTCCGTTGCAGGATTACAATTCTATCAAAAAACCACACTTGAAAAGATAGCAAATCAAAATTAAATATAATTCTGTAAGTAACCTGCTCAAAACATAGTCCAAACTCCCCCCGTTCTTAGGTCTGGTTTTATTAATACAGAAATTAACTATCAGAAAACTAAGTACATTCAAACTTTCTCCCCACTTTTAGCTGCTCCTAGTGTTCTTTCTTCCAGGCTTCTCAGTCAAAAGCTCTTCCTAGAGTGCCACTTCTACTTCTCTTATGTTCAGTTGGGCTATTGAGCCACTGTTGTGAGTCATCAGAACCCTTTTTAGGTTCCAAGAATCAACACATGCTAACAAGGTGAATTGTTTGACATGTTTTTTTAAGGTGGTAGTAATGCTTGTATACGGCTAAACCACCCTGAACACGCCCGATCCCATCTGATCTCGGAAGCTAAGCAGGGTCAGGCCTGGCTAGTACTTGGATGGGAGACGTCCTGGGAATACCAGGTACTATAGGCTTAACATGGGCATGGGGCTAGCAACTCCACCCTGTAAGGGAACCAATTGCTACTGAAACACCAACACCAGTTGGTGGCCCATACCCCGGCTGGGGGGTGACGGGCAAAGAGAGAGAGAGTAATGCTTGTAGTTAAGGTTGCCTAACACTTGTCAGTATGAGACACCATTTTCAGTTGTTTATACTTTATCAGACTTTAACCATTTGGGATGATGTTTTTTCAGTCCATTGTGTCTTCCTCAGGTAACCATTTTGAAAATGGGTAATTCTTCATGAGTTTCTCTGAATATTTTATTCCCCAGTCACTGCTGACACACACACTTTGTTATGAAGAATACAACAGTCACCCTTGATCCTA
This sequence comes from Sternotherus odoratus, assembly GCA_032164245.1. NCBI lineage: Eukaryota > Metazoa > Chordata > Testudines > Kinosternidae > Sternotherus > Sternotherus odoratus. The sequence continues at coordinate 44,689,384 of JAVMKO010000006.1, forward strand.
TTTTAAGATATGTTCTTAAAATGGTGAAGAAATTATCCTTTATTTGTAGGTGGCCTGCCAGTGTGAAAATGCATATAGGGTTAGTTTTTATGCCTTTTTGAATTATGTAGGGGTTTTTTTGTTTCATATACTGATTTTCAATAGGAAGTAGTCTCTGAAATTCATCTGTGGCAGCCTCACCACTTTTTGACAATTTGCATATGTTTTTTTAGAAATTGTATATGTACACAAAAATTAGTAGAGGAATGAATTTTAAATAGTTGAATTCCAGACACTACTTTCTATTCAAAGTTATTATTGGAAAACAAACAAAAACTACATAATTCAAAAGACATACAAATAAACACTGGAATTTCACACTGAAAGGCCACCTACAAATAAAGAATAAGAATAATGTCTTCACCATTTTTAGAACAGTTCTTAAAATAGTAATTTATATTCCCTTTTAAGAGCATTTCCTTCACTGTGAAGTCACAATCAGTACCTTCATGATACTGTTTGCTATCGACGTCTGGTACTAAGTTTTTGTTACATTTCCTTTGTGGGTCATTTTATTGTTGCTCTCTCCATATACTATCATTGTTTTAGAACTGCAGTTAATTTTATTGGGGTGTAAATTACATTTGATTAACTTCAAGAATGTAGGGCAATGGAAAGAAAACTTGACTTGTGCAAAAATATAAAGAAAAGTAAATGTAGTTGAATAACAATATATGTTTTATGATCTTTACTCTGTAAGTTGTAGTCATATTCACTTACATCACTTTTTAAAAAATAATGGTCAAGGTAAATAAATGGCCAATCTTGTTGCTAAGGCATCTTATTGTTCTCTTCCATTAATTCATTAAAAAAAGAAAAAACTAGAAGTCCTCACCCACTTTTCAGGAAATTCCATTCATCAGCAGCAGATGACAGGGTACTACAGAGATTTGGATAGTAAGATAGTGCAGCTTGTTTCTGCACTGTGGAACACAGATTGTAGGACTATGTCCTGTGAATACTGGGCAAGTTATATATGTAAAAATAATCAACTTACCTTGGAAGGTCGTCTTCCCCTAATTTTCTACTGTAGACGTGAAGGAGAACATATTGGTACCATCAAGTGTGGTTCTTTCCTGAAAAGTGACACTCAGACTGGCATGATGAGGTTTCATGTTTCTCACTGATTCCATGTTAAATTTGCTCAATTTACAATGTAAAAGGTATTGGTTCTTTTTCTAAGTGACAACCTGTAAACTGAAACCGAGCTGTGAGAGTCATGTTGGTGTCACACTCTTTCACATGCCTTCATCAGTAATAAAAATGCTGGGTGCCAAATTAAGCAGTCATTCCAATTTGGAATATATTATTGGGATGGGAGCTGTAGGGGAAAACTATAATTTAAATTTATAATTTCTGAACATTTCCACTTTGGCAATTTCCACTGTATTGTAAGTGCATAGTTCATATCTCTAATGTAATATGTCAGAGGTGGCCAAACTGTGGCTCGTGAGTCACATGTGGCTCTTTTATCATGGAAATGCAGCTTGTGGAGTCCCCCACATACCTCCATTCTCCACCTACAGACGGTGGGGAGCTCAGGACCTCTGCTTTGCAGCGGGGTGGTGAGATAGGGGCTTCTGCCCAGCAGGGAGGGGGAATAAGAGTGGGGCCGAAGCCCCAATACCGGCAGGGGCCTCCAATGGGGCTGAAGCCCTGAGCCCCAGCAGGTGCGTCTCGGCTCTTGCCCTTCTGAAGTTTATCATATGCAGCTCGAAGGGTCAGTACATTTGACTGCCCCTGTAATATGTTGCTCTATTTTCATGCTCCTACAACTGTTCTTATGGTTATTTATTGTTCACTTACCGAGTGCATAAATGTAATAAGAATAATTCAAGCCATTTTATTTTCTTAATTGTAATTGTAATAATTTGTGATATTAAATTAACATATGCCCTCTACCAGTGAGATGCTGAAATGCAGTCTCCCATTTAAGGTCCTTTTAAAGTGTTATTGCTTTGTGGAGTAGATTAATGATTAAATTAAACTGTGATTAATGTCATAGGAAAGACTCTAGTGAAGCAGAACAGAATTCCTTACAGATCTTCTACAGACCTGTGCTTATTTGCAATTAAATGATGCAGAAGAAGAAACCATGTCAGAAGATAAGCAGGTCATTGAGGAATTATTGATCATGTTATGTGCATGAATATCTAGTTGAATGAGCTTTGCAATATATATATATCTGCTCCAGAAGCAAAGTTACAGCTCCTTATGATGGAACCAAAAGAAATAGTTGATAATTAGTTTTTGATTAAACAAGTTTCTCAGTTTGAATATGATTATCTTTCATTTGTGTTTGGACTGCTTAGCGTCATTCTGCTTTAAATGAATCCCAACTTTCATTGTTTCACAGTAATTAGAGAATTCATGCCAGACATTTCAAATATATTCTCAATAGCATTTAACAAATAATGTTAGACTTTGAATTGCTGCACAACACACATTTATGTATGGGACATTGATAGTGGTCTTTATTACATACAAGTTCTAAATAAATATTTTGTTTTAATATTTGGTGATAAAATACAGTATACAGTAGAACCCCAGAGTTATGAACACCAGTGTTATGAACTGACCAGTCCACCATACACCTTATTTGGAACTGGAAGTACACAATCAGGTAGCAGCAGAGACCAAAAAAAAAAAAAAAAAAAAAAAAAGGGTGGGGGCAAATACAGTACAGGACTGTGTTAAATATAAACTACTATACAAATAAAGGGAAAGCAGCGTTTTTTTTCTTCTGCACAGTAAAGTTTTAAAGGTGTATTGAGACATTGTTCAGTTTTTGAAAGAACAACCATAATATTTTGTTCAGTTATGAACATTTCAGAGTTATGAACAACCTCCATTCCCAAGGTATTTGTAAATCTGAGGTTCTACTGTATAATACATATGTATGCGATGCCTTGATGCATTCATTTATTGTTTTCTATATTAGATATGTTTTAGTATCAAATTACAAATGTTGTTAATGTAGATATAAAATATCTACAATCCATGGTTTATACCATTCAACACTTGTCACTCAAACTCAAATGTAGTAGTGTAAGTACAGTACAATGTGTAGCATATGTTAGTTAAAATGTGTCAATTATTAAATAAAATATTCTATTGATTGTTCCAAAACATTCACACAGTCTTTCCTTTTGACAACTCTGACTTTTTAGAAGTAAGAAAAGTAGGGGAGTAGTAATGAAATATAAGAAATAAATGTGTCCATGAGTCCTTGGTGGTGATAAACCATATCAATAAAGTATGAGTAGTTTACCACTAGTTTCTGAATATGGAATTTTCTTTTAGAATGTTTTGTAATTTTTATAATATTAGATTACTTTTATTTGAAATATGTTCTAGTTTGCTGTCTAAACCATGAAAAAATCCCCATTGCTGTCAATATTTCATGCCAATGTTAATATGATGGAATGAAGTAGCACCAATAGTAATGACTTTATATTGTGCACAGGTTTGAGAATTTTCATAAACTATACACAATTTATAATATACAGATTGAGCTCTGTCTTGCAAACAGAGCGTTGTACTATAAAAACTTACAATTCAGTGTTAACCTCCACCCTATGAACCTGATACTTCATGAGTGTGACATCATAATCATAAATTAGTCTTTAATTGGGGAAATTAAGCCCTTTAAAATGAAACCGCTACCTGCTCTTTGATACAATTAGTCTTTATTACTTCTAATTAATTTTTTTCAATTAAAAAGAAAAAAGTCTTATGGACAGTATTGAAATCTGCATTCAACAAGCATTTGTAAAGAGAAAAAAGTTTATAAGCATGTTTTAGAGCTGCTGGTTTCCTCACTTTTTATCAGTGCTTGGAGACGTATTTTTTTAATTTTGTGTTTTTAAATGATTATTTTCAAAATGATGTTATCAGAGCTGTGGTTCCTAAAGGTATAAACGCTAACAAGAACATCTGCATCAGATACAGCAGAAAAAATAGTAGTGGAGTAGTAGGAGTAGAGGTCAAGGCAACAGATGATGGTAAATACATGTCTTTAAAAGGAAAGGAAGCCTATAGAAGCTATGAATTCCAGAAATGAATCTGATGACTCTGCTTTTACTCTTTGGAGTTACATTTTTAAAGTTAGATGCACGCAAATAATTACACATCTATGTTAGGTGTATGAATGCCTGATGCTTGTGTTGAAATGTCTGTGTATATGAACAGTTGGTGTAAATTGCCATTTCATCATGTGCCCATTTACACTATCTGAGTATCTAACCACAGATATTTAAATGCATGTAATAACTACACTTCACTTCAATAGCTATGCACGTCTGGCTTTTATCGTTCTTGCCCACCATTAAAAAAATCCCACTATTTCTTTGTTTTTGTGTTTTATTTTGACTCAGTTTCCCTTTCCTGAAATATGGCTGCACAGATCCCTATTTTGGAGGAACATATCCCCAAAAGTGTGGATCTGTGGAGACAATATATTTGGATATTTTTTGTTCAGTGGCATGTATTTGTAATTTTCCTCACTGGGCTAGCTGTAATGAGATTAACATCTCAGTTTCATGAGACTCCTGAGAGAATGCTATCATCTACTCTCATTCCACCCTACTTGTAACTGCACTTTTTATCTATCGGGGAGATTGGCTTTTACCACTGGCACACCTAACAGTCACCAACTCTTCTGTTGCATTTTTTGGGAAGGGATATTACAACCTCTTCCCTGCCTTTGATCTTCTAAGAAAATAGTTACTAATTTCTGGCACTACATCTGCCAATGTCAGGCGTTCTGTTTCTCTCTCTTAGGTGCCTTTCAGTTATCACCACAGTTCCATAACCCAGTTCAGGTTGTGTTGATTCAAAGAACACTTCATTGCCAGGTTACAAAAATAAAGAGAAAAAAGTAATCAAATTAAAAGTGACTGTAAATACAATAGAATCAGAGAGGTAGCCGTGTTAGTCTGGAATAGCAGAAGTGACAGAGTCCTGTGGCACCTTAAAGACTAACTTAAAGTATTGAAGCATAAGCTTTCGTGGGCTAATACCCACTTCGTTGGATGCATCCGACGAAGTGAGTATTAGCTCACGAAAGCTTATGCTTCAATACTTTAGTTAGTCTTTAAGGTGCCACGGGACTCTTTGTCACTTCTGTAAATACAATTGCACTTAAATACTATGGTAAGTGCTAAGTTGTCTTGTAACTTAGGTGCAAAGTATTGAAATATTTTCCTAGACCAACATTCTGGCATTATAAGCTTGTTTTGTTGTCTGACCCTTGTCAGAGAGCACCATGACAGCCTCAAAGAGAAAATATTCAGAGTGTCTCTGAGAGGAGACCCTCATCACATGAACATGTCAAAAGTCTCTGCTAACATTATGGGGTTATGTAGTCCCCTAGTCCAGTCAAAACTGGTTATTATACTTCGGAGACATGCATTCATTCGTGAATCTCCATTCCTTTCTAATATAGATTCTGCTAATTAACTTTTTTTAAACTTAAAATATATGATTATTGAGCTATTGTTTCTTTAACTGTCTCATTCCTCTTTCATTAATGACCTCTTTGAGATAGGTCTTTGTGGACACATTAATTGTGTGGTTCCTACTAAATGAACGTCCCATTCTAACAGTTAAGTAGACTACTCTGTTACTGCCCCTTTGCACTGCCAGAATGATTTAAAGAGATCTTAAAGCTAGCAGAGGCAGCCATTGGAAAAGGTCCTCAAGATGGGGGAGTCCCCACATGCTTTAGAATCAACAGAGTGGTTCTACACAGCCGTCCTCAGAGCCAGTGACATAGGTGCTGTATCGGGACTCTGGCCAGTTTTCAACTGCACTACAGCTACTCTCAGCTGTGTGAACAACCCTAGGGAGATGAGGAGAGCCAGATGTAGTTCAGAACAGAAATCAGGCTGCTCTAACTTATGCACAAAGGTAGCTTAAAGTCAGATTTGCATCCCTTCTCTTCTCCATTCTTCTACTTAGCAGAGCTTGGCACAACAGGGAATATAATCAGAAATTCTGTATGTTGAGTATTGTATAAAATATTAGACAACCTTATACACTTAATACAAAACCATAATTGTTCATCTAGATACAGCAGTTTAACTTCCTACCTTCCAGACTGGTCATATTTTTCACAATGCTCATATGAATATGATGCAATAATTAATGTCTTTCACTATCATCTCTATCTAAATATAGATCTATATATATATTTTGTGCTGCAAATGTTAAGAGTTTTAAACTAATCTTCCATTGTTACTTCACAATTTTGTGTTTGCATACAATTTGAATGTACAAAATTGGAAGCAGTTTAAAAATATCAAGCCCCAAAAAATCAAGTGAATTATCCATGCCACTCATTGATGGTACTAGGAATTGTGCAGTGTTCTTTATCTCGCTGTGTGTGTATGTATATAAAATACAGGCGCTCTTGTCAGATAAGTGATATTTAACAAAAATCCTGCCCTTCATTACTAGTATCACTTAAGGTTGGGGAAGGGAGAGACTGTTCTGTTCACTACATATGTGCTGCAAGAACAATTTTTAGAGGCAGAGATGGAGTAACTATAACACTGAATCAACTTAACTCTATAACAGAGAGACACTCTTGTTCCATAGAACTCTTCTGTGGAAGCTTTCCATTTGTTTCATTTCATGAATATAGTTATCCATTAGGTTATTTTGGCTGTGACTTTCTAATACTTGGCTTTAGTTTAGTTCAAATAGAGTTGAATAATATACTTGTCCTGTGTAGAGGAACATTTTTGCTGTTTTTGTTTTGTTTACTTTGTTTTCCATGCACCTTTTAGAATCTTATAAATTATGGGACAATGATGTCCTTTTGTTGTTTTCTTCTTGAGCTGTTCCTTGGATGTGAACATGCCATACCTATTTTCCCACATAAATAAGCAAGTGACAGAGTCATGTGTTGTATTACGGTGGTAGTTCTTCCCTTTCCTCCCAAGTTTCTCTGTTAGAGCTATCTTCAGCGAGAGAAGTAATTAGGAGTTTAATTTTTCTGTCATTGCATAGCTACTTTTGAGACAGTTAGTACCTTAGGCTTTGTCTACACTACGTGCCGGATCTGCGGGTAGTGATCAATCTTTCGGGGGTTGATTTATTGCATCTAATCTAGATGAGATAAACCTAAGTGCTCTCCCATTGACTCCGGTACTCCACCGCCACAAGAGGCGCAAGTGGAGTCGATGCGGGAGCAGCAGGAATCAACTCAGAGCCATGAAGATGCTGTGATAAGTCGACCTAAGTATGTCAACTTCAGCTACTCTATTCCCGTAGCTGAAGTTGCGTATCTTAGGTCGATTCCCCCCACCATTGTAGATCAGGGTTAAGTGCCTATTTTAAATTGTTCAACTACAATCATATTAGTGTGTTATTTCTGAAGAAAGACTGGTGCTTACTTAAAGAAATTAAGAATTCATGAATGTGTTTTTATTCACTTTACTCTTTGTAAAACCCTTTTTCAGAATGTGTTGCCTAACCATGACAATATCCTTCATTCTCACATGACCTGTGCTGGCTTCAGTGCACTTATATGAGGAAGAAATAAGCTTTTGCCCATGCACAGACTAGTCACTGGTTCATAGGTTGACTGTTGATGTTACACATTTATTGAGGAAAAGGGAATGTGGCTTCAGTTCCAAACTGGCAGAAGAGGTTATGGCCAAGAGTTTCAAAAAGAGGTGCCTAAAGTTAGACTGGTGAGTCCATTTTAATGGGCCGATTACATGATCTGGTTTTCAAAAGTGCTGAACACCCAGCAGGCTATTTACAGTTTTAAATGTGTACCTAGAAGTCTAACTTTAGGCCCCATTTTTGAAGCTCATGGCTTTTTTAAAATAGACAAAGATACTGACTAAAGATGGTAGGGAATCCTGGAAAAGAGAAACCCAGTTCCAATGAGATCATCATCTACCTTCCTAACTGAGAATCCAAGTGTAAACGTTAGATCCTACCATGACCTAATACCCAGATGCTGATCACTATGCCAGGGCTGCCATTAAATCTTGTACAGAGAGAGACTGAGTCCTTCTATGTACCCCATCAGCACCAGATGGAAAGGTTAATTCTTTTTCATGAGAAGAGATGTAATCCAAACCACAACAGAGCATAGAAGTTGCACTAGTTCCATAATACTTTTGTCACTCAAGGGAGATTGTTCTAAACCCCTCATTTTATAGTAATGGCCCCAAAGTTGCAATCTTATGGGAAAGAAAAACTAGCTTAGCAAATGCACTACAGTAAAAGAAAATGTATAGTAGATAAAAGATATGTCCAGTATAGTTAAATATTTAAGTTACATCGACTGCATTGCACATATTAAAGATTTGTATATACTGTACTCAGATAAAAGGAGTCTAGAGAAAAAGTGGATTAGTGTGAATGAATGCTAAAATAATATTTTTGTTTCAAAATCTTTTTCTTTTCTTCATCAGCATAGTGTTGCCTTTTTCTTTATTTAATCTTATCCTGTTAAAGAAAAATATATTCCTTGGGTTAGCATGTCCCAAGGGGAGACCATTACAAAACCTAAATGTACATCAAAGAGACCAAGAGATTGTCTTCCTAGCATTTCAGGGTTGAAATTTCACTGCTTTGAATATGTTAGTTTCAGGTTGGCCTCACTAGGAGACTCACCAATGTCCTCTGCCTCAAAGAAATAACTGGGAAGAACAGTTGAATAATGAATTCATCAAACACTTCAAGGAGTCCAAGAGAGCTTTAACTCAATGTAGCTCTTTGCAGAAGCTCTTCTGCTTCTGAAGTCAAGTATTTCAGCTGAGGTAGCATTAGTCTGTGTGGAAACACTTAGCAGAAAAAATGGTCTTCTCTGTTAGAAAAATAAATAGTAGGGATTTTCTCCTGATTGTTACTAGGGAGACAGTTGACAAAAGAATGCATTCTAAATTTCATTGTAATAATTAACTAAGTATAATATTTAGCTCTTCATACCAAGATCCAAGCATGGTCCTAGAAGTTCTTTACTAGTTAGTGCAAACTGTAGTGATTAAAATTTAAAAGTCAGCATTTACAAACAGTCACAGTTGCAGCTGATATACCACAGTTTTTCCTTTTAATTAGCATAGAAAAATAACTTTAAAACCCCCAAATACCTCTGTATAACTGTTAGTAAATGTTGACTTTTAAATGGTAAGTGCTGAAATTTTCTCAAGATGGGAATGAGATTTTATTCTGCTAGTTTTATGAAAGTCACTGGACCTGATTTTGAAGAATCAATGCAGTCTTCTTCATTTCTGGAGTCAATGTTGCTCCTGAGTTCAGCGTATCTGAAAAAATGTATGAGCTATTATAACTTCACATTAACAACATTTTCTTATGGTCTATTCAAGTTTGTGATCCTGCCATGCTTTTTTCAGTTATCTGCCATAGTTTTTGAATATAAGCCTCAGGCATAATATGAAATCTTTATAAAAATATAGATAGCTATGCCAGTGAAAACCCATGAAAATTTGCAGGTATAGAACTATTAATGTTACCATTTTTCAGAATATGGAAATCAGTAGGCAGTCTGATGAGTTGGGCTGTGTCCTATGGAATTCCATAAGAATATTTTGTTTGCAATCACTCTTGCATTCCTGTTTACTTGGCTCTTCCTCTTCAGAGAATTACAGGCTGCTTAGTCTGTATGGGAAAGAGCCACTTCTTTCTCCAATCTGACTTAACACAAGAAGCTCTGTGACCTGTACTTCGTGAAGCCAAACTCCTCCAAGTTCTCACCAAATCCTACTCCTCCACACTGCAGAGTGAATTGAAATGATTCTGTTCAGTCTGGGGACCTTCAGAGCTTTAGGGAGACAGACCAGATTTGCCCCAGGTTGTATTGGCTATATTATATGAATTGTCTGTTTTGATTTTGTTGTGTATTGTACATTATGGATATGATTATAAATATATTGTAAGATTAGCTGTAGCAGCCTCTACGCATAGTACTAGAGCTGTTTATAGTAGAGATATTGGTCAGTGTCCACTGAGCAGGGTGGAGCTATTAAATACTAACTTAAGCCTTATTTTTGTGTCTTCATTTTATGTACTAACTTCATATCATATCCTAAAGGTATTTCTTTCTCTTCTATGGGTCATTTTTAAATATTAAAATCAAATCACTTGTTCGGTTTTTCCTGTTCCTAATGATGTTGTTAATAAATGATTTGTCAGGAATCACATATTAACCCAGGAGAATTTATTACTTACAGGTTTAACAACACAGACTTTCATTGCCAGACTGATAAAGAGCAATAAATGGATTCTTAGTACTGTTTTAATAAGATTTTTTTATATATTGATTATTTTTTTAACCAGAATGCTTATGTCACCATGAGTAATATCCTGGTGTCTGTAAAGAAATATATGCTTCAATCCTTTTTAAAAGTTAGCTTTCAATACTGACAAGCTTTTACTCTATGGAAGCTAACAAAAAGCTCTCACTGAAAGCAATATTCCTTATTAGGTTTTAATAGGATAATTTTAAAAATCTTTTGTCAGTAAAAGTATGATGTAGTTTGGAGTGTCATTCAAAAGTGCTATTGTTTAGCCAACAGGAAATTTGTAATGCATTTTTAGGATGTCTTACAGGTGACCAAATGTCCCAATAATATCGGGACTGTCCCAGTATTGAAGTCTGTCCCGTGTCCCGACTGATATACGATCGGGATGCCATTTGTCCCAATATTGTAGGGTTTCCAGGCCTCTGGTTGGTCTGGGGCAGGCAAGCTCTCTACCTAGCTGGCTCCGCCCAGCTCCCCGGACGTGGACATCATCTTCCAGGTCGTAGGCACAAGGACAGTGAGGGGGCCCTTTGTGCTGACCCCTCCATGAGGGTTGGCTCTGCAGCTCTCATTGGCCAGGAACCACGGCAAATGGGAACTGTGGGGTGGCACCTGTCGGCAAGGCAGTACACTGAGCCATCTAGCTGCATCTCCACTTAGGAACCAGAGGGAAATGTTGTTACTTCTGGGGAACTGCCTGACAAGAGCACTCCAGACCCCATCCCGGAGCCCCCTCCTGCACCCAAACTCTCTCCTGGAGTCAGCACCCTGAACCCATCCTTCCGTGCCCCAACTTACAGCCCCAGCCCTGAGACCCCTCCTTGCAGCTGGGGTCATGCACCCCCACATGCAGCTTGCGGTAGGGGCCAGAGCTGGGGCTGTGTGTCCCTGCGGCATGCGGTAGGGGTCAGGGCCATGCACCCCCGAGTTGCAGCTGGGGCTGGAGCCAGGGTTGTGTGCTCCCGACCTGCAGCAGGATCCAGGCCATGCATCCCTGCAGCTTGCAGCAGGGGGCTGGACCCAGGGACTGGAGCCAGGCCATGTGTCTCCCCTTCCTAGGGCTGTGCACCTCTCTCCCCTAAGGTTCCAGTGGAGGCTGTGAGCCTATGGCTGCACTCCCTCTTCCCCCTCGCATGTGTCCTGATATGTTATTCTTGTGATCTGGTCACCCTATTTGCAGGTCTTCTGCACACTGACTCTCAGCTTCAGTGAGGGTCATATGCTCTTTAACCAACTGCAGGCTTTTCTTCTCAATAACATTTAAATGTAATCATTTCTTCTTATAATTTTAAACATTCACATGTTTTAAAGCATATAAACATATATTTAGCCGCATATTTACCAGAGTTAAAGGTGATAAATAGACCAAATTTGTGTTTTTTTGTTTTTTAAGTATACCATTTTTTAATATGTGTTTTGTACTTAACTTGAAAATTCCTACTGCACTTGAAGGCCTATATTCCCAGCACTGCTATGGCTGCTTTAGTTCTTACTCATAGACTTTAAGGTCAGCAGGGACTATTAAGATCATCTAGGCCAGGGGTCTCCAAACTTTTCAGCCCGAGGGCCGCATTAGCTATCAAATAGCAGTTCGGGGGCCGACAACACACTCGAGGTCCAAATAAAAAAGAATCAAAACATGGATGTTGTTTTTAATTATTTATTTAATATTATTTTATTCAGTTATTATTTAATAACACATTGATACACTACACATGAACACTACACATGAACACTACACATGAACACCTGTTCACTACACATGAACACTACACATCAACCCCCCAACTGACCCACCCAGCCAGGTCTCTCCCCCCAAAACCTCCTTTCCTCCAACCCCCCTCCCCCAAATGACCCACCCAGCCAGGTCTCTCACCCCAAAACCTCCTTCCCTCCCACCCACCCCCCAACTGACCCACCCAGCCAGGTCTCTCACCCCAAAACCTCCTTTCCTCCAACCCCCCCCCCCCACTGACCCACCCAGCCAGGTCTCTCACCCCAAAACCTCCTTTCCTCCAACCCCCCCCCCCCCACTGACCCACCCAGCCAGGTCTCTCACCCCAAAACCTCCTTTCCTCCAACCCCCCCCCCCAACTGACCCACCCAGGTCTCTCACCCCAAAACCTCCTTTCCTCCAACCCCCCCCCCCCACTGACCCACCCAGCCAGGTCTCTCACCCCAAAACCTCCTTTCCTCCAACCCCCCCCCCAACTGACCCACCCAGCCAGGTCTCTCACCCCAAAACCTCCTTTCCTCCAACCCCCCCCCCCCCAACTGACCCACCCAGCCAGGTCTCTCACCCCAAAACCTCCTTTCCTCCAACCCCCCCCCCCCCAACTGACCCGCCCAGCCAGGTCTCTCACCCCAAAACCTCCTTTCCTCCAACCCCCCCCCCAACTGACCCACCCAGCCAGGTCTCTCACCCCCCCAACTGACCTGCTCAACCCGGTCTCTCCCCACAGACCGGTTCGCCGCCTGGCAGTGGGTGGCTCCTTGTTTCGCCCCCTGCAACTGCATGGCGGTGCGGTGCGTCCCGGCCCCGCGGCTGGCGGCGGCGGCCGAGCGCGCGGCGCTTCCAGGCCCCGCGGCTGGCGGCGGCGGCCGAGCGCGCGGCGCTTCCAGGCCCCGCGGCTGGCGGCGGCGGCCGAGCGCGCGGCGCTTCCAGGCCCCGCGGCTGGCGGCGGCGGCCGAGCGCGCGGCGCTTCCAGGCCCCGCGGCTGGCGGCGGCGGCCGAGCGCGCGGCGCTTCCAGGCCCCGCGGCTGGCGGCGGCGGCCGAGCGCGCGGCGCTTCCAGGCCCCGCGGCTGGCGGCGGCGGCCGAGCGCGCGGCGCTTCCAGGCCCCGCGGCTGGCGGCGGCGGCCGAGCGCGCGGCGCTTCCAGGCCCCGCGGCTGTCGGCGGCGGCCCGCGCGGCGCTTCCAGGCCCCAGCGCGGAGCCAAAAAGATCTCCGCGGGCCGGATGAGAGGGCCTCGCGGGCCGCATCCGGCCCACGGGCCGTAGTTTGGAGACCCCTGATCTAGGCTGATATCCTGCATAACATAGGCCATAGAATTTCACCCAGTGATGCCTGCATCAAGCCAATAACTTCTGGTTGAACTAGAGCATATCATTTAGAAAGACTTTGTGCCGCTCTGGTGCCACAAAGCAGCCATAAAGCTAATGGATCCAGCTCTTTAAGGATTCTTTTGGGCAGTGCAGAATTAGCACAATAGTTCTAAACCAAATTCTTTGCAACCGAACTTGTTCCAGGAAAAGAGAGCAAGGCTGTGGCGCCGCTTTGAACCAGGGGCAGCCGGACATAATTCTGGGAAATCATAAAGCTGTTTGAAATCCATCTTTGTCCTATCTTCTGCTCCTGCCTCCAGTACCCCAGCTCAGCCAGACCAAAGAATCCTAATCATAGTATTTCTTTAAAAAGCATAAATCATCTTTTTGAAAATGAAATTTATATTTATTTTGCTACTACAAATGTAAAACGGCTCCCAACATTTGCTAACAATTTTTGTATTTTGCAATACTTTAACTAATTAATTTAAATTAATTTGTATGGGTGAATATAACGTACAAACAGGGTAACATATTTTGTTCATTTGTAGGAGAGCTGCTAAAATAGTTTATCTATTCAGGGGCATGCACAGCGCCCCTTTTGCATGCTCACTGACATTCCACAGCACAAGGCATTTGAATAGGACAAGGGAGACTCACAGTAGGTGGGTGCTCCATGACCAGCATAACACCACTGCTCTTTAAAAGAGCGGTAAGATCATTACTGACTGCAGCAGTTAGGACTTCAGTTTTACATTTCTTCTGAAAGATGTTTCATCTGAATGACAGCTTAGTATGTACGAATGATTAATTCACTACACACGCTATAGGTGCTGTAACAATGTGAAAATCCATGTTCATCTGCTCTTGTCTAATTCAGTAAGTAACCAGCACATTTTTTCTTTTTTAATTATAAAAAAGTGAGAAGTGTAAAGGAAGCTACTCAAAATTCATTAGCACTCCTCAACAAATGTAATTTGAAACTCATCAAACATTAATACATGAAGTAGGTAATGTTTTTATGTTACACAGAAAGAAGAAGAAGAGATGTGACATTTCCTTATATGTTATTAAAACGATGTATCGTGGAGAATTCAGTTTCTTCCTCACTTCCACTCAGAAACTTTTGATTAATGTTTATACAAGAAAGAAGGACCTATACAAAGAATTTTTGTGCCTTTTTTCATTATACCTTGGAAAGATATAGTCAATGGCTAAATACTTCTGAGGAAAGTGTGACCATGTGTATAGTTGAGCAGAGACAGAATTCTAATAATTCTCTTTTTTCAGCCCACAGTTTTCACTTCAATTGAAACTATTGTTGGAAAAAGACAGCCTTTCCATATGGATGTTAGACCTCACATGCAGCCACTGGCAGAAAAAGCATCTCTGCTTTTGCACCAGCAGCTGACTTTCCTGTGACATGCCAGCATCAGACTATTACAATTTGGAATGTAAACTGGGCAGAAGAGTTTTTATTTGCCTATGAAGTTCAATATTCTAACGTTGGCCTGTGAAAGGAAAGTCAGTATTCACGTGCTGAAAATGGGAAGGAGTGTCAGAAGTATGATGAGCCAGACCTCTCAAATGGTCAAGACACAAATGTGGGACACGGTGGGTGACAAAGACCCAGAGTGAGGGACAACAAAACAGTTATTCATTCAGGAAACTTAAAACACTACAGGACTCTTTCCTTTAGTGTAAATAACTCTTCCCATAACCTCAGTTCTGAGTCTTCATTTCTGATGCAAATAGTTTCAATAAAAGTAGGCAACAACTTTTGTGGAAAATTGGTAACTTTGATGCTAAAATGAAACACCTCCCTTGAGAAGTAAAGGTTCATCTGAATGGAGGATTAGCAACTGGGACTGACTGGGCACTGAAGATCATGGGTGGGGGAGGAGCCAAATTAGGCTGGTTGGAACAGCTTGTGACATTTTTAGATGCAAATATTTCCCTGCTTAATCTGCAGCACTGTACTGGTGCATGGGAACAAAGTTACATTCAGTACAAAAAAGACCAGTCTACTTTCATTGTCAAGCTGACAAAAGTATAAATAGTAAATAAAGAGCATAATGAGAAAAAGTAAAATAGATATATAAAATTCTTCTATTGTTTTATAGTAGTCTGTAAAATGATGGTAACATTGTATATAATTTTTATTCTATTGGTGTCCCTCATCAGAAAAATCCAAATCCCTGATTGATGCCGTTATGCTATCCCAAGGCAGGTGGCACGGAAGCCTTTCCTCCCTGGGACAAATCTCCTAGACCCATGGTAGAAGTGCATTCAACCAGCAATCAGAGTAGCTAGAGTGAGTGAGCTCTGTCTCTCTCTTTGCCAGGCTGTCTAGCAGTCCCAGGTAAGGCAAGTTAGCTAAGATGAAGACAATGTGGAATTTTGATGGGGTAAGTTGGGCAGAGTCAAGATGGAGTTCTGAGTGGTTAAAATAGAACTGGTGAGCATGGCAGATAGAGAAATTAGATAGAGGTGGAATTTGGAGATCAAAACGCAAATAGGTCAGTGTGAAAGAGTTTTTGTAAGAAAAAATATGCATTTATTTTGGGAACGAAAGAGGTGGAATTGTTTCAGGGTGGAAGGAAATAGAATAACAGGTTGCAATTAGGTGAAGTGTATTAACAACAAGGAGAGGATTTATTAGGAGAAATTCAGGGTATGGTTTATAGCTAAAAAAAATTGAATAAAACGAAGACAAAAAACTATATTGAATAGCTGGAAAAAACATCTTGACAATTAGATGTATTAGGTTATTAAATAATCTGCATAAAAAATTCCCATCACTTGTGACTTTTAAAATTGGGGAGGCCAGAACTGAAGAAGAGAATCCTACATCAGCAAGGAGATGAAAAGTTATTTTGTTATATTAAAACTGAATTTTGGCATAATTCAGAGTTTTCTTTAAAACTTTTGTTTAGAGTAGCCTTTACACAATATCTGATGTATTTTTAAATATTTGATACATCCAAATAATATTTATTCCTCATTGGGATTGTAATAGTGAATCCAGCTTTTGAAGGGGATCGTCATTTAAAGAAGAGTTAATAATGAGAACATGTAATTCACTACTTCTAAAAAATTTGATATTTAATAGAATGTTTTCTATTTCAGTAGGTAAAAAATTATAACAATGTACAGAATCCAATAATTATCACATTTCTTCTCCAAAAATAAATTGTCATAATTTGTGTATTAAGTTTATATTTTTAAGTACAAAGAATTGTTGCCTGTTTATCTTCAACATTTAAAAATACTCATGGTGGTGTTTTTTACTGTCAATGACTATGGTGCTTTTATTGGAAAACTGAAGTTGTGGTTTTACACTGAAAAGTGGCTATAAAATTGACACCTTTTTACTCAACAGATCTGCTTTCTTTGTGTATTTAGAGTCAAATCTGATTACTTACATGATGACGTTATTATTGTGGGGGTTTTGGTTTTTTGATTTGGTTTGTTTGTTTTTTACTACTGACAGTCCTGCAAATGAAACATAACTATGGGAGAGTGAACTGGATTTTGCATGTGACAAGAATAGTTCAATTAAATACCTAATACAGGATACTTTTGCAACCCCACTGACTTCAAATTATGTGCTCCGTGTCACCTATGCAACTCTGCTTAAGGCCAATAGGTTGCACATTTGTAAGTAGGGGCAAAATTCTGCCTTCAGAGCCTTTAATGTTAGTGCTAATCTTAAACATCTCCAGTATGAACTCATTTTGACTTTCTGATTCCATGCTGAGATTATTTTAAAAAATGTGTAAACTGAAATTTTGATATGGAAATCAGTGAGACACAATAGATATGAAGCCTCACAATGCAGTTTTAAGGTAGATCCTACCTGCTAAGGGCTTTTTGGAGTAGCAATGAAAAAAGTACTTTGGAGGATGCCTGTAGATGGACTGAAACTAAAAAAATTAAAATTAAAAAACTCATATTGAATGATTTTTAATTAACTAAACATGTCATTGGACTAAATATACATATATGGGGGGGGAAGGTTCTCTTGTGAGAGTTCATATGCCTTGCTTATGAAAAATGTAAAAAAGGATTTTAATAAACCATGTGACTTGCCTTAGATACTGTGTATGCAAATGGTAAAACACTCGCAATTGAATCATGATAATAAAATGTACCCAGTCAAAATTAACTTGTTTGAATTGACAGTCAGAATCTAACCTTCAAAAGTACACAGTATGGATCTGAGTCTGACTTCTGTATTTAAGCGAGACACCTACTGTTTCCGGTGGAATTTCTGATAAGAACTAGTGAAAGTACCAGCCCAAAAAGGTTCAGAATGAGCTTTATTATGATGGGCATTGTTCTTTTTTTAAATCAACTAAGTCAGTACGTCTTTTGGTCTTTCAACTAGGCTTTTATACCGTACCCATCACCATGGTATCTGACTGACTTGCCTGCTTGGCTATAATGGCACAATGTGCCCAAGGCTGACAAGTCACAGCTACCATAAACCCCCAAAGGAGTTTAGCATGGCATATATTACTGGGGTCAGGTAAGGTTTTTTTCAAAAATATGTGGCACAAAACCATACACCTTCAAAATACATACTCAAAGAAATGCCACATTATTGAGTCGTCTTGTTTCCATGATTCCATGTTCCCTCAGGAGCTGATAACTTTGCATTTCAAAAGCTGTAAACAAAAGTCGATAGGAAGGTTTCAGCTAAAATACTTAGCAATTATTTACTGTTTTTTATCTCTAGCGCTCAGATAACTTATATATGAGTATTTTTATCCATATTTCATAGATGGAGAAACTGATCAATGGAGATGTTAAGTGGTTTGACCAAGTTCACACTGTATGTCAGTGACAACTTGGAATATAACCAGGGTCTCCTGATCCTGTGCCTACAGGCGCCTTGATATTTAGGTCTTGGAGCACAGAACTGCACTTAGCTCGTTTTTAATAAATAAGAATCTTATGCATATGCTTATTTCTTTAATTTTACATAACCTCTTTTGGTATTGATGAAATGTAACTGAAATGTGTGAGATTAAAAACTTCAGATTAAATGCAAAACAAGGCAAACATTAAAATCTTATTTTAGATTAATGTTTTGAATTTGCACGTTTTATTAAATGGAAAATATTAACCATTCTCCATTTTTAAAATGTATCATCCTTTTAAAGATTTGGCTGACATTCTCTGCATATAGAACTGAGATGACTGGTATTTTATTAAAACCTAAAACAAATGTATGGGTACACTATTTTCTATGGGCAGACATTTTATTTGAAAGTTAGCCTTTTGAAATTAGAATAATAAGATGGTAATGTCAGAATTTTTTTTAATATTAACATGTTTTTATCGTTGCTGATATTGAAATGACATATTTTGGTAAAAACAATTGCAAAACTGAACCTATTATCCCCAACATGTAACTTTCATGTATGAATGAGTGTATATGGAGGTTTGTTCAGAGTTGTGCTAACAGAATGTTATAAGACATATGGTATATTAAAATCAAAAATATTTTTAAAGAAATGTATATTGCAAAAAAATGTGATAAAAATCACCTGTACACTATGTTGAATTTTTTATTCTTTGGGCCTGATTCTCTACTCACAAAAATGTGAATCGGAAGTTATTCTATTGAAGTTAGTTACATTATACCACCCTAAAGCTTGTTTAAATGAGAGGAAAAAATCTGTCTTTTTAGGGAAATGCTCCTCCCTGAAAACATTTCAGCAGAGGTAATAAAACATGTTAAAATGACACATCCTATTAATTAAACAAATTTTACCATTAGAGTGCTCCCTTCACTGATGGTGCTACATTTGCATAAGATGAATAACATTTTATCTTGCATAATACATTTCTATATACTGGTGAGGGTAAAAGTTTGAGCTCTTAATTTAATGTCACATTTGGAGCTAAGCACATCATCCAACCATTCCTGGCTATATTTGCTTTTGCCAAGTGCTTTTATTTTTTTATTATTATTTTATACAGTATAAGGCAAAAGTTGATTTTAGACAAATTGTATCATGGATGTTAGTCTCCTACTTTAACCTGGAAGGAAAAGATACAGGATGAATATGATCAGTTTGATACAACATTAAACATTTTTTCACCACTAGCATAGCATCTGCATTTGTTTAAATCTTTTGGCCTGAACTGTGCTAAGCTAAAGGTAAAACATTCTCTGGAAGAATTATAAATATGATTTTTTTTATTATTCCCCTCACTATCCCTTCCATTGTACATTTGTAACTGACAGAAAGCATTACAAAATGTGATGAGCTACACTATTTTTGTACTCATGAACTTTTAGTCATCTTTTTTTTTAAAAAAGTGTTAACTAATTTGCTTCATTTTTCCTGCCTGTTATAGGGTAGCAAATTATGATAGTATTTATGCACAAAGCAGAAGTATTATTTATATATATTTTTTTTAATTACAGGTAAAGATTATAGTTCCCAACAGCACAGCAGGTCTGATAATAGGGAAGGGAGGTGCTACAGTGAAGGCTATAATGGAGCAGTCAGGGGCTTGGGTGCAGCTTTCTCAGAAACCTGATGGGATCAACTTGCAAGAGAGGGTTGTCACTGTGAGTGGAGAACCTGAACAAAACCGAAAAGCTGTTGAACTTATCATCCAGAAGATACAAGAGGATCCACAGAGTGGCAGCTGTCTCAATATCAGTTATGCCAATGTCACAGGTCCAGTGGCCAATTCCAATCCAACCGGATCTCCTTATGCAAACACTGCTGAAGTGTTACCAACAGCTGCAGCTGCTGCAGGGCTATTAGGACATGCTAACCTTGCTGGAGTGGCAGCCTTTCCAGCAGTTTTATCTGGCTTTACAGGCAATGACCTGGTGGCCATCACCTCTGCACTTAACACATTAGCCAGCTATGGATATAATCTGAATACGTTAGGGTTAGGCTTAAGTCAGGCAGCAGCTACAGGGGCTTTGGCTGCAGCAGCTGCCAGTGCCAACCCAGCAGCAGCAGCAGCCAATTTATTGGCCACCTATGCGAGTGAAGCCTCAGCCAGTGGCAGCACAGCTGGTGGTACGGCGGGGACATTTGCATTAGGTAGCCTGGCTGCTGCTACTGCTGCAACCAATGGATATTTTGGAGCTGCTTCTCCCCTAGCTGCCAGTGCTATTCTAGGAACAGAAAAATCCACAGATGGATCAAAGGATGTAGTTGAAATAGCAGTGCCAGAAAACTTAGTTGGTGCCATTCTTGGAAAAGGAGGGAAAACATTAGTTGAATACCAGGAGTTGACTGGTGCAAGGATACAGATCTCCAAAAAAGGAGAATTCGTTCCTGGCACAAGAAATCGCAAGGTAACCATTACTGGAACACCAGCTGCAACCCAGGCCGCACAGTATTTAATTACACAACGGATCACATATGAGCAAGGAGTTCGGGCTGCCAATCCACAGAAAGTGGGTTGAGTGCCCTTGTTAAACATGAGATTGTTTTAACCCCTCCTTACCCTATTTTCAAGAAGGATGTACTGTACTTTGCAGAAGTGAAGTTTTTCTGTTATTAATATATAATTATGCAAATGAAT